>JAOTOL010001659.1:3280000-3880000 GCA_034440575.1 Imbricaverruca yamaguchii
CTGGCTGCCGGCCTCATCACACACTGGCTGCCGTCCTCATCACACACTGGCTACCGGCCTCATCACACACTGGCTGCCGGCCTCATCACACACTGGCTGCCGGCCTCATCACACACTGGCTGCCGGCCTCATCACACACTGGCTACCGGCCTCATCACACACTGGCTGCCGTCCTCATCACACACTGGCTACCGGCCTCATCACACACTGGCTACCGGCCTCATCACACACTGGCTGCCGTCCTCATCACACACTGGCTGCCGGCCTCATCACACACTGGCTGCCGACCTCATCACACACTGGCTGCCGTCCTCATCACACACTGGCTGCCGACCTCATCACACACTGGCTGCCGACCTCATCACACACTGGCTGCCGACCTCATCACACACTGGCGGATACCGATCTCATTACACACTGGTTGCCAGTCTCATCACACGTTGGGTGCCAGTCTCATTACACACTGGCTTATTACATGCTGCAGTGTCCTAAAATTACTTCACCATTAGCTGTGTGGATGAAGAAAAAAGTTGTTTGGGAATAGTGAGATTGGAAGAAAATAAAGGATCGCCACTTAAGGATTAAAAAAGCGGAATGGCTCACTTCAGTCAGATGCATTTTACAGTATTTAGCAGTGGTGTGCATGATGACTGCCCATACATCATGTGGCAAACTCGTAAAAACCTAAGACAAGAATGAAATAGCACAATTCCATTAACTGTGAATTTTCAGGTCACATCGTCAATTATTTTACACTGACATGCTGGGTAGCAGCCCCAGCATGCCAGCGGCTGAACGCTGGCGCCAGCCTCATCACGCATCGCTCAGTGTGATCGACGCGCGGGCTGTTCCATCTGCCACTGGCATGACGCCCCCTCCCCTCCCTCCACTCACACACTATCCTGGGCCGTTACTGCCCACGCTCATGCCTCAAGTCCGGGACCATTTGCGTCGTGATCAGACGGATATTTTGCCTTCATGACACCACGCCATTATTATCTTGTATTGGCCACCAAATGCACGTTTAGGAACCATACGGTTGTGTGTCAACCAGTTCGCGAGAACTTTCTTGGATCATCTTGAACACCAACGTAAATGATACTGAGAGACTAGCGCATTTCCTCTTTTACTCATTTTCCTCCGTGGTCTTTTATGTCCGCTATTCCTACGCAGTTGACATCTTTGTGTATGGTTATGCTGGCCATTGCTGGGCGGCAACGCAGCTGTGTTCGTTTCCTTAAACGGACCGTATTCATGGGAACACGCTCGAGTTAGGTGATTTGCGACAGCCGTTGGCGTGGAGCTATTTCAAACGGCTACCGTCCGCCAGATGTTAACGATCCCGGTGCACCACTGGGAGGGTGCTGACCTGACTGCTGATGTGTTGCCAGGAGTGTTTTGACCTGACTGCTGATGTGTTGCCAGGAGTGTTCTGACCTGAGCACTAGTGTGTCTCCAGGAGTGTTCTGACCTAAGCACTAGTGTGTCTCCATGAGGGTGATGACCTGACTACTAGTGTGTCTCCAGGAGTATGCTGACCTGGCTGCTGGTGTGTCTCCAGGAGTATTCTGACCTGACCACTAGTGTGTCCCCATGAGGGTGATGACCTGACTACTAGTGTGTCTCCAGGAGTGTGCTGACCTGGCCACTAGTGTGTCTCAAGGAGTGTGCTGACCTGACCACTAGTGTGTCTCAAGGAGTGTGCTGACCTGACCACTAGTGTGTCTCCAGGAGTGTGCTGACCTGACCACTAGTGTGTCCCCATGAGGGTGATGACCTAACCACTAGTGTGTCTCAAGGAGTGTGCTGACCTGGCCACTAGTGTGTCTCCAGGAGTGCTCTGACTTGCCCGTTGGTATGTCGCCAGGATTGTATTGACTTGACCGCTGGTGTGTCTTCAGGAGTGTTCTGACCTGACCTGACCGTTGGTGTGTCACCAGGAGTGTTCTGACCTGACCGCTGGTGTGTCTCCAGGAGTGTTTTGACCTGACCTGACCGTTGGTGTGTCACCAGGAGTGTTCTGACCTGACCGCTGGTGTGTCTCCAGGAGTGTTCTGACCCGACCTGACCGTTGGTGTGTCACCAGGAGTGTTCTGACCTGACCGCTGGTGTGTCTCCAGGAGTGTTCTGACCCGACCTGACCGTTGGTGTGTCACCAGGAGTGTTCTGACCTGACCGCTGGTGTGTCTCCAGGAGTGTTCTGACCTGACCTGACCGCTGGTGTGTCACCAGGATTCTATGGGACGGCCGGTCGGCAGCTTCGGATGAGTTCGTCGCCGTTGACGAACAGGAAGTACTCCAGACCGAGAACGGCGTGCGGCGCCTGCTGAAGGGCTTCCTCAGTCACGGCGTCGCCACCGTGACAGGCGTGAGTGGCCGCCGTCACCGGATGTGGTCCTCGTGACCGGGTGCGGTCACCGTGGCAGCGCAAGGTCGCTGTGGCAAGGTGTGGTCCCTCCGGCCTGGTTTGGTCCCTGCGGTGGAGCGTGGTCCCTGTGATGGTGCGCTCTCCCGTGGCGGGATGTGGCCGCCGTGTGCCCGGTTGCCGTAGCCGCTGCAAACATTGGGTCCACCCCTGTCTGGGTCCAAGGTCCCGCGGCGATGGAACTGTCGTTCCATCGTCGTGACGACCCAGGCCCCACCGCATCCAACATTCACAACTGACCCGCTGCTGGGTGTCGCCAGCTAGCGTCTGATCACGGGCGCTCCATGACCAATGCAGTCGATACGCCCTAAAGCCTTAATAACTAACTGGCGTCTGATCACATTTCCACACGCACGCCGACGGCAGCTCGACCTGCGGGTCGGCCGTCCGGGTGTGCTGACCACACTGAAGCGGCCGCCGCCCGGCCGCCGCCCGGCCAGCCCCCAGCTCTCCGCAGCGGTGGTGCGCGGCTCGTTCGCGCCCGCCGCGCCGATCGTCGGAATGATTTACTCCGACGGCTGTGTTGGTCCGCGGTCCGCGTGCGTGCGGGTCCGGCGCCGCCGCCGCCGCCGCGCCCCGGGCGGCGCTGTTGTGCGCCTCTTGGCGGCGGGCTGCGCGAGATGGATATTGATGTTTCTGGCGGCGGCGGCGGCGGGGCTTAGGTCGGTGCCGGTGTGGTGGCAGAAGCAGATAGATAGTGCAGGCAAGTGCCTGCAGATCATAATTGCTTCATGTGTCTGGCTTCGAGTTGGGTTTAAATTTATTGCTCAATCGTCCGTTTAGATGTTTTCGAACTCTGAACTTGTGTATTGTAAGCACAGTTCGGACTCCCCTGGCTGCACACACGCCTGTCGTTCTTTATTCGAGAACGCACTGGCGGACTGACCTTGCATTGTGGGCAAGGCCATGCATCCTTCTTAAATATCTTCTGAACACGACCACGCAAAGGCGTGTCGCTTCATCAGGAGCCCCCTCCCCCGTGCAGAAGACTAGTCGCAGACCCAGTGCCACCCCTGCGAGCGGGTGTTTCACTCAGTAAAGTGTTGACTGTAGCCGTGTTGACAAGTCGAGGAGGAGCTTCTCTGGCCCACGAGACCGACTGGCTCGACCGCGGTCGTGTTGATTGTGCCGGAATTGGCTGTCGGGCTGATCCGGGTGAAGTCAGCAGGACTCCCCAGCTATAGGGCTTGCTGCCGCGGCTCCACCAAACTGAACTGGATGGAAAGCTGTGGCACGGAATTGCTTAAAATGAATTGCCGGTCATATGACATTTGCAATAAGTTCTGTAAGAGGTCTCTCCTGGCTTCAACATACAAAGGGAAGTTAGCATGCCCGCATCACTGTCTGAATACAAATTTGTACATTGCTTGAATGTCAAGGTAGAACTGAACCTAGATATACAAAGATATCCACCATAGTGCTTGCTGAAATGTGTGTGTATATATATGTGTATGTAGGTATATTTATACCATGTAGTTTGCAATTACCTTTATCTGGTCTGATGATTAAGATTCGCTATTGGATATTTCATCAAAGGAACAGCTCACCACAATTTCGGCGTTTTGCCAATTGCGTGGTATTAGCGTGGCGTCGCCGGTGTCGCGACTCGTTGATGGCTAGTTCCCGGTGGTGCCGCCAGGTGTCTCCGACGGTTGACGCCACGCGTGCCGTGATAGAGCGCGTGGGTGTGGTGCAGCGCACCATGTTCGGCGACATGTGGCGTCTCAGCGCCGACGGGGCGCACGCCGACACTGCCTACAGCCGACAGGCGCTGGCGCCGCACACCGACGGCACGTACTACAGCGAACCGCCCGGGTACGTACTGCAGGAGACGAGTAGCCTAGGGGTAAGTCGCCCGTCTCGCAATCGAAAGGTTGCGGGTTCTAATCTCACCTGTCGCTACTCTTCGCCCGCGACCAATCGGCGTGAGAGATTGGCGACGCTACATGACTCAACGGTCGACGTGTCGTAAAACCGATAGCCAACCTGGTACGTACCGCAGCCGCCCGGGAGGGTGCGTACCGTGGCCGCCCGGGTGCAGTCGCTTGGGCACGTGCAGCAGCCGCCCTGGTACATACAGCAACCGTCCAGGTATGTGTGCACCGCGACGATAGAAGTATGCAATGCAGTTGGTCAGGTTTGCATCCGCAATGGTGGTGCGGAACGCAGTTGTCACGGCCGCCGCGATATGTTCGAAAGTCACGTGAGCGCGTTGCAATGGCTGTGTCGCGTCCAATGAAGATGGCGCCTCGCATTGGTCGTGGCGCATCACCGTGACTGTGGTTCGTCACAATGGAAATGTACGCTACACAATGGATATGGCACGTGACAATGATATTCTGATTTCGTCACACGGAGTTAGATGTGCTCCTTTTATTTTGATTTCACTCGTCTTTATCCCATTATCCTTTAGGAACTACTCTTTAATCTTTGTTTAAAGAAAATGGCTCGCGGCAGCATTTCCGCTCGCTGACATGTCGTCAGGCCCCTGTGCGCTGTGCGACACTGCAAAGTTCAGTAAATCATTCCATACCGCCTCCAGCGTTCCGGTGAGGTGCAGAGATCGTACCCCTGCTCAGCTGACCTTTGTTCCTCATCAGTTGAACCGGCTGGGTCCTGTGGGAATCACCCGCGATCCACTACAGCAATCTACTACGGCCGCTTACTACGGCCGCATGCCACAGCTGGTTCACAAATGCAACGCTCTACAGCTGGCCGAACGGATGTCGCACAGGATATGGGACGCATTTCCTGTTCAATTCATGTTTGAGCTCAAGAACGAGATTACGCTTATAAATCTTGCACGGCTCAATCTTGGCGTTGAGGTTGCGCTTAGCGATCGATCTCACTGTGCCGATAATTTCTCGAACGCAACGGATTCTCGGATTTGCAATCCTTCAGTTCGTGGCAGTCGAGCCTGCGACACCGATTGCAGAAGTCGGGCCAGCGGTCAGACCGCTACCCCGACCGCAGAGATCAGGCTAACAGTTGACACCCCAACAGCCCAAACAATCAGGGCGCGGCGGTGCAAAATAGAGCCGAAGCAAGAGAGCGAGTGAAAACTACGTCCTCTCCAGTTAACTTCGGACGACAAAGCTAGACAGCCAGTGTTAAAATATTGGTTTTTTGTTAGGTGTGCGATGTCGAAACGAATCCACTAAGATGTCGAAATTCCCCATGGAAACGGTGTCGTTTAGAATATTACTCAAGACCTTCAAACTAAATGTTGAGCCTATAGCATGATTATGTGTATTTTTTTCGTTTATTTTGGGAGACACCTTATATAGGGATACGTATGCTAATGAGAATCATAAGAATGTCATACTGTCAACAAATAATATTAAACGAAGACCATATCATGTGTAATCTCTTTACTTGAAATCGCGTTCGGTGCAATATGTTTTTGCATCACAATATATAATGGTGAGCATAAGCATGATACTTACACACAGATCACCATTAGAGACAAGGTATGTGGACTTCATAAACACACATCAAGAGGCAAGATGTCGATACTTCCTTGGGAAAGATGTCTCCTTATTGTTCAATAGGTAGTATATTCCACCTTATTTCACGAATAATTTATCACTGTAGACAGCCCTCTACTTGAAGTGGTGCGCGGCCCCGAAAGTGCGATAGTGGCGACACCAAGCCGCAGGAGACCGCTGGCGAGTACTCATGCTCAGCCGTAGTTTGCGGGGTTCGACCAAGTTGTGCTGGATCCAATTTGGTGGTCAATATAAGTCAGACATGTTCCGGTTTTCCGTAAGTTTGAAGGCAAACTTGAATATATCGAGAAATGTATTGGTGTTTTCGGGCGTGGCCTATTTGAACATGCAAACCAATCAGAAGTCAGGAAAGAAATGAGTACCAAGGTATGCAAATGCCGCATCAAAAGAGCACTTGGAGTCACTCGACACGAACAGAAGACAAGATGGCTTGATTTGTTTTCAAGGGCGAGCATTTCGCCCCGAGGACCCAAATCGAGATATTCGCGGACCGTCAGGATCTTCACCCACAAGTCGTACGCCTCCTCACGCGACGGGACGACATTGAGCCGCGCGTCGTGTGCGGTATGATAATTCCGCGATCTGATGAATTTTTTAAAGGCACCTCCGTAACCAGGCCTATGATAATCGATTCCGGCGGAGAGGTCGCGCCTCCGCCAAACGTCTCTCCAAATCTGTGTCGGCCGCCGACAGAGAGACCGCAAATGCTCTTCTTGCTGGGGCGGGGATGGCCGAGTGGTTATGGTGTTGGGCTCCGGGTACCAAAGGTCCCGAGTTTGACACTAGTGCCGCTCGCGACATTTCCCAATCCCGCGGCCCACCGGCGAAACAGTGTGGGCGGCGCCATTAGCCGTGAATGTGCATAGAGTGCGTCGTGAACCGCCCAATAAACAAACAAGCTCTTCTTGCTAGCCGGTCGGACGTGGACGCGTCGGCGGGTGGAGCCGACCGCTGTTGGATGGCGGCCGTGCGGCGGTATGTCCTCGGGCGGGTTGCCACACATCCGTGCACATCTCGTCTGCGGGGATGAGTAGCCCATTCCTCGGCTGGGCTGGGCAGTTTTCACGGCGGCACTGGGCAGTTTTCACGGCGGTCTCGCGCTGCACGACCCGTGTCGGCCGCGTCTCCGGGCGAGCTTCTCCCCTTGCCGTCCATTCATAGAGTGCATGTAGCGAGGCCAAGTGTTCCGACTGTTGTCACTTCCGTACGTGAGTGAACCTAGTTAGTCGTAGTGCTAGGGAGGGCCGGGGGAAACGCGTGGTGTGTGGGACTATGTGTAGGTGTAAGAGTTTAGAGTTGCCTCTATTGCCGGCCGTCGTCCACCAGAGTCAGGGTCCTCCTATGCACCGAATTCCCTCCCTCTTTTCGTTCTCTCCCCACGAGACATGACTCTTGGTCGCCGAACTTGCACATTGGCCCAAGTTTGATGCCTAAACCCTAAGTTGGATGTTGGCAGTGGTCGTTTCTGACAGCTCGATGCGTCCGTTGAGCCCCAGCGGCTCCGCTGGTCCCTGACTGCCGATAGCGGCGTCATGCACCACTTCCATGTGTCTCACTCATTTCCTCATATCATTCAGAATGCTCACTCTATAGTTTAACACATTTACGTGTTGGACGCACGACTTCCTCTCCCTCCAGTGGTGCGTAGGCATTCAGGGAAGTCCTACTTTCTCGGATCGCTGCCCAGTGCCGACGAGCTTCACAGTAAGTGCTAATTGTAACCGCTTAGGTTCGAATTGGCCTGGCGGACTTGACACTTCCGATTGCATAGTTTAATTCCTATTTCTTTTATTGCATTCAAGCATCTGTGGTGCTGACTGAGCTACGGCGTTCCATTAGTTTCTGCTGGTTTTATGTCCGAGTTAGTGAGGGAATGAATTATAACAGCCTGCCACCGATGGGTGATATCGGCTGTTTACGTCGTTGAAGTCGGTTGGAGGTGGTGGTCCGGACGGTGCCTGGTAGTAGTTGGGGGAGGGGGTTGGGGGTCGTCGCCTTTGGTTTGAATATTACAAGCATTCATGGTTGCCAGGTCATACACTGTTATTTCTTTCTTTCATTCTCTTTTCTCTTTTATCTAGTTTTCTTTATTTCTTTGGTTCTTTTTGTACTTTTTTTATCGTCTAATTGCTTTTTACGTTTGTTTCAGGTTCTGGCGTCGGCCTGTCACCAGCCTGTTTCAATTTTTTTTTAATGTGTCATGGGCAGAGTTGGGAGAGACTGGGTTGAGGAGTTGTTCGGATGGTTTTGTTCCTATGCTGTCTATTGTCGAGTGGATTTGTTAAGTGTCATTCCTACGGTGTCTTCGCCTTCTGAATCTGTTATTGGTCCGTAGTGAAGGGGGAGTTTGCGTCGTGTCGTGCAGCTGGTTGCATCACATTCAGAATATCACCACGCGCACCCCTCCCTCGACGCCGCTCCTTTTGGCAAGGATATGGCCACACGAGGGTGGTTGCAAACACACATCCCACATGTGTCCTTTGTGCTGGCCCTCACCACGCCAACACCTGCAACAATGAAACGCGGCGACGTGTGGGATGCGACGGAGACCACGGCATCCGGGACGGGGCTTGCCCTCGGTGGAGGAAGGAGTAGCACATCCTCCGACTTATCCACATGGAGGGCATAGCTCCGTCGCGGACAAGGGAGTGGGCCGCGGAGCAGTACCCGTCGCTCCCCGTTCAGGCCACACAGACGCATACACAGCATACAGTTACCCCTCAGGAAACCCAGACAGACCCGACAATAGTCATACGGCCAGAACCCACAACACAAAACACGGCACAAGCACAGGTGCCACCTCCCAAACCGTGAAGCATTCAACCCATCACCCCTACCACGCCCCCAGAACCACCCCAAGCGCCACAAGCACCACTCGCACGACGCAAAAACCACCGCAACAATTATGGACCAATCACAGACTCAGAAGACGACTACATTAGCTCAGACACCCCAGACACCACCCCTCAGACTACCCAAGCACCGACAACACGAGCAACCAACAAAGCAAGCACTACATCTACCAACAAACAAGCACAACTACCAGGAAAACTAAAACCCGTACCAAAACCACCCGATAATAGACAGCATCCGAACAAAAAACAACCGAACAACTCCATCCACTCTCTCCCACCTCTGCCCATGACTTGCAAAAAGTAAAAAGAAAACAACAAACAGGTTGGTGCAGGGCCCATGCAAGAACCTGAAACAAAGGTGAAAAGAAATGAAACAGAACAGAAAAGAATGGGCGACCGGGAACTGCAGCTGAGAAACGGCCGGACACGCGCACACTTCGTGCGCGCGCGTCACTTCGTTGTTGTCACCTGCCGCCCCGGCAGCTCAGTTGGTTAGAGTGTTCGCCTGCACTGGTCTCCCCTGTACTGGCAATGCAGGGTTCGAGTCGCTTCGCGCGCTCGCATTTAGCCCCCGGCCGGGAGTGTCAGTTGGTAGCTGACCCGACCCGATAAGGCCGGGGACGAGCTACTGGGCGGCCGTGTCGGTACGTTGGCGGCACGTTAAACTTTCGGTCTAAATTCTGCCGTTGAACTGGAGTTCATTGATTGGGGGTGGGGCCAGGGTTCACGCAGCAAGCTCTGCTTAGCAATAGAACCCTCAAGCCACCCCAGCAACAACTCGGATTAAATCTATAAAAAAGAAAAGAAAAAGAAAAGAAGACTAACCAAATAAACAAACAAACAAAACAAAAGACAAATACACAAAACAACATAAGAAAAAGAAAGAAAGATACGAACTCACGAAAACCCATGACAGTGTAGGACATGGAATAATGTTTCTTGCAATGGTCAAGCGAAGGGCGATGACAAACCCCCCCCCCACCCCCCCCCCACCCCCCCAACCACGCCCCGACACCGTCCGAACCACAATCTTCAACCTAACTACAATGACGTAAACAGCCGATATCACCTATCGGTGATAGGCTCGTATAACTCAAGTCAGGACAAGACAAGACAAGCCACAGGCTTGACTTCAATCAGTGTGGTCTGCCGATCGTCTTCCTAATCTGCCCCGCCTTGTACCTTATGTCGCCATCAACTCAATCCCCTGCCTATCCCTGGGTCTTACGAGCAAACCAACTTAATTCCGTGCCGTATTCTTGGGCCTGACGGAACGCCAAAAGTAATCTGCCCTCCGACACAATCGCGCTGCCCAGACCTGCTGGACCCATGGAGGGTAGTAGCGTCACTTCCTGGTCGTATTTCACCTGGCTACTTAATGCCGGGCGCCCGGCGCTTCATCCAGATTGCAAATGGTGTCGCTGCCTGCGCTCTTATCCAGTGACCCCGTCGAGGTATCCACTCCCTCCGGATCACCTTCCGCGCTGCGTGATCACAAGGCCGGAGGGACTTCCCGGCCAGGAATTACCTCAGTCTCCAGCTTTCCGTGGGAATTTGCAGCCTTTTCGGCACGCTTTTCCCATAGATAGCAACGGAGAGAGTTTTGCGATTTTCCTGTCTCCTCTGAGCTGCCCGCCCCCTTCTCGGGAGTTTGGGCGATGGGTTTTTCCATCTAACGACTGGTGCCCAAGAAGTTTCTCGCCCGTGGCAGGGTGGCTTGCAAGGCGACTTCCCGCTTCGATGTGCATAATTAATTCGGTGTTATCGGTCATGGCCAATGATCGGATCTGTCCGATCCGGTCCTGTCGGCTAACTATTGAGCTCATGTGACGGTCGAGCGCCGGCAGTTGATTAACTGTACAATTGCTGAACACATTTGGCAAGTTTTGCAACTTCTCGGCCGATGCACCGGCAGCCTCTCTACGATGCGGCTTGTGGGTGTTGATTCCCGAATGTGCCACCCGTCACTCAACATCTTGACCACAATTGTCTGGCAGACAGCTGCGGTTGCAGGTCAGGGCCGTGAGGACGGATACATGAACCAGTTGTCCGCAAAGGCGCCAGCTTCGACTGGCGACGTCTTCATCGGGCACGCGCACTCCAGCTGCTATCCTTTCCTTTTCCATCCCATCGTTCGTTCATTGTCAATATCTCTGTTGATGTCGTTCACCCGACCCTTAAGCAAAAACCTCCCTCTTGCCACGAACAGGTACACCACCTCCCCCTGATCTACCCGTCCGATCAGTTTTATCGGGGCAGTCGCGTCCCTTGAATACGTCCCCCGGGGCTGACGGAGTCTTGCGCCACTTCATGTCAGAATACTTGACTTGACCTGACACAGGCGTTGAATCCGCGAGTCTAAAAATCACTCGGATGAGGAGGTTCATTGACGAAATGTCGATGTAAACGGAAAGCCACAGTGAAAGCAGCAGATTGTTAGTTTCTGAGGGCATTTACATTTTCACTTTGATGGAAAACCGGCCATCGTTCGATGACAGGTTTTCGACCGGAGTAACAAATTCATGATTCAAAATCAGTGATCACTCGGATAGAGATCCCCTAGGTCGTCGTATTTCAACAAAGTCCTTGTGGCGTAGCAAGCATGTGAAACCGAAAATAAGCCACGGTTTGTGAAAATTAGTTAATTAGCAATGGTATAATCAGACAAAAGGTCGTTTACGATGTGGAGCAAGGACTTTTCTCGACGGCCACGGAATTGCTGAATGTATATTCCTTTGAGTATTTTCTAGCCTGACCATCATTGTTGAATAGCATCCTTGCACGATTGGGTAAAACATAGGCGGGGAAGAGAGTATAAGCTATCGAACCGGCAGACAGCTTCAAAAATTAAAGAAAATTAATTTTTGCTCCTCAGCACTCAGCCACCGGCCGCATGCTGAGCGGCGGCTGGTGGGCTGGCGGCGGCTGGTGGTCTGAGCGGCGGCTGGTAGTCTGAGCGGCGGCTGGTGGGCTGGCAGCGGCCTTCAGCTGGCGACGGCTGGTGGGCTGAGCGGCGGCTGGTGGTGTGAGCGGCGGCTGGCGGCGGCTGGTGGGCTAACGTGCTGTCGGTTATGCGGTCGTCCCGCCCGCACCTTCTGAGTGGTGTGGTGATTCACGACTATCTCCCTGTTGCTGGTCGGAGGCAATTTCCTGATGGTCGGCGGCTCGTCGCCCGAGGAGATACGATTGAAATGTTAAAATAGCTGCAGAGTTAGATAACGTCACTCCGGGATGATGCTCTTCTCTTTAGAGTAGCACGTAGCGGCTATCAGTTCAGGGTGGACAAATCAAGGTGTTGAACAGGTCAATGCTAACATGTTTTCAGTCAAATGGTGGTTGATAAGAAGAATAGACCGCCTGCTCGTGGACTGGTGAGTCCCTCATTCAATGCAATTAACATAGGGTGGATACTATTTTTAGGTTTAATAATTTTTTTAAGTTCCAAATTGTGCAGCCGAAGCAAGGTAGCTGGTGGTGGATGGGTGAGATTTATGATATTAGGTGTGTACTATGCAGGCCCTTTAAGCAGGCATACGGGTGAAGTAGTTGGAAATTATAGATGAAGAATGGGCGTGGAGGAGTGTGTTGCGCAATAGCGATTGAAGGTGCTAAATGCGTTGGGGTAGGTGAATCCTTTGAAACTTGGACATGGTATTGACTGGGCTGTACCTTTTTTTCTCGTCTCAAAGTGCCTCATTTGTAGGCTTAACCCAGGGAACCCGTGGATGTTTTCGTTTATTGGGTGGTTCACGGCGCACTTTATGCACATTCACGGCTAATGGCGCCGCCCACACTGTTTCGCCGGTGGGCCGCGGGATTGGGCAATGTCGCGAGCGGCGCTTGTGTCGAACTCGGGACCTTCGGTACCCAGAGCCCAACACCTTAACCGCTCGGCCACCACCGCGCAGATGTTGTGTGAGTTCGGTAATGATGATGTTGTGACAGATGTTGTCGAGTTCGGTAGTTTCTGGTTATCAGCCGGACCCTTTGTTGTCCGCATGTTTCTAAACGCTCCTGTTGGACGTTGCTTAGTTTGCGATCACGGTGCATGGACGTGTGTCAGTTCGTCAGTTCGTGATCCGTGTTGGCTAGTTGCTTAGTCGCCAGCTAGTTGGTCTGCGGTCGACCCTGCAGCTGTTGGCTTAGTCACCAGTTAGTTTGTCTGCAGTCGACCCTGCAGTTGCTGGCTTAGTCGCCAGCTAGTTGGTCTGCGGTCGACCCTGCAGCTGTTGGCTTAGTCGCCAGTTAGTTGGTCTGCGGTCGACCCTGCAGTTGGTGGCTTGCTCGTTTGCGGCGGCCTCTACTTGTTAGTGGTTTGCTGGTATAGCGAGTTGCTGGCTGGTCTGTGGTGTTCTCCACTGAGGGATGATTTGGTGGTCTGCCTGCTGGTGGGTGGTCTGATGGGCGACTCGGTGCGCGGCGGTCCCTGCTGTCTGGCGGTTCGATGGTCTGCGCCGGCTGTCTGCTGGCGAGCTCATAAGAGCAGACGCCGCAGGGTGGGTGGTTTGTGTTCGTCATCTCCGCCAGCTGGAAGCTCGACCGTCTGGAGAATCGAGGCCGGCTCTCCTTTTTACGACCCAGCTGGTGAGGCGTCAAACGAGCTGCAGTCGGAGCAGTGGGTCGTCGGCACGTACACCGCAGCTTTTCTCGTTGCCGAGCGGAGCAGGCGCCACCGCACATTGTCGAACTAGCACTTTTGGCAATTCCCGTGTTTCTATGTGCGGCCGAATCCGAATGTTAAGTTTTCTGCATGCAAATGCATGCAGACGTTCTAATTCACTGGCCACTACCCGCGCCCGAGGAAATGGCCGGGATTATCGGGCACTTGAGTGGCACTGGGTTCGATGTCGCTACGCGCCATTCGCCGAGCATTAGCTGGAAGTTAGCTCCCTTCGCCGTCGTGCGCACGTGACCAAAGTATGTCGTACGAATGTGGCGGTGTGAATGAGTTCGGCCGTTCTTAGCCAAGCAAGCCCTCTTGTCTTGAGTCTTGATTTAGGCATTGGTGGGGCGTCGCAGAATATTGAATTAATTTGACACCGGCTCAGACCTCAATCTTCACTCGGACTTTAATGTCGTCATCGATTACAATGTACCGGTCGAACTCGCCGTTGCTACTAAGCCAATACGCTCAACGATTTCTGAATTGACAGGTACGCTTGCAACTATCTCAATTACAACGAAGTGGCCATGCACTTAATTTCCCAGGACCACATCGAGAATTCAGATGGTGAAATTCGATCTTAGATGGATGCCAATAATTTACAGCCGTGGCCTTTCCGCTTCTATTTTGATTGTGGTATGCGAAATGTCTTAACTGATTGACTGGGATTCTGGTTGTCAAATAACGCCTAATACTACCTGTAGGTAGTGACCACGATTAAAGCAATAAGGCAGTGACCAAGTGAGCAGTATAGTGAGCCTGTGGCGCATGTCGGATCCCAGCCCACCCATGCGGTCGGTCTGCAACCGACCAATCGGCTGATCTGCCGCGGCTGGCACTGGCTGGGGTCTGCGACTCGGCTCGGATCTGGAGCTCGGCCCTCCTGCGGCTGGAACTGAGACCTGGGGCTCGGCTCTGCCGCGGCTGGTACTGGCTGGGATCTGCGACTCGCCTCGGATCTGGGGCTCGGCTGTGCCGCGGCCGGGACTGGCTCGGATCTGGGGCTCGGCTCGGATTTGAGGCTCGACGTACCGTCGGTGATCCGACACCGTTCATTAGCTGAAGCCCGCTGCATCAGCTTGTCGACCCATCAGCCGGGCGAGACAGCGGCACACCCACGGTCATCTGAAGACCTGCCCTCACACCTGGCACTCAGAGTCCCGCCCGCTCACGTGGCACTAGAGCACGTTGTCCCGCGCGGCCCTGCCCACGCGCCACTGACAGCCCCGTCCCCACACCTGGCACTGGAGGCCCGTCCTGTTCGCCCAGCACGGGAAGTCCCGCCTCGCCCGCCCGGCACCGGGAGCCCCACCCCGTCCACCTGACGCTAGAAGTCACGGCCCGTCACATACATAGCACACCGGCGCGCCACTTCTCCAGAGAACGGACGTGGGATCCGGGTGTGCTCATGAATGGTGTGAGCCGTGAGTTATTGCGCAATTGTGTGTGTACGCTTCTGGTGTTGAGGTATGCTCGCCGAGAATAGCCGTTGGAGTGGAGCAAAGTGCACTTCCAGCGACTTGTCTCGTGTCTTGTAATGCTGTGCATGTCACGTTGTGCTATGTGCCACGTGTTGTGTTGTGAATGCCACGTGTTATGCTGTGTATGCCACGTGTTATGCTGTGTATGCCACGTGTTGTGCTGTGTATGCCACGTGTTATGCTGTGTATGCCACGTGTTGTGCCGTATATACCACGTGTTATGCTGTGTATGTCACGTGTTGTGCTGTATATACCACGTGTTATGCTGTGTATGTCACGTGTTGTGCTGTATATACCACGTGTTATGCTGTGTATGTCACGTGCTGTGCTGTATATACCACGTGTTATGCTGTGTATGTCACGTGTTGTGCTGTATATTCCACGTGTTATGTTGTGTATGCCACGTGTTGTGCTGTATATACCACGTGTTATGCTGTGCATGCCACGTGTTGTGCTGTATATACCACGTGTTATGCTGTGTATGCCACGTGCTGTGCTGTATATACCACATGTTATGCTGTGCATGCCACGTGTTGTGCTGTATATACCACGTGTTATGCTGTGTATGCCACGTGCTGTGCTGTATATACCACGTGTTATGCTGTGCATGCCACGTGTTGTGCTGTATATACCACGTGTTATGCTGTGCATGCCACGTGTTGTGCTGTATATACCACGTGTTATGCTGTGTATGCCACGTGCTGTGCTGTATATACCACATGTTATGCTGTGCATGCCACGTGCTGTGCTGTATATACCACGTGTTATGCTGTGTATGTCACGTGTTGTGCTGTATATACCACGTGTTATGCTGTGTATACCACGTACTGTGCTGTGTATACCACGTGTTATGCTGTGTATGTCACGTGTTGTACTGTATATACCACGTGTTATGCTGTGTATGTCACGTGCTGTGCTGTATATACCACGTGTTATGCTGTGTATGTCACGTGCTGTGCTGTATATACCACGTGTTATGCTGTGTATGCCACGTGTTGTGCTGTATATACCACGTGTTATACTGTGTATGCCACGTATTATGCTGTATATACCACGTGTTATGCTGTGTATGCCACGTGCTGTGCTGTGCATACCACGTGTTATGCTGTGCATGTCACGTGCTGTGCTGTATATACCACGTGTTTTGCTGTATACACCATGTGTTATGCTGTGTATACCGGCCGTGCGGCAGCCCCGGCTGAGCGGCGCGTACCGCGTGCCGACAGTGTGCAGGTGTTCCACTGTCTGCGGCACGACGGCGCCGGCGGCCACACCACGCTGGTGGACGGGTTCGCCGGCCTGCGGCGGCTGCACGCGGCCGACCCGGCCGCCTACGCGCTGCTGTCGGCCGAGCCGTGCGCCGGCGAGTACCGCGAGGCCGGCCACCACCTGGTCGACGACGGCGTCGTCATCGCGCACCGGGCGGGCGGCGCGGCGCGGCCCGACGCCGCCGTCCGGCTGCGCTTCAACCCGGCCGACCGGGCGGCGGCGCGCCGGCTGGCGGCCGGCCGCGCCGACGCCTTCTACCGCGCCTACGGCCGGCTGGCCGGCCTGCTGCTCGACGGCCGGCTGCAGCGGCGGCTGCGGCTCGCCGCCGGCACCGTCCTGCTGGTCGACAACTGGCGCGTGCTGCACGGCCGCGCCGCCTTCACCGGCGCGCGGCTCGTGTGCGGCGCGTACGTGGCGCGCAGCGACGTCATGAGTCGCGCCAGGGTGGTCGGACTGCTGCTCTAGCGGGGCTGTGGCGTCGCCGGCATTCCAGCGGGATCTGACTCCTGCTCTGCGGGGGTCCAGTGACGTCATCGGTCGTGGCAGGGTGGTCGGGCTGCTGCTCTAGGGGGGGGGGGGCTGTGACGTCAGTGGCTCCGGTGTATCATCAGTCCGTCAGTGCTGGGGTAACCGGACTGCAGTGGTTTGATGACGGCCCAGGCCGCACAGCCGCGCTGTGTCGCGCCGCCTGCGGACCGACGTGACCGGTTACGAGCGGCACAGCTGCGACCGGAAACTGCCGCACGCGCGCGACGTCGGTGGCCTGGGTGAGAAAACAGGGCTGCATTGACGACCGGCGGTAGGTTGTAACACAGCAATCGACCGTGAAAGCTGCACATGACCGCCGTGGTGTCAGTGTGTGTGTGGGGGGGGTGCAGCTGCTGGTGAGCCGCGGGCCGGTGTGATGGGACGTCGCCCCGTCGGCGACTAGTCTAGGGGTGGGGTGCCCGTCTTCCAACCGAACGGTTGTGTGTTCGAGCCCCGCCTGTGGGTACTGTTAGCTCGCGACCAATCGGCGTGAGGACATTGGCGCCGCAACGGGGACCGGCACACTCGGCGCGTCGTAAACAGGCAATAGCCACCACCGGATGGTGGCCGCCTGACTGCCACTGCAGCTGACGGGCTGCTGCTGCACCGGGTATATGATAGTTGCGCTACCACTGGTACATCGATACCAGTGGTACCACCGGGTATGGGAGTGTTGAGCCACCACTGGTACACCGGGTATGTGGGTCTTGGGCTGCCACTGGTATATCTATGCCAGTGACGACTGGCACTTCTGGTACCAGTGGCACTACCGGGTATGGAAGTGTTGGGCTACCACTGGTACACTGGGTATGTGGGTCTTGGGCTGCCACTGGTACACCGGGTATGTGGGTCTTGGGCTGCCACTGGTACACCGGGTATGTGAATGTTGGGCTACCACTGGTACACTGGGTATATAGGTCTTGGGCTGCCACTGGTACACCGGAAAGGTGGGTCTTGGGCTGCCACTGGTACTGTGGGTATGTGGGTGCTGAGCTACCACTGATATCCGGGGCATGTGAGCGTTGAGCTACCACTGGTACACCGGACCACTGAGTGTTGGGCTACCGTTGGAACACTGGATGTGTGAGTATTGCGCTTCCACTGGTACACCGGGCATGTAATTGTTGGGCTTCCACTGGTACACCGGGCATGTAATTGTTGGGCTCCCACTGATACGCTGGACATGTGAGTGTTGGGATACCACTGGTACACCAAGTGTGTGAGTGTTTGGGTGTTGCCGTTGCGGCACGTGAGCTGACGTGGCAGACTGCCGCGTACCATGGCAACTGGTATGACAATTTCAAGGCAATGACAACGTGACGGGGGACAAGAAGAGCTCCGTCTACAGAACGTTTTATGAAGTGCTCGATTGCGGGAACGCCCCACTATCGACACTCATCTAAGCTCGTTTACGGGAGTTTTAATCGTCGGAAGAATCGCATAATTTAAGTGTCCATGGTGGGTTGATGGCAGCGTATCATGGCGTATAATGACTTGGTCTGGCATCGTTTTAGCACGTCAGACCTCCATCAGCGAAGTCCGCCCATGATCGAAGGAAGTTTTAATAGAACTTGCACAGTTTTACTTCCAATGTATTGCGCTGATGTAGTTTACATTATATCGGGATAACTTTTCTGGTTCATTCTTTTGCTATGCTTTCAACATGATTCGTTTTCCGTACACTAATTCAAGTGTCTGGCACCGGTCATTGTCGATGATTGTCACTAGTCCATTCCTGCTTGTGCTCGATGGATACCTGATGGATATTACACAGCATTCAGTATTTCTTGTAATAAGTGGGCTGCCCCGTTTGTCGGAACAGGCGTGGCCATATGACGTGTGTGGTGTCGCGTTGCTCAGTCGGTAGGGTGCCCGACTCTTGGTCGTAAGATCTTGGGTTCGAATCCAACAGCCAGCAGCATTGTCGAGTCCATCCACGAACGATCTGCGTGACAAGTTGGCGACGCTGTGCGGTCCAACAGCTAAATGTGTCGCAAAAGAACCCATGGTTCTAATTCCCCTTTTACAACAGCCCTAACGTTAACGTTTATTCACGGATGATCGCTTTACACTTTTGCCACCTTGGCTGTGCTAAGCTCGCCTAGGTCCCAAATGCAAGCTTGTACACCATGTGGTGCGCTGTGAAATGGATGCTGATGGTCAGTAATCATAATACACTCATTTGCTCGGGGTCTATTTGACAAGCGCTGTGTAGAGAATGGGTGTGTGGCTACCATTGCATATTCACACTGAGGAGTTAATCTGTTCAAGAAGTGTGGCGTATGGGCGATTATGTCGGAAAGATCGGGTGCGATGTCTGACAGTTAAACCCACAGAAACCAAAGCTAAGCTGATTTGCATCGGTGCGTGCTAGCGTATTTGATAGAATATTAGTGTCGTTAGTGCACGGTGATTAAGAGCGCGATCACCACTGTCCTGCATGCTCTTTGGTTGGCATGCGCTCGCGCTAATCTGTCACAGGCACATGACAGATTAGCGATTAAGAGGATTGGTACAATTAAGAGCCTAATACCTTATTAAGAGGATTGCTTAAATTGAATTGATTTAATACCATTGCCAACGTCGTGCCTCGTGGAATGTTTGCTTGTCTGCTCAGCATTCGCTTGAAGCTGCATGTTCGCAGTTCCTTCTCACCGACAGAGCTCACCATGCAAGACACGGTGCATGTCGATGTGTCATATTTTTTTGATTGTTCCACTAAGTGAGGTTTCCAGGTTGAAATATGCTCCTGGCTGAAATAGTACACCCAAATTGTCTGACCACTAAATGTCCAGCATCAACGGCATGAACCCCAGCAAACCAACCATGTTCCCGCAAATCTTGAGTCGCTGCCACAATCATGGAAGTATAGAACGATTCTGGCAGAAGCCTCAGCTTCTAGTTTATAACGGCTAAAGGTCTTGATCGTCACGATCGTTTCTTGGAACTCGTGTATCTTCACTGAATGATCGGTTGGCTGGCCATCGGGGCTTTTTGGCTCGTCGACCCAAACGAGAGATGATGTTGCGTCAGCGAGTCTCACCTCAGTTTAGTTTAGTGTATTTGTATATCTACAGGCACGGGTCATCTGATGTCCGTGTCCGCATTGTGTCCATATTATACACAGTGTCATGTCCAGTCCGGCAGATCAAGTGGAACACGTGTTGTCGCGCGCGCGCGCGTGTATGCGCTTCGTTGCATCGAACTGTGCCTTCAACTGTTCAGACGAGGCACGACCCAGCAATTATTTCCCCAGCGCGTATGTGGTTACCCGCTTTCTGACTGAAAGTGCGCTGCGGTTCCAGATATCAGCTGGGTCCACGAATTGGCTGCACAGTCCGGGATTCTGAAGAGTAGTCCATACATATCCGCACTGAGTGCAAATGGAATGTGCAACGGCATTGTGGTGCGAAAATCCCAAAGAGGCTTAGCTGATGGAAAATGACGCAGTAAAAACAGCCAATGCTGTGGCGGCGTGCATTTCGAACGAACTGGACATTGCGCCGTTAACGGTGCACCGCCGCGGGCGCTATCCCAACGTACCGCCGAGGGAGGTGGGGCGCTATCCCAACATACCGCCGAGGGAGGTGGGGGCGCTATCCCAACGTACCGCCGGGGGAGATGGGGGCGCTATCCCAACATACCGCCGGGTGAGATGCGGGCGCTATCCCAACGTACCGCCGGGGGAGGTGGGGCGCTATCCCAACGTACCGCCGGGGGAGGTGGGGCGATATCCCAACGTACCGCCGAGGGAGGTGGGGGCGCTATCCCAACGTACCGCCGAGGGAGATGGGGGCGCTATCCCAACATACCGCCGGGGGAGGTGGGGGCGCTATCCCAACGTACCGCCGGGGGAGATGGGGCGCTATCCCAACATACCGCCGGGGGAGGTGGGGGCGCTATCCCAACGTACCGCGGGGGAGGTGGGGGCGCTATCCCAACGTACCGCCTGGGGAGATGGGGCGCTATCCCAACATACCGCCGGGGGAGATGGGGGCGCTATCCCAACATACCGCCGGGGGAGATGGGGGCGCTATCCCAACATACCGCCGGGTGAGATGGGGGCGCTATCCCAACGTACCGCCAAAGTTGTGGGCCCAACGCATTGTGGCAGAGTTGTACCGCTTTGCCGCCTACCTGCCAGAGTTGTATCGCTGTATTTGCCAAGCTGTCAGATGCCGCCAGATAAACCCATTTCCTGGCATTGACCACACAGCCACACACAGTTCTACTGCCTGTATACCAGGTACTGCCAGATTATCCTTTCACCTGACATTGTCTACATCACCACGCAAGTAATTTATGCTGAATCCGCTCGATTCCGGTTTGTCACACCGATTGTGCCTGCCGAAATAGAGCTGGACATTTATGAAACAGAACGGACATTTGCGCAGTGTGGGACACTGATTTGCCATTACATACATACAATTATTTGCTTGCTTGGAGCTTTCTGTGCCTGCCTGCTTGGAGCGATCTGGTCAGAATCCCTAACGCTCCATCGGCTTTTCTCACAATAGACTTTCTAGACCTAGGAAGCTGACCTTCTCACACTTGGCATGAGAAGGTCGGCTTCCTCATCAATAAGGACACCCACGCCATGCACGACACTGACTCCTCCATTGCTGTGCCGTCCAGTGTGCAGGTTCCAGCTATCGGAGGGCGTCGTAATATGGACGAGGCCACTTTGCATGTGGCTGAGTTTCACCGTCAGCTCCCTTGGTGCGGACCGGGGACACGGCCGGCCCAACACATGCCGTATATAATCTGCATCCAATTTTTGGTTCACTGTGTAAGGGATCTTTGCGCCGTCAGCTAACATGAGGCAGCTTGCCGTCATTAATTCTGGCAAATAATGTATGAAGCGCGTGAACAATAGGGGAGGCGGCACTTCTTGAAGCGTGCCCAACGACACTAGGATCCAGGCAGAGCACTTGCCATTTACAGCTTGCTGCTTCCTTCCAGGCAGGCATGATAGGCGCCACTGAAATGCTTGGCCAGAAATGTTAAGCACTCTTAGTATATGAAAGCGTATTGCAATTTGCATCTTGTCATGTCTAACTACAGTTTGTGCCAATCATATTTGTCTTGTAGCCGACAAAGATGATTTTATTTCCGGAGATTTAATTGTAGATACTACTAACAAAATTACATACCTACTAGTATTACAACGATGCAACAGGTGCATCCATCCGCACACACTGCGGCAAACATTGCACCCAGTGCAAACATGCAACAGTGCAACTAATACAAACACTCAGTAGTGCAGCCAGTACAGGCATACAACAACGCAACAGTTGTATCTGGTTCAATACCAATATATCTGCGTCGTAAGCGACTCGACACCACAGCAAGCACGTAAATCTTGCCACCCCCCCCCCCTCCCCCAGGTGGCGTAGCCAGGTGGTGGGAACGAATGGGAAGTCACCCCCTGGAGAGTCCGAGGGGATCCTACAGATCACCGTGGGAAGGACCACAAAGGCTCCCCGAGGTGTTTGTGCAGGGGCTTTGACCAATGTGAAAGCCCTTTGCGCCAAAATAAACCACTGGGCCGACGTTAGCGACCCCTGAGTCGACGTCAAGGGCCCCTGGGCCAACAAATGGCCCCCAGTCTGATGGGGAGGGTCCCGGGCCGATTGAGAGGGTCTCGAGATAATGTAGAGCGCCTTCGGGACGATGCTGAATGCCCTGGGTTTGGCCAACGTGAAGAGCTTCCATGTCGGCGGAGGGGCCCGGGTGACAGAAAGAGTCCAAGGCAATACAAAGGACCCCTGAGCTGACGACGCGGTCTAAGCTGAAGAAGGGCCTCTGAGGAGGTTGAGAGGGCCCAATCTTGAAAGAAGGCCTCCGGTCTGTAGAAAAGGCCCTGGATCGTCAAAGATGGCGCCTGATTCAACGGGGGGCCTTAGTTGCCGGAGAGGACCTTGGACTGTCAGAAAGGGCCCATGGACCGACGTATGGGGCGCAAACCGTACAAGGGCTCTTGAGCGGACAGATGGGCCCTAGCCATACAAGGACCCCAAGCCTGATGAAGGGGCACAATATGTTGAAAGATGGCCTCCAACCGTACGGAGAGCGTCCTGAGTCGTGCCAGAAGGCCCCTGAGCCGATGGAGCCTGATCCGTCGGTCCGGGCCCGGGCGTGCAGGGCCATCTTGGCTTGGATTGGCTTTGACTCCCACTGATGAAGAGGGCTAACTGCTGAATGTGGGCCTCACGCTAATGATGAGGCTCCCGAGCTACAGAGACGATCCGGACCAAAGCAGGTCTTCGGTGCTGCGCAAAGGGCATCTAAGCAACTGGAGGGGCCCCGGGCTGCTAAACCACAGTAATGTATCCAATGGGGTAGAGAGGCAACCGTTCCCTGGAGGGTCAATGAGACCCTTCATGTAACTGCCTTCAGGAGCGTGCAAGAGGACCTCAAGGCGAAAGGGCAGATATATGACCAAGGAAAAATTAAAGCACATCTAACAGTTTGTGTGGAGGGGCCCCTTGAAACCTGAAGGTGTCCACTCTGAGGGCTGACAAGAGCTGTGAAGACGAGAGAAAGATTGTGTGTGAGAGAGAGAGAGAGAGAGAGAGAGAGAGTGTACGTGGGAGAGAGAGAGAGAGGAGAGAGAGAGAGAGAGCCCGGGAGTGGGGATGCCCATACCAGCTGGAAGAAGCAGTTTCGGCTGGAAATTACCCCCAACAGCTGAGAAATAAGAAACACAACGGCCCTTGAAGAAGTCTTTGGGGGATGCAGAGGGTTTCTGAGAGTCAGATACGATTGGACTGCAATTATCCTGAGGTTGAAAGTAGTCCATAATGCATGAGCAAGATCCGTGAAAGCCAAAATATTCCCTGTGGACTGATGATTAATGTGACGAATATGAGTATGTGATGAATACTGAAGTCTCAGAGTCTCAGAGCATAGAATGTGCTTCAAATAAAAACTATCGGTAACTGAGAAGGGCCCCTAGCACCTTAAGAGGAAACTGCTGGCTAACAGATCCCCCTGAGGTCAAAGGAGACTCCTCGAGGCTAACGATGGCTGTGAGGAATAATGAGAGACCGCCTCAGAGCTGGAAAGCCCTTGAAGCTAGAACGATTGTCAAGGACTGAGAAGAGCCCCTAACAGTCAGAGAGGACTCCTGAAGTGCTCTCGCTATAATGCACATTCATCGTGAAAGTGTTGTCACCTGCTCTCACTTGAAGATAAAGAAACACAGTTACTAGACGACTTCCTGCACGCTGGTGGCGGTCGCCCTAGCGGCGACGGCTACCCAGTGGCCACGGCCGCCACAGCGGCGAAGGCCACTTCAGCGGTGGTGGTCGTTCCACCGGCCACAGCCGTGCCAGTGGTGACGGCTGTCCCAGCAGCCACCGCCACCTCAGCAGCGGCAGCCGCCCCGATGGCTACGGCCGCCCTAGCGGCTACGACCGTCCAAGCGGTGATGGCAGTCTCAGCCGTCACGACCGCCGAAGTGGGCACAACCGTCTCAATGGCCTGCCTACAGCTACGGTCGCTTCAGCGCTTTAGCGATGGCAAAAAGACTGCTCAGCGATAGCTGTGATGACCGCGGTGCCACTTTCTTCGCCTTGGACCAGTGTGACAACGGTTAAAGGAGAACAACACAAATTTGTAGCGTGTTGAGTGTCGGGGGTATTAGCAGTCAATGGGCGCTGTATAACCACTGCAGTTGAATCACCATAAAAGCTTAATAATTAACTAACTAACTATTACCAGTCAAGCCTGTTGTGGTCCTTCCTCTGTTCCTAAATGTCGCGGGCAACCCGCCTGCCGCTGCCCCAGCAGCACGGCCGCCAGTCGCCGCTAGCCCCGCCGCCAAGGGTCGTCCCGCCGCCAGCGGTCGCCACGCCCGCGCCATCCGCACAGACGCTCGGCTACCACCCTCCGTCGGTCCTGGTCGCCCTTGGTCTCAAGCCGAGGTGTCACTCGTCGCGTCAGTGATCCCGTCCCCACGTGCACGGGCACCGCCCCGGCCGCCACGTGCCACGGCCGCTCCCACGCCGTCGCAGCTCCAGACGCCGGGGTTCGGGCCGGTCAGCTCGGCTGCGGCGCCTCTTGACGGCGTGCTACGCCGCGCCGCTCCCAACCCAGGCGGAGGTCGTCCGCGCGGGTCACCGCCACGCCAGCGTCGCCTTTCCGTGCCGTGAAGCATACACCAGCTCGTCGCGAGAATACAGTGTGAATTGCTTTGTTTATTTTCGCCACGGGCAGCTGGTTCATCAGCACACGGTTGTTTGCAGTGAGCGATTTTTATATGAAAAGAGCACACTCCCGCGTGACTGGCTCGCCTGGTCGAGGCGATCCTCGTAGATGGCGTCCCTCAGTGACTTCCTGTAGACGCGGTTTGCAGCTGTCGTGTCACCCTGCAGCCTATAAGATACCTAGAAGTCACTCTTGCAACTGTGGTATCTTCTCGTTGACCAGCGCCTCCAATCGCCCTTCAATTTCCTCGTTATATTTCGTCGCGTGCAGACCTTCCGAGTTGAATATCAAATAGCGTTTTCTCGAGTTGTTTTCCAGGGAACTTTGTCTCTTTCAGGCTGTCATCCTCGCGCCGGAAATGCTCTGCTTCAACATGGACTGCGCCGACCGCTTCCTCCTCGGAAACAAAGTTTGGCTTCCAAGTATCCCAGTCTGCCTTGAAAAGGCGAGAGTTTTGTGCCGATTGTTTTGTTATCTTTGTCGTTTCCGGCCTCAAAGTATGACTTAATGAAGTCCAGAGCTGTGTTGTCAATCATGATGACCATATCCAGCCTCTCCGGTCTTCTCTTTTCCTGATACGAACATGTTTTCTCAATTTTCTTTACAAACTCATGAAACGACATCTGTCTCTTGCGGGAGAATCGGCTGTTATTGGCTGACTCGTCGTCGGCTGACTCGTGTTCCTCCGACTGCATTTTAACCTACGCCGACTTTCCGGTCAGATCCTCACATCCCTTCTCGGGGGGGGGGGAGCGGTTAGTAACCCCCTCTAAAATCCAAACTAAGCATCGCACGAAAACGAAAGCGGTGTCATCGGAAAGCACTCGACGAGTAGGATGCTGGTCCACCCCCAAAACAAATTTTCCCCAAAGTTACGTCACTAGGGGCTAGATTTTCAAGACTTTTCACGACTTACATTATGTTTTTGGCTTCAGGGAGTTCGTTTTGGGGATATATGAACAACATAATTTATTTGGAATGAGAAAAGGACAGCGAAATTGACCATGGCTTTAATTCCCCCCCCCCCCAATTTTTTTTTATTTCAAAATTTTGAGCTTACAAGTTTTCTTTAATTTTCATTTTGCAATGGGTAGAACAGACCGAGAAACGCTGTTGGAAGTCAACTTGCCCTAATCAAAATGACTACTTTAGCCAGATTCCTCTATTTGAACTGCAATTTGGCAAATACGCAAAATTTATATGTAGTCAAAAACGGAAAAAAAGAACTGAAAAATTCCACTCGTACGTTTTGTTGCACCCCTAAGGATAAGCAAACGCTGAAAGTTTCATAAAAATATATGTATCCGTTAAAGCGTGACGACTGGTTTAACTTTTTTGGAGGTGACCTCACTTGACCTTGGCTAACTCGTTGACCCTAGATGGCCTGACTTCAAAATTTTGAATCATCATGCCAAATTAATGTGGGAAAGGATTTGCCAAATTTGGGCGCGCTGCCGCGTGCCGTTCGTCCACTATCCACGAAAAACCTGAGGGGGCAGTTGAAGACCCCCCGAGACGGGACGGGTTAACGACCGACAAGCCATTACACACCACAATACACTATAGACCCTAGACACACCAATCACTTTTCATGCGAAAAATGCACCACGAAAGGGCCTCGTCCTGCCCGTCGCTCCCGACGAACCTCTCCCAGCGTTCCGCCACTGGCGCCTTCCGGCTGGATGGTGCGACCAGCTGACCAGTCAGCGTCGCCTGAGGGCACGTCTGACCTCGACCGTGCTCGCAGTGGTACTGAGAGATGGTTTTCCCTGCGTCACGTAACGGCGTGCGCACATTAAAAGCACGCACAATTCAGTTTCGGAAGCCATATTTGGGGTCGGATAAAACTGACTCGACGTGTTGAATTAAAGAGGTGCACACCACATCAAATTTAGTATTACGTGTATGAGCGTTGCATGACAGGAATGGACTTGAAATCTCTCATGTCATTCTCACACATCTCATGTCACTCACACGCAGACAAAACCCATGAATGCAACAAGCACAGTTTTAAAGGTGTAGTAAATGTGTGACCTTTTGTGGCACTTGCATAGCTATGGGGCATGCAGACGGTCCGGCAAGCTTTGAATAAAATCAGATCAGCCTATCAGGATCACAGTAAATGATTACACACTAATTTTCACTCATTGCTTAGCGATGAAATGCAAAACTACGAGCGCGCAAGCATACCGTTGCTACAAGCACGGGCCAAGACCATTTTCGTGCGGTGAGGGCCGGCGTATGTGTAGACGTAAGGTAAATTTTCACTGATTTCACAGAGTGGGTCACGACACTGTCTTTGAAACGTACGTAGAATGACCGTGGAAGACGGTAGATCACAATCACCGTCCAGTGGTTAGGTGCAATTCCAGACAGGCAGAGTAGCTGGAGGGCGCAGGGCTTCGAAATTGCATTGAGGCTCCGCGGAGCTCCCCATCCCCGGGGATGCAAGTGTTCACGTCCGAGCATCGCCATGACTGGAGAACAGCATGACCGGTGACTACCCATGTGCCGTCTCCATTGTATGTGCCTCACATGCATCTTGATGGCGATATCTCGATAGTGTGCTCACGAAACAGTGCCACACTTCCCTGGCATCCGCGAATGAGTGTCTCAAGACTGGCTCGACTTGTCAAGTCTTGACGGCAGCGTCACGCTGCACCTAACAAGATACGGTAGGGGTGTATGTGACTGGCTGTTCGGCACATATCGACACGCTGTCGGCGGTCGGGGCCAACGTACGGGCTCTGTCCGAGCAGACCGGCGAGCTGTTCGCAAACACATATCACCTCAAGGTGGCAGGCTGGCCAAGTTCAACGCCTTGGCACTAATAACCAAATACACACACACACACACGCACACCGCCTTTGCCACTCAGCGCACTCGTTCCTGTACGTCACTGCACGTGCACGTCACTGTACGTCACTGCACGTGCACGTCACTGCACGTCACCGTACGCTCCTCCTCGTCACTGCACGTTACTGTACATTACTACACGTCACCGCACGTTCATACACTTCACTACAAGTCCCTGCATATCAGTGCACATCACTGCACGTCACCGCACGCTCCTACATGTCACTGTTCGTCCTTGCACATCACTGCACATCATTGCACGTCACTGCACGCAACTGTACACCACCGCATGCCACTACACGTCGCTGCACGTCGCTGCACGCTCCTCCCCGTCATTTCACGTTCCTGCACATCATTGCACATGACTGCACGTCACTGGACGTTACTGCACATCACTGCACATGACTGCACGTCACTGCACATCACTACACATCACTGCACATCACTGCATGTCACTACACATCACTACACATCACCGCACGTCGCTGCACATCACTGCACATCACTGCGCATCACTGACAATCTCAACAGCTCGCCGCCCCCGCCCCAAAACCCCGGCCGGCCAACCGGGCTTGACAGCGCTGTACGACGCTTCCGCATAGACGTGCGCTGGTCTGCATAGTAACCTCGCGCTTCCTCGCCTCGGCCGAGTCCAGCTGCTTCGCCTCGGCCGAGTGCATCTTTCTCGTCTCCACTGAGTCCAGCTTCCTCGTTTCCACTGAGTCCAGTTTCCTCGCCTCAGCCGAGTCCAGCTGCCTCGCCTTGGTCGAGTCCAGCTTCCTCGCCTCGGCCGAATCCAGCTGCCTCGCCTCGGCCGAATCCAGCTCAAGCTCCACCGATGCTTCCCTCGCAGACACATCTGCCGCGGTGGTTGGCACAAATGAATTTGTCAGATGGGCCAATTTGTTAGTGAGCTCCATCCAATTTGTTGGCTTACTGGTGCGTCATCATCACGTACGATGTTAACGATTGGCAATACAACGATCGATTTGAACTTTGAGATGTTCACGGCAAACATTTTCAGAATCCGCTCCGGACTAAGTGAAAAAGAAGAAATCGTGCGGCAGTGATAGGGAAGATGAATGTGGTATCATTGCGAGGATGCTGATATCAACATACGATGAAGCTGTGAGAATAAATGCGGGCATTATTGGTACATCGGTAGCTTATGTTTCGACTGTGTAGCAAGCGTCGTTGATCAACGCTACGCCATTACTTCATAGAAACATGCTTTTATACTGCCGGGCTCGTACTGCGGCAAACCCCAAGCCAATGGTAGCACAACGTCCAAGATCGCCTAAAAGTCCGGGAGAGAAGCAAGACAGACTGTTCCGCTGCGGTCCATGCAGCTCTTCCTTCGTATGTGCATACACGCCAATACTGACTTTATTTTTTCCTCACACTTGAGATAATCAAACTTTCGAGTGAGCTTCACCATGACGGTGCAGCGCCACCCCCTCCCCCACTCCCCCTGTCGACTCAAGGAGGCCCAGGGTCGCAAAATCTGGCTAGATCTTGCGGTGTATAGACAACCTAGTGACGCCGGCTGCATACACGGGAGAGGAAATTCTATGAAATCTGTGCACTCTGCTGCTCAAGCTGCTTTCCACTGCTTCAGCTCGTGAAGTTGATGAATGTTGCCATTGAACAGGTTTTATTTTTAACCACAAATATCAGTGTACTCGGTACACAGCTCTCTGCTCGCGGGCCTCCATCACGGCCGTTCGCGACAGCTCAAACGGCAGCGCCATTGGGCAGCTCGTCAAACTCGAAGGGTAATCACGAGGTGGCTAGGTCAGCGTAGCGAAACATGTCACGGAAAAACCAAGCCCCCGGAGCAGGCCTGTGATCGCAAACGGAGCTGGTGGTCGGTCCAGCAAAGAGACTGCTCCCGTCGGGGTAATAGTATAGCATCCAATATTTGTTTACTTCCATGGTTCATATCTTCGAAGCTCACGACCGACGTGGCTGAAAACGTCCAAAAAAGCGAAATAGAGTCCAAGATAGCCTGCATATGGTCGGATCACAAACTCCAAGGTTTACAGCCTCCACGATCACAACCTCAAAGACCAGGATCCTCAAAGAGAGCGTTCAATACCTCCAGTGTTCATTTGTCTGTAAGGATCATAAGGCCAAAGATAGTTCCTTGATTGTCCGCTAAAGGGCTTGTGACACACTTGCGGTGACACTTTGGAACTGTGTTTGCTATTTGATATTCAGATGCAGGTAATTGCAGCAGAAAAGTTGGAAGTCGTGGTTCTCAAATGCCAGCGCCTATCCCCGTCAGGAAGGCATGAGCATTAGATCGGTCCTCTAATGCATAGCATTTGCAAAAAGTTAAAAAGTTGTTGCTCCTAAAGGCCGCCCCCGTTTCACTTGACGTGCCAACTATCTGATCCAAATTTCAGGTCAATCGGATAATATTTAGAGGTGGCTCCATTTTGACACTTTTGCTGTTTGTAGATTAATGCAGGCAACCTAACGATCCCATCCAATCCGCATTAACAGCTAATACCTCTGTACACCTTTATATCAGTAGCCATGCGACTATATTGACATTTTTCAACCTTAGCAGATACCCTTAGCGTTATAGCAATGAAGTCAGCTGAGTGTAAACACAGTTGCAGCCGTTTGCGCGCGCAAGCGCCTCAGCGACTCGGCAGGGAAGAGGCGTTACAGAGTGCGCGCTTCAGCGTGGCGAGCGTGGCTAGGTTTGAGCGCGGATGGTGCTGGCTGGTTAGTTGTGTGGTAAATTGACACCTTGTGAGAAGTGACATAATCGGAGGTTAGAATGTGGGACTAGGATTAGTAATTTCTAATTACAGGTTCAAAGAGGGAAAACACCGGAGTGAATCAATGTAGCGCTGATCTCCCGACCCAGGCGGTTTTATTTCAAGTCCGTGAATTTTGTACTCAGCTTCGCCTTTTGCCAGTGTGTTTTTGTCACCAGGAAAAACATGATCTTACCGGCTCGGTAGCGTACTTGGATAATACATACACTACCTGAAGTTCGGGGGGTCCGTGGTTCGATTCTGTCTGTTGGCAGAACTTTCCGTGGGCCGGCTCCCTACCAGGAGTTGAAACAAGGCAGTGGTCGCTGTGCCGTGGGTGAACGCTGACCAAGCGGCGCCTGCGGCATTGGGGTCACGGACGTGATTCGTCTCCGAATCCGACTCGAGTGAGACACGCCAGGCGAGACCGAGTGTGTGAGTGGGTGGGTACTTGTGATTTGTGCCTTGGATAATTCCCATTACACTTTATACCTAATAAAGTTTTGTATTCTTGTTATTTTTTGTTATTCATTGTTATTTTCCATGATTAAAGTACGAGCAGTAGGCATGGGCGCCAATGTCTATCCCAAGTTAGGATAATGTTGGATTGGATTTGAGATGCAAAACGGCAAATGTGCGAAGCTTGTGACCAGCACAAAACCTAGCCCAAGCGATCGCTAAAATAGCCCAAGCTTACTCTGCCTTAACATATAAATAGGTAATATTAGGCGTCGAACGTTCAGTGATACAAAAGGGCGTCATGTTGACGGGTAGGGTAGTACACAGCACAACTATGGGAACAAAAATGCATTTTGGAGTCACCTCTAAAAATTGTTCAAATGGTCAAATTTCTGGCAGGGGAACATACCATGAGGTATGTAATAGGGGCACCCTTTAGGAACAAGACATTTAACACTTTTTGCAGTTTGGACCTGTCTAATAAACATGTCTCTACAAATATGCACTGCCACACCGGGGAAAGTATCTCCCAACATTAGGAATAGGTTAAACTGCATGTGAGCTTCCAGAAATTAGCTCCTTTGAAGCCAACTGTTCAAATGAAGGCCTGGATCCGACAAGTTATCAGTTCCGAAGAAGGATACCTTTCGAGGTTTCCCCGCCTTCCGGTTTATCTCCCCCAACCATCATGCCTTAGCTGTATCGATGTCGGTGCCGATGAGACGCCTGGCATCTCCGTCGGTCACGACCGAGGCGGCTCTTTTCGCCCTGCCCTTCCACGTTTGCTTTCGCCCGAAGTCTGCCGCCGGATAAGTTGCTGAAAGCACGAATTATGCAACCTTCTCAACTTTTCCCGGTTTAGTTCTATTTACATGGTTCGAAATGAACCCAGGAGAGTGGCGCATGACAGGTGGTCGTCGTGCAATATACAGCATGACAGTGAGCCATACCTTACATTTAATTTGAGCGCAAAACTATCTGATTCGAACTGTTTCTCGAAGGTTGATTTGTTGTATACGTATCAACGGATGCCCATTAGGTCTGACGCTACAAAGATTGCAGTAATTACGCCTTTCGATTTGTACGAGTTTGTGTATATGCCCTTTGGCCTACGGAATGCTGCTGATGCATTTCAGAGATTGCTGGACATTTGGTTTGGAGAAGCGCTTGGTGTGTTCGGCCGCCTAGATGCTTTGGCTTTCTCATCTGACCCAGCCTGGCCTACCGAGCGCTTATAGACGGTGTTCGCGGTGTTAGAGGAGCACAGTCTCAAGATGTTTCCTTTCAAGAGCAATTTTTTGCCTACACACAAAGTTTATGTCAGCTTGTGCTTGCAGAGGACATGGGGCATCCTGCAGGCAAGTTGGATATAGTAACCGCTGTTCCCCAGACCGTCTGATGTTCTCGGTCCCTGTCAGGTTTTTGAGCATGCTAGACTTCTTTTGTGGAAAGAAACATGCAGCGACGTGCCTAGATTTCGCTAATGTTTTTACATGCGCTAAATATTGGAATTATTCTTAAAACACCTTAATATGGAATAACAGGAAATGGACCGAAACATTTTCTCACCGATTTAAAAGACGGAACACAAGTGTTTAAATGTGAATACATAAGCACGGGCACCCAAAAGCATCACTTGTGGGATTTCCCAGGGTTCGATACTACTCTCTTTGTTGCTTCTGCTATATATAACCGGCACAACTCTCCAACAAGTCAGTGCTATGCGGGACTTCGGAGTCATTCTGGATAAAAACTCACTTCATTCGGATGCCATTATTGCCATGATGTCAAAAGGTGGCAGCTCGCTTGGCCTGCTCGTTCGTAATTCTCACTCCGCTTCCTCATTGTGCAAGCTGAATACGCGGACAGCTGCTTGTAATGCAAACGTTATATCTATCCTAACGCACTGCTCAGTAATTTGAGCAGCTGCCGCCAAATGTCATCACGTTCGCATCGAGAGAGTGGAGCATAAGTTCCTGATGTGACTTGCTCGCCCCACGAAGCCAAGCCGCCACTCTCTGGAGTAAGAGCACCTGATGGGATTGTATAACCTTCAGCCTCGACATGGCAGACGCATACAGTGCGATGTGCTATCTATGTGCAAAGTGTTCAAAGGATGAATCGCTTCATCTCACCTTTTACAGTCTTTTTATGCTCATGTGCCGTTAAAAATCAACAGGAATACTCAGGCAACACCTCTCTATGTGCCCCTTGATAGGGTAAATAGTGTTACAGCTCGCTTCTTTGTTCGCGTGCCTCGCTCTGTAAATGACTTCATGTCCTTCTCGCCAACAATTTATTTTTTATGTGGCTCAATAAGCCGAATGAAGCGGCAAGTGTCATTCCTTTTACCGAAACCTTGAGAGCCACTCGGTATGTATATATATATTTATATATAAAATATATATATATGTGTGAGTGTAAAATATGATATAATATATTTAATACATATTCTTCAACTTCTAAAACTCTTTCATCTAAAAAGTCTGAAATATTTGCTGATATTTCACAAATATATTTCCTGACGACTATCCTCGCTACCGAACATGAATAAATTTGTTTTCTACGAAACCAATCGCTACGCAACAGCACAACTTATTCATCAAACTCAGGTCAAGCATAGGAACTTAGGAGAGGTCATGGACACCACATGGCAGACGCGGCACTAACAGTACAGTGGGGACGAGGGATGCATTTGTATCCCTCCCCTTTGATCCTCCATATGCCACGGTGCCAGTTCTGCCCATTCGTGCACCAGCCGCACACATCCATACTTGTCCTTGCACCTGGGGCCCTTCTGGCACGGTATCATTCCCCAGCAAAAAACCCCACCACTAGCCGAAAAATTACCGTCCCAACACCGTCCGTGAGCCCCACCAATTAGTTGACAGAAGGGAGCATCAAGTGTACCTGCATACAATTTCGACTCCAGCCAGGAGGGCGAGGGCATCTCTCAAACTCTCGAGTGTCTGTCGCGTCTCTCGCCGTGAATGCTAATGTATGCACGTGTTTCCCACATACAGTGCATAAGGGTAATTTTGTGCATGCATTTTATATGCATTTGACTCGTATTGAGGCTGGCCTCCTCCGGCGTACATTTTTAGCAAAAGAATAGCAGAAGCCAAGGAATTAGCCAAAGAATAAGCCAAAGTGTTATCCAAAGAATAAGCCAAAGAAAACTCACATATCAAGGCACATCGCCAAACTGAAGAAGGTAAGCAACACATAATCCATGGCCCCCAAACACAGCCAAACACCGCCAATAAATCGCAATAATCCACCATAAATCTCAGTTTTGCTGATCTTGCGACAAATAAACCAGCCTGCGATTGGCCAGCTGACAGCCGGAACAAACAGGACGCGAAGGCGGCTCGGTCGGGAACGAAATGCTTTCGGATAGCTAATGCCCCCGGTTTGCACAGTCAGCACAATTAGCACAGTTAACACACAGGCAGTTCAGTACAGTTAGCACGGTGGCGCAGTCGGCACAGTTAGCACAGCACAGTAGAGCGCTGCTCGGCGGAATGCACATGTCCTGGCCGGGCTGGATGACGAACAAACCATCACATTAACTGGTGGCAGAGTCTGTGCGTACAGGGGCGAACCGTATAGTTCAATGGCGACCCAGCTGGGTGAGCTGGGCGGTGTGATTACAGCTTTAGAGTGGCCTCGCACTCACGATACACTAGAGCAGGTAGAGTCAGCTGGCGACTGATCCCGAGACGAGGTAAGTAGGTCGCGGCGATTGAAACTTTTTGTATAAATTGTGATGAACTCGGTCTGAAGCTTCACCCTATTCCGGTAGAGGGGGAAGGCGAGCGAATTTTTCCTCAACCCTGTGATTCTTCTTGCCGTTACTTTGTGATAGGAGCGTGAAAATTGGCGATTTTTCCTAGCCATCTTTTTTAACTTCATGTCAATATTTAGTTTCAAAGCCATGTCAGCTTCAGAAGCAAACATTGGGAGCTACTTCCTGCATGATTCAGCGTAAGCGCAGGGAAAGTACATGCATCTGAATAGTTGCATTGCTTTGCTCTTCAGGTGACTACAATTTGAAATTAAAGTACTCATACTTAGCCTTGCTCAACTTCGGAAATGCTCACTTTAAGCGAAATTATATCGGGGCAAATCCCGAGGGACGAAAAAGTAAGCAAAATGCGTCCGATTTTCTCAAAGTGGTATCATTTACGTTGCCATGGGAAGGTCGAGAGTTGGGGTGAATTCGGAGTAAGCGGTAGCAATGCACTGCAAGCAGTGACATAACCAGACGACTTTCCTAATAGCGAATCCAGGAGTTGCAGGGAGGTGATCAGGACACACCATATTCAAATCACCACAGAGAATGTTGCGACAGATATTTATGTGAGGGTGAAATTTGTGAGAAGCAATTTGAAGCTGATGTATTTTTTGTCCGACCGGAACGCATGAGATGGTAGCATGATCGCATGATTGCATGATCGCATGGACGCACGCATGATCGGGTGGACCAGGTACGTGCCCAGGGCGTTCCCAAGGGCGGTAATTTCCTTGCTGCACTTTTAAGCCGTCTGAGCGGCATTGCGCATTTCTCGAACACGATACGCAAACCGATCAGCTGAAAACTGTTGCAAAAGCTAATGACTGGATCCTTTCACGGGCTTGATGCACGGGCAGCGGAGTGGAGATGAGGTTGCAGTTTACCACGGTCCGCTGTCGCCTGGTGCTTTCGGCTAGGCAGACGCTCCACAAGCTGAGCTCGTTATTTGCCGGTGGCCCGTGCTGCCCAGCTGGACAGCGGCCGCCATGTCACCGGTACTGGTGCGAGGCGGACGACATCGGCATCGGCATCGGCATCGGCACGTGTCCGACCTGTCGGCCGGCCGACGACCGACGGTCGCTCGCGCCACGCGGGTAATTATCGTCCAGCGGCCGCCGGAACAAGCTGACGCGGATGGAGCTGGCGGCACGCAATGGAGCGGCTGTGAAGATAACCGACCGGACGGTGCCGTCGTGAGACCAGCCGCGGCGTCGCCGTAGAGTCTGCCTGGGAGACAGTCGTCCGACACAGCCGCGGCGTCGCCGTAGAGTCTGCTCATGAGACAATCGTCCGACACAGCCATGGCGTCGCCGTAGAGTCTGCCCGGGAGACTGACTGTCATTCGACACAGCCATGGCGTCGCCGTAGAGTCTGCCCGGGAGACTGTCGTTCGACAAAGCCATCGACTCGCCGTAGTCTTGGTACGGTTGGTGAAGGACGGAATTTATGTCGATTTCCCACGCAACGCCACAGCCGTGATGTTAAACTTCGCGGGCCTTGAAGGGGGAGGAGGCGGACTCGTCTTGGGTCCCCACCGTGACGACACCACTGGACACGTGCGGGGGCGCTTATTCAGATGAAGTGGACACCGATGACAGCGCCTCCGATATTGGCCAGCCACCGTGGAAAACACCGGCACCGGGTGTAGTTCATTGTGGCCGCTCCGCCACTTGGTCTGGTCTGGTCTGGTGGTCACCTGACGACCAGAATGGTGGTCTGATAGTTCGATAGTCAGCTGCCGAACTGGTGCTCCGATGGTCCAGTAGTCATCTGACGACCGGACTGGTGCTCTGACGGTCCTTTCGCCACCGGTTGACCAGGCTGGTGGTCCAATGGTCTGGTAGTCATATGCTGACCGGACTGGTGGTCTAGTGGTCCGGTGGTGAACTGTCGACCAGCCAGGCCGTCAGATTCATCACATAATGATGACTAGGTTCTTGGCCTAGTGTTTGCACAGCTCACTTGAAAGATTTACTAGTGACGCACCATTAGCATGCTCTCAATATTGCATTTATTTCCTGCGCGTTCCAGAAACTGTACCATTTGCAGCGGTCTTGGGAATGGCGCAACATAATTACAGCTTTTTGATCTCCAAGAGCCTGCCCGCTTATTGCACTTTTTCTCCACAGTTGTATTTGGTATGTTGGAATGCAACCGCATAAATCTTAGAAGGATGATGGAGGGGCGCGCTCAGGCGAAACGGCATCCCGGAATGTGTGTACCGTAAAATTATGTAATTATGTGAAGCTATGTTAATACATGTGCTACTCTCTGAACCAGTGTAAAACAAAAGCGCACCTCATTGCCATGTCTAAAGCGTCCCGTTATACCCTTCAGGCCAATATGCAGTAAATTTACCAGCATGGAGGCAACCCTGAACTATCGAGGGAACACTGGAGAATCCAGGGGGTGGACGCATCTCGATCATTCCCCCACCCAGCCGCGATTTGGAAGGGGCACAGTGGGTATTTCTATCATCCCCAAGAAAAAGCATGGTTAACGCACAAGAAGGCCAAAAGGAGCAGCGGGGGTCGCGAGCCGGCCTTACAGCGAGAGTTCAGTGACGCTGCTTAGTGCTGTCGGCGCCTATTTCGCCGCCCGTCGGAAGGAGGGGGGGCTCACGGTGTTCCCCCGTCCGCACTGCGGCGCTACTCGACCATTCAGTCCGACTCCAATTCCACTGAGTCGGACGAATGTTCAGCGGTGGAAAAGGCGTTGATCAAATGCCAATTTATAGTTGGCATTGAGCCGGCGGTGGCCGAGCAGCCCCGGCCGCTGTTCGCCGACTCGCCAGTCTCAGGGAGCTCCCGTCGTGCCTTGCTGATGGAAGCAGCTCTCGGACGGAAAGATCACGGCGAGTGTGCTGTCCAGGTATCTGATGCGCGGCCGGAGGGCGGGCATCAGATACCGGGACCAGGTCCAGGCATCAGATGGACCGCACTTCGTCCACAACTGTCGGCTCTAGATCAACAAATACGGCTCTGGGTACATGTTTTCCAGCACCAGTTCCGTTGAAGAATGTACTGAAGCTGTCGTCTCCGCTGTCCACAGTTTTATCGGACGGCATTTGTCCATCCGGCTGAATTCTGCACTACGGCTGATGGCCACTGCACAGTCCAGGTATCTGAACCGGGTCACTGCTCTACGCCGCGGGGTCCGGGCACGGGTCAAGGCGGTCGCTGACGTTCGGTGTGGCGACGCTGAGCTCGGCCACTCGGGTGAAGCCTTGCCCGGGATCGCCGCGAGGTAGGGTGTCGTCGACCGGACTCGCGGTTCCCACTGGGCGGGGGGTGGGTGGGAGGGGTGTGGTGGGGTGGGGTGAGGGGCGTCTCGCCAGCTGACGTGCTGGACGTGCTGGAATTGCCGGGCCACATGCAACACTGCTCGTGAGCGGGGACGCCAGTGGGACGTGGACGCGACCAGCCGGTAGCCATTGTCTGCGAATGTGCGGACAGTTTCGGCATTGTCGCGGGGCCAGTGCCGAGCAGGCCATTTGAGCTGAAGAAGGTCAAATCACCCCCACCCCCGCCGCCACAGAACAAGTAGGGACCACAAGAAAGCAGGAGGCCCCTTCTTGTACATTCACGTCCAGTTCGTTGCATGTGCGCGGTAAAGTGTGAACACTGCGTGTAGGCAATGCATGCTGGGGCGTCTGCTAGACGAGCGATTTCAGCGCTGCCGGTAATGTGGACAATTTAAATTCGACAAACGGATAGAGTCGGCCCATGTCGGTTGACTGATCACAGCTTGTCTGTTTGGGCTCGGTGGCTAAGGCTACATGTTCTTGTCCCGGGCCGGTCCAGAATACTGTCGGGGTGTTGGTTATTGTCAACTCGCCACACCGCACGGAACGTCAGAATTTAACTCCTGACAAGCTCTGAGAGTGTTTTGTTCATGCGACAGCCGCATGCTGCAGTTGGGGGACATCAGGTGCTGTTTGATGGCCGCAATGACGGCGTACCGTTGTAGTCTGTAGGTGTGTGTGTGGCGCACAGCTATTTCATCTAGTCACACCCTGAACGGCCCGTGCAGGTCAAGGCGGCCGACCTTGGCTTCGTCGCTCGTTACCGTCTATATTTGATCCAGACGCCTCCAGAATGCGCTTTGAACTATGCCTTCGACGGTTATGCGCTCGAATCATGTGAATGCTATTCACCTGCTAACTTCCAACCAGGGTCATGCATCGATTAACCTATGTAAAGCTGTGGTGCTGTGGAGATGATGTGTGCTAAAATTGGTGATGCGCCACCACCATGAAGAAGCTAGCACCAGGGGCGTGCATAGGTGAACCTCAGCCAGACGGAGATCAGTGACGGAGACAGGAAGACGATGGAGGGGGTGCTGAACGAATACCGAGGCGTACTAGCAAGTCATGATTACGAACTGGGCCGAACGCATCTCAAGAGAGCTTCGGATTGAAACGTAGAGCTGCTCTCCAATTGCAATTGCAATGAAAGCTCGGCTCAGCCACCGCCCCATCTGTGCGCCGCAGTAGCTATCTCGAAGGTCGAACAAATCGAACAACGTGGGATTATCCCGAAATCAACTTCGCCCTGGTCGGCACCTGTCTTGCTGGTCCTCGAAGTGAACGGAACTTTCGAGTTGTGGGGAACGACAGGAAGCTGAGCCGTAAAGTAACGACGGAAGCGGAGCAATGGCCATCCGTGCCGGAGTGCCTTGACCGTGTGGTTGGGTCGTTGGTTGGATTGCTGGTTGGCTCGCTGGTTGAGTCGCTGGTTGAGTCGCTGGTAGGTTGCTAGTTCGATCGCTGACTGGGTCTGTGGTTGGGTCGCTTTTTGGGTCGCTGGTTGGGTCGCTGGCTGGGTCACTACTTGGGTCGCTGGTTGGATAGCTGGTTGAGTCGCTAGTTGGGTCACTGGTTGGGTCGCTGGTTAGGTCGTTGGTTGGATCGCTGGCTAGGTCACTACTTGGGTCGCTGGTTGGGTCGCTGACTGTGTTGCTGGTTGGGTTACTGGTTGGGTCGCTGGTTGGGTCGTTGGTTAGGTCGCTGGCTAGGTCACTACTTGGGTCGCTGGTTGGGTCGGTGGCTGTGTCGCTGGTTGGGTCACTGGCTGTGTCGCTGGTTGGGTCGCTGGTTGGGTCGCTGGCTGGTTCGCAATGATATTCAACACTGAACCCGAATTCTGCACATTGACCGGTTTCCGTCGTGCCCGAGAACCGTACAAGTCGGTCTCCTGCACGGGAGCTAATATACGGCAGTTCACGGTCGTGTCGTGCGGGGTGCCGCATGCACCTGGTTGTTTCAGGAGTCTGGTGACAGACGTACTGCGAGGTTTTCTGGCATACTTAGATGACATCGTTGTGGGTGCCGAGAATATTGCTGAACATCTGTCGCCAGGCGCGCGCCCAGGATTTTTCCATGGGGGGGGGGGGGCGGTGCGCCTATGTCTGTCGCCCGTGAAATCTATTTCGGACCGTTTCAGTGCCGCTGGGTGGTGTGTTACGAGCGAGAACGTCGCGATTTATCGCTGCAGGCTTCGATTGGGGGCGGGGGCAGGTGCGTCTGCAGATGTGAATGAGCTCAGCCAGGATAAAGTTCCGGCCTTAAATCGTGATCAGGGCGGCTACCCACAAAAGACGTGTGTTCATTTCTGGAGCTTTGTCCGTATTACGGCGATTGCAAATCCGAAGTTACAGCTGACAGCTTCCCCACTGCACGATATTTCCGCAAGGACGAAATTCGCGTGTGGAAATGTAGCGAGATGTAGTGCTCGCAAAGTTAATGGACGCTCTGTACAGGCCGACAATCCTACACTTCCCAGACATGCACAGGATATTTGAAATCAGCAAGATCGCCTCCGATTTAGTGTTCGGCGGTATTTTGTCTCAAGAAGACCGATGCAAAGCCTATACGCCACCAAAGCTCTTCACGGAATGTTCAGCCCCGCTGGAAGGCACGCGCGGGAACGCGCTCCGCCCACCCCGTGGTCTCCTCAGAAGCCAGTCTCTGACAACGCGGCCTTGCCCTGTCCGTTCATTCACCGGCCGATGGGCCTCGGCGACGGCCGCCGTCACTGTGGAGGTCAGGGCGAATGGATGAATGCATAGACGAGATGAATGGACCAAGTGGGAGCGAGCCTGGCGTGGCCATGGGTAGCTAAGGACCACTGGAGCCGGTGTGGCCTTATGCATGCGCCCATCTGTCAGCAACCCATCGTTGGCAGAATGCTTACCCAGGTAACAATTCTCGCCCTTGCTCCAACCACGTCTTTCGCAGCTTTTTCCAGCACCACGACCAGTTAGGTTCACACTGTGTACAAGTGGTAATAGAGTGAGTCTTGACCGTGCTCTATGTGCGTTTGTTGTATACATACAAACACACAAAATCTCATTAACAACCTAAAATGTGAATTTTTTAATCATGCTAGGCGCTGCGTGCTAGGTTAATTTAGGTTAGGTTATGCTGCGCATGCTATGTTGACCTAGGTTAAGTTTTTGCATAAAATTGCATTATGTCAGGCGGACTATGGCAGGTTTGGTAGGGTTACATTTTTTGACATTTCAATTATTCATTATTATAGATGAACCAAATCGAAGCCACTTTCTCCGTAGCATTCAATTTTGCACTTATGACATGAACAGACGGCGATGGAAACCATTGTTCGCCAACTTCAATATGAGCATTTGCAGTGGAAATGAGTGGTCACGTCACTTTAAAAATGTGAATAAACGTTTGTTCTAAAAGCCGGGCCAGCAACCTAACAGGCTAATATGCCAACCAGACTTTTGTTTTTGTTGTAAATCGGAACAAAATCCTTCCCATTACCTAAATCCTGGCTGTGGAAATTGTTTCAGACCGCCCTGCGTGCGACTATATATCATCGTTTGGCAGGCGTTTACCATGGCACGACAAATGCGACGCTGCGCCGCTTAAAGTGGAAATACGGATTACCCCAGCGCATGTGAGCTTAGCAGATGTACCAGACGCGGGCGGTGGGTGCCGGATTTGGACGTGCAGTGGCCGTACCGTCCGGGAGGGGGGGGGGGCGGCCCTGTCGGCAAACGAGGTGGGCGCTGCTCTAAGTCAAACCGTCCAGCACCCGACAGATAGCGGCCGCCGCCGCCGGCGGCCATGCGGAAGTGAGGGGCGAACGTTTATCAGTTCTTCTTTTGCTACGAGACATTTCCTAGGTGAAAATTTTGATGCGTGTGGTCGGGCGACTGAGTTGACCTTCCGTGGACGGTGGCGATGCTGAGGCTGGAAGCCCAGATGCGCACATGTCTTCGGAACTACTCGTCGGCGGATACGTCGCCCGGACTCCGACTCGCACCGCATCACGATAGTAGGCATCAGAAGCAATCCTGTCAACCGTCTGGATGGATTAGACGCACTTTATGCCGACGGCGCTGGAAGGGTTGGTCGCACTTTTTGGAAGATATCAGAACGTAAGAGATATAGCGTATAGGGTTGACACGGTGAGTGATGATGTGCAGGTCAAGGCCAGTTGGAACTGATGTAAAGCGGACAATGGGCTCATCTTGGGGCTTCATGCCATGTGAACAGGGTGGGTTAATACCGACATAATACCAACAAATACCAAAATAAATAATAAAGAAAGAAAGAAAAACAACACCAAGAGAAGTGGCTTTGAGTAGGGCAGCATATAATGCAGAAGGCAGCGCATCGTAGTACGCACCTGACGCCACCCAAACCAAGACGGTCAAACCTCGCAAGCGCGTACCAGCGGCGGCGGCGGTGACGGCGAGACGTCGACCGCTCAGGCTGTGCCACGCAGACCCCCAGACGAGGAACGGGCTGCCCTTGCGCGCGGAGCCCGCTGCGAGTCTTCAGGCTCGCCCTGCACGTGACGTGACGCCCTAATATAAGCCTCCTGCGCGCTTTGCATCAGCTTCAACTTGCCTTGTCCTGTACGTTATCCCGCACCGTGTCAAACCTGTACGCTATATCCATTACGTTATCGCATCTACTAAAAAAGTGCGACCAAACGTCTCAGCGCCGTCAGCATAACGTACACCTAATCCAGCCGCCAGGAGGTTGACGGGTCTGCTTCTGAAGCCTGTTATCGTGAAGAAGTGCGAGCTGGAGTCCTGGCGGAGAATCCGCCGACGAGTCGTTCCGAAGATAGATGCAAGCATCTGGGCTTCAAACTTCAACATCCCTACCGTCAAAGGAAGGTCAATTGAGTCTCTCGATCACATGCACACCAAAATTTGCACCGAAGGCACGTCGGCTAACAGAAGAAGAACTGAGAAAAGTTCTTGACTTCCAGCGTGCTCAAATGCGCTTTGTGATACACTGGGCTCAGCAGCCTTTCCATTGCAGCTTAATGGCAAGCGAAGCCAGCGGTGCCCACAAGCATTTGGAACTTAAGCTTCGACCACTGGCTTCAATAACCACCCCAGTATAAAATGCCCGAAAGCTTCCGAGCATTATCAATGTCAACATATGTGAGCCGATATTGCAGTGATCGTCGCGTTTACCTCGTTATTGGAACGCTTCCAAGTTCAATTTGTGATAACTGGTTGACATTTTGGTCTCCCCACGGCCATTTGGTGTAAGTGAGCAGCCACATAAAACGAATGAAAAGGAAACTTGAAATGTATCTTGTCTCCACTAAAACAGACAAACTGAAGCTGATAAGGTTGTTCATTAAGTTAATTGGGATAAGTTGGTATGACGATAACGTAATGATATAACGTACACTATTTCACACCTTCAACTCAGTTTCTTATGAGTAGCATTTAGACACTTCGCTAGTGTCAGTATCAATTCGAATTCAAGCAATACCAGTCTTTGTTTTAAAATACCTGTGTTGGCGACGAAATGCGGATGTCTATGTCAATGTGTTCGAAATAATACATTTAGGTGGATTGACACATAGCGGGGAAGGTATTCACATCTAAATTTGACGTCCCACTTCTTGCATGTACTTTTTACTGAACCATACATATTGTATCATGTTTATCAACGATAAAAATGTGCAGTACCTGTGATTAACGAACAATATCACCATCTTCAGATTCTGTGTACGTTTGGAAACACCTTTATTGCACAGTAGCATTGAATGGTAAGTGCTTAACTTAACACTCGCACGTCCGGAGGTCAACGCCAACTTCGCATGTCCGGGGGGCAGATATCTGCCCCCTAAGATCTCTAGAACTATGCTAGGTAGCGGCGAACGGAATACGGCGTTGGATAGCTGGTGACGGGCTTTATCGGAAGTGTTTCGGTCATTTTTTTTCGCTCAGGTCAACATTCAGGTCACTGAGTCATCATAGGTAAAATTCGACCAGATCAGGTAAGACTCTGATATTGACACATATCTCAGGACCTGCAACAGATGGAAACAAACGGCGAACGCTATTAGCAGCCACCTATGCATTTTTTATTCCAGATTTTGCTTTATTTTCTACTGCACAGACAATTGTGAAATAGTGATCATAAAAAGTAACTGCACCTAATTGATGCATACTATTTATGAAGTGTCTTAAGAATAGTATGGATCTAGAAAGAACATTTTTGTTCTTTATGTTTCTGCTTCATATTGGATAAACATCAGCTGCAAACATTTATTCAGATGTAACCAATTGGAAGAAAAAATGAATTTCGGATCTACATAGTAACCTCGCTATTAAGGCCATGTTGTCACTTGCACTGTTAATTCTTATATGGTACAGCAAAAGGCAGGCATGGTATTTTCTTTTTTCTTTTTAACATCCCAAAACATCCCAAAATTTTGGTACACAATTTTTGTCCTGTAATCATGTACCTATTAAGAAAGAAGATATAAAAATAGTTATCAGAACATATTTTTTTTACTTATACATCTCAAGCTAAATGGTTAGTCAAATTAACAATTTCGCATTACAAAAAGGAGAGGATATATGTAGGTTGATATGTATGATACGTATGCATGAGTAAAGCTGGACAAACAAATAAATGCATATGCGATGATGCATTTGTACCTATATGATGAATTGCATGTGGTTTCAGCTGTGTGCTACTGTGTGCATGTTTGTGAATGGATGTGCATGGATGCAGATCAGTGTATACTTATGTATGTACATGCTAGTATAACTGTATGTATATATATTTGTATGTATGTGTGAGTGCATGTATTTATGTATGTGAAGTAAGTTTAGGTATAAATGTTTCATGTGTGTGGATATGCTGAGACACTGTCACACAGATTTGTGTGATAGTGCACATGTATGTACACTTTTCCCCTCATAACACTTTTCACTTTGTGGCCCCAGGAGTGCCTTGGCGTTACTAGCTTGCTACCTAGCTGAGGTGCTCCTGGGGCTACTTCTACTAATAACTGATGGTGGCCTATCTGCAAAAAAAGACAAATAAAAAGATGCAAATAGTTATAGTGAAATGTAGGTGTGGAAAGCAATGACATGTATATTGGCATCCTGAGGCATTCCTAAGCTGGCTGTCCTAACTTTTGAATAGTTGGCGATGGGAAAGCCCAATAGCAATCGAGCCTGTAACAGTGCGTGTAGCCAAATAGGATAGGCTACTGCATACGAAACAGGGGTCGACATTAGGGAAATATTTATTTATTTAAAAAAAAAAAAAAAAAAAAACAGTTGCAACTCTACCTTCCACCCATGACGTGAGGTACAATGCCAGTTTTGAAAATGCCTCGAGAGACCGGCCCATATGAGGACCCTGAAATGGCCTAGACTGGCAATGTATTGGAGCCCAAGGCTGCACTTCCAGCCTAAGGTTGGAAGTGCTGGCTGCATTACAAAAGCTGCAATCATAAATTGCACCAGTTTTGCCCACTGCAATACTAACTGCATCCATGATTGATTGCAGTCATCGTGATTCCACAGCTCCACAGTCGCCAATCAGCATAGTAATGTAGTAGACAGTGGACATAATCATCTTTGCAATAATTCAGGAGAACTAATGGAGAAAACTGGTAATAATGAGGGCTTAAAACCTGCGCGAAAATAATCCCCGCAGTATATTCCACTACCAGCGATTAGGAAGGAACCTTCCCGGCTGCCTGTGTTACTCCAGATTTTCGTTGTTTTGCAGTTGATTGGAAGAATAATGAATTAATTTTCCAGCGCAGCGTTTGTGGTGTTTTGCACCTTGGTACGAATCAAGAAAAACAACCCCGCTCCCTCTCTGCCATTTCCATGCTCTCACTGTATAAACAAATGCCGATTCACCGAATCGGCCCCTTGTTCTCGGCTCCGCGAGAGCAGACTGCCGGGAACGTATCCCGTTGGCAGGTGTCACGAGCTGCCACACCGCCACACTGCCACACCGTGATAAAATGCCACCGTTGGTCGGCACTCTTTTCTCGTCCGCCGCAGCGGCACGATCTCCTCTCCGTATTTAGATATACGCGAGAGGAAGATGAATTGTGACGGCGGCGTGGCGGCGGTGGAGCGCTGACAGCGCAGCGAGGCCAGCGTCGGCGACTGGGCGCGGCCGGGCCGGCTACTGCCCTTCTCCCCATCCCCCACTCACCCGCTGCTTAATCCCACAGCCAGCTACTCCGCACCGACGTGGTTTGGCCGGGAAATCTTTCCTTCCCCGCGGGAATCTGCGCCGATGCTGTTCGGAGGTCTCGCTCTTCCGTCTAAGCCCCCACTCGCAGTTACCCTGCACCGATGCCGTTCAGGGACTGGGCGGCCTCCTTCTCCGCCATCTACTCTGCACCGACGACACGGTTCGGAGACTGGGCGGTCATTCCTTCCCCGGGCACATTCCACGGTTCCACGGTCGGAGACGGGGTCATTCCTTCCCCGGGCACATCTGCACGGACACGGTTCGGAGGTGCCACTCTTCATCGTTGCTCCCGTCCGTAACCGGTGCCCTCTTCGATTTGTTTGACCGTACTCCGAGCCCACCCCCCCCCCCACCACCACCAGTGTTACGGACGATCCACGCCGATACAGTCCACAAACGGGTAAGTGCGAGGAAAACAGCAACAACCTGTCAAAACACCACTTCACCACCATCTCGCTTCCACCGTCACTTGCAGCCAATCGATTGGGAAAGCATGTTGCGAAATATAACTGTATGCAGTTTCAACTCTCCTTTCGCTTTATTGGGTACTACATCGACCTGGGCGGCCCGTTTACATTTACTACTTGCCCCCCCCCGAGAAGTCGGTTGGACCCGCCAGTGCTCACAACAGGACATCTCCGAGGTTAATGTAATTGATGTCAGATGGCGTTATCGCCATTGATAATGCAATGCAGCAGATAACGACCAAACTACACAATCTACAAAGACGCATGGCGGTTCACAATTTTGACACGTTTCGTTCAGGAAGACGTTTCCAACGTAGACCATTTGTATGCTTCCGAATAACTGCACGCGGACGATGCTTCAGCCCAATTCGATCCATCACAGCGGACGGCACTTCCGACACCTAGTGGCGCAGGCGGGGGTGGGGGGGGGGGGGGGGGATGTCCAGCCCTTCATCTGTCACGATAGTTTGCGAACAAATCAAGCTGCAAAGCTGCGCTTTTTGCCAGCTGGGGATATGTGGCGGCAGCTGGTCCTGCGTTTCAAGTGTGGAGTCGGTCTGGAAATTTGACGTTGACGGACCGGCGAAACAGCCGGGTCGGTTGCAGGGCTTGTTGGATTGTCGACGGAAATCGACTGACCGCCCGCCGCCCGCGATGAAGTGTAATTGTGGGTGGGGTTTGGTGTTGAGGTGGTGTGAGTCAGAATGTAGGGACGGTGCAGGGAATAGCATAACTCAACAACCGCAATAGCCGCCCACTGATGCAAAGCAAAACGCGACTCATTCATTTGTCATTCGCGCTGTGTTTCGCAACAACCGCTGGTTAACCCGTCCGGTCTCAGGGGGGTCTTCAACCGCCCCCTTGAGTTTTTCGCGGATAGTGGACGAACGGCGCGCGGCGGTGCGCCCAAATTTGGCATTCCTTTTCCCACATCAATTTGACATGACGTTTCAAAATTTTGAAGTCAGATCGTCTAAGGTCAACGAGTTAGTCAAGGTCAAGTGAGGTCACCTCCAAAAAAGTTCAACCAGTCGTCACGCTTTAACGGATGCAGATATTTTAACGAAACTTCCAGCGCTTGCTTATCTTTGAGGATGCAACAAAACGTACGAGTGGACTTTTTCTTTTTTTTAGTTTTTAACTGCATACATTTTGCATATTTGCCAAATTGTAATTCAAATACAGAATTATTGCTAAAGTACGCATTTTTTATTAGGAAAAGTTGATTTCCAAAAACGATTCTCGGTCTGCTCTACTCATTGGAAAAGGAAAATTAAAGAAAACTTTAAAACTCAGAATTTCAAAACTTCCAAAAAATGGGGGGGGGGGGCAAAATTCCCATTCCAAAAATATTCCCATTCCAAATAATATTTTTCCCATATATCCCCAAACTGAACTCCCCAGAGCCAAAAACATAATGTAAGTCGTGAAAAGTCGTGACAATCTAGCCCCCGTGGCGCCTTCACTTTTGGGGGGAGATTGTTTTGGGGGTGGAGCCTGACCCTACTCGTCGCGCGCTTTCCGATGACACCTCTTTCGTTTTCGTGCCATGCTTAGTTTGGATTTTAGAGGGAAGCTACTAACCGCCCCTCCCCCGAGACGGAGTGTGAGGATCTGACCGGAAAGACGGCGCGGGCTAATGCTGCAGCTTTACAGCTTGCAGCTAATGCTCCATCAATCTTACCACACTACATCTTTCCTCACACCGCCACCAACAACAACCACCTCCTAATCGCGTCAGCGCTGCACAGGCCTCTGCTGGCCAGTATCACGCACTTCCAGCGGAGGCGGCGAGACAGACACCGCAGCAGCGTACCGCAGACGCCTGGTGATACAAATAGGTCAAGGTCGCCGGCCGCGGCGGCGAACAGAGCGGAAATGAGAGGACGGCATGGAAGCGGAGGCTATCTTGAATCTACACAATCCGGCGGCCACTTCCGTTCAGCAGGGTGTGGTTCATGGCAGGGCATGACCCAGGACGACGTGTGCTCCACGGCAGGGCATAACCCAGGACGGGGTGTGGTCCACGGCAGGGCATGACCCAGGACGGGGTGTGGTCCACGGCAGGGCAGGGTCCAGGGCGGGGTGTGGTCCACGGCAGGCCGTACCCAGGGCGGGGTGTGCTCCACGGCAGGGCATGACTCAGGACGGGGTGTGGTCCACGGCAGGGCATGACCCAGGACGAGATGTGGTCCACGGCAGGGCATGACCCAGGGCGGGGTGTGGTCCACGGCAGGGCATAACCCAGGACGGGGTGTGGTCCACGGCAGGGCATGACCCAGGACGGGGTGTGGTCCACGGCAGGGCAGGGTCCAGGGCGGGGTGTGGTCCACGGCAGGGCATGACCCAGGGCGGGGTGTGGTCCACGGTAGGGCATAACCCAGGACGAGGTGTGCTCCACGGCAGGGCATAACCCAGGACGGGGTGTGGTCCACGGCAGGGCATGACCCAGGGCGGGGTGTGGTCCACGGCAGGGCATAACCCAGGACGGGGTGTGGTCCACGACAGGGCATGACCCAGGACGGGGTGTGGTCCACGGCAGGGCAGGGTCCAGGGCGGGGTGTGGTCCACGGCAGGGCATGACCCAGGACGGGGTGTGGTCCACGGCAGGGCATGACCCAGGACGGGGTGTGGTCCACGGCAGGGCATAACCCAGGGCGGGGTGTGGTCCACGGCAGGGCATGACCCAGGACGGGGTGTGGTCCACGGCAGGGCAGGGTCCAGGGCGGGGTGTGGTCCACGGCAGGGCAGGGTCCAGGGCGGGGTGTGGTCCACGGCAGGCCGTACCCAGGGCGGGGTGTGCTCCACGGCAGGGCATGACCCAGGACGAGATGTGGTCCACGGCAGGGCATGACCCAGGGCGGGGTGTGGTCCACGGCAGGGCATGACACAGGGCGGGGCGTGGTCCACGGCAGGGCAGGGTCCAGAGCGGGGTGTGGTCCACGGCAGGGCAGGGTTCAGGGCGGGGTGTGCTCCACGGCAGAGCATGACCCAGGACGGGGTGTGGTCCACGGCAGGGCAGGGCCCAGGGCGGGGTGTGGTCCACGGCAGGGCATAACCCAGGACGGGGTGTGGTCCACGGCAGGGCATGACCCAGGACGGGGTGTGGTCCACGGCAGGGCATGACCCAGGGCGGGGTGTGGTCCACGGCAGGGCATGACCCAGGGCGGGGTGTGGTCCACGGCAGGGCATAACCCAGGATGGGGTGTGGTCCACGGCAGGGCATGACCCAGGACGGGGTGTGGTCCACGGCAGGGCATGACCCAGGGCGGGGTGTGGTCCACGGCAGGGCATGACCCAGGGCAGGTGTGGTCCACGGCAGGGCATAACCCAGGACGGGTGTGGTCCACGGCAGGGCATGACCCAGGGCGGGGTGTGGTCCAGCAGGGGTGGTCCACGGCAGGGCATGACCCAGGGCGGGGTGTGGTCCACGGCAGGGAGAGGGGGGTGTGCTCTAGGCAGGGCAGGGTCCAGGGCGGGGTGTGGTCCACGGCAGGGCAGAGTCCAGGGCGGGGTGTGGGCGGCAGGCAGGACGGGTGTGGTCCACGGCAGGTGGTCAGGCACGGGGTGTGGTTCACGGCAGGGCATGACCCAGGGCGTGGTGTGGTCCACGGCAGGGCAGGGTCCAAGGCGGGGTGTGGTCCACGGCAGGGCATGACCCAGGGCGGGTTGCCACGGGGTGTGGTCCACGGCAGGGCAGGGTCCAGGGCGGGGTGTGGTCCACGGCAGGGTATGACCCAGGACGGGGTGTGCTCCACGGCAGGGCAGGGTCCAGGACGGAGTGTGCTCCACGGCAGGGCAGGGTCCAGGACGGGGTGTGCTCCACGGCAGGGCAGGGTCCAGGACGGAGTGTGCTCCACGGCAGGGCAGGGTCCAGGACGGGGTGTGGTCCACGGCATGGCATGACCCAGGACGGGGTGTGCTCCACGGCAGGGCATGACCCAGGGCGGGGTGTGGTCCACGGCATGGCATGACCCAGGACGGGGTGTGCTCCACGGCAGGGCATGACCCAGGGCGGGGTGTGGTCCACGGCAGGGCATGACCCAGGGCGGGGTGTGCTCCACGGCAGGGCATGACCCAGGGCGGGGTGTGCTCCACGGCAGGGCATGACCCAGGACGGTGTGTGGTCTACGATGTCACCACACGATGCCTTTCGGCGCTACCGAGAGCCCGCCGTCGGTGTCTCCGTGATGGCCAACAATCAATCCATTGCAGGACCTTCCTCCAGCCTGCTGACGACGGACCAGGGACGGGCGGCGGCCGAGGCGGTATGTGAGCCGGTATTGGAGGCGGTATGGGGAGGTGGTATGGGAGGTGGTATGTGAGGCGGCATGGGAGGCGGTGTGGGAGGCGGTATGGGAGGCGGTATGAGAGGCGGTATGGGAGGCGGTATGAGAGGCGATATGTGAGGCGGTATGGGAGCCGCTATTGGAGGCGGTATGGGACGCGGTATGGGAGGCGGTATGTGACGCGGTATTGGAGGCGGTATGGGAGCCGGTATTGTAGGCGGTATGGGGAGGTGGTATGGGAGGCGGTATGTGAGGCGGCATGGGAGGCGGTGTGGGAGGCGGTATGGGAGGCGGTATGAGAGGCGATATGTGAGGCGGTATGGGAGCCGCTATTGGAGGCGGTATGGGACGCGGTATGGGAGGCGGTATGGGAGCCGGTATTGGAGGCGGTATGGGGAGGTGGTATGGGAGGCGGTATGGGAGGCGGTATGGGTGGTGGTGTGGGAGGCGGTATGGAAGGCGGTTGTGGAGGCGGTGTGGGAGGCGGTATGGGAGGCGATATGAGAGGCGGTATGGAAGGCAGTGTGGGAGGCGGTATGGAAGGCGGTGTGGGAGGCGGTATGGGAGGCGGTATGAGGTGGTATGGGAAGCGGAATGGGAGGCGGCATGAGAGGCGGTATGGGAGGCGGTATGGTAGGTGGCATGAGAGGCGGTATGGGAGGCGGTATGGGAAATGGCATGAGAGGTGGTATGGGAGGCTGTATGGGAAATATCCTTCTTGGCACAACGAGATCTCTCGGTGCTCTTCGGGTTGTGCGTATGGCGTACCGATGCTCCGAAACAGATTACTTCCGTATTATTCCCGCGTTCTCCCTTCCCAAAATTAGATTACCTTCAGGAGGAAGCAGGAATGTAATTACGAAGCCAGTCCGGGCAGCTCAGAAGATGCCCGGAAGATTCCCAACGCCTTCGGTGCCTTCATTGCGGTGTGATCCGTGCATAGTACTTTCTGCCGTTGGACTGTATTCGCGGACCGCCATAGGCAAGTGTGCCAAAAATGCGAATACGTTATTGTCGACTAAATTACACCACGAACACAGAGAAACGCCGTGTGGATTCGACGCGGTCAAGCATTGGCTCCAACATGGCATGCGTTGTTCATCTGATATACACACGTGGTGCCCGCGAATTTGCAATACACTGGGAGACGTAGGCCGGTCTGAGCATGCGAACTACGTAAAAACCAGGGACTTCTTCAATAAAATATATTTTCATCTACGATACAGGGACGCTATAAAACCGCAAGCATTCAATTACAATAGATGAAGGGAATTACGGCTGCACATTTGGCTACGTCTTAGTGTTTCAACTTAGCCCGTCAAATTGCATTATTTATGCAATATATTACGATGAATGGCCATTGTGCGGTATAATGGTCACTGTGTACAGTTAGATCAGCCTCTTTGATTGCGAACACTGCACAAACTGCAAGCACAGCCAAAGCATGTCCATGGGATGTTCGCGAAGCAAACATGAACGGTAGTGTTGCAATAATAGCAGGATGCATGCGTGAAACCTGTTCAGTTTTGTGATACTGAGGTGAAATATTTTGCATTATGCGCTGGCTTATCAAACGCAAGGTTGGTAAAGCTTCGTAACTCATGCAGCGCTTCGTATTAGCGATAATCTTTATTGCAACGTATAACAATGCAGCATTACATATTACATCGCCTGTTGTTTCCTAAAATTGAAGTACAGCACCAGGTCTGGTAATTGGTCACAGCGTGAAATATCGGCAGGGGTAAATCATGCGATGTATTGCAATTGCGTGTGTTGCAAAATTGCAAAATGTATATTTTAATAAGACACTCGAGACGGATAAAGCTGCCCGTACAAGTCATTCACTGTCAGCAATGCATGTTTTATCCTAATCCGCCCGCCAAATGACAGCGATGGTTATGCGTTTAGTGTGCATTGAGTGAAATTGAATGAGTTATATGTAACGGCAGAGGCGGCTTCAGGTGAAAAATTAGGGACTATGAAGGCAATACATCAGTTCGAGGTCTCCTTGACCTACAATGTAGTGATGCTGTGCAAACGTTTTTAAAATAAATGTTCTTGTAGTTAGTAAAAACGCATTAAGATGCTATATTATTACAATGGTGGAATCAGTGAATTAAAACGAGACGTAATGTGATCCAGAAATGCTGCCAAATATTACAGCAGGTCCCATGATAAATAATTCCATGCATGATTTTCAGCCTATTGAAAGGATCACATTATTCTTTCATTCTCGCCATTGATGAAGTGACGGATGCCAATATTTGGGATTATCCTCACTATAAACGCTGACTAATCTACCCAAATTGCAAAATAAAGCACGGAGGCAAAACGGTTCTGAAACAGCCTTCTTCTGACATTGCCCTTGACAAGGCGTGCACTAAGCACCTTTCGGAGATATCTACGATTCATATCAAGTCCTCCGGTGACTCCATTTATACACTTGGATGCCAAGTTTCGAACGCATACCCCCATCCCCATTTCTAACCTTACCCGGGACCGCCCTTGATGATGATATGAACTTGTAGCGAGCGAAAGCTGACATAATCGCTATCTAGCAATCTTGTCGACGTAACTGATAAAACTCATGAATTGCACTTCCGTAGAAGCATACCTTGCGAAGATCACGCCTGGTGAGCCTCTGACAAAGCATTATTTTCGAACTTCTAGAAAGTGTGCTGAATATTCTCCTTATGCTCCTTATATCTTATACCTTATACTCCGTATGCATAGGAAAAGGAACCTTAATTACAATCACTACGAAGCGCAAGTACAAATGCACCTGCAAAATGAGACCTTTTTAATTAGCTAGCTAACTCTCAGTAAGGTTGCGCGTTTTTCTCTCGATCACAAACATTTCGCCTGAGCGCGCGCAGGCACCAGCTAACAAATATTCGCGCAAGGGTAAGTATGCTGCGTCAGCCTTTGCTTGTGAAGCTCATATCCTAAGCTTCATAGCCGACACAAATGAGCTCCTCGGCCAGGCAGGCCTCGAGTCTCCCTCGCTAAACATCCCTCACTCAGGGCCGCCACACACCGCCAGTTTTGCACGTGCATCTCTGATCACAGGGCCTGCGGGAAATCAAATGCTGTCAAAACGCGGACGTATGGGCGGACGCCCCGGTGCTATTTTCACGTGGGTTCCAGGTGATAGAAGAAAGCGAGAAATGGATGTACCGTTTCGGGCTTACTGCACTCATAATTGGTCCATTTACATTAATTACGCATTTACATTTACATTAATTACATTAATCCAACGACCGCAACGCGTAAAACAGCCGATAAAAAAAATGTAGTCGGAAGCAATTCACAGCTGGGAATTTGCGATCACACGTGGCGCTTGAGTTCTGCATTTCTGACTAATAAATGAGCACTCAGTTGAAAAGTGGAAAAGGTGCGCACCATGTATGCACATAAGCGGCAGAGCAGGAATGTATCACTACCACTCGCAGGTCGTGCTCAAACCCTTCAAATCAACAGCTCTCTCTTCGTCTACATCAATATATCAAAACAACGAACAACAGGGATGTGGACAGAGTACATTGCTTTCACAGATCCGTCAAGGACACATTTTTTCCACCCCCACCCCGAAGTATTATCGGATCCTTCAGGATTGAACGCGCCATTCTCAGACCACTTTTGTTTGCTGACAAGCTAAGTTGAACGCCTATTGCTTAACTTGGACAACCTCAAGGCATGTGGAGCGGTTTGTCTCAGCGCTCGAATTCTCAAGGAATGCACTTGCGAGCTTGCCGCGCTGTTTGAAGTGTTGTGACGCCTTTCCCTGGAACTTTACTTTTATATTTTGTTTTACGGAGCAATGCAATCGAGCAAACGTAATTGCTGTGCATAAAAAGGTGGCAGAATATCATCTGAAAATTATAGGTCTGTTTTCTCATATTACTGCGTTCGATAGATTTGAAGAGGATGACATACGACTGCTGGCTTGAGCACTGCCGAACCATTTTCACTCGCGGAACCGTATGGCATCTTATCTAGAAGATCGTATGTTACAAGTATGACACACTTCCTGAAGCATTGGTGGAATTCGCCTGTCAGCGGTACTCAAACAGAATGTATTTATATCAACTATTATTCCGCCTATCCTGGTGTAAATCACAAACTCTTGCTTTACAAACTCAGAAGTTCTTTCAACGTTACTGACCGTGTTTTATCGTGGAATTGCGCTCTGATCTTACCGACCTGAAACTGGGCGTGGAGTTGATGACAAACAGTACGACCGAATTCCGGCTCTCTCCGGCGTTCCAGATGCACATGCGGTCCTTTATTGTTCATCTGTTTTATTGCTGAGATTATCGTGCTCATGCGGACAAATCACACAGCATGTGCTGACGATGCCGTTGTTGTGCTCTGATGTTTTGACGACTGTTTGATATTGCAACGAGACACTGGCCGCTTGGTTAGCTGGTCTCACGTTTGGCACGTGAACATCAATATAATTAAGTGTAACGTTATATCCTGTATTATGCGCACACAGTGGTAAATTATTTGTGAAATAGGGCGGAATATACCACTTTCTGACCTCAATTGACATCCTTCTCCAAGAAATATCGACATCCAGCCCCTTGATGCATGCTTATGAAGTCTGTGTGTCTCCTTTCTAAGAGTATCTCGTTTATAAGTAGCATGTGCATGCTGTTGGCAAGGAATGGTGATACTCGAACATCTTGCAATGCAATTTTAGGTAAAGGGATTACCTGTAAGGTCACACAATTTGCTCGTCACTTGGACTCAGACCTCTGAAATTCAGGGCAAATGCCTCTGGGAAATAGCAATTAGCTACTGGGGTGTCGTTTAGCTACGCAGATGACGCAGATAGCTGTGACGATTATGGTCGATATCAGTTTTTATCTGTGCGCGCGCCAAGTTTACCAATAACAGTGCAGAATTGTTGTGACAATGTAAAGAAGAGCTTCCATGAAACGCAACTCTATACAACATAGCTATATTTGTATAAACATATAAAATCCTTCCCATGGGAGCTTGGCTGACGTGGTAGCACGTGCGCCCTATATCATTTTCAATGAGAGAATTTGCCTGAAGCAAACTCGCTGATTGACCGATAGATTTCGAAGACGCTTTGGCAAAAGCTATTTAACAATTTTCACGAAAGCACTGCACTGTAATTTGTTCAATTTACAGACATAAAAAATCTGGCATTAATCACAATCGTCACACGCGGAATAATTGTAGCTAAGCGGACCCCAGCAGCTGGCATTATTGTCCAACCTGACTCGATAGGCCTTGGGCTTATCTTGTGAGGTTCTAGTCGGGGCTAGTCTATCTAGTCTATCAAGTCAGGGCTTATCGAGTCAGGAATGATTGGATTGATTATTCAAAGCATGCAGCAGTCTTGTTACCGAGTACGGTTCGGTTGTAAGCCTTCGCTCAGTGCGTTTAATGCACATGTTTGCTTCTCCATCCAACATTACAATGTTGTCTAGTCGAAAATGACATTGTTTCACCTTCAGCGGCTTGAAATCATTCATCGCATATTTTCCTTATGGTTGCCCTGTGATTCGGACACCATTTCCCAGGAGTTTAGCTATAGCCACCTATTTGAACAATTAAATGTACCTTCTATAAAATCTTGCTTTTCTCAGCATGGCCTAATGTTCTTACATGGCGTGTGCAGCGATGACCTTGATAGCCTGTTTTACTCGCATCATGAACATACCTGCTCGATCCAGATGATACACGCGTCCCACCTTCTGACGCGTTCCCTTAGCACGTATACACACTATTAAAAGCAGCTGTTTGCTATGAATTCCAGCTCTGTGGAGCTCATCCCCGACATCTACTCCTAACACTGACCTTTTATGTACGCCTTCGGACCAGTTTAGGCCTGCAGTGCACGGATGCTCCACCAAAGGCCGTTGTGTTTTAGGCAGCATTCCAAATGACATGCAGGAGTTGAAACAATTTATGCATGTGTTTGTTAGTGGGTGTTGGGTGTGGTGGTGGGGGGGGGACGATGGTCACGAGCACACAGCCTAGCACCCGTTTATTACACTGGCACTCTGGCATGACACTTTATTACGTTTGTTTTAGTCGAATAAAGACACTTTCTGCGTACTACTCTTTTACGTGTGACTTCACCTGGTATTGGGCAAACGTATCTGTTGGTGATGATGTTGATGATGATGATGATGATATTGGATAAGTAAACGTACAGCACACAGTGCGAAAGCGTGGAGCTCCTTAAGTCAGTACGCGATCCAGGGGCACAACTTTTATCCACAAACCACAATTGTGCACCATAAAAATTGCATAAGGAAGCTACGATGCACACCCTTCCCCTACCTATCCCACATCCGCTGAGCGGCGTCAGTTGTATTATTATATTACGTCAAACGTCCTACGTCGTTGGTCATCTATAAGGTGCAGCCAGGATGAGAGTGGGTAAATTGCACCTTTGATGTCAAGAACTCCTCTAACACGTTAACTGTGATGCCGAATCATCCCACCCCCACTCATGGCCCCTCAGAATCCTTTAGGTTATCCCCTCAGTCAAGGCGCATTCTCCATTGCTTAAACATTACTGGTGGAGGAAGGAAACTGGAGATATTGGCATTTTGGTGAGCTGCGGTGGTCCACCCAATCAATTCATGTGAAACGGAGCACCATCTGGCGTGATCCATTGATGCTCCTTACATCATTTGGTAAGAAGTAAGGGTTATGCAGAGGGCGCCAGACAAGTTTTTCCCTGTCGCTTAAACAGTCGTCTATAACGAGTTCGAGAAGGTTGGTAACAATGCATCATAGGCGGTGGCCGAGCCAGAATATTTTCCAAATGGCTCCCCTTTGAGAAAGCCGGTTGCTTGTTGCCAGGCTTTGGCTTCCCATGGATTTTCTCCTGATAGACATGATAACAATGAGCATATCCGTGCATAGGCATGGTAGCATAAGCAACTTAGTTACAAATAATAGTCACATGATCAAGTGAAACAATGAAACTATTCAGATTCAGATGCACGCGCCGTTCTTTCCTAGGTTCTCGCAAAAATATGTAACAGGTCCCTCCCAGTAGTCCCTCCTGAAGCCGGCTCCGACATAGCTATGAAATATCCTTGTCAGGCTTTGGTTCCAAGTAGGAAAGAAAGCTAGGGAATATCACCAGATTGGACGCTCCTATCGCAGAAAGGCTGATTAGGTGCGGTCAGTGCGGTGGTTATGAAGTCAGTGCGGTGGATGATACCGCACCGAACGGTTCTATACGGCATAAACACCGCGAGAAAAAACTGCGAACAAAATTAGCAATATCACTGATCGGTACTGCCAAACATTGACCCGATTCACCATTTAGCATTGCACATTTATGGTTAAGGTATGTATATCATTATCAGCAAGTCAGTGCGATCTCAGCAAGATTGCTCCCGATGTCTGTGTCTTCGATTCTCATCAGATGGACTCTTCCAATGTTCTCATTTCAAAATTATATAGACTATTTCTACTATCGGGGTCTTCTACCTGCCTTTATTATCGTTCTAGTTGATGTTACTAGCAGATTCATCAAATTACTACCGACGGGAAATTACTTCGGGCGGATAATTTTCTCCTTGCTCATCACCTGAAAGATCACTTGCTTGCTTGCTTGCTTCACTTGCTTGCTCATCACCTGAAACTATATGGCTCCAAATGATATTATGTTCCCCAAGACCAGGAAGTCATGGGGACGCTGCCTCTGATCACCACATTGAGTACCGATTGACTAATTGTCGTTTGACCAATCACCAGCCTTGCATATGCAATGCTTAGCTATGCTTTATGTCACCTGATACTTTGCCACAACTAAGCTCTGGTTGCCAGCATACTGAAATATTCAACGTGGTGACAACCATCCTAATAAAATTGGCGACAGCCGAGACGCATCAGCATCGTTTTCCGAACAAAACAGCACATTCCGAGTTTCGGAACGCTGGTCCGTACCCACCAGCTCGTCGACCGACCACCTCACGCATTCCGCCTGACGGTGCGTCTGCCACGCAATCTGTTCCCGCCACAGGCCACGCTTCGCCACCGACGACATCCTCCCCGGCGGCCAGCGGAGACGGCGTGACGTCACAACGCCGTCGACGGCCGCGTGGCGGCGTCCCGTCTCACCTCCGACGGCAGTGGCTGTCCACCGTCGGACGTGGCGTGAGCGCGAGAGGTCGCCCGGCACCCGCCGCGGTGAGAGCGTGAACACCGTCCGACATCCGCAGTGGTGACAGCGTGATAAGACGACCGGCATCCGACGCGTTGAGAGCGTGAGAAACATTCGGCTTCTGCCGCAGTGAGAGCATGAGAAGCTGCCCGGCGTTAGTCGCGCCGAGAGCGTGAGAACCGTTGGGCATTCGCCGCGGTGAGAGTGTGAGAACCATCCGGCTCGTGCCGCAGTGAGAGTGTGATAAGGTGTCAGGCATCTGACGCGGTGAGAGTGTGAGAATGCGTCCGGCGTTAGTCGCGGTGAGAGTGTGAGAACCGTCCTGCATCTACCACGGTGAAAGCGTAAGAAGACGTCCTGCGCTAGTCATGGTGAGAGTGTGAGAACCATCCGACATCCACAGCAGTAATAATGTGAGAACCGTACGACATCCACCACAGTGAGAGTGCGATAACCGTCCGGCATCCGCCGCGGCGGGAGTGTGAGAACCGGCCGACATCCGCTGCGGTGAGAGTGTGAGAACCATCCGGGATCCGTCGCGGTGAGACTGCGAGACCCGTCCGGCATCCGCCGCGCTGGGAGCGTGAGAAAGCGTCCGGCGCCGGTGGCGGCGCGAGTGTCGGTGGACGTGCGATGCGGCGGCTGGGCCGGCGCCAGCCGCGGTGACGCCCGAGCCGGCAGCGGGCGAGCCACCACCGCGCGGCCGTCGAGCGGCGCGCGCGGCGCGGCCATGTGAAGCGATGCGGCGCCGGCTGCTGGTGGCGGCCATGCTGCTGCTGGCCGCGGTGTGGCCCGGCGCCGCCGGCGCGGCCGGCCCGCTGGCCGTGCGCAGCCGGCACGGCCTGCTGCTGGGCCGGCTGGCGGCGGTGCCGCGGCGCGCCGGCGGGCCGCCGCTGCCGCCCGTGCGGCTGTTCCTGGGCGTGCCGTACGCGGCGCCGCCGCTGGGCGCCGGCCGGTTCTCGCCGCCGCGCGCGCTGTCGCCGTGGCGCGGCGCCCGCGACGCCGGCCGGCCGGCGCCCGTCTGCCGGCAGCAGCTGCCGCCGGCCGGCGCCCCCTGCGAGCTGCTCATGCCGCGACACGTCTGCCGCCGGCTGGACCGCCGCCGGCACCTGCTGGCAAACCAGAGCGAGGACTGCCTCTACCTCAACGTGTTCGCGCCGCAGAAACGTGAGGCAGCCGCCGGCGGCGATTGACTTATTGGACCGGCCGCTAGGCGTCTCGGAGGATGAAGGGGGGTAATCACCAGGGGGCAAGCATGTGGGTGGAAAGCCGTCCTATATTGCCGGATACGGGCGGTGAGATGGCATTTTCCGGCGTGGGACATCAATTGTGGCCTGTAGGGATGAATGAACGGGCATGGTGTGATCTCGTCTACCGAGTGCGGAGCTGTTGCTACCCGCTCACTCAGTCCCTCCCGTCCCCATTGACATGGAATCGTTGTACACAAACCGACGTGTTGCGTAATGCCATTAATCTGATACTCGCTATCAAATGACTGCAATGGTACACGCTGTCCTTTCTTTCGACCAGAGGGAATCTTGCCGGCAAGGTCAAAAGTGAGCACTTCCCGAAATGTCGGCATGACGCCAGTCGGGCTGTGCAGCGAATCAACTAAGAGTAGTCGGCGAACCCATAACTCGTTTTCATGAAGAAGTCCAACATTCCTCTAAGAAATGCCGTGATGGCTTAATGACCTGACATGACCTGACAATTGCCAGCAATGGATCCACAAACGAGCTCCCATCAGCTTTGCCAAATGGCGGGCACCCGCCTTGTCATCTCGTCAAACCGTCTGCCGCTTGCCGCGAAGTATAGTCTCGTAGTGGGATATATCCTCTTGGGCGGCGGTTGGCATGACAGAGTTGGATATGAATAAGAGATTATAAAACAATGGATATTTGGCGACACATTATGAGCAGAAGCAGGAGCTGAGGTTTGTCAAGTGCTGCATGATCTAGATGGTCGATACGTCCATAAACTACAACGCAAGTTTTGTGAAGTGGAGGACAAACGTGTGGGGGACGCGGCGAATATTGCCTGATGCACACCGAAGCGACCGATTTCTTCCTCGACAATGTAAAAATAGACCGAGGTCAAGCTCATCGAAAAGGCAATAAGATTACCAAATGATGCTGAAAGTAGCTCTAAAGGGACACCGTCTAGCGATTGGAGAGGAAGTGAGGCGACGCTGACTGTCCCTTCTCCTTGGATCCTCCCTTGATTAAAGCCACTGTATGCTAATTTGGGTTTCAAAGGCACTGCGAATGATCGCCGCAAGCCTGCGATTATAATCGGCCGGTCTCCAGACGGGAAAATATGGACCGCCAAGAGTTATCTCGGGATACGTGTGACGTCAAAGCAGCAATGTGCCCCGCACAAAGCCACGGTTCAGTCGGCGTGCGTCGCACTGGTCGCGGCCGGCCGGCAACAAGGTGCGGACGTCGACTGGCCGCGCCACTCCGGGTGTGGTGCTTCGCCGCGGCAGATCACGACGCTACGAAGCGCGGCCGAAGGGTGTGCAGGCGTCGCGTGCGTAACGGTGTCGACGTGGGCTGTTTGGGTGCCGGGCAGATAGAGGGGGGATGGGCGGCCGCTGCCTGGGTGTGGCGGAGCGAAGCGGCCCGCCGGTCGGCACGATTAGCCTGCGGGCAGTTTGGCACGCCCAGCTTAGAAGAGAAACGGCAGCAGTGTGAGAAGGAGAACAAGGAGAATGTGATGCATCGGAGTAGTGTTTCAAAAGACGCCTCGCAGCGTTTGTCGCCGACATGGCGGCACACACTGCGAGGGACACTTTGTTGTTGACGTTGAATGAACTGGCAGGAATATGGAGCCAGTTAAGGCAACAGGCGCATCAGCAAGTGTTTGAGCTCAGGATCTGCATTTGGGTTAAGGTGATAACTTTGTATCAAAACTACATGTGATACTGATGTGGTCACACCATGCTCCAAACAACTAACGGGTCTCAGCTAAAGATGTCGACTGTAAAGGCCGCTACCCGGCGGTAGAAAGGACGTTGAAGGTTGGCAAGCTTTTGTGCTGGTAATTCTGTATACCGGATTTTTGACCGTTCTTTTGCTGGTATGTAATGCAATATCAGAGTGGAACAAAAGTAGGGAAACAACTGTTCATTCCTGCAGTGCTACATGATTCCCTACCATCCTCCATTCAGGTGGATAAACTTACACCTCCTAGCTAGCATTTCTTTAAGCTATGCAATCTCCATCAACAGTCAGTATGCGATGGATATTGTAAACACGTTCGTGAAGATAAATCTTTTTTGACGAAGGCACATGTTGTCAGGTATCGTTTGCCTTTAGGAATATTTCGCTACACAGCATATGTTCGTTTAAAGCAGTTGGAGACATGCAGTTACGAAAATGTTAATCGTGCTGAAAAGACAATTACTGGCAGACATCACCCTAAAATGGACGCCAGGACAAGAAGGGCACTGGCAAGAACCGCTACCGCAAAAATCGGCGTCTCCATCTGCTTTCTGGGTAGACGCTTCGGTATCAGCAATTCGCATATTGGACATATTTTGAATGACGAAGAACCCGTATACAGAAAGACGCAAAGCACTCCAAATCAGCCAGGTAAGCCGCAGAAGACCTGGAAAATAGGATTGACAAACTTTTACATGGGAAGCTGTGTGCAAACCAGAAATTTGGTGTTGCCATGCATGTGTCCCATTTTCTGATGCATGCAGATGTGTCCCATTTTCTAGAAGTCAGATGCCCAGAAACTTTATGATGTGTGTGTGTGTGTGTGTGTGTGTGTGTGTGTGTGTGTGTGTGTGTGTGTGTGTGTGTGTGTGTGTGTGTGTGTGTGTGTGTGTGTGTGTGTGTGTGTGTGTGTGTATGTGTGTGTGTGTGTGTATGTGTGCGCGTGTGTGTGCGACATGTATAGCCAAATGAATTCCCATGTGAGTGGATCATGAGTGTTCACATTTCGTGCATGCTCCGAACTGCGCAAACAGGATCCATCAGCTAGAGCCATTCAGACAGATCTGAAGTGATGCTCTTCATACTTCACTCTCGTAAAGATTCACGATAAAATCATGGATCAAGTCCCAGCCCATGAGAGTGGTTTATTCCAGAATTGTGGATCTCAATTCGTGGATGACAGATCGTTCACTTTTTACGCTCCGCGATGTCATGCCCTGCTATGCCTTTTTAGACCGACGATTATTCAGTGCCGTTTTTATTTGCGCAAACGTGCAAAAGGAAACATAGGCATGGCAGCGTGGTATTCTACTGTCAGTGTTTCAGGAATCCGATGAGTTTCGATGAGTTAGATGAGTCCTTGGTTAGCGGCACAGTAATTCCAACACATCATTCACACGGATTCTCGATACTTCCAGCTGTGCTTTACCAGATTTATTTGCAAGGGGATGGCATGTCAAAGGATGCATGGGAATGAGCCATGAGGTCATTGTAGATGATTCCTCGCCTCATTCTATATCCCTAAATGCCAAAGATGTATGTAAAAGAATTCTTGCATATCGGTGATTCGTCTAATTCGTGTCGATATGTCGTACACTGCTAGAAGCCTTTCTCGGTGTTTATGCACCCCGAAGTGCTCCAAGTGATCAGTGTGTGGAATGGTTATCGGGGGCCATGCCAGTGATAACCTGGACCTTGGCAAGCTGGCAGTGACGGTGGCTGTGTGCTACAGGCTACCAGACGTTGACAATGCCATTGCAAGGACATTTTTGGGCATTTAGGCGAGCTCCCGCCCAGCCGTCGGCTGATAGTCCTTGGCGACTTCAACATTCCTGAGCTTGGCTAGTTATGCACCTTCGGCGTCCGCCTGGGTCAACCCGGTCCGGCTAGCCAACAGCCAGCGCAGACTGCTTCCGGGAATCGTGCGATTTCCATGGCCTGCGCCAATACGTCACCCAAGCTACGGGAGCCAACAAACGCTTTTGACTTGGTGCTCACTATCGGCATCGTAGCAGAGGCGTTCGTTCGGAAGGTGCTAGAATACTAGTATGATGCCATCTATTCCCATGCCTGATGTCATATGCATTATTGGTTTATTTGCTGAAAGCATATGTCGTCTTCGCCTGATGCATTAATCCGCCTAAACTTCACACAGTTAGTACCACTACATCCCCCATCACACAACTCGTCTGTGATCATTACTGTTGCAGATGACATTCAAACGGCCAAAGCTGCAAAGGGTGACAGGTTATTTAGCTCCTGTTGACACAGCCCATGGTAGTTGCAGCGACATCGAGCACCGCCATGCGCTTCGCGTGCTCAAAGAAAATGGATTTTACGGGCCATTGAATGCAGTCCAAAATAAATTCATCGTATTACATGCGGCATTGCAAAATCTCTCCCTGTTTATAACCAGAAACAAATGGATAATTAACCAGTCATGATATGACATGCAAGTAAGACTTCAGCACTGCTCTGGCTTATCGCTTGGGTTTTGTACGGACATGTACCTATGTATTTCATCACACAGTCGCTATATTATTTTTTAAATACAAAACATTGTACAAATATGACCCGGATTGACCCAATGCAGATCATCATCTACAAACAAAACTTTAGGTCTGTACCTACACTTTACTGCACCATTATGCACTACACATATCACGACACCTATCATTATTTGGTTAGACTGCAGCACATAAACACAAGAAAACACTTAGGAGTGAGATAACAGAACCTACCACAAATTGTACAAGATAGCACTATGACCTAGGCTGGACTTGCCACTAACTGTTTTCACACGATACCGTGGACATTTCCTGGAAGATACTGGAAGTTTCAAGTTGCTGTCATTTTGGGCTTGGCTGTTATCGCAATACACCTAGGTGGGGTGATGCATTCCCTCATCCCGAGCGACTGGCGAAGTGGTCAGAAATTATAAATCCCCTTCATAAAACATATGCATTTCTGAACCTTTCGGTGTCGTATAATGTTCAACACATTTGCTAATATGGCACTGATTGACATCTCTATGAGACACATATCAGCACTTCTATGCGCAATGTGTACACAAATATTCGCCAGTTGGCTTCATCTCTCCACACCAGCAAAATATTTGCATGCATTTAAATAAATCCTCATAAGTGGCAACGTGTAAGAGTCATCCTATAACTAAGGCATTGCACATGTGTAAAACTGTGCCACGAAATATGTGTGTGGGCTGTATTGGACCAGGTTTATGTAGGTTGGACAAAGACTCGCGAACAAGAACAGGTCCCCACAATTATATGAACAGTTCATGTTACAGCAGCATCAGCAGCATGTTACAGCAGCTTGAGCGAGGTAGCATGCATGGCACAGGGCGCAGTGACAGATATGCGAAGAGTATGTAAGAGTATGTCAGCGTGTGTTACGCAGTTCCCCCCCCCCTAGCCCGTCGCCTCGTCACTGACCAGATGCTGCAGCTGCCCGGTACAGTCTACCAGACATAAACATCAAAGCTTTCCGGTACAGTCTACCGACCAGCAATATTCAAGTAGTCCGGTACAGTCTACCGGCCAGGTACATTCAAGCTATCCGGTACAGTCTACCGGCCAGACACATTCAAGCAGTCCGATACACTCTACCGGTCAGGCACATTCAAGCTATCCGGTACAGTCTACCGGCCAGCAATATTCAAGTAGTCCGGTACAGTCTACCGGCCAGAAACATTCAATCAAGCAGTCCGGAACAGTCTATATGCCAATGATATTCGACCAGTCTGGACAAGGAAGTATGGTGAAAGGGAATGTAACAGTTACCCCGTTTACATGAGCAGCAAAACCTCCGAACACAATGCGATTGGGAAAACTTGCGAAAATAATGCTCATGTAAACGGGCTTTTGCATGGCAGGACATGCGAAAAGCTTAACGCAGATTTACACTTCAGTAGGTGGACGATTGTGATACGCGCCAACCATGAACAAATAACGGTACGGCTACACGGTTCGTGACACTTCTTGAAGCTACTCTCCGCTAAGTGCTGAGTAAATTTAGGGTAATTATGAAAAATAAACGTGTTGTTTTTAGTTTTAAGTGCAGACATGCAGACAGTGCAGACATGCAGACAATAGTGGTGCTCCAATCGTGAGTTTTACGACGTGGCGGAGTGTTCAACCTGTGGATTTATGACAACATTTGGGTTTGGCTGATTTATCTTTTGGATTGCGTAGTGAACCCGATTTACCCTGTTTACTTGACCATTGCAGTCTGGAACAAGGCCGTATGGAACAATGCACCATCACATGGTCTGGAACCTATACTATTGAACATATTCTGGCCTGGAAGCAATACACCATTTGATTTACGAAGAAGAAATGTATATGTTGTCACCGATAACATGTCATCGGCTACGTGAATCCTTCGATTCTGGAAATTCCCTATATCTCTGCCGAAAGACCTGTAACTATAACTACGTGGACCATTGATGATGCCCTGTGCCTGTACACGCAGTTGCTCGAAGCAAATACGTCAGAATCGCAGAAATGCGTCAAGTATTCGTAACTTTTCACCACATTGCGTCGGCCGTCAAATGGCAAATATCCGACTAGGCGGCTGCATTGCTGTAAACGGGCCGCGCGGTCGGAACTTTTACGCATCGATCGAGACGGAAATTTCAATTTACGGCTGACCTACTCATCTAAACAGGGTAATTACGTTCTAGAGTGACATTTTTAGAGCAAAGCGGTGAGAAAACGGCGCGTAATCGATGGCGATGAGACAGCCATTAGTTGTGCACCGTATACAATTATATGCTTTTTATGGTCAGCTAATACCCTCTCGATGACTTCCAATAGATGTGGTCGGCTCAACTCTGACCGACAATTGTGTGGTGCTGTTGTTTGGCTCGTGAGTTGAATACGCAATATATGCAATATAAAAGACGGTGAAATGGTGAACATATTTAATAATTAAATCAGGCTAATGTTTCCCACAAAAGACTGATTAGGCAGATTGGCCTTCGTTGACCTAGGAAGACGCTCATCTGTGACCTCGTTGACCTCAGGTTAGACAGCCCTGCTAACATACCAAGTTTTCGTGTGCCTAGTAATTATCCCAGGTTCAGAGGTCTTACGGCTAATCTCCTCTCCTCATGTTATGCATAGAGGCTCTATTATTTGTAGTACTCTATTGTTTGTAAAGAGGCTCATTATTATTCATAAAGCAAGGTTAAAGACCGAGCGTTTGAGGAAAACGTTACAGAAACTATTCGAACTAAAATAGTGGCATGAGCAACACAAATACAAAATTAACAATGGTGTGCATTAAATAATGAAGTCGCCGATAGTATAGGTGACAAAGTGGTCTCTGGTCTCTCCTCTCCCAACGGGATGGTCTCTCCTGTCCTTACGAGATGGCCTGTCCCGTCTTCATGAGTTGACTTCTCCCTATCCACGAGATAGCTTCACCTGTCCTCATGCGATAGCCTCTCCCTGTCCTTACGAGATAGTCTCTCCCTGTCTTCACGACACAGTCTCTTCTATCCTCATGAGATGTCCTCTCCTGTCCTCACGAGATGGCCTCTCCTGTGCTCATGATATGTCCTCTTCTGTCCTCATGAGACGTCCTCTCTTCTTCTCACGAGGTGATATATCCTCTCCTCACGAGATGATCTCTCCCATCCTCATGAGATGCTCTCTCCTGTGTTCATGAGACCCAGTGCATCTGCCTCACGCTCTCGTACTTAGCCACAGACTAAGGGAACCAGCTGACAATCAGTCCGATCAAGCTGGGGCCGTTGCACCAGCGATACCGTGTCGAAGTATTTAAAGCTCTTTGAATCCATAGTTAAGCTTCTATCGTCAAACTGAAGTTTCCCAATTAAGTGATGACATTCTAAGTTTTACGCAGCCCGGGCTGCCCAGCGTGAATCCTATACAGTTATCCCAACGCACATTGAGATAAAAACAGCTAAACTTCCTGTGAATTATGGTATTCATCTCAAAACGCAGCTGGTTGCCAAATTCGTTATCACAGTTGTCCTGAGATACGAAAAACACACTGGTGATCTGAGGTGAGTATTAGTTTGTCACCGTGAAAGGCCATAAATGGGACCAAGCTTGCGAAATTGTGCTAAGAGCCCACATCTACCACAGAAAGGCATCATCAAAATGAAAGGAATTCTGTGCCATCAATGAGAGGAACTTCGTGAAATCAGTGGGCACGCAAATGCTTGGCATTAGCGACAATAGCGTTGTAGCTAATTTCTCTGTCAAACTGGGCGTTATGTTCGAATTCTGATGCAACGGTATCGCGCAGCATCTTACGCTTAAGAACTTGGGTTGGCTATTTTATCCCCAGAGCGTATCCAATGCAGATATTATACCGCCTCCTTCATGCTTCATTAATGTGAAGCACAAGCATTTACGATGCATTGCTGTAACTTAGTGGCCGAAATTGTTCGGGGATCGCCGAAGCGCGCGATCTGATCACATCATTACGGGCTCAACAAGCGCTACACGGAGATCATTTCAAGCAGTGTCTGTTTATCAGCTGGTCAACGAAGCCGCCGCAGTGTATGCATGCTGACTGTTCGGCGAAGTAGCGCAGCAGCGCAATGACCCGTGGAAGCATAAGTTCGCACATACTTGTGAGTCGTGTTCCCTGGTGTGAAACAAAGTTGGTTCCTACTCAAGAGCTGTGGTCAGCGAGACGTTGATTGTGCTTGGCATCCAACGCCCTACGAACGTTTGGTTCAGTTTCGCACCGATATAATTATCTTCGCTGTCGAGTTGTTGTGGGGAGATCTCTAACTCCTGACGCTTTCCCTTGCTCCACAAGCGTATTTCCGAGTTGACAAAGGATTCAGTAGAATATCATCTCAACACTGAATGAATGACACGCGGAACAAAGCTTCGATTGCATCGCTGAATTAAATAAATCATCATAGTTTGATTTTTCATTTGAAGTCTGCGCTTCTGGGGTCAAATTTAGCAACTCTGAATGTGATTGGTTTCCACTTCAATTAGTAAACACTAGGATCAAGCCAGCAGATACTACCCATACACATGGGCTCAACGAGGCAGAGGTAGTCGATGTCCCAAAAGCATCAATCCACCACCATAACCACTACTCATAGCAAATAACAGACGAGATAACCAACTACGTGTACGAGCACTCATTCGGAACAAAGCTGAGGTACATTGGCGAATGTGATCATCATCCCCATTTATCAATGTGAGGACATCTGACACCATTGATCCTGGGACGTCCCCCACCGTTCATCGCTGTACGATGCCGCGTGTGTGTGTCTGATGCCCCTGGTCCCGGCACCCACCTGTGCGTCCCCCACTAACCCCCACCGTGCGGTTTTGTGACGCTCCTGGTCCCGGCACCCGTACGTCCCCCACCGTGCGGTGTCGCATGTGTGCGTCTCACGCCGCTTGCCAGTCCAAGTTTCGCTGGCGCCGAACCGCATTCAGCGGTGGCACTTATCAGGTGTTTACGTCAGCCATCTGGGTGCTCCAGACTGAGAACACCGGCCGACCCGGCCGCTCCCGCTCGTGAGAAACTTGGCACGGCAACGACTCGCAGCATTGGCATGCAGCACGCATCGGTCCGGGAGTAGAGCAGAATATGTATTAGAACTATGCAGAGTGGTTGCCGGAACAGTGACAGTCTGGAGCACCAAGACGTCGCTTATTGCCCACAAATCCAGTGCGACGAGATGATCTTTATTGCTACGATTTGATGAAATCCGACATTGGGTCAAGTGAAGCGAGTTTATTCATACTGTCGAGTATAAAATCCAGCTGCGAAACATTACCATTCTAACCAGCACATCTAACCAAACAACCAGTGTGGGATCCTTTACTGCTGGTGGGATTCGCCATTTCCATGTTAAAAATGCTTGTTATCACCAATGGCAGCATGATTCACGCTGGCTGTCACACTTTCTGCACAGGAAGCGAAATAATGTTGAGCAAAAAGCAATGCAGCGGTACGTAGAGACTCACCGAGTAGAAAAAATCAGAGTCTCTGAGCACGTTTCAAGATGTACTACGCGATAAGACTCGGATCCAATTGCCTCAAAACAATTATGCCCGTGTAGTGCATAAGCCGCGTTCGGTTTAAGTGTGGAACTTTATGTGGTACGCGCTCCGGCACTATTGCTTGGAATAATCGCTCATTCCCTTTAGCATGTCGATTACTAACTATTGCTTGCATACCAATTTGTTTTGAAATACCAAGCTGAACACAATTTTCGATTTAATTTGCCTCCTTCTATTGCGGAGCCCGTTCGCAAAGTTGTGTAAACCAGTTCAATTCTGGACCTTCGCCAGGAGTATGGGTAGGGGAGGGGGCTTCTCGGGGCATTAGATGGAGACTACTCTGAAGACATTTCGAAGAACGTTCGGCTTGAATGACCTCTCGGCATAGCCTGTGGTCGGTTTGGGCCCCTTGGATATTAGAGTGGCTCCGTTGTCCGGGAGACTGACAGCCCACTGACATTTTAACCGGCAAACACCAACCGGGAGCAAACGGGAGCGCACTACATCCATCACTCTGTCTACCGCCCTCGGCACCCCCGCTGCTCCAACAATACTCTGACCCCACTGCTCCATCACGTCACTCCGTCTTCAGTCATGAACACTCTGTCCACCATCCCAATTCTGTTCATCGCCTCCAGCACTCTGTCTACCGCCCCGGCATTCATGCAGCCACTAGCACTTCTCCCACCGCCCTCAGCACTCTACCGTCACCGTCCCGCCTGGCCCGGGGTCGCCGACACCTGCCGGCCACCAATCAGCGTCCGCGCACGACCCGGCTGGCCGGTATTGGTATACACGGCCGCCCCCAGTGCGCCCAGCTCGCCCCTGCCAACGCTGTGCCGCAGCGCACTGAATCACACGCCGCGTGGCCGACCCGGCCCGTAACCATCAGCTCTCACGTGCAGTTCGGAGGACCATCTTCGAACATGGCAGGTGCAGGGTCCAGTCCCTTCCGAAGTTACCCAGCCGGCTTCAACCCTCCCCCTCCACCTGCCGTCCTCGGCGACGGTCCTCGGAAACAGCTCGTAAGGCGAAAGTTCACATGAAATTTTAGCATAAAAGACGTGGCAATGGGCCGCCGGGCCTCCTTGTTCCTGCGCTTTGGTGCATTAAATCATGCGGCGATGGGTCGCAGGTGCCGTCGGAAGCCGAATGCGGCCAACTTGGCTGCTTCTGACACATGCAAACTGCCCGGGCGAGCATTTAGCCTCTGGCTAAAATGTGTCCCTCCGCTGTCTTTTTCGAGCGAGCGAATAATCATGGTCTACAAAGCGCAACCATTTCACCACCGGTAGATTGTCGGGCTGACAGAGACTGGGCTCGGGAACGGCTGAAGAATATGAATCGTGAGACGTCAAATTTAGGTGTAAATTTAGGTGTCAAATTTAGGTTCAGGTGTAACGTCAAATTTAGAGGTCCATCTGTTCGTGTGGATTGGGATCTATGAGGTCGCCGACGAAAGAGGAAGAATACACGAGAGCGAGAGAGAACGTCGTACGGCAGTTTCGCGCAGATACTTGCCTGTGCCCAGAACGATCATGGTGGAGCGACGGAAACGAGGGTTCGTCGTCTGTGTGAGAACGCCGGCAGAGAAACTGATCCTCATCATGTCCAAGAGGGGGGGGACGACGATGCCGGGAGAATGCCACTGGGCATATGGTTCATGCTGCATGATCATCTGCGCTGGTCATGACCACCAGGCCCCGATACACCATCGAAGAGTCTCCAGTTTGTCTGCTGGAAGTGCTTCGGAAGAAGACTATGACTTTCTTGGCATGTAGGTGATTTTCCTTACCAAATGCAGAGGCATCAATCATGAAAAATTGCAAACAATCGCGCATCCTCACATTCTCACCTTCGCAATGAACAACCGCAAACGAGACCGTAGACGTAGACCGTATCAGGTTGTCTCACCAAAGACAACCTGATGGCGGGAAACAAGACAAGCGTGAAACACCATCCTCATTGGTCTGATACCCATCATGCCATCAGGCTGATCGAGCTTTGTCCAGAGATGTCAATCTGGGACCAGTTGCACACTCCAGGGATTCTGGATTCTGGGATTGAAGAATCTCAGAATCCAGGATTCAGTGGTGTATGCTTTTCAATTGCCTGCAAGAACAACTGAAAATACAAAATATGGTCAAATTTACATTCATGTGCAGCATCAAATAGGATATTAATTAGTTTGAGAAACTTGGAAATAAATTAACTGCGATGATTGCAGGAAACCTAAAGTGACTACATTTACTGAATGCTCCATTAGACCAACCTATCCTGCAAGAACTTTATTCTTTGAATATGTATAAGTAAACAAAAGGAATGCAAGGATAACAAAACGCATTTATTACATGTAAGGTGCAGTGATGTTCCTAACTTTTAATTTACGAGACACCACCAGGATCAGCCTTAGCACGCGCCCTGGAGGGGGGGGCGAAATCCGCCCACCCCTCAAATTTTTCGTACATAACTCCATATTGTATCGCCCAATATATGCCATTTTTACGTACCTGCTTCGAAATGACCGGCGCATAGCTTAAAGTAAGACACATGAAAATCGGCCGAACATTTTTCAAGTTAGGGGCCGTTAAAGGAAAACAAATTCACAGCTCCAGACCACAACAATCGGCGCTGATGCGCTTCCCGTATATTGGCAAAAAGGGAGCGTTCTTGACAACACTAGCGACTTGTTTGATGCATATTGTTATGCTGTGTAATTTAAAAGTCATGTTAGGTCGCCGAGGTCGAGTCAGGTCAAGTTCATGGCAGGCTAATGGAACCAAACTTGGTCAACTGGAATGTTGTCATAAATGCAGATGACTGTCATGCAATTGATGTCACTTTGCATGTTAATCCCTGTACATCCCGAAATCTACTGTTTGCCATTGTGTGCTTAAGCATTTCCATACTTTATGTTCATGTATTTCACTCCTTTCTTTGCGAAGCCGATTGTGCTGAGCCGCCCAACGGAGCAGTCGTGTGGGCAGCTGGGTTCCGGTAACTGGAGCAGGTAATGACCTGATAAAATGCTCGTAGGTAGATGACCTGAGGTCAAATGGCGGATCTGGCATCTGTATTGCATCATTAGTAATGTCCTAACCAAATTTTCATTAGTGATAACAATTTTGTAATTTTGCCCTTATTTGATCTTGAATATATTGACCTAAGATCATGAAATTTACACACAACAGAGTTCGCTATCGTGCCCATCCACTCTGCAAATTTCATTGCTCTAGCCTTAGTAGGAGCCGAGATCTTAGGGGGCGGAATCCGCCCCCCCCCCCTCCAGTGCACGCAATTTTCCGAGGCCCGCCAGGGCGCGTGTTAAAGAACTTCTTTAACAAAAATACGTCATCTCATCGCTACTGACGCCAGCTACGAGCATTTGCAATTGGAAGCGACGATAGTGCCGCAAGTGCCAAATTACTTGCGCAAGTACCGTGAACAGAATTGTGTTTGAACAGATGACGCAATCACACAAACCAGTCAATGCTTTCCCATGTGTATTTCATCGTGTTGCATTACGCTGCTATGGATTGCGGGCTTTGTACCTCAGACCTAAACGCACCAATCGAGTTGTCATGTTACCAACTACATTAAGCGTCTAGCACGAGCATCGGTTACGTAAGCATCAGTTGTATAAATGGTGCAACGACAAAGCTCTTTGCGAATGCTCCACACAACTGCCGGGTAAAGTGAATACGTTGGTTTTAATGATGTATTCAATGTTGGAATTGGTTGAATTTTGGCACAGTCATGTTGGAGTCGGAGATGGCACAGCCACTTATTGAGCAGGCGAAAATGCGCTGCTGGGATTGGAGGTAGCGCAGCCTCGTATTTAGGAGGCGTAGATACACTGAGGGGATTGTAAATAGTGTGGTCATGGATTAAGCAGGGGAAAATGCACTGGTGGGGTTGGAGATGATACAGCCACGTGCTTAGGGGACGAAAATACACTGATGGGAACAGACATTCCCCATTACATGTCTAAGTGAATAGATTAAAATATACTTTTTCTTTCCAAAGATGCCTTATTGTGTACTGCGATAATGTTTTGTTCCGTCCTGATTGTATTGCAACCTTCTGTTTAATATCGAAATATTTTCCTGAAAGATGTCCCACACTATTTCATACTACTCACGTTTCGCCCTGATAAAATGCTATCCTATCATTAACGGTACTGATCGGCGTTTTGCATCATATAGCAGACCATGGTGCGGTTCACTACACACATCTGTTAAGTCTTTTCATTCCACCTGCATGCTATTTATATGCCTGTTTTACGCCCAATGTTTGCAACATAATCGTATTGTGTAGAGGTTTCATTCATACCATTATTACGGCTATTATTCAAGAGGAAAAAAGGAAATGCATTTGTATAGTTGCTGGCGTTTATATTGCGTTATGTTCTAAACAACATCGATATCACTTTTTACTTGAAACGACAAAAAAACGTTCCATGCACTGTTGCAACAGAAGTGTCAAACACCTTAACCGGGCGACATTACAGTAGCCAATGTCCATCGCCGTTTCTCAGCATGTCAAAAACACGTGATATCTGCACTCGTTGATCACGTACTTCCGACTACTACACTAAGTATCCTGTAGCAATCTTGGCTGATTATATTAGCGATTATTGTCAGTTGCCTGGGACGTTCACTTTGCCATTAATCTCTACAGGAAATACGATGACAACCTATATCTTTCTGAGTGGCGGCCGATAATGACATTATTGTTCAGCCGCTGCCGGACAATAACTTCATTATCGGCCCGCCACTTTAAAAAGACAAAATTGTGGCTCAAAATCACAATCGCCGGGTCATTGCACCGCCACCGCAGCAACGAACGCAGCTTACTTTATATATTTACATTCATGCGCATGGTAACTGAAAAGTTCTCACGTACTACATTTGACCTGCTGCCAAGCGTGACGTTTGGCAGCAGCGATCCCAGCGCCACCGGCCACTCTCAGCCATCGCGTCGGCTGTCGACAGATCATTTCCATCCGATTCGCTCGCCATGTTAAAGTATGACCGTGGAGGTGCTGCTCTGCGTGCCTGCTAGTTTGAGTTTGTGTCTCACTCTGTCTTACGCCTGTACTCGTCACGTAAAGAGTATTCTTGTCTGCTGGCTCTCTATCAACCATCGACCGTCTGCACAGCGCCGCTGTTAGCTTCCTGTGCGGCGCTGCTCTGAAGTGTGTCAACACACTTGGAGTCAGTGTGTAGTCTGTCTCATTCGGCTCAGCTTCGGCAAACATTTATGCAAGTTGATTCAGCTCCGCTGGAGATAATTTGGCAAAGTTTGATCTCGGCGTTTCTTGTACGAGCCCAGCTGAAGAGCTTCTTCACGCCATATTCCGACTTTGGTGATGTTGTTGGGTGTGGCGCTGTGCTGTAATGCTATTAGTTTTCCTTTTATCCGCTAATCCTTCACTCATGTTGCAATGGCTTATATGGTGCAAATCAGTCCCAGACCCTTCCTTCCTTTTGCCTAGGTCGAACTATGCCACTGACATCACGCAAAGATGGTCCTCCGATTGATCAGAAGAGTAGGTATAGTGTGAAAATATGCATCACTTCAAAATATACCAAATTTGATTTAAAATTGCAATGATAGGTAATTAATTCATTAATGCTAATGCTAAATCAGTATATTGCAGAATAATAAGATAAAACACGTCATCCTTATGGAGAATTCAAGAACTCCTGACCAACTACCGACAGCTTAGGAAGTTTAACGTCTAACATGCAAACTTGTGTATTTGTGTACTCTCTGCTTATTTTTTTTTCTCTCTCTCCTTCTCTCCTTCTCTCTCTCTCTCTCTCTCTCTCTTTATCTCTCTATCTCTCTTTCTCTCTCTCCCTCTGTCTTTCTCTTTCTGTCTCTCTTTCTCTGTCTTTCTCTCTCTCACACACACACACACACTCTCTCTCTCTCTCTCTCTCTCTCTCTCTCTCTCTCTCTCTCTCTCTCTCTCTCTCTCTCTCTCTCTCTCTCTCTGCCTTTATCACATTTAGTTGATGCGAATTCTTTGGAACGGACTTTGGTTTGGAGAAGGCATTTGGTTTCCAAAAATTAACGCATGCACTTCATATTGTCAAAAAAAAACTCCAACCATCATTCATCAAATCAGCGTCGCCTACGGTGGCAGAGACCAGAACATACCAGTGACGTCACGTCACGTAATTGTGGGGGAGTTCCTCTTCCCTGACAGCGATAAGTCTGTGGACCGTCGCGTTGCGATCCCCTACGCTTGAAAGGTCTGCGTTACTTTGCACTATATTTCCTTTTGCGACTCGGCAAGCTCAGAACAGCGACGAGGGCAGAATTAGCGTAGCCAAAAGATAAACGATGCCGACAGTAATTTAGAAACGCGTCTGCCGGCACCACGATGGCAAGCCAATGTCCGCTCGCGACCGTTCTACCTCAGTCTCTCCTGACAACTCCTCGACGACTCCTACGGGTTCGCCCAGCCCCGCCATGGGCGACAACCCACGACAGGCGTGATTGGCCAACACCTTACAAGTAAGCAAATAGTTCCATGCTGATTGGCTGAATGCCCGGCGGCTATGATGCGTCCGTAATGGCCGCGAGGATGGGTGAACTTCACCGATGCGTCAGGCCCAAGTGTCAGATCTTAGACCTAACGGGTACCTTTCCGGATGCCTGGCCGCCGACGGCGCGGCCGGGCAGCTCCGGTAACATTGGTTATCTCACCACACTGATAAGACATCCTGTTTTTCTACAGCCAACAATGCAAATGAATCATGACTCATGATTCATGACTACATTCCGAGCGGCGGGGCCGAAAGGTACATTTTTATATAGCATTCCTACATAATCCTAAAATCACCGAATGACCATACTTGGTGGGTTTGGTATCCATGGCATATTAACAAAGGGAACGCTTCTAAAGAATGTCTTGCCAAAGCGCTCACTCGGTTGACCTAGACACAGACACCGCGCACTCTGATACTGATGCACAGGTCCTGCTTGCAGTATAAACGCATGTTTAGATGATATCTACGTCAGGTAAATGAAACGAAAACTGTCAATAATACAATACACCTTCACTGCTATTGGAAACCCTTCGTACTCTGTAGCGTTACTCGCTCTGATTGGAGGTGCTCTACGCTATGTCGAACTTCTTGCAGCAGTGGCTAGTCATTCGAACACCATACCGTAATCTAATGCTACGTGATAGTTGCGTGCATTGCGTCAGTGCATTGCATCCCACGGACATAAGGTCTTTGCCATCACATTGTATTCCTCCGACTTAGGGCACCTACCAGCACGTAGTTTCACGCCGACATAGGGCCACTGTCAGCACATTGCATCCCTCTGGCTTAGAGGCCCTATCAGGGTTTTACACCCGGCCGACATAGGGCCCCCGTCAGCACATTGCATCCCTCCGACGGGTCCCTGTCAGCACATTGTATTCCTCCGACATAAGGCCCCTGTCAGCACATTCCATCCCTTCGAAGGGTCCCTGTCAGCACATTGTATTCCTCCGACATAAGGCCCCTGTCAGCACATTGCATCCCTTCGAAGGGTCCCTGTCAGCACATTGCATCCCTCGGACAAAAGGGATCCTGTAGATCATTCGAGGAATGTCAACGCATCTGGCTACTTCTGCTGCCAGACTCAGCTCTCATTTTCGGCCGTCACGTGCCATTTACCATTGCCAATGTCGACGTGGCCTTTCGACAGCTCATCCCAGCTCGTGGAATCGACCCAGAATTCAGTGGATGGATTACAGCGTGCTTTGCAGGCAGTCACAAGATAAAGGGTTTTCTGTGCTTTTCCTGCATTCAGTCATGGATCGTGGCGCTCTCGGTCGGATGTTTTTAGCGACCACATTACTCTCCCACTATGTGGCTGACGTCGCCTGCATTGTCCGTCACGTTATGGTAGGCATCACACTGGTGGGAGATTAGACTTCCATCACAGCCAAGCTGGTCGTCCTTGCTGTCATCACCGTCGGCATCTTTTTCGCATATAAATGCAGTTATTTCATCTGAACATTGGCACCCGGGTCGTCGTAAAGGTTGGTGTTTGCACAACAATCACGACAAGATGGTTATCATGGGCGGGGCAGAGGTGGTGGACACGAGCAGACTTCGACCAAGCTTTGGCATGTCATGCTTCGCCTGTAATATACAACATCCCTGGTAATCCACGATTACCAGGGTAATCGTGATTCTAAGATTACCAAGTTCTAGGTAATCTTGGTAAAAAACCATCGACATGTCCTTGGTGGTGTTGCAGACTCGGGGACACCACTCTCGATGGTCGTTAACCCGTCCCGTCTCGGGGGGTCTTCAACCGTCCCCCTCCGGTTTTTCGCGAATAGCGGACGAACGGCGCGCGGCAGCGCGCCCAAATTTGGCATACCTTTTCCCACATCAATTTGACATGCTGACGAAAACCTTTTAGGTCAGGTCATCTAGGTTCAACGAGTTAATCAAGGTCAAGTGAGGTCACCTCCAAGAAAGGCCAACCAGTCGTCACGCTTTAATGGATACAGATATTTTAATGAAACTTTCAGCGTTTGCTTATCCTTAAGGATGCAACAAAACGTACGAGTGGAATTTTTTTCTTTCTTTTTTCGTTTTGACTACATACAAATTTTGCGTATTTACCAAATTCCAGTTCAAATACAGGATTCTGGCTAAAGTAAACATTTTCTAGTTGAGAAAGTTCACTTCCAACAACGTTTCTTGGTCTGCTCTACCCATTAGAAAATGAAAATTGAAGAAAACTTGAAAACTCAAAATGTTTCAAATTTCAATTTAACAAAAATAAAAATTTTATTTTTGGTGGGCCAAAACAAAATTATAGCCCTGGTCGATTTCGCTGTCCTTTTCTCATTCCCATTTTTTCTCATATATCCCCCATATTGAACTCCCCAGAGTCAAGAACATAATGTAAGCCGTGACAAGTCGTGAAAATCTAGCCCCCTGGTGACGTCACTTCTTGGGGGAAAATTGTTTTGGAGGGTGGACCCGGACCCTACTCGTCGAGCGCTTTCCGATGACACCTAGTTCGTTTTCGTGCGATGCTTAGTTTGGATTTTACAGGGGGTCTTCAACCGACCCCCCGAGGCGGGGTGTGATAATTTGACTGGAAGACGGCGCGGGTTAACCGGTAAATGCGTTCAGTCGACATGTTCATGCGGCTAGGGATTGGAGGAAATAAGTTCGCTCAATCATGGACCGCTGTTCGCTTATGTCAATTGCGTCACGACTTTCTACAATTCGCACCTTGCACATGATGACCGGTGTTGTTCGAACACGGTCAATTCTTTAACCCACTTAACACGGTCAATTATTTAACCCACTTAACCCGGTCAATTATTTAACCCACTTAACACGGTCAATTCTTTAACCCGTTTAACACGGTCAATTCTTTAACCCGTTAAACACGGTCAATTCTTTACCCGTCCCATCTCGGGGGGTCTTCGACCGCCACCTCAGATTTTTCGCTGATAGCGGACGAACGGCGAGCGTTAGCGCTCCCAAATTTGGCACGCCTTTTTCCACATCAATTTGACATGCTGATTCAAAATCTTTAGGTCAGGTCATCTAGGGTCAACGAGATAGTCAAGGTCAAGTGAGGTTACCTAAAAAAAAGTTCGACCAGTCGTCACGCTTTAACGGATACAGATATTTTAATCAAACTTTCAGCGTGTGCGTATCTTTACGGATGCAACAAAACGTACGAGTTGATTTTTTTTTTCGTTTTTGACTACATATAAATCTTGCGTATTTGCCAAATGGCAGTTAAAATACAGAATTCTGGCTAAAGTAAGTATTTTGTATAAGTGAAAGTTGACTTCCAACAACGTTTCTCGATCTGCTCTACCTATTGCAAAAAGGAAAATTGAAGAAAACCTTAAAACTCAAAATTTTGAAGAAAAAAATGGGGGGGGCAAAAGTTTATAGTCCTGGTCGATTTCACTGTCCTGTTCTCATTCCAAATAAATTTTGTTTTCTCATATATCCCCAAAATGAACTCCCCAGAGTCAAAGACATAATATAAGTCGTGAAAAGTCGTGAAAATCTAGACCCTGGTGACGTCACTTTTGGGGGGAAAGTGTTTTGGAGGGTGGACCCGGACCCTATTCGTCGAGCGCCTTCTGATGACACCTCTTTCGTTTTCGTGCGATACTTAGTTTGGATTTTAGATGGGGCCTTCAACCGCCCCCCCCCTCCCAGACGGGGTGTGAGGATTTGACCGGAAAGACGGCGCGTGTTAAATTCATGTTGATCTGGGACATTCGAATACAAAATTATGGATAGCATCATGTGGGCATATTATGAGAAACATAATAGTATCAGTAGACTGCAATCCAATCATCATCCAACGCAATAGTCAACATACTTCGAACACCTATGCGTTCACAGGATGCTCTTTCAAGTCCACCGCCACCCACACATTCCGGCGGTTCGTCAGCTTCCCGCTATGGTGCACACTGCTTTATTGGCTGCATTGCATAGTTGAAGCCTGGTTGTAATGTGCCAAGCCATAGTATTTGTGTATGCTCGGCACCTTAATAGTTCCCTGTGTTGACAACGCAGCACGCGGCGTACCGATGCGCCATGGCGGCGACCGCACTCATAGCCGGGAGCCGACGTGTACTTCGTGTTTGGAAGAAGTGCGAGTTCCAGTCAGGCATGCCATCGCCAGCCTCGCATTTTCGTCGGCCCATCTCCCGAGAATAGAACAGAGGTGCTCCGGTGCAGAATGTGCGCGTCATATCTTGTCTAAATGTGCTCAAAGTGGCTGTGTTGTCTGCCCGGCAGGCAGTTAACTGCGCGATGACGCCACGAATAACGGGCTGGCGAACAGACCAAGTCTGCAAATAGCCTAGCTACGGTATATTGTTCACATTTTCCAGTGCGCCGTAGGTGTGTACGCGACGGAATCATCTGCACCTCGCTGTGAGTTTTACATGTGATATCGGCTGGAATGTGCGGGCTGCATAGCTGCTGCATAGCTGCTGCATAGCTGCTGCATAGCTGCTGCATGTCTGCTGCAAAATGCTGCGTAGTCGTGTCGACTTTCTCACCGAATGCTTCACTTTTAACCACATTATTCCCTTTTGGAGTCCCTATTATTTTTGACACTTTCGAATTGAACCTTGAGGTATTTTTTTTGCTCGAATTTTCTCATCGCAAAGTGATCGAGTTTCGAAACTTTGCGACTTTTCCCAAAGTCCTGCCGACGTCCCAAAGTCCGTTTGCCGACGTCCCAAAGTATTGTTCTGCTAAAATGCAATTACCGATACAAAGTTTCGAACGATACATATCTTTTGATTAATCTGTTAATTGGGTATCGACACCTCACTGAGGGGGATGGGGAGGAGCGAGCAACTGAATGACGTTGCATACCATGCAGAATATGGCTAAGCTTGTCCAATCTGAGCTCCTTTGGCCGTTATGTTGCTGGTGTTTCGTGATTTTCTCCATGAAAAAAGCAAAGCAAAGGACAAAGACAAAGACAAAGACAAGGAGAAATACAAATACAAATACGAAGGCAAATACTTGTATTTTTATAATCCATTATGTGCTCCTGGATCACAATACAGCCTCTCGTCAGTATACCTGAATTGAGGTAGCAAAGAAAAGGAGACATGGGCGGAAAATTAGCACGCCAGAGCACGCCGTATCCGGGAGCATAAGCAGCAGATGCGTCGTCCGCTCACGGTAGTCTCTATGGCGTATGGCGCCCTAAGACATGCCTAAGCTGCGGTACAGGCAGTCGATCCAGATCGGGTGGCAAGGCATTATATTGCGCTGCTGCTGGTCAGGTAAAGCAACGCTCCCCCATCAACCTGTCAGACTATTAACCCGCGTCGTTTTTCCGGTCAATCCTCCCACCCCGTCTCGGGAGTGGGGGTTGAAGACCCCCCTCTAAAAGCCCAAACGAGGCATCGCACGAAAACGTAAGAGGTATCATCAGAAAGCGCTCGACGAGTAGGGTCCGGGTCCACCCTCCAAAACCCCCCAAATTTGACGTCACCAGGGGAGCTAGATTTTCACGACTTTTCACGACTTACATTAAGTTTTTGACTCTGGGAGGTTCATTTTTGGGGATATATGAAGAAGAAAAAATGTATTTGGAAATTGAAAAGGACAGCGAAATCGACCAGGGCTATAATTGTTTGCCCCCCATCCCCCAAAAAAAAATTAATAATTTTATTTTGGAAATTTGAAAATTTTGAATTTGAAAGTTTTCTTTAATTTTCCTTTTCCGATGGGTAGAGCAGGCCGAGAAACGTTGTTCGAAGTCAACTTAGCCTAATAACAAATGCTTACTTTAGCAAGACTCCTCTATTTAAAATGCAATTTTGCAAATTCCCAAAATTTATATGTAGTCAAAAACGAAAGAAATGAAAAATTCAACTCGTACGTTTTGTTTTATCCTTGAAGATAAGTAAACGCTGAAAGTTTCATTAAAATATCTGCATCGGTTAAAGTGTGACGACTGGTTGAACGTTTTTGGAGGTGACCTCACTTGACCTTGACTAACTCGTTGACCCTAGATGATTTGACCTCAAAATTTTGAATCCGCATGTCAAATTGATTTAAAAAAGGTATGCCAAATTTGAGCGCGCTGCCGCGCGCCGTTCGTCCGCTATCCGCGAAAAACCTGAGGGGGGGGGAGCGGTTGAAGACCCTCCCCGAGGCGGGACGGGTTAAAGTCCGGAGTTATTCAATCCGAGTTAGCGGCCGTAATATTAAAACGAAATAGTACGTTCGCGTAGCGCAACAGTTATCTGCGTGGACTGAGCCGGGCTGGAGCGACCGACCCACTCAACATGACCTGATGTCGCCGGGAGGCCTCTGAGACGACTCGCTCGCGCAGTGCCATGTCGTGTTCGTACATGGCGCCAGGTATGCATGCTCACTGAGAATCAGCTCCTGCTATATCTAGGATAGTCGCAATTCGCTCCGGGACAAATGCATTGGGTAGTCAACTCGGTTTTCCACATTCCGACAAACGTTATTCCGGGCGACAGACATGCGCGAACAAATTATATTATCAACGACTGGCATTCAACGATTTTGAAATTATCAGCATCTGGCAACACTGGATGGCGATGCCAGGCACCGCTGCATGACATCTCGTGGCGACAGGCGGCCCGAGCGTTTCTCCGCCATCACCCCAGCCACCACACCTGGCAGGTGATGTCTCCTCCACGACAGCTTTTCAACCGTACACACAGGAGCCATACGGCTGAAGAGAAGGAATCGGGACCATCTCATGCTAAAGCAACGTCACCACTAACCGAACAACAACCGAACCGAACAATGCGATAATATAGCATTGCAGTAGGTAAATGTGGTCGGAATACCAATGGTTGCCCCATGTCATGAAGAACTGGACGCTAGACTAAGCCTGCTGTCAGATCCAGTAGCGCCAAACGTCGGGATTCTTGTAATGAGGCCGTTTTATCGATCAAATTTAGGTTTCAGAATAGTATTGATTTAATTAGTACTAAGGGATAATTGTGCCGTTTGTCTTCAATTAAAAGTAGTGTGCAGCCAGATAGTTTTAACCCTGAACACACCGACGGATATATTTTGTGGAAACATTTCGTGTCTGCTTTCCTGCAAGAAAACATGACGACACGTTTCTGTGACTGCAGGAGTGGAATCCACCACCTCAGTCTTCACACATGAATCGGACTAACTTGACCATATACATAGATATAGATAACATATCCAGAACGTATCCGACAATACTGCAATCGGCAGCCCTGAACCAATCACGTTCTCTCCTGAAGGCAATGCATCTACTGTCCTGTTCCGCATGAAATTGACATGAAGATGAAGACATTCTGATGAAATTACAATCACTTAAAAAAAAACAATAACACGCATCAACTATGCATTCTTTGAGAGCAAACCAACTGACAGAACTGTCCAATTACGTCTGACGGAGGAGTACGGTGCTGCCGTCTGATGGAGTACTGTCGTGTTGCCGTCTGATGGAGGATTGTGTTGTTCTCTTTTGACCGGTGTTGCCGTTTGGTGGGGGACTGTGGTGTTGCTTTTTGAAGGGGAACTGTGATGCAGCCTTTTGATGGGGGACTGTGGTGTTATTGTATTCTGGAGGCATGTGGTGTTGCCTTTTGACTGGGGACTGTGCTGTTGACGTTTGACGGAGGACTGTCGTGTCGTCGTCTGATGGAGGACTGTCGTGTCGTCGTCTGATGGAGGATTGTGTTGTTCCCTTTTGACGGTGGACCGGTGTTGCCGTTTGGTTAGGGACTGTGGTGTTGCCTTTTGACGGAGGACTGTGGTGTTGGCGTTTGACGGAGGACTGTGATGTTACCTTTTGACGGGGGACCGTTTAGTTGTATTTTGTCGTGGAACTATGGTGCTATGGTGTGCGAAATAGTGTAATGTATGTATTTCGCGTCTCTATATTATTGCAAACGCATCCGTAATGTCTGCGGCTATGAACAGCCACCGAGGTGTCACTGATCATGGCCGAGGTGTCACTGATCATGGCCGAGGTGTCACTGATCATGGTCACGGTGTGTCTGATCATGCCTGAGGTGTTACTGACCGTGGTGTCACTGGTCGTGGCCGAAGTGTCACTGATCGTGGCTGAGGTGTCACTGGTCATGGCAGAGTTGTCACTGATCATGGCCAAGGTGTCACTGATCGCGACCAAGGTGACACTGACCGTTAGGCTGTCCCACCATACCAATATCCATATTTCATTCCATCCGCATTTATTGCCGCATTCGTTTATGCAAGAAACCACCACACTGAAAGAACTGGACGGTTTGCTCAAGATCTAGCGGTCCCGCAAGTTGGCATATTTCAGAAATGGGTACATATCGCGCGACAGGGATCGGCGGTCACTCGGCAATAATAAGGTTCACACACCAGGTCCTTCAGACAAAGCGTTAACTAACCGACCTGTATATAGGTGTCACACTTGTCGCTCAGATCATCATTTCCTTTTTTGTTTTCTTTTGGACCAGCTTTCTATTCCCATGCACTGCCTTCCGCAGGAACTGCCGCTGCTCTTCTGTCGTTGTCACGGCGTTGTTGAACTCCTTAATCAAGGCGATCGCTCGTTCCGCGTGATCGTTGACGACCGCAAGCCGTGACACGCGCTGCTTGCCCGCCTTGAGCGCGTCGTTTTCTTCCCACGACTGGACTGGTATGCTCAGGAAGTTACCGTCCAGGTCCAGAGCCTCCAGCAACACTGTTGTCCGTGAGGTGACGAAATCCGACAGGCGCTTTCCCTGGAATGGCCCCACATTTTTCTTTTCGAGTCGCTTCAGTGCCTTTTTCTTCGCAAGCTTTCCGAGGTTGGTGACCATTCACTCCTTCTCACACTGCGGGGCAGCTTGGTCGAAGAGCGCCAGCCCGACCAGAGTCTCGGATATATACCACAGATGGCGCATCATGGCTTCCAGAGTTGTTTGCGCACAGCTGCAGCTCCCCTCACGTGCAAGTGACTCCAGGTCCTGGAGGAACTCCAGGTCCACACGTGGTGCGAAATTCACTCGCAACGCAAGAGCCCGTGCTCTCGAGTAGACCAGCGCCACGAAGAGGCTGACGGACGTGATGCCTTTGAGTTCGTCGGACGTCATCTGGAACTGCCGCTACAGCAGAAACAGCTTCAACGCGTATATGCCCTTAGCCATCCACCTCGCATGATGGTGCGCTCCCGGTCTCTTCAGGGGGATCTCGTCCACCGTCGTCTCCCCCAGGAACGGGAGCACGAGCTGCAGTACCTCCTTGTAGTCGTTCCGTGGCTGCGCCTGGACCAGAGCCTCCGTCATCACCGGCACCGTTTGGGCTTTCAGCGCGGACAGCGTTCCGCTGGCTTCGATTTTGACGGATGGAGTATCACTGGCGGTGGTGACATCAGTCTTGTCCAGTGAGTTCCACTGTCTCTGGAACTTATCGAAGAGCTTGTCGTCTGGCCCGATGGAAGGGCCATAGCAGACTTCATGGCGTGTGAGAGAACGACCTCGTGCACATGATGCCTGCAGGCGAGATATCTCGTACGCATGATGCCTACACATGTCCCGTCTGCCAAGTAAATAACTGCCGAGATAGATAACCCGTAAAGAAAACATTCCAGAGGGCCTTAAATAGACCGCATAGCGCACTCTGGCAGCTACAATCATGAGCCAAACAAATATGACGAGGCGCGCAACGGAAATCATTGCATGACAGTGAACGACGATGCCACCGTGGCGTTATTGACCAGTGGAGTGGCAATGATCTACGAACGAGGCCAGCTTGCGGGACCCCTACATCAGTTCGGATGTGTCTAAAACTTACAGAGGTGAGCTTTTAAGATAAAAGGAACATGGAGAGGCATGTGGATCAACGTTCGAACAACTTTTGTATTTTTTACCATTGTTCGGCGGGACAGTCTACTGACCGTGGCTGCGGTCACCGCATCGTTGGCGCGACAGCCTCTGTGCCGACGGCAGTGACCGCGGCAACTCGACATCGTTGACCATAACCGACGGCGCCGTGCTCCGTGCCATGGGCCAACAGCCAGCTTGTTCGAGGAGACGAGCGCGACGATCGATGGCGCGTCATTCAGCTGCGCTCAAGTGGTGCTGCGAGTGTGCGGGGTGTGACCGGCGACGCTGCGCCGCCCGCTCTGCCGACGGCGCCGATAGTGGGTCATCGCCGGGGTCGCTGTGCCACCGGTCCGTCAGAAGGGCTGCCTGGCGATGTGTCGGGCCGATGTGGACCGGCCGACATAAAGTGTCGGGCAGATGTGGATCGGCCGACATAAAGTGTCGGGCCGATGTGGACCTGCCGACATAGCGTGTCGGGCCGATGTGGACCGGCCGACATAAAGTGTCGGGCCGATGTGGACCTGCCGACATAGCGTGTCGGGCCGATGTGGACCGGCCGACATAACGTGTCGGGCCGATGTGGACACTCAGACATAACGTGTCGGGCCGATGTGGACCGGCCGACATAGCGTGTCGGGCCGATGTGGACCTGCCGACATAACGTGTCGGGCCGATGTGGACCGGCGACATAGCGTGTCGGGCCGATGTGGACCGGCCGGCATAACATGTCGGGCAGATGTGGACCGGCGACATAGCGTGTCGGGCCGATGTGGACCAGCCGACATAACGTGTCGGGCCGATGTGGACCGGCGACATAGCGTGTCGGGCCGATGTGGACCGGCGACATAACGTGACGGGCCGATGTGGACCGGCGACATAACGTGACGGGCCGATGTGGACTAGTCATGGTAGCGTCCATTGCAGGTTACTTGCAGGTCTTGGTAATCGCTGCTACCTTCAGTATAGCTGTGCCATACACACGGCAATGAACATAATTTATTCACGTAGATTCCATCATGATTCCACATTACCCTTGACGAGTAGACAATACGCATGGTCTTCTGATATAACTTGGTAATTATCCGCCGCAGATGGCCGTTTGGAGATGATAAACGAGTTCGGCCGTGCTAAGGACTTCGTGCCGAAATGAAATAGTGGAATTAATAACGTCGCCAGCTGCTGAGGTCGACGAGTTCGTCGATCTCTCTGCAGGCCTCTGCAGTTAGCACATAATTCAGGCCTGTTGTAATCACGACTAGGCTATGGATGCTTTATCACGTGGCTTGTTCTGCGTTGTCATGTTAAATGTGCGGAAGGCAAATTAACGCTTTTGAGCTATAAAGCGTTGTTGTCCAGATCGGCCGAAATCACACCATGAAAATTACCCAGCTGAAAATAATCCTGGGGCTACAATTAGTACTAGTATGCTGTTATGCATACAAATGAATATAACACCCTTTAATAGTACGCGACTGGGCTACTTTGTGGTCATGTGGTATTAGTCACCAGAGGAGGCGCGAGAAATCCACCAGCTGCTCCTAGGGAATAGCTAGACTCGAATGCATGGTTCCGAAATCTGAAAGCATCTTAGCATCATTGCAACGAGACGCTAAGAAACTAGAAGGCCAAAGTGATTACAATTGTTGCACCCATTTTGATGATTGACATGCTAGACATGGGTCAGTGACCGGCAGATACTACATTGCAACTAGGGCGTTGTTTATACCAGCTATTTTTCATCTGAATAATTATATCAACACGGTGGGTTTCAACGAACAATATTCAAGATTCAAGACTCAATGCACGCTAACTGGCTTCATGGGCCAAGAACAATGATCTTATCTTCCATTGGCGCTGATATCAAGAAACAACTCCCAAGCGTCACTGTGGTAAATGTCTAAAAATGCAACCGACTTGCTCTGCTGATAAATGAGATTGGCTCATACAATTTTATGAGCCGTCCGGGTTTAACAGCATTTCGACAAGGGCACAAAACCAATTTAGATATTGCACGTTCTTGGTCCGACCCAGCCCAGCCAACCTCGACCCAGTTTTGCCGACGCCTCAATATCCAAGAAAATACGAGAGCAAAACTATGAAAACTTGTAGAGGTAGATGGGCATGCATGCTATTTTGAACAGTGTTTCCATGCTTCTTGATCGAGGATGGATTGGATTTGTGTGTGATTTGCTTTCGTGCAGGTAGATTTGGCGGCTTCCTAACTTCAGCATATCCACAACAAGCATATTCGCAATGCCTATGCCGCAATATGAGGTGCAGGAGTTTGTACTATCAGTTATTTTCGGATTTTTTTTCAATGAATAGTGAGACTTTCTATTGCACCCCCCAGAAGAAACAATGCTTTGAGTCGCGAGGACGGGTGCACATATGCATCGATACAAAATTAACAATAAAGATCAGCTTGGTCAGGTTTTGCCACACCCATTCGTCCATCTTGAATCACTCATCGTAAAATGTGCAGCTCAGGTTACTGAAAACCTACGTTCAGGCCTCCTTTGGCATGTTGGTGTTGGGGGGGGGTCGTCGTCGTCGAGTCATAGTCAGTTCCTTCACCTCCTCAAGTCAAAGACCATATTCTATTGCTTTAGCCTAACTGGGGAACCCGAACGTTGTCTTGTCACCACGTGTGGTGGTTTCGCAGCCTCCAATGGGTGTCCACTCCCCATTCAATATTCCTGAGAAGAGGCCCTGCCCTGCGTGGCCTGAAATTGTAAACGTTTAAATATTTTTCATTTTTACTCCGGGACTTAAAAGGTAAGTAACCGAAATCTGAAGAGGGTTCTGGTTGAGAAAGCGGTAGGTTGCTATCTCGACGAAGCCTCCTCAATGACTTTGTCGGCATTTTTAGACTTCGTCTAAAAATGCCGCAATGTTCTCGCACAATCAATGTTGCCAACGTCATCCATCCATTCAATGTTGTGACAATTCTACCATGTTCCTATGTGGTTGAGAACATGTCGCGCGGGAGAGCTGGGGATTGCTACTACACCCAAGGGTTTTAACAGGTGCCATCCAATGCTACCAAGAAACATTATCTCCAAGTTGGGCCTTTATTTAGTCCGCCACCACAGCCTTGTTTATAACTTTAGTTCTAGTTGTTCCTGAATTGGCTTACAGTGATTTACTTCATGCTGCCCAATGCTTGCTGCGCTATCCCCGCCCTGACCACCCAAACCAGGAATTTCAGTTCAATGGAAGAAATCTTGACCGAAATTTATGCGTGCCGCGAATGCAACCGGTCCGGCGTTGCCGCGTCCCCGAGGTCATCAGGTCTGCTGCCAACTGGCCTGCTGGCCAGGGGCTATGCGAGCGAGTGAAGCGACTCGAATCCTGTCTTGCCAGGACAGGGACATCAATGCAGATCGACGCTCCAATCAACTGAACTATCTGGCCGGCCGTTGCGCTAAAAGGGCCGCACTCACAGTGTAATGGATGCGTCTCCTTGTCGCTGCGCAGCTCAGAGATGCCTTTTGTATTTCCGGTGTCGAATTCACCATGTCTAAAGGGAACATCAGTACACGTTATTTTGATACGGGGAAATCCGACACTTGTCAGTTTGGGAATTTGTAAACTTCCAAAAGCCCAGTTCGCCAGAGCCATCACACCAAATATATTTGAGCTGGAACATATTTAGTGCTTGGTTGGGAAATATCAAATGCTCTCATTCACTTTTATCGTGTCCTTCTGACCCCATAGAGGTCAACCTCCAGAGCTATGACCCCTTGCAGGTGGATTTCCAGAACCCTGACCCTCTATAGATTGACCTCCCGAGCCCTGACCCTCTACAGGTGAACCTCCCTAGCCCTGACTATCTACAGGTGGACATCCAAACCCCCGACCCCTTACAGATGAATCTTTCGAGCCCTGACCCACCACAGGTGGACCTCCGAGCCCTGATCCCTGACAGATGTACCTCCATAGCCCAGACCAACTACATGTGAACCTCCCGAGCCCTAACCATCTATAGATGGACCTCCCGAGTCCTGAACATCTACTCCTGAACCTCTACTTCCCGATCATAAGTCAGGGTTAGGGAGGTCCTGATCATATACAGAAGGACATTCAGACGCCTTACAAGTGCGCGTCCAGAACCCTGATCTCTTACAGGTGCATCTCCCTAGCCCTGATCCCTACATATGAATATCCCAGCTCTGACGCCCGCAGGTGTAATACACTAATTCTGACTCCCTACAGCTGGACCACCCGGGTCCTAATCGACAGCACATGGATTTTCAAAGAAAACAATTAGTCTTTTTTAGAAGGTCTACTGTACTAAGTAAGCTTTTCTTCAGCCTGCACAAAACCATAATGCTAGCACTACAATAACCCCATCGCCTTTGCTTCGAAACGTTTTTATGTCGAACATGATGGCTCCCTCTCGAACCACGAAGCCTGCAGTACATGTTTCTGTTACCGCATCACCTTTGCCTCGGAAGCAGTAATAGCATGACTATTCTGGTACACAACAGAACACGAAGAAATACAACGAAAGATAACCCCCGGGGTACTCAGAACAATCAGTACTCGCCTTCAATCTTCACACCTCAGCCGCCTAATGTGTCAATCACGATGGCATAGACAAGCACGGCTTTTCAGACCAGTGGTTGATGATATTCCTACCGGGATTCACCTGTGCTCTGATGTGTATTGGAAATCACTGCGGTAGAAGCAGGCCCTTATTTGATAGAAAAAGCAGTTTTTGTCAAAGTACAGGAGTACAAGAGACCATATCCATAATTCCATCTTGTGGCTTGCGTTGTAATTGTGTGGTTGCAGTCCTGTGTGGTACCTGTGCGGCTGTGGTCCTGTGTGGCACTTGTGTGGCTGTGGTACTGTGTGGTACTTGTGTGGCTGTGGTACTGTGTGATACTCGTGTGGTTGTGGTCCTGTGTGGCACTTGTGTGGCTATGGTCCTGTGTGGTACTTGTGTGGCTGTGGTCCTGTGTGATACTCGTGTGGTTGTGGCCCTGTGTGATACTCGTGTGGTTGTGGTCCTGTGTGGCACTTGTGTAGCTGTGGTACTGTGTGATACTCGTGTGGCTGTGGTCCTGTGTGATACTCGTGTGGTTGTGGTCCTGTGTGATACCTGTGCGGCTGTGGTCCTGTGTGATACTTGGATGGTTGTGGTCCTGTGTGGTGATTGTGTGCTACTTGTGTGGTTGTGGTCCTGTGTGGCACTTGTGTGGCTGTGGTACTGTGTGGTACTTGTGTGGTTGTAGTCCTGTGTGATACTCGTGTGGTTGTGGTCCTGTGTGGCACTTGTGTGACTGTGGTCCTGTGTGGTCCTGTGTGGTACCTGTGCGGCTGTAGTCCTGTGTGATACTTGGATGGTTGTGGTCCTGTGTGATACTCGTGTGGTTGTGGTCCTGTGTGGTACTTGTGTGGTTGTGGTCCTGTGCGACACTTGCGTGGTTGTGGTACTGTGTGGTGATTGTGTGGTACTTGTGTGGCTGTGGTCCGGTGTGGTGCTTATGTTGTATCGATCTTGTGTGGTGGTAATTGGTATGTATGTGGAAATGTAGGCACTCACGTGGCACTGGAACGGAAGTAAGGCGTGGGTCCATTTCGATGGAGTCCCGTCATTATTTTCTGGTGTGGTCATATTTCATATCAGAAAGATTCCGAAAGAACAAAAGATTTCATCAAGGCACCGTGAGTTCTATTCCATTCAGAATCATTTGCTCACGTTTCATCTCCTGACACTGTAAGCTAGCGTGAGGGATGATATGCTTTCACGTAGTGATTAATCACAAGCCCGGAAGTGATTTATTGACGCATATGCGTATATTCATCTCAGCATCGTCCATCATTTTGGACCCAACTAAAGATGTTGGATCTACATGTCAACTTAACTTCTCCAAGAATGTTACAATTGAAGTGATAATACGAAGATAAAGTAATACATAGATGACACTGAATGAATTCCCCTGATATTGCACGCCATTAGCCAATGCAATGCACATGTTAAGATAGGTTTTTAGAGCTACAACAGTTTGCATTTTACAGCAAGCATAGCAAGCAATGGCAGATAGTGGAAATATTGATGGCAAATAGTCAAAGTCAATCAATGGCAGATAGTGAAATATTAACCCGCTCTGTCTTTAGGATGAGGTCCTCACACGCCGTCTTGGGGGGCTTTTATACACCCTCTAATATCCAAGCGAAACGTTGAACAAAAATAAAAGTGGTCTCCGAAAGCGCCAGACGAGTAGGGCCTCCAAAATTCAACCAAATTCACCCAAAGATGGTGTTACTAAGGGGTCCATAGGATCACGGCTGACATGTTATCGGCTCTGGATATTTCATATTAAGGGAGATCTGTAAAACAAAATGTATTTGGAATCAGAAATGGAAGGCTAAATCGAGGATGCCTCCAAATTTTTGCATACCCAAATATAAATATTTTAACCTTTTAACTTGTTCAATATTTTGAGTTTTCTATATCCTAGAATTTGTTTTGTATTGGATGGAGCGGATTGAGAAGCGTTTTTCTAAGACTTGCCGTCATAAAAGTGTTTCCTCTAGCAAGAATCTTAGATTTTGACACTAATGGGCGAATGTACGAAACTAATAACTCATCAAAACCCCAAAATTGCATTCCTCTGGAGCGCTTTGTTGTATCCCTAAAGATAAACAATTGTTGAAAGTCGTTTTCAAATATCCTAATCCGTTAAAGCGTAACAACTAGTTGACCGTTTTTGAAGTTGACCTCATTTGACCTTGACCCATTGACTTATTGATTAACTTATTGACATAAGATGACCTGACCTCAAAGTTTTCTCATAGCATGACACATTGTGGGAAGAAGTATGCGAAATGTTGGCACGCTGCCGCGCGCCGTTTTTTTCTTCTTCACTATCCGCGAAAAACATTAGGGGGTAGTATAGTGACCCCCCCAGGGGGACCTTACGAGCAATACTCAAACTTACCCGTCGTACACTAGCATTCAAAATAAAGCAGGCGTATAAAACGGATGATGAGCGCGATTGCGAGTCATCAAATTTTTTTGCGTGTTATCCAGAGTTCGACGAAGTCCGTCGTTCGACCATTTCAATTCTGGGGCATTCCAATTCCTTCCACTCTTCGACCTAATCTCTAGCTGGCCCTGCACAGTCACGGTCACAGAATTGCTGAAGTGGGACGCTGCTTGTGCTCCAATAGTGAGTTCTGAACTCTTTGAGACTGACTCCAGTCGAGGTTAGATGGGTATAGTGGATTTCGACATCTGGAATTTTTCGACATTTCGACATGGAGTTGCTGGCGCTCTGGTGCACCCCACTGATATCTTTGGCACCTCCCAGATTTGGAAAGCGTTTTGGCAAATCCTGTCAGGATCACGTTTGTCACGAATGGACCGCGCTGAACACCCGCTCCCCAGCCTGCCAGTCCGTGGCCGCACGAGCGGTCAGAGGCCAGCCGTCGGCTCAACACCCGCTCCCCAGCCTGCCAGTCCGTGGCCGCACGAGCGGTCAGAGTCCAACCGTCGGCTCAACACCCGCTCCCCAGCCTGCCAGTCCGTGGCCAGCCGCCGGCTCAACACCCGCTCCCCAGCCTGCCAGTCCGTGGCCGCACGAGCGGTCAGAGGCCAGCCGTCGGCTCAACACCGGCTCCCCAGCCGGCCAGTCCGTGGCCGCACGAGCAGAGGGCGGCCGCCGGCTCAACACCCGCTCCCCAGCCTGCCAGTCCGTGGCCAGCCGCCGGCTCAACACCCGCTCCCCAGCCTGCCAGTCCGTGGCCAACCGTCGGCTCAACACCCGCTCCCCAGCCTGCCAGTCCGTGGCCAACTGTCGGCTCAACACCCGCTCCCCAGCCTGCCAGTCCGTGGCCAACCGTCGGCTCAACACCGGCTCCCCAGCCGGCCAGTCCGTGGCCGCACGAGCAGAGGCCGGTCGACGGCTCAGCTGACGTGTTTTTACAACACTTCCTGCGCGTTAAGGCTCCCATCAATTGTCGGATATGAATTGTAAATGTCTGAGATGGACACCTGGCGCCACTCATCATATTATTCATACTACTGAAAACTAGTCGTTCGTTCGATTCCGTTGAGCAATGCCGTCGAACCCGTTCACCTCTCGAAACTTGAGTTTTTTATTGTCCTTTTATGCGACTCAAGACACGTCCACTCATAACACCTCAGCTATGTCAAATGGAGAAATGAATCACGGTGGATTGCTTGTTTCGATTTCTAAACGGCTGGCCATCTTCATCTATCCTTTTCACCGGGAAGCACCTCGGCACATCGCACCATCTCGGTGACATTTATCCCCTAAATTGTCTTGAATACACTTAAATCGTCTGCTCATTAGCATATCCGTGAAATAACTGGGTGGAGTCGAAAAGTGAATATCCCCCAATGGGCTTGAAAGTTGCATCAAACCAAGGCTGGAGGTCGCTCACGAAGCCAACGTGTGGGTGCTCTAAGCCCTGATTTAAAACACATTTTCAGATTGAATAGGGTACATGACAAATTAATAGGGTACCAAACCAGCGGTCCGGTCCAAACGATCCACCCGCGACCTCCAGCCATGCATGGAACCGACAAACAGTTATTTTCGTCCCAGCGTTCACTTCCATCTTATGATTAACCTGCTTGTCACTGTGTGCGTACGTGTGGGTCGGGATTCCCCCTTGGTTCTACGACCATAGTAGCCAAATCAGCTTGATACTTTCGTACCTTTAAATGAATATCTTGGGTATGTTTTGTTGCACAAATGACCTCGATGATGTTTTAGGTAATACTCTACTAATGTTACAAAGTCGCTCGTAGGCGCTGTTTGTAACATCTCAAACGGTTGCTTGATGTTATGAGATACAATCGGACCAATGCAAACTGACATTAGTTACAGTATAGTTGGTCTACTAGAGGACATTTTGCAGCCATGAAACCGCAACTAGACCATTCTGTCTTTTGGACATGTTGATTTACGATAGCTGATAATTTGTATTACCATATTTCCCCCGGGTTACGATAAAAACATGAACTCTCAAAAACGGTCAAATCTTTTCCTTCACACGACCTGTGACCATGCCAGTAACATGGAGACCTCCCTCCATAGAGACTTGCGTGAATGCCAATGACAAAGTGACCGCTGGGCTAACGAAAAAACGAATAAGTGAATAAAGCTAGAAAGCAACATCATGTGGAAGACCAGATACTGTGCCGTATGACACACATGCATGACAAGTCGACCTGGTTAGTCTACCTTCCAGTTGTTTTTCTTCGTCGGCTTGGCGGATTTTACTAGCAAAACGGACTTCATCATGGGCGAATAAATTGTAACACGGAACCAACACTGGGGCGCTGTATACTTTACCGAAGAACATCATTTGCTGAACACGAAGAAACGACTTGAAATGTAGCCAGTGCCCTCCCTTGAATGGCAATGTGCCACTACAAGGGGCACTATCTCGACAGCATCTTGTCTCGCCTTGCTCCTCTGGTAAAAGTTCGTGGGTAGGCAGCGTGCTACCGAAGTCGCGGTAGACTACGTGGGTCGTAGCAGGTGAAGTGGCTAGCGATGTTGCAGCAGTGACACCCAGGCACCCATTAGATGCGTGTGGGCTCCGACAACGGCGAATGAGTTCGGTTTCGACAAAGCTGTCTGGGAATTGACTTCGTTAAGTGTCGTCCGGGTACTTCCGACACCCACTCGACATCCTCGTCACCATCCCCGTGACCGTGTCGCTCGACACTCCCGAAGTCAACAGCATCACGGGCGGGCCCGTAGTCATCCAGCGAGCTAAAGGGAACGGATCAGACCAAGCGAAGCCCAAAATTGCGCCGGAGAGCGGCCCGCACCCAGTTGCGTTGCTTCGGCCCGGCGGCGGTAATCCCGACCGACCGCGCCACACAGCCAGCCGTGCCGCGCTCTGGTCCGACTCGACCCGTCGGTGCCGCTGGCGTGAGCGGCGGTGCCGCTGACGGCGGCACTTTCATCTGCGACGGCCGGCCGGCCGGCGCAGGCTGCCGGCGTAATGTGTAATGTGCCACCGCCGCCAGAGCCCCGCTCGGTGGTGAGTCGCCGGCGTAATGTGTAATGTGCCACCGCCGCCAGAGCCCCGCTCGGTGGTGAGTCGCCGTGGCGTACTGACGGCATGCCACCGCCTGACGGAGAGGCCCTACTGACGGACAGGTGGTGACTACTGACGAAAGGCCGTGGCTATGACGGCAGGCCGCGGCTACTGACGAGGCCGTGGCTACTGACGGCAGGCCGTGGCTACTGACGAAGGCCGTGGCTACTGACGGCAGGCCGTGGCTACCTACGACAGGCCGTGGCTACTGACGGCAGGCCGTGGCTACTGACGGCAGGCCGTGGCTACTGACGGCAGGCCGTGGCTAGGCCTGTACTGTACGGCAGGCCTGACTGCTACTGACGGCAGGCCGTGGCTACTGACGGCAGGCCGTGGCTACTGACGAAGGCCGTGCTACTGACGAAAGGCCGTGGCTACTGACGGCAGGCCGTGGCTACTGACGGAAGGCCGTGGCTACTGACGGCAGGCCGTGGCTACTGACGGAAGGCCGTGGCTACTGACGGCAGGCCGTGGCTACTGACGGCAGGCCGTGGCTACTGACGGCAGGCCGTGGCTACTGACGGCAGGCCGTGGCTACTGACGGCAGGCCGTGGCTACTGACGGCAGGCCGTGGCTACTGACGGCAGGCCGTGGCTACTGACGGCAGGCCGTGGCTACTGACGGCAGGCCGTGGCTACTGACGGCAGGCCGTGGTTACTGACGGCAGGCCGTGGCTACTGACGGCAGGCCGTGGCTACTGACGGCAGGCAGTGGCTACTGACGGAAGGCCGTGGCTACTGACGGCAGGCCGTGGCTACTGACGACAGGCCGTGGCTACTGACGGCAGGCCGTGACAGTGACAGCATCTCCTGGATTTTCTCTGGTAGCTTGTATTTAAGTTTGCAACCATTTCCCCGTGCATTTTGTGTTCTCCAGGAACGATTCTCTGGGCCAGATTAACTACATAAAAGCGTTCACCCCTCGAAATTGCGCTTTTGCTGCTCGTCGAGGGTTAAGTGAATATGGATTTGTATGCCAATTACATCGTCAGAAGTTCGTGGCTTCGCAGCGAATGATAGGTATCTTTAAACATTAATCTTGTTACATAATATATATACATATATATATATATATATATATATATATATATATATATATATATATATATATATATATATATATATTCATTGGAACTTCACCGTCACACCACCTGCTCGGATCTCGAAAAACTGCGGCACTCAGATACCACCCAGCTTGCTACGTTCTCGCTTCAGGCCTTGTGTTTCGTGTGGCTTAGGCGCTGGCGCCGAACTGAACGAGGCTGGTCGCGTCTGGCCGGGGCAGAACGACGCCAGCCGCTGCCGCGCCTAATGCGCCAGAGTGAAGCCAGGCCGTTGGAAGGCTGACCAAGTATTCTGCAGCCCTGGGATATCCACAATGACTTACGTCCAGCGGATGGCCGTGCACTTACCGGGGGGTGATCTTGATCTGGTCAGCATGCATTTCAATGTGCTGCAATCGGAAATGCCAACTTTTGAAATGGAAATTGGCTCCCGAGAGAATCCATAAAATGAAATTGGTTGAAGCAAAATGGTGTATTTCAGTAGCTAGATATAGCTGCAGTTGCGATTGTAGATGCTCATTTCTTTATTTTGCATTGCACCAATCATAAAGGTAGGGGCAGGCTTACCGGACGCCGACAGTCAATTACTCCATCCACTTTTGTATAATTGCAATTTTAAGCCTGTGTTGAATGGGGTAGCCTGACAGGAAGACGAGACCTCTTTTGCTTGGACGTGCGCTGCCTATTGCTAAGCGTGACAATATGCCTGGTTGTCATGCATGAGGTTAATGTGCCTACGGCTCACTGCAAGATTAATCCTGCACTAGATGGGACAGCATGGCAGGAAGACGTGATTTCTTCTGCCTGAATTTGCACTGCCTATTGCTAAGCATGACAATGCACCTGGTCGGCGCCTGGAACCTTCATGTGGCTGCGTATCATTGCGTGCGAGCATAATTAAGGGAGAAGAAGAAGCCCGAACAAGTCTACGCTTGTGCGAATGTTGAAAACAATAGTATGAGGATCCGATACAACCCTATCTTATGGAGTCCGATCAGATTTGAACCGATCCACCCTTCACGCATTTAAGACCTAGCCATTTGATATTTGTGTTAGATTGCTTAACTTTTCACCAGTTCAGCTGCGAATACCTTTTACCACTGCGTTGTGAGTCCAGCTTTCCTCACCCAGAACTAACGATTCGAATGAATATTTCTGCGGCTTTCATGGCAACACTTCCAACCACTATAACATACCATTAGCGTGCAGGACGATGGGCGACGAGACGGTCCATGCAGCTCGCGGGCTGCAAGCGAGAGCATAACGTGGATTTGAATGGTCAAATCCGGGGTTAGCTAGCTACGAAAGGCACGCACGAACAAAGGTAAAATGAGTTGGCGGATCCGTGGTTTTTATCAACTATTGAATAGCATAACGTGGATTTGAATGGTCAAATCCGGGGTTAGCTAGCGAAAGGCACGAAAGTCACGCACGAACAAAGGTAAAATCGATGTCATGGCGGATCACGTGGTGTTTTTTTTTTATCAACTATTGAATCTGGTCTGCAGATTACGGATCCACGTGGAAGGGGCGGGGGTGGGGAGGGGAGGGAACATATGTCCCGGATGTTTTAAGACAAGAGTGCAAAAGCAGCGGCAGAGCCATAAGGTTTCAAACCACGTCAAAAGCTGGTGCCACTGATGCCATCAAAGACGCAAACGGTGCGGCGACGACGTATGCCACTCAATTGCTTACAATATTGAGACCATCACGGCACATTTGGCACACAATACCTCCATCATTTTGGAACATATTGCCTTGAAATGTGCAATGAATATTCACAAACTGAGTCGGAAGCGAATATACTCCCGTTTGTATTGGATAAATGTTGGATAAATGTTGCATGAACAGCGCAGTTCCTCCAGCAATGTTACCGAGCCATGCTGCAATACCGCGCGGTTAGCTCAGTGGAAAGAGCGCCGGCCTGCAGATGTTTCTCCGCTTTGGCACAACTGGTTCGAGTCGCTTCACGCCTTCGCCACTAACGCTTCCGGCCGGGATGGCCAGTTGGTAAATGGTCAGGCAGGGTCTGATTACAAGGCGACGCACGACGCACTGCATGCACATTCACGGCTTATGGCGCCGCCCACACTGTTTCGCCGGCGGGCTGCGGGATTGGGAAATGTCCATAGCGATGCGAGTTCTGAAGCTGAGACCTTTGGTACCCAGAGCGCAATACCTTAACCATACGGCCATCCCTGCCCTGGTCAGGCAAGGTCGGATTGCAGACACCTGGGGGGGGGGAACCCCCTCTGCGTGCATGTGAAATTATGTGCATGCATTTACCGTCCACGCTGGCATTGGTGATGAGTCGGGAAATATATTTCCTTGCATATACGTTCTGTTCCTCAACAGGGCAAGGCCACCCTACAAAATGCCATTCCAAATTCCTCAGAGTATCACTTGTGTCCGCCAGCCGCAAGCATGCATCATAGACTTAGAAAACGACGATCCTGCAGCTGCAAGCATGTATCATAGCCTTAGAAAATGTCGATCCTCCTGCTGCGAGTTCGTATCTTAGACGTAGAAAGTCGCAGGCTTCTATTATGGACTTAGCAAACGCCTAACCTCCAGCGACAAGCAAGTTCGGTTTGCCCGGCGGTAATAGTCCAGGGTTTGCCTCACTCCGCGACAACTGGTTCGCAAACACAATTGCTTCTCCAAAACCATCAGCCGCTACAGCTCTTGTATTGATCGGGCCGATAATTAATCAAATGGCGACAATCTGAGCCACGGTTTCAACAGTTCCTCCAATCCAACAAAAGTAAACACTAGCGAGATTATGCCTCCAAGTTTACACAGCCACCAGTAATGGACAACCATCCAATCGGGCGGTTCGTTCAACTCTGCCGCTCGGCGACATCCTCCCAGCCCCGCCGCTCAGTCGTGTCTGGGGCGAACCACGCACGAAAGAGGGCACCACGGTCGTTCATGGGGCGGGGCCTACTGGGCGAAAGCCCTGGTGCGTCATTGGCCGGCATCATCTATTGCACCACACGACTCGGTCGCCACACTGACATGGGTGTCACTGACATGGGTGTCAGTGACATGGGTGTCACTGACATGGGTGTCACTGACATGGGTGTCAGTGACACAGCGCAGTGACACAGCATCGCCGACCGGCTGTCGCCGTCTGTGAGAAAGGCTTGGCATAACGCCCCCAGCCCTAGTCGGGAATCGAGACGTCAAATGCCAATGTCAGCGGCGGCAGGTGCCGGACAAATATCCAGGATCCGCTCGGAGCCCGGATCCCAGGATGCATGTGAACCTAATGGATTTCGAAATGGGGGTCCGAAGTTCGAAGTTCACTTGGCTACACAGCCGCACGCATGTACCATAGACTTAGAAAACACCTCTCCTCAACTCGCAAACGTGCATCACATACTTAGAAAACGCCATTCCTTCAAACGCAGACACGCATCATAGACTTAGAAAAGGTCATTCCTTTAGCCGCGGGCATGTATGATGGACTTAGAAAACGGCATTTCTCCAGCCACAAGCAGGCATCATGCACTTAGAAAGCTTATCAGGACGTGCCATTGCCGAAGATGTTCACAATAACTCAGTTCAAAGCTTCTTTTTTTCGTTGACCACGAGTTGTGTGGCGCATGCCTGAAGCAGTGAAGTTAGTTGAAGAGTACTGATGTAATCCACTAACGTTCGTCAAGCCATTAAAGTGATTTAGTTGTTGTTGAGAAACTGCGAGTCGTGCACCTTTCATGTGAAACGAGCGGAAAATGTGGAACGTTCGGGAAAGAACAGAGGATGAACTACCTGGAACAAAGTACAAAATTAAAGACTGGCATAAAACCACACGCAGTACGGTAGATTCCATCACACATATATCTTGATGCTTTTTCGGAACTATCAAATAAAAAGATGTGTTACAAACCAAGTCGTGTTCCCTTATCGTTGAAAGGCTAGATATAGCTAAAAAGGAAGCAATACACAGACATGGTTCAGAAAATTATGGCGTTTATGTAATGACCTTCCCAGGAAATTATTACGTACCAAAAACTCATGCATATCAAAAGTAATAACATTTCAGAAAATGTGTGATAGAAATTTTAGAGTGCAAACTCAGTTTTTAAGCTAAGTTAAGCAGGCGGTTCAGTCTTAGTTTGCAGGGGTGACTCGAAGGCTGTGTTTGAAACAGATGGCACAGGGATGATGAACAAGCTTTGCTGGTTATTACTAGTACTAGCACTACCTGAAAGATGCACTGACCGGGCTAAACAAAATGAAGCATCGCTTCCTGACTGCAACACTAGCTGAAGTGCACATGGTGAAACGTCTATAGTATAGTATAGTCCAGATGCCACCAGCTCGATGGGGTCGACCCCAGTTTGAGGTCTGCAGAAGGTCGGCATCAGTGTCGCAATGACAGTGTCGCACTGACACTGCTGCACTGATAGTGCCACACGGGGGGGGGTTATTATAAGCCCCCTCTAAGATCCGAACTATGCGTGGCACGAACACGGAAGCGGTGCCATCGAAAAGCGCTGGACAAGTAGGGTCTGAAACCACCCCAAGAGAGTTTATCCACTCAAAGAGTGACATCACTATGGGATGACGACTGACGCCATGTATGTTCTTGTTCTGGGGTATTTTGAGGTAGGCAAAAACAACGACAAATTAGTTGGAATCATAAAATGGACGCGAAGTCGACCATTGCTCTAAAATGTTTGGCCACCCCATAATCAAAATGTTATCTTCGTCAAGTTTCGAAATTTCGAAATTTCCGTTTTCTTCAATTTTTGTTTTTGTAATGACTAGAGCCGATCAGGAAACGTGGGCTCAATTTACCATTCACTCATAAAAAGTGTTTCATTTAGTCACAATCTTCGATCTTATTCCCAATCGGGAAACATGCAAAACAAGGAAGTCATCAGAAACGAAATGATAACAAAAATTTCTGGAGCCTTTTGTTGCATCCATAAGGATAAGCAAACGATGAAAGTTTCACTAAAATATATCCGTCTGTTAAAGCGTAGCGGCTGGCCGAACTATTTTGGAGGCGACCTAACTTGACCTTGAATCACTTGTTGACCGTAGTTAACCTGACCTTGCAATTTTCACACAACATGTCATTGTGGAATTCATGTTATTGTGGATGTGGAAAGAGATACGCCAAATGTTGGTGCGCTACAGCGAGCCGTTTCTTCACACTATCTGAATAAAACCCGGGAGGGGGGTGGGGGAAAATGGCCCGCACTGAGAAAGTGTTAAACAAAATAAAAATAAAAATCAACACGTGGGGTACAAGCCATCAGTTGTTGCATACAACATCTCTCGAAATTCATATAACCACCCACGCATGGGTGATGGTTTCTGGCACAGGTGTCCGGATCTGCAATATTTCTGTACACCCATACACCCACAAGAAGTCACGTGTCCCTGCTAAACTGTCCCATCAAACACAGGCTTAAGGCTGCAGTGAGACGTAGCCACATGAAGCTTGTGCACGACGACCAGGTATATTGTCATGTTCAGCAATAGGCAGCGCACGTCCAAGCAAAAGAGGTCACGTCTTCCTGTCAGGCCACCCCATCCAACACAGGCTTAAGATTGCAATTCTACCAAAGTGGATGGAGTAATTGACTGTCGGCGTCCCGTAAGCCTTTCCCTACGTCTATGATTGGCGCAATGCAAAACAAGAAATGACCATCTACATTCGGAACTGCAGCTAAATCCAGCTACTGAAATGCGCCACTTTGCTTCAACTCATTTCAATTGATGGATGCTCTTGATCCCACACTTCTGAGAACTGAGAGCACCGAGTCACGTGCTTTACAGTGTCACCTCGATGACCTGAGCGAACGATCAGTTTTCAGTTCCTGGAAAATGCACGACTAAAATGACATCAAAAGGAAGGCATTATCAGACGTGGACTGGTCGAGAGACCTTTTATAGGTTTTTCATGCCGAACGAGAACGAGCTTATGGGCTGGGCTCTGGCTGTGAACGAGCGGGCTGGGCTGGGTATTAATCGCTCCTTTGCTAGCAGCGCACGGGCTGGCCAGACGCCGGCCAGACACTGGAAATCCAGCTGGCTCGGGCCAGACACTGGCAATCCAGTGGGCTCGGGCCAGACGCGGGCAATCCAGCGGGCTCGGGCCAGCGTATTCGGGCCAGCGGGCTCGGGCCAGACACTGGCAATCCAGCGGGCTCGGGCCGGCGGGCTCGGGCCGGGGCTCCAGCGGGCTCGGGCCGGCGGGCTCGGGCCAGACACTGGCAATCCAGCGGGCTCGGGCCGGCGGGCTCGGGCCAGACACTGGCAATCCAGCGGGCTCGGGCCAGCGGGCTCGGGCCGGCGGGCTCGGTCTCATGAGCTATGTCCGAGAGTCCGCCGCCACCGTCTCATGAGCTATGTGTGGTGCTCGTGCTGGAGCGTCATGCACATCTGCCAATGAAGGGCGTATGACCGGATCAGCTAAAAAGGATTATTTTTGGCCACACACAATTACACGAACTGAACTTCTACGAGGCCTTGTTCGCACGAGGCCGTTTTCCATCTTGGGCATTGGAAAGAATTGGTGCCGCCCCTACATAGCGTTTCCAAGTGAAACGTGCTAAAAAGGCAATATAAAAAGGGCTTGTGTGGTGAGATGAGGTCATGTGCTTGACACCCGATTTTAGTATCTGTGGTGATCGGCGACCTTACAAGTCAGGACAAAAGGGATGAGTAGCCTAGGAGTAAGTTGCTCGTCTCACAATCGAAAGGTTTGTGGGTTCCGGTCTCACCTGTCGCCACTCTTCGCCCGCGACCAATCGGCGTGAGAGATTGGCGACGCGACGCTGCATGACTCAACGGTCGATGTCTCGTAGAACGAATAACCAACAGGTCAGGACAAAGACCAAATTGGTGTAATAATCGCGACCATTCTCAAGTGGGTCGCAAATGCTTCTTAAACTGAAATATATATGCACTTTTAGTGATCATCGGGGCGTTGATCGATACTTTTCTGATGTAATAACATAACTCAGGCCGCATTTATATCATAGGTCACTGGTCAGGTGAAGCCATGATTTTACCCCGCGTTTGAAAACTTCAAAAACATTTGGCTAAAACCTCTCCTTTGATCCACTCAGGGTAAGATTAGACGGAAAAATAGGATTGATTATTTGTTTAAACATCGATATTCTTCCAAGCTAAATCTGTCATCTTTGGTCAACGTACGTGAATGATCTTCAATACCCGGGAACAGTACAAGGACAATGCTCGAATGTCAATCTGGTCAGCTATTGGCCTAACTCGCACAAAATGTATCGCTTTAGGCCACAGTGTTTTGGCAAGCTGCGACAATACACGATTTCGTTAAAAAAAATAGTTCGAGGTGTTCCCATTCCTGGCGTCATAGCTCCGTGAACTAACAATACATTTTCACCGAAAGCTCCGAAGAAGGCGCCTCGGAGTGTACTGCAAATGTCGCTGGGTTTCGTTGAGCGATTCGAAGCTATCCACGAAAAATACTCAGTGTGTGTGTGGGTGGAGGGAGGTGGGTGGGATGGGAGTCGCTGGCTACAACAACACGCCTCGGTAGTCTCGCTAATGTGAAACCAACGATCCAGGCTCAACAGTCCAGCGACGCCTAGAGATACACGACCCGTTTGGCTGGTGATAACCAAACAACAAAATAAAACCAATAACGGGACATAAAGGAGAGCGAGCACATCTCTAATGGAGATCTATAGCCACCGGGGCGGCCATCACCGCTGGGACGACTGTGGCAGATGAGGCGGTCGTCACGGCTGGAGCGACCGTAGCTGCCGGAGCAGCCGTGGCGGCTGGAGCGACCGTAGCTGCCGGAGCAGGCGTGACGGCTGCAGCGGCCGTGACGGCTGGAGCTGCTGTGGCGGCTGGAGCGGCCGTGACGGCTGGAGCGCTAAGGACTGCCGTGGCTGTCAGGGCGGCGGTGGTCACAGGGATGGCCGCTACCGCTGAGGTTGCGGTGGCTGCTGGGACGGCCATCACCACTTGGACAGCCATCACCGCTGAGAAGACCGTGGCCACTGAAGCGGCCGCCGCCACCGAAACGGCCGCGATCGGCGTCCGTGAAGTAGTCTGGTGGCGGCATTTGTTTGCCCTCAAGAAAAAGTTTAGCATCGCGGCAGAAGACGACATATTTTCAGGGTGCATGTGTATCATAGTGATAACTCTCAGATGAGCCTCACATTTTTGTTATTTGCTCAGTTTATCCCCAGCTTCACCCAGACCTAGCTGGCACTCAGCGGCTCTTTTCACCCCACGTGACCTTCTCTGGCTGTTATGGCCACTCTCCAATCATTGGTGGGGGGGGGATTTCCGGAACTGCAGGACATTTTAGCTGTAAGACGGACTCTCACTATTCCTCACACCCATTGCTAGTTCTCAAGGGCCTACTAATATGTCAGAAGGACCCGATCCCTCAGGCGCCTATTGCAAACCTCGGGGACATCCCAGTACGGTCCTCTCTGACTCTCAGACGCCCTGTTCATCTGCCGGTGTCCCTTTTCGGGTTTTACGAGCCCCTTCCGGTTCTTGACGAATCTGTCTATCACGTGTATCCAGCTCGGTCGCAGGCCTAACAATTTCTATCAAACATCACCAGCCCTCGGAACTCCCTTCACCTCTTGGGGGACTGCTCATCCATCAGGGTGCCTTCCAAACCTCATGGACACCACAGTCTAGTACTCCCTATCTCTCAGGAACCAACTTCAACCCTCAGTGGCCTTCCCAGTCACGGACAGCCTTCCTGGTTTTCAATAATATTCTTGTTCTGCAACTAGCCCCCAGAGGACACACAAGTTCTGTGACGTGTGATACCGACAAATCCTATGCACTGCTATTCGTTTATCAGTTGAATGTCTCAACTCACTCGATCCAACTGACGAGAGCAATCAAAATTATTCAGCTATGATAACTCCTGCTTTGCAATTTATTACATTATGACATAATGGCTTACATTATGACATTTATTTGACATCATTTGGTGTTATGTAACTATTGAAGACAGACTGCTAGGAGAAACCTACCAGTCTGTTCAGCCTCTTGTCATGGGCGGTCCGCCCATCAAGGAAACTCAGGAAGTGGCTCACCCGAGTAGTGCTGGGCAGTATGTCTATACATTATATTCATACAGAATGATGCTTCAATCCGGCGACGGATATTGTGCTTAGTCAACTGCTCCCACGATGGCGACGACCGGGTAGCCGGCGGGTGTTGCGTCAGTACGCTATGACACAGTTGGAAGTGGCTGGGTCACTACGCCATGACACAGTTGGAAGTGGTTGCGCCGTGACACCCGTGTCGGTGTGGGTGGGTGTTGCGCGACCGACCCTGGTCAGGCACCCGTGGCCGGGGGGCCGAGGAGGCCAGTCCAGCCCGGTCGGTCGGAGAGGCGAGACGGAGTTGTGTTGTCGAGGTTGGAAAATAGCCCTGTAGCTTTTGGATAAGATGCGGATGTTGGAACGGTTTGTGTTGCTGTTGAACTACTGGAACTGTTGCACAAGATTCGCCGTATTGGTTAACCAATCAGCTCTGTCAATATCAGGGCGTTAACGGCTGCGGGTTTGAAGAGCTGCTGGATTTGAGAACTTGGTGGCTGAGAAGAGTTGACATTGAGAACCAGTTGTCGTAGACGCTATGCATTGAGAAACAGGTATCGTATATGTCAAAACTACCACTTTCCGGAAAAGAGAACTCGCTTACATATGTGACATCATTGCAGCTTGGTACGTTAAGCGCCAATGGCACTGCCACAAACGGATTACAGGACGCGATTGCCAACATTCAAATGTGTATGAAACTAAATGGCTATCGAGGGAAATCTTTATCCAGCCAAATGAACAAAGGTTCAGGCAGCAATTTTTTCTCAGTTCACAATGGAAAATGGTACGCTCAGATACCGGCGAGTGGCCTTCATGAAGGCGTCGTGCGAAAGCAGGATGATGAAGTTGTCAACAGGGGAAGTCTTCAGTGGTGACCATGGTAGACATAGCGCACCCAATTTTTATAATTCCCGAACTTCAACTCGGTGTACTTTTTATCATACAACTTGATGAGACAATGAGGAAAATGGTTTAAACTGAAGGAAAAATGAATTGAGATTCAATGTGTGCTCCCGCAAATCTACTTAAACGTGTTTTTACATCCGATTCATTAGTTGGCGAAACTAGCTTCCCTCGTACTCGATTGGCTTATCTAGTATGCAATATTTATCAACTACACTGTGTTATGGGCACGGGCCAGAGAATCTAGAACGCAACTAGTTACGCCGCATTTTCATGTAACATTTGTTTAATTACTGATATTTGGTATTATTTTAAAGCTTCAACTTTAAGCCTCCCGTCCTTCCGGTCATATCCTCACACCACGTGTCGTGGGGGTGAGGATGACAGGAACCCCTCTAATCTGCAAACTAAGCGTCGCACGAAAACGAAAGGGGTGCCATCGGAAAGCACTCGGTGAGTAGGGTCAGACACCATTCCCAAAATTGTATCCCCCAAGAGTAACGGCACTAGGGGGCCTATATTTTCACGACTTACATGTTTTTGGATCTGGAGGGTTCATTTTGGAGAGATATGAAAAACAGAAATTATTCGGAATCAGAAGTAAGAAAAGGAAGACTGAATGGACGAAGGCCATACATTTTGTTTACCGACCTTCAATTTTTTTTCTTCAAACTTTTCAGTTTTCAATTTTTTTAATGGGTAGATTTCTCCGAACTCAACATGCTCTCATAAAGATGCTTACTTTCGCCAGAATATTTGAGTTTGGCTCTAATGGGCAAATCTGCATAAATAATTAGTAATAATAAAACGAGGAGCATGAAAAAGTCCACTGGTACGTTTTGTTTCCTCCTTAACTATAAGCAAACGCTGAAAGTTTCAATAAAAATCTTTACCCGTTAAAGCGTGACGACTGGTTGAACCTTCCTGAAGGTGACCTCACTTGACCTTGACAAACTCGTTGTCCCCAGATGACCTAACCTAAATATATTTACACAAAATGCCACATTGATGTACAAAATAGGTATGACAAATTTCGGCGCGCTGCCGTGCACCTTTCTTTCACTGTCCGCGGAAAAGTGGTGGGGGCGGTTGAAGACCTCTCGAGACGGCACGGGGGAAACATTGGCAGCCTTGAATTGACCTGCATAGACAATATCTTGAGCAATTTGTGCCTGGCGATCCCACAAAACGCAAAGAAAGCTTTCATGACAAAACCTGTTATTGTCCAAAGTTTTTTCTTCTATATGCTGCATTTTTGACTCTGTATTCATGCCTGGGAGTAGGTTTCCAGGCGTGCTACGATCATGCAAGCGGTAATCTTCAGGTGCTACCACCCAAACGTTGTTTTTCATACCAACAAGCTATTCAACGTACCTTCCGTCAGCTAACTGTTGTGACGTCACGGGACCGTAACGAGAACATTGAACTGTAAAGTAGCCAGACATGCTTCTCAATTTCTCAGAAAATGCCAATGACGACGCCGCAGAGGGGCATGGAACAAGCATTCCCAGTGCTTTATGCCTTGGACGTCCCATCTCGATCTGCGTGTCGGACAGTTAGAGGTGAAATATGACGAAATCGTGTCGTGCATGATGTTGTACCAAACGTCTTGATCACCAGCGAGATTCTGGAAACCAGCTTTCCCTCCATCTATGTGTATTTGGTTGGTAAATGTAAAATAACTCCAAGCAATAATACATGTGACGTTCTCGCCGGGATTGTCTGATCGATAATATATTCTTGCATTCATCATCAATAGGCGTCAACCAAGGCATTGGGAAGCATCCGAGGTTTTCGTGAATTTCCTAACATTTTCTGCAAGCATATGGACGATTTCGTACTTAATTTATTTAGAGCTGTCAGTATTATTGCTTATCGTGAAATTTAATTATGTATATGTTGAGATGGTGAAATGCACATAGTGATTTTGAGACTCATGAATGTGTAATTATTGCTGTATTTATTCTCCTGTGTGCTATGTATATGCGATATATGTATATATGTATATTTATACATATATCGCATATATATATACACATATATATACATATATATATATATATATATATATATATATATATATATATATATATATATATATATATATATATATATATATATATATATATATATATATATATATATATATATATATATATATTTATTTTCCATATATATATACCATATATATATATATATATATATATATATATATATATATATATATATATGGTAAAATTATCTTCCATGTACAAATGCATAGTTTATATTGCAAATGGATAATTCCACTTCTATATTGAGGTTGTATTGCGGTCATAAGCAATGATGGGTGAAGAATACGATGGAAAAAGCAATTGAAGGAATAATACATAAAATAGCTGTCATGGCTCTTAGATAAGGAGGAAGAGTTGATGGCCGATTTATAATTGAAGCTATACTGTGAACTTTGATGAGGCTTTTAGGCATCTAAGATGTATTGGTGTAATTGTCTCTGAACTCACTGGCCTATAGCTTTGGCTGACAGTCAACAAGCTGTGCGTGTGACGCGACGATGTGACGTGTCGTTGATTCGGGAACCACTAAGACCATGCAGTTCGGTAGAAAATTGACATGCATGCCCTAATCATTTATCCTTACAACTGCCACATCCGGAAAAAAAGAACCTGTTCTCTCCTAATGCCCCTGTATGTTTTCAATTCACTGTTGTGCTGTAGTATATTTTATCGTTTTCAGGTTCCATAAAAAAGTCCTGACATGCAAGTGTGGTGAATCAGGGCATTGCAGTGACAGATGGATGACGAAAACTGTGGAAGCCAGGACCAAATGCATGCATCTGTGGTGACCACCTTCGGAAACATAACTTTGTCTCCTCTGTGTGGTGCAGTAGTTGAAGGAGGGCAGTGTGCCATCTGTGCTTGTGTTTCTAAAGCACATGCAAAAAAGTGATATAGTAGAAAAACAACTGGGAAGAGCTCCTAGGGCAGGGCCTGACAAGAAAATCTGCCTATCAGAACGTGTCAATGACTTTATATTAATTTTAAGGGCTATCTGCTCCTCACGCAACTTTCATTGACATGGACGAAAGCTACAGTATTCATATACCGCTGTATGTTGGCAACCTCAGAGGTATGAGATCATCTTTGCACATGATGTACAGTATACTAGATCAAATCATGACCCAGAACAGCCATCTTCTCAGAACAGCCTGGTGAACAGGAACATATGTTCAGTCGCCAAGATGATGTCTGGCATACTGCTCAGCCGAAAAAGCTCATCATTGCATCCGGATATCTGAAATATTTCCTGTATGATTACAGCAAAGAAGCAACACAAAGAGCGCTAGCCATTGCCCAGAAACGACATGTGCTTGATTAGCTTGTGTTGTTCTCAAACCAATAGTATTCAATGCGTGTATGACTTTAATTTATGTTTCCAGAAAAATGGACTGAAATTGTCAAAATGCATTCCAATGAAATGGATAGAAATTGTCAAGTAAAACATGATGGAAATTGTAAAATAAAAAATGTATTGGAATTGTAATGCTGTTCATGACTATCAAATGTAGCCATGAGTCATGTACATAACGGTTTTTTTACACTATGGTCATTGGATGACCTTGTGATATGGAATTGTAATTTCAGCTGGTCGTTGTTTTAAAATATTACTGTGCTATTGTTCATCATTATATTGTGGATCTTCATTTGCTCGTTGAATTGCAAGTGCCATATGTCGGCGTCCAAGATTGCAGACTTGTAGGGTCGCTGCCTTGTTTATCTTTGTACATGCACTTGCATGCATTTGTTGTATGTCTTGACGGAGCACGATTTGCTGAGTATTCTATTTTCTAGAAGGGGTTTCATGAAGTATCATCTCCTGACATGATAAGCTTACTTACACTAAAGTACTAGCATGAGACAATCAAATCCCTGGGTTTCTTCCGGAAAAATCAAAGACTCAATGAATTGAAAGAATCATTTCTACTATTTCTTACATACTATTTCCTACTATAATAATACCATAGAACTAGTACTTTTCTGGTAAGTACGAACCAGTATATCTCGGCCCCACAGGAACCGAGATTGCGTCGTAAACAGCGTAATTGAGACCAAATCTCTACGCGCATGTATGGAAAAGAAGAAACCAAACCTGGCCGCTATCGTGCGCGGGCCGATGCCAGTCACTACAAATACACTAGTTGATGGGGTAATATGCAGAGCCTGGTCCAACAATATTTCACTGCGGGGTGGGAGGAGGCATTACAGTTGACCCTAATGGGGCCTCACCACGGCCTTTTTGAGCTCTCACAACCCGAAATACTTCATGAATGAACGCGACTTCACTGGGTGGGGCTACGGTCATGGGTGAGTGTGGGGAGAAACATCTCTCCACTTAACATGTTAGAGAAAGCCCTGAAAGTATGGCTGTCTATATGTCTAACTTGCTTCCTCTCATCATGCAAACATGCTGTTGACAAGTGGCATAACTACAAAGAGGAAGGCATAGAACGTGACGTGGCGTAGCGTAACATAACGTTGTCGTTCGGCATGACGCAATTTGCTCGAAAATCCAAACTCCGACACCCATGCAATGCAATCTGAAATCGGGGAAATCCACCACGAGCCGGGACCACGGCCTACAATCACATAAACTGGGAAGTTCGGGCGGCTCTCTATCCGAGTTCTACTTCGGCTGCGGCAGTTCGTGCTGGCGGTCTGCCCGGGCGGGCAGCAGCAGATAGGCGCGCCCGCTGTGGCTCCTGCGATCACCGTGCAACAAGGACCCCTCCTGGAACCACGGGGTCATTGTCTAGAGCAGGGCTCCCCATCCTGCAGCCATGGGTGTTATTGTCTGGAGAAGGGGATGTCCCTACAGCCACGGGTGTTATTGTCTGGAGAAGAGGATATCCCTGTAGCCATGGATGGTATTGTCTGGAGCAGGGGACAGTCCTGCAGCCGCGGGTGTTGCTGTCTGGAGCAGGGGACAACCCTGTAGCCACGCGTGTTATTGTCTGCAGCAGGGGACAACCCTGTAGCCGCGGGTGTTATTGTCTGGAGCAGGCAACAACCCTGCAGCCGCGGGTGTTATTGTCTGCAGCAGGGCTCCATTCTGGAGTCTCGGATGTCACCGACTGCAGCTGATGTCGCTCGTGATCTTAGCTGCAGGCCATATGAGATTAATTCATAAATTAATTATTTTAAACCAAAATTGGGCATGCTTGGGATTGGCTGTTACTCACGATTAGTAGGTGTTAGCATTGTTTGACCTTTGCTCCGGCAGAATGACATCAATATCGTTCGACAGCACGGCACAATTTCGCCCCAAATGCTTCGACTACACTGCTCATAAGGAGGCATCCAATATGTCGAAATGTAATGAAGGTTATGTCAGAATGTATCGCAATATGTCCAAATTCGAACAGAGCACTATTTATCTGGAATTCAATCACAGAAGCATAAACAAATCAAAAGGTTTATTTTTGTTATGGAATGCCAGCGTCTTTCCACGACCTTCATGCTAATGAAATGAGCCACTCCAGTTCAAATGACACCGCCCGCTCATAGACATTCAATGAGCACTGCCCCCGGACAATTACATTGCTGGCACCGGAGCCCGGACCAATCCTATGTCTAGCTTGACCTTGGACTCTATCACATGAGATTCCCTCGCGGAGCGCTGCCGGCAGCTTTAGCGCGAGAGCTGTGATTTTGCTCAGCAGACCGGGTGGGCAGGTTGATTGGCCGGGGGTGGGGGGTGGGGCAGGCGCGACGCCGTGCGCAGCTGCCGATCGCTGGTCGTCTGCGCCTGGGTAATAGATGAGACAGATGTGAGCGGGCTATTGTGACCGAAGTAGGCCGGCCGGCCGCCCGGCCGCCACCTTCCGAGGCGGGACAATGGGTACGGGCTGGTGTCAGCTGACCATCGGCCACGGCTACCACTGGTATCAGCTGACCATCGGCCACCGCTGGCGTCGGCCGCCACCTCCCGGGGCGGGACACTGGGCGTGGGCCGGTGTCAGAGCTGACCGTCGGTCACGGCCGCCGCTGTTGCCGGACAGCCGTTTCTCACCGCGGCCGCGTGGATATCGACAGCCACCGCTGCTGAAGCGGTCTGTTTTTCCGGCTGCCGCGAACATCTGGCGCCCAATCCGCTCAGTGCTGTATCAGTGAAATGGCCTGCCGCCACGGCGACCTGCTCGGTGCGGGAGCGCGTGCGGGGTGTCGCGATAGACGCCTGCTCTCTCCTCGCTGATACGCGCGGCTCAGCGACAGCCATATCTCCGGGCCCGTGGATATTCTCGGGGTCAGCGACCACTCTTCGGGTCACTGGCAATTCTCAGGGTCAGCGACCACTCTCCGGGTTACTGAACACTTCCCGCATCACTAGGCAGGAGCCGGCTCACCCTACTCTCTCCGGCTCGCAGAACACACCAGGAAATGCAGAAAAGGATTTGCGGTTCGAGGTTCACTTGCTGCAGCAGAAACCTGGCTGGGTCTAACAATTTCTCCGCGGGGTCAATCGCCAGAAATGCGGTTGCGGCGGTAAAATTCGCACAGGAACTGAGAGTTTTCAAGTTTTCCAGTCAATTATCCCGTTTACATGAGCAGCAAAACTTCAGAATACGATGCGATAATGAAAACTTACGAAAATACTGCTCTTGTAAATTGATTTTTGCGTAGTAAAACATGCGAATAGCTTAACGCAAATTTACGCTTCTGTAGGTGGGAGGTTGCGATTAGCACGAATCATGGACAAATGACCTTACGGCTGCAACGATCATGCCACTTCTTGAGGCTATTGTCTGCTAAGCTTAGAGTAAATTTAGAGCAATTGTGAAAAATAAACATCTTGTATTTAATTCAAACTGCAAACCTACTGCAAACCTAGTTATGAAACACAAAATCAGACATGTAACAGCTAAAATCAGCGCGGAGGCGTCAGGTTATTAGTGCGTGCCCCAACCGTGAGTTTTAGGATGTGGCAGGGTGTTCAACATTGGGATTTATGACAGCGCTTGAGTTTCGCCGATTTATCTTTTGGATTGCGTGGTGAACCTGATTTATCCTGTTAATTTGACCATTGCACAGTCTGGAACAGTGCACCATTACATAGTCTGTTATCTATACTATGGAACATAGTTTGGCCTTGAAACAATGCACAGGTTGATTCACGAAGAAGAATAGGCTAAGTTGTCATCGACAACGTGTCATCGGCTACGTGAATCCTTTGAATTCACAGATGCACCATATCTCTGCCCAATAACCTCCCAACACCAGCCGATATCACCACACGGTGGCAGGCTGGCAAAATTCACTCACACACACACACACACACACACACACACACACACACACACACACACACAACCTCTAACTACGTGGATCACTGATGGTACATTGTCCTTGTGTACGCCGTTGCTCGAAGCAGGTGCGTCAGAAGCGCACAAATGCGTCAAATATCCGTAACTTTTCATCACATTGCGCCAGCCGTCAAATCGTAAAAATTCGATTAGGTGGCTGCTTTGCCCTTGTAAACGGGCCGCGCGATCGGAACTTTTGCAAATCGACCCGGATCGGAAATTTCCGTTTAGGGCTGACCTGTTCATGTGAACGGGGTAAATGCCGTCACGTCACCTCTCAAACCTCTGGGTGAATGGATTGGCGCAACCGCCATAAAGGCAACTGCGCGGAAACATCGCTATGGTCTTTAGCGGCCGTCACAATCTACGTTCGCTTCCTGAATTTCAAGTCGCCTTCCGGGACGTCAGCGTCGAACCCGGTCGCGAGTGCGAAACTCCGGACTGTCCGATTTCCAACTGATTGGACAATGGGCCGATTTCCTCACTATTGAGCCGACTGGCGGGGAGCCTCAAAACGGCAGGCCGCACCACCGTGCGTCCTGTCACAATTAAACCGCATCGTGAGAGAGAGAAAGAGAGAGAGAGAGAGAGAGAGAGAGAGAGAGAGAGAGAGAGAGAGAGAGAGAGAGAGAGAGAGAGAGAGAGAGAGAGAGAGAGAGAGAGAGAGAGAGAGAGAGAGAGAGAGAGAGAGAGATAACTGCGCAGGAGAAAAGATCATTTGCTGCACGATACAGGATCGAGGACTGACCCTGGCCGGCGGCAGCTGGGGCATCTGGCGCCAGTTCTGTATATTACCCTCCCCGCTGAGTTGGCGCCACTTCCTGAATGCCACTTCTTCCGTGTGGTTAAGCACGAACTGATGCATACGAATGCTATGGAAATGTAACGTCTTAACATATGGTTTCGTGTCTCGGGTCGGGTTTCCGTGCCCGGACTGCATGCGGTATTTTCCATCCCTGTTCGACTCTGGTTGGCTCAAAACAGACATGACAACGTGTAGAGCACCTTTGTGTGTGAATGCAAACACAAATACAAACACGAACGCACTGAAAGTGGTGCTAGGTAAAATATTTCGTACCTTTTTATCTTAGCAAATATGATATGGCTAAAAAACTGCATTGCATCTCAATCTCTTCCCAAGATGATTATGTTTGCAATGCCCCTACGATATTCCTATCCATGGGATTCTTGGCGCACATTTCTAGATTGAGTACATTTACCGGATTATGGCAAAATTACCCATTCAGATCTTCCAGGACAAAACACGTGTTGACTTCGGTAGACCGCGTGCTAGTGTAACCTGAGCCGAGCACCACATGGGCTGTCTCTGACGGGAATCGACTCACACGATCGTCCGATGTGTGGACCGGATTAACGATCCATCTGAGCGCATTCCATGTGCGGAACACGTGCTACAAATGTTTCGGCTTACCTCTTATGCAACGCTGAAAGCCACGACGCTTGCACCGCCCGACGTCTGTCCAGAGGCTGTCCCTGGCATCACAGACAGTACGTCCGGTTTCAGCGATCTCACAACAGAGGTGCAAGCTCCAAAGTGCAGAGATCACTAACAATGCTGATTCGTTAACGAATATCTACGCTGCTGGTTGCGAACTGCCCAAATGGATTCACAATGCTAGCGCAACGTAGGCGTTGGAATAGGCTGATCGGTAGTTGCACTCTTGTTTTCCAAACCGCATCTACCATCCTCTCCAGCCCGGCATCCTAATCTACATATCTTTCTCTCTACACCAATTTCCGTCATCCCACGTTCTCGAAATTCTCCGAGCACTCCAAGGGGACTTTAATCTAAGTGCCGAACAATTCCTTGTTACGGTGAATGTTCCTTTATGAAAGCCGTGGTCGACACTTTTACACTCATTGGTTTAGTCGCAGCTTTGCACGGGAGTTTGTGACTGAAACTTGACCATGACAAACGCAGACATCCTTACGAAGGCGCCGCTGAGACATGAGAACTTCACGAGGAAACTATCCTGATTAGAAAATGCTATCAAATATTATTTATCGATACCGATTGAAAGATACGTGCAGCATCGTACATACCGGCGATCGGTTATCATCATCGGAACCGATGAATCGGGCCGACATCCATCGACAGCGAATGGATATGAGGGGGAACTGTGCGGTGCTGGAAGCAAGCATCGGGCACTTGGTGGGGTGGGCGAACGTTGGTAAGATATGGCACATATTCCCTGGTGGCATGTTATGCACTGCTAGTTATGGACTGCTAGTGTCAGACCTCTGGCGCCAGAGCTCTCACGTCCGCCAGACCGCTTCCCGAGCAGCTCCCAATGGGGGAACGCGGCGCCGGGGGGCCACTGGCCGTGGCGGGAACTAACTCCAGCCGCCCGGCATCCAACACGTGAGGCTCGTGGCTGGCAGGTGCCATCGATGGGAGGGAAGGTTTTTGGAGGTTGTTAAAAGTATAGCTAAAAGGTGCAGTACTCTCCATGAGAGCTGAAATGATACCATGCAAACTATTTCCTAATGATACCATGCGAGCTATTCATCTGAAACGATCGCAATCAAGTAAATTGTGCTCCTATATTGGTAGTGTGCATCGTGTTACATGGAAGCCTACCCTAGCTGTTCTTACTAGTGATGCGTTTGTGCTAAAATGCACAAATCCTGTCCTCCCCATCGCGCACGGTAGGCAGAAACTTTGTACGAATAGTGAAGTTCTGCATGCTTTGGCAGAAATTAATTACATCCTGGATGGAACAAGGCTTCTTAAGGTCGTCGCCACCTTCTCGAAATGTCATCCCCTCAAAGACAGAGTATCTAATGATGAACTTCTGAAATGCTTTGACAGTGTTTCTTGCCAACACTGACCGACAATGCCAGATTTTGACTTCCCTCAACTTCTCAGGTTGTGAATTCCTGGCGCTCGTACATAAGCTGTCCATGATTTCCATAAATATTCCGAAGCGTATCGTGAATCTCGAGCAAAACCACTGCTCACCTTTTTTCTCGTTTATCTCAATTGGTGATTTATTTCCTCATTTTAGCGACACGAATATTGACCCACGTCGTCTTGAGGGGAGGGGGTCGTTGACGACCCACCTAAGGTTTTACGCGGACAGTGAAAGAACGGCGCGCCGCAGCGTGCTGCTATTCGATATACCCTTTTCCACATCAATTTGGCATGCTGTGTCAAAATTTTAAAGTCAAATCATGTTGAGTCAACGAGTTAGTCAAGGTCAAGTGAGGTCACCTCCAAAGACGTTCAACCAATCGTCACGCTTTAACGGATGAAGATATTTTAGGAAGCGTTTGCTTATCTTTAAGGATTCGACAATACGCGTGAGAGGAACGTGTCATATTTCCGTTTTTGATTCCGATGTTAGTTTTGTATATTCGTCCATTAGAGCTAAACTCAAAGATTCTGACTAAAGTAAGCATTGCTATTGGAGCAAGTTGACTTCGAACAACGTTTCTCGGTCCGCTGTACCCATTAGATTCTCCGCTGACTGGTGCCACGCACTAATCAGCCCCATACCACCTGGCTAAGGGGACGGACGGTGGCCACGTAGAACCAATCAGCCACATACCACCTGGCTAAGGGGACGGACGGTGGCCACGTAGCGCCAATCAGCCCCCACACCACCTGGCTAAGGAGACGGACGGTGGCCAGGTAGCACCAATCAGCCCCCATACCACCTGGCTAAGGGGACGGACGGTGGCCACGTAGCACCAATCAGCCCCCATACCACCTGGCTAAGGAGACGGACGGTGGCCACGTAGCACCAATCAGCCCCTGTATCACCTGGCTAAGGGGACGGACGGTGGCCAGGTAGCACCAACCAGCTCCCATACCACCTGCCTAAGGGGACGGACGGTGGCCACGTAGCACCAATCAGCCCCCATAACACCTGGCTAAGGAGACGGACGGTGGCCACGTAGCACCAATCAGCCCCTGTATCACCTTGCTAAGGAGACGGACGGTGGCCGTCGGCTGTAGTCAGAAATGTATCGATAGCTGCCGACACGCGGAAAAGTCGTCGCTAAGCCATTTTTGAACACCGATTGCGAGTAATTCAGCGGATATGCGATGAAAGTTGGTAAATGTCCAGCTAAAAAGAACTGATCTGACTTGGGCAAGAATATTATACGTCGTAATACTGCAGTTCACCGTGAAACCCTGATGAAAAAAATATTAAAATATACGTATATATATATATATATATATATATATATATATATATATATATATGCATTGCATACTTCTTTGCCTCCATCTTTGGTTATATGTTCCGCCGCTATCTTCCTTTCATTCTCTCATCTCTCTCTGCGGGTCGTTTCTCGCCTTCTCGGGCCAGATGAACAGGAATGCTCCCATGACGCGAACAAGCTGATATGGGCCTACCAGGTGTGTCTAGTGATCGAATGATAACCGCCGATTCTGTCTGAGAACCAGTGCCCCCGGGTATTGAATGGAGATCGTTAGTCTGCGATATGCTGAGCACCCGTAATCTACTGGCGCACATCCGAGGAAGAAGCCGAGGTTGAGGGAAACATGCACCGGCACGCTATTTAAAGAACAGGATACCAGCGCTTTCGTGTCGAAGTCTGTGCTCCCTTACAAGTGAGGCCTGTACTGCAGTAATAATGCGCCCGCCATCAACAAAGAACAAAGCATCATCACCATCCCCCTTGAAATTTGCGAAACTGAGGGGCAGGTTCCACATGCCAGGACGTAGGTATGTTGGCAAAGAATTGGGGTGGGTATATCGCTATTGACGTGCATATACATATGCAATTCCTCAGGGGTTAGAGGTTCGGGTTCCCAGAAGTGGGCGTGGCCATGACTCGGCGCCCCGTCTGTTCCCCCGCCAGTGGCTGGATGTGTGGCATGACTGTGAGTCCCATCTGTTCCACGCCAGTCGCTTCAGGTGTGACATGTGTCCGAGCCCCGTCCGTTCCCCCGCCAGCGGCTGAAGATGTGGCAGGACTCTGAGTCCGATGATCTGTTCCTCCGGTCCCGGATTCCTTCGGATTCCTCCGGATGAGTCCGGTCTGTTCCTCCTCGCTCGTGGTTGGAGGTGTAGCATAACTCCGAGTCCGGTCTGTTCCTCCCCGCTCGTGGCTGGAGGTGTGGCAGGACTCCGAGTCCGGTCTGTTCCTCCCCGCCCGCGGTTGGAGGTGTGGCAGGACTCTGAGTCCGGTCTGTTCCTCCCCGACCGGGGTTGGAGGTGTGGCAGGACTCTGAGTCCGGTCTGTTCCTCCCCGCCCGTGGTTGGAGGTGTGGCAGGACTCTGAGTCCGGTCTGTTCCTCCCCGCCCGTGGTTGGAGGTGTGGCAGGACTCTGAGTCCGGTCTGTTCCTCCCCGACCACGGTTGGAGGTGTGGCAGGACTCTGAGTCCGGTCTGTTCCTCCCCGACCGGGGTTGGAGGTGTGGCAGGACTCCGAGTCCGGTCTGTTCCTCCCCGCCCGTGGTTGGAGGTGTGGCAGGACTCTGAGTCCGGTCTGTTCCTCCCCGACCGCGGTTGGAGGTGTGGCAGGACTCTGAGTCCGGTCTGTTCCTCCCCGACCGTGGTTGGAGGTGTGGCAGGACTCCGAGTCCGGTCTGTTCCTCCCCGCCCGTGGTTGGAGGTGTGGCAGGACTCCGAGTCCGGTCTGTTCCTCCCCGACCGCGGCTGGAGTTGTGGCTGGAGCGGACCAGGACGAAAACACCGGAGCTGGGATCAATGTATACCGGAGCTGGGATCAATGTATACCGGAGCTATGAAATGATCAATTTAGAAGCAGCTGCTGCTTCATCTGAGTCTCCCATAATGGAATTTGTAACATGAATTCATCTCAAGCATGTCTGCTTTCTTCTAGGGTCATGCTCCAGGCTTAAACATGCTCTCGTCAACATATATGCCGAAGAAGAACGCACGGCCTCAGTAATATCTTGACGTCGAACTAGAGAATGATCACTTGCGATCCAATATTTCCACATCGTCTATCATGGCAAGTATTAATCAAAGCAGGAACTCTGACATGCATCCGACAGATTATTCAATTGATGGCGAATATATCAGAGTTGAACTGACTGCACTGCGACGGGTCTCATAAGCGCAACACAGACACATACATAGATGCAGACTTCCATTCGGGCAATCCACAATGAACTTGTGGCTACTACAACCTCGCGTTAATATGTTAAAGAGGCAGGGGCGAGTAGGTGAAAATCACAGGATAGCTACACCGGTGGTCATGCATGTCATAATTAAATGCAGCAGAGCGAGCAGCAAATCAGTCCGGCTCGTGCGGCTCGCCAGACAGGCGCCGCCGCAGGCGGCGACCGAAGCTCGGCACGGGAAGCCGCATCAGCTCGGGTGGCAACGAGTTGTACAGTAATAGCGCTCTGCAGTCACCTCCGCTTCCACATCTCAGCACCGCTTTCAAAGGGCGCGCATCGCGAAGGTCTAACTCTGTCCGGCCGTGGGACATCGATCCAGGCGCAGCCGCCATTGACCCGAGGTCACGTCACGTCTGCGTCACGAAGGTCACCACAAGCCCGAGGTCACGACACGTCTGCGCCACGAAGGTCACCACAAGCCCGTGGTCACGTCACGTCTGCGCCACGACGGCACCACAAGCCCGAGGTCACGTCACGTCTGCGCCACGAAGGTCACCACAAGCCCGAGGTCACGTCACGTCTGCGCCACGACGGCACCACAAGCCCGAGGTCACGTCACGTCTGCGCCACGAAGGTCACCACAAGCCCGAGGTCACGTCACGTCTGCGCCACGACGGCACCACAAGCCCGAGGTCACGTCACGTCTGCGCCACGAAAGTCACGAAGGCCTTTTCTGCCAGATTGTGAGGCATGTGGCACCACATGACCTTAGCTGCTGAGTGCGTCGTAATGTCGTAACTACCACCACCACCAACCACGAATATATCCAGTGGGGCCATATTAGACCGTTGTCGGGAAATTCAAGCAGATGCTTGCTTGATACGTTTTAGACGCAACAACGCTGCATTCAATTTGTGGAACACGTGAAACTGTGTTTGTGGTGTATCGTAGTTTAGGAGGAATTCCAGCTTGACGCTGATAGATGATGTCGTCGTCGTATGGTGGTATATTTTGAAGACAGCGAAAAATGCAGTTGTACGTCAATTTACATCAAGTAAGCTACCTTCAAGTTATGACTTAATGGCTGCCAGGATTGCGTTCAAGCGGCATTCTGAGCGGGACGGCAGTTTCACTGAAATTACTGGCAGGGTTTAGCAGTGGCAAAGCATGCAGTCAAACACACGGAAAGAGACGCCCGTGAGTGATATTTTTTTAATGGATACACATATAGATGCATATATATATATTTATGTATGCATAAATATATCGATATATAAATATAGCATATATGTATATATATATCAATATATATATATATATATATATATATATATATATATATATATATATATATATATATATATATATATATATATATATATATATATATATATATATATATATGTCACATTCACATATATCATCATTACGGCACCATGCTTCCCAACCTACGTAGGATCAGCACGAAGGCGTAGTTAGGTGGATTCGGAGATCAGGTTAAACATAATCTGCTATAGCACACAAGGATGAGTGGATTACGATGGACAAGGTGAAGCTTGGTTCGTTTCGCACATCCACAGACTTTCGAGCTGGTCTATTAGAGTTAGTTTGCGCTTGGGCCTGGTCACAATCTCCATATTTATGTTTCTTTTGTTTTTGCATCAGAGCGAGTTCAAAGGCAACACCACTGTGGTCAGATTCGGCTCGACATTGCTCTTCACCTGAGCAGTGCCCAGGGTATCATAAGACAATGCTGGAGAAAATTGCCGCTAAGGGAGACATAAATAGTTGGAAACAAAACATGAAACAGAAAATGTGAACTATTTCAAGTCTGAGCACATCACGACCACGATTTGTAGGAACTCAAAGGTGACAGAGATGCAACGTGACGGTCGGGTGATGTAACAGCCGTGTGAAGTGACGGCCGTGTGAAATGCAGGCCGTGTGAAGGGCAGGTCATGTGAGGTGACGGCCGTGTGAAGTGCAGGCCGTGTGAAGTGATGGCCGTGTTATGTACAGGTCATGTGAAGTGTACATCGTGTGAAGTGACGGTCGTGTGAGGTGACGGCCGTGTGAGGTGACGGCCGTGTGAAGTGGAGGCCGTGTGAAGTGTACATCGTGTGAAGTGACGGTCGTGTGAGGTGACGGCCGTGTGAGGTGACGGCTGTGTGAGGTGACGGCCGTGTGAAGTGGAGGCCGTGTGAAGTGTACATCGTGTGAAGTGACGGTCACGATGGACGGGCCGATAGGCTTCGGACGGGTCCAGCAGACGATGGCCGAGGGGGAGGGGACACCGTGCCAGCGCCGGTGTAGATCTGGATTGATGACGCTTCACGATCGTCTCGATTTTCCCCGGGAGAGGGAGAACGACTGAAACTGGATAAATGGCCGGAACGTGTGCATGATACCAACGTATGTGAAATTTCAATTAGTCCCTATGATGTTCAGCGGAGTTAATTTGATAACTTTTCATTTATTCATCCGATCACAAAGACTAATTTTATAATGCGATTATAGTCATACGATGCCAAGGGAAGAATGAATACGACAATACAATTGGAGACTATGATAATACAAAGGTGCATATTACAATTAAAACACTAACAAACAGCGCAGGAGGGCAAGAACTTTATATATATGGATGTATATATATATATAGGCGTCGCAAAATGCCAGCAAAGGCATCATAAAGTGGGCTGCGTTTGCAGTATCCATGAACCGCATAACTAAGTGATGAAATACACGTTGAAATACAAACGTTTGCCTGCACGTGACAACGTCAATGCAAATACCCCGCAAATAGGACATAGCAATAAAATGCAAACCAATGTAGCAATAATTTCAGCACAAGCCTGCATATGACAAAAACGAGCGGTGTGTAGGCAAAACATAACCCAGTCGACAGAGCATCCGGCAGTAACCAGCACACGCCCACCGTGATCGATAAATCTGCAATAAAAAGCGCATGTCTAGCATTGAGCCTTTGCTGCTGCATCTAGACTGAATGCATGTGAAATGACTCCGTGCACTTGCCTGCTGCACGTGGACGGAGAAGCATGCCAATAGTGCGATTACTGAGTAGGAATGGTATCCTATTTGAGGCGTCTTGCAACACAGATCCAACTGAATCGTATTCTCGAGGGTAATCGGGTCAGACGGAAGATTATACGCAATGGAAGACAGAGTTAGCACATGAACTGAAAAGCAGGAAATCAAAATATTCGAGCGACATTGCTTTTGAAGAGGTGGCTGAGGACAAGCAGATATGAATGTCTATGTCTAGTGACTAACGAGGGAATTTTGCAGCGCTGCCTTTCGATCCGTGTTTCGTTCTCCTGAAGGGTGTGATCCAACATGATCGTGACGTGGATGTAGGTTTCTGACGAAGGTCTTTTTTTATGGTATAGTTGGCAGGAGTGCAAGCGTAAGTTGCGCCCTTGAAGTTTAACATTATTTTGAAGTGACGTGACGGCAAGCGATTCAAATTGAGGTTCAGAAATTGTTGTGCAAGGCGTCGTCACATCATCAAGCTGTTGAATTTGGGCCCAATAGATTGCGAGTGATCCGATGTGGGCTATGTTCCTGGTGCATGCCATTTCGGGCAGATCGGCTCCGAAAACTATCGCACATAAACGCAGACGAGTCGACGGCACGGTATTGTAACGAACATTTTCTTCTTAGTTTGTAAAACATTTACATGTCTGAGATCACACTAAAATCAGTTAGTAGTTTGAGAATCAAGCAAGCCACCTCTAGATATTATAGATATTTACCTTGACATTTCGAAATGGAGGATGCACGGGTGGCGCTAGCAAGGGTGGGAAGAGCCAAACGGTTCTTCACATGGGCCTTCTCAAAGTTTGGTAGGCCTCCCTATATTTGTTTTGCCTTCCTGTGACGAAATATCATCTGGGCCTTCAAGGAATATGAGGTGCTCCTCCTGGCAATTGGGAGTTTATGTGAGGTCCACGTACTTTCGGTCATGATTAGCAGACTTGATGTTCTGGAGCCTGAAGATAGTGTGCAGTTCGGTGCGACCACCCTAAGGGACTAAAGATGAACTGACGTGTCATTGCCGTACCTCTGAAAACTGTCGAGAACATTGGCCAACCCACTTGCACGAACCGGGATCGCTCACCAGATCAAATCACATGTATACATGAACGGTTTGTGTGTATGTGCGTGTGTATATGTATATTTATATATATTTTTACATATATGCATATATATATTTAATGATGTATACGTATGTATATGTATATGTATATGTATATACATAGATATGTACATATATATATAGATATATACACATATATATATATATATATATATATATATATATATATATATATATATATATATATATATATATATATATATATATATATATATATATATATATATATATATATAGCATGGAAAGGTAGCATGGAAGGCAATAATGAATGCTGTATTCTACATGCAATGATGTAAAAATACACGTAGGAAGGCCAATATATGTGGTATTGCAGGTAAGACTACAATGTCCCTTCATAAATGTGCAACGCTTCGATGATGCACCGTTCTCAAGAGGAAATACGAATTCAAAGTAGCATAATTCGCAAATCCGTATTCGGCTCGTAATCCAGAGTGCGCAGGCTGCTAGGATTGCGACCTGGTTGCCTACTTTGATCTTGCCCTTCAGAACGGTACCACGCCCAAACGTGAGGTGCGTATAGAACACACTTGGAGGTGAAATGTAACATTGCATATTTCGACCATTCTTCACCCATCCAAATTGTCTCAGACCTCAACGATAGAACAATAGCGCGACTATCGATCCATGTGCTAACACTGGAGAATGGCGCGGTCTTTTGGATATGAAAACCGACCCAAAAGATGACGACACCGTTGTTTTAAACCGTCCGAGCGTAACGAGAGCGATTAAATACTATGACCGGTGTCTGCTGAAAAGTAAGGATGGGTTACGAAAAGATATATCTGCCCGATAAATGTCATGTTAAAAAACTAATCCGCAATGTTCAATCACAAACCCTTAACATTCTTAGGGGAAAGTTATTTAGCAATACAGTAGTATTGCTGTATAACTACTATAACTACTAAATGTACTAACACCTTTTTCATCCCGTGGTTATGGGTAGTGAGATTACAATAGAAACTCAGCCAGTGAATGAAAAGCGTTTGATGTTAATGCACTAGTAAACAGTGCGTTTCTTAGAATGTGAAGAATGCGTGATTGAAAGATGTTCCTTATATGCAAGCAGGACGTATATCGAGTCAGTATAGTGTTTTTGCAACGTCTCCTTACCTTTCAGTATAGTTCCATTATAGTCTTTAACCACTCTCACTGGACTCAGGCCGCCGAGAAGAGTTGTGGATATTTTCAGCACTGTCGGTTCCCACATTTGAAAAATCCTGCCGTGCTTCAGTGATGGTCCATGGATCCATTGTCATGTCATCATAATATTGTTGAGGAGTGAGACAAATTGGATCGGTGTAAAATGACCATTATATGTAATGTTGCATTTCACCTTTAAGTGCTGCATTAAAGTATCCCCACGTTTGGGTCTGGCACCTTGCTGAATGGGAAATAGATAGCAGTAGACAATCAGGCCACAGTCCTAACGGCCCACTCACTCAAGATGACGAACTGAATACCTATCTTGAGCGCCCATTTCCTCTTGTGAAGGGCGCATCATCGAATCGTCTCACATTTATGAAGTAACATTTGAGTCTTGCATGCAATATCACACATAACGGACATCCGATGTGTATTGATACATTATTACATGGACAAGATAACAGTAGTTATTGCCTTGCATATTCACTTTTTCTACTCGCATGGCATCTGAGCGAATTCGATGCCTCCCTACATAGATGTACGAATTGTCATAACATGTCCAGTTGTTCATTAGCTGTTTTGTGTCGACCACGACTCAGTACATCGATAAATGCAATGCATCAACTTTTTCCCAGTTATTGATGTTGGCACAGGAGATAAAAACATTACACCACTGCAGTGGTAATGCAATGCACTGATAACAACGCGAGCTTTTTACCGGGAAACGAAACCAGGCTGGATACAAGAACATAGGAAATCGTCCCATGCGCGCACACAATCACCACCCCCGACACACACACCAATACACACACACACACACACACACACACACACACACACACACACACACACACACACACACACACACACACACACACACACACACACACACACACACACACACACACACACACACACACACACACACACACACACACACACACACACACACACACACACACACACACACACACACACACACACACACACACACACACACACACACACACACACACACACACACACACACACACACACACACACACACACACACACACACACACACACACACACACACACACACACACACACACACACACACACACACACACACACACACACACACACACCCCACCCACCCCACACACACACACACACACACACACACACACACACACACACACACACACACACACACACACACACACACACACACACACACACACACACACACACACACACACACACACACACACACACACACACACACACACACACACACACGCACACACACAGCCACATCATTGATGTACACATGTAATTATTTCCGACAGACGACAAATGTTTGTTGTTGTTTCGTTGTTATGTTGTTGTTGTTTCGTTGTTATGTTGTTGTTGTTTCGTTGTTAAATGTTGTTTCGTGCAAATCAGTTGGTCATCGTTCCCAACAGTTATCAGAAGTACGGCACTGACGTCAGTTAGCTTCGGCCCGACACTCAGTTCTGGAGTGTCGCTGGGACATCAATTGATCGATCATCACACGATCGACTTCTTGTGGGCGGAACATGCTAAGACGCTGGTCTTGGAAAGTGTACTATATTGGCCCCACGGGGCTTTATTTATGCTGCCCTTGGTGCAATCCAAGATATATAACATGACACTGACTGCTGCTCCATCTTCAGATAATTAAACGTGGTTTCACACGAGGAATGACGAACGAGCCAGTTGCATTTCATGCTGAAGCAATACAAACTAAAAGCATCTGATTACATAATATGTTTTGATGGCATCCACTTGAAAACCTATTTTAGCTGCATATAAATATGGCACTGTATACGATAATGCACTAATATATACTGCAGGGGGTTCGGACTACGTCGAGCTGGGCGGTGTTGGCGCAGGCTCCCCAGTGGGCACTGGGCGGCACAACCGGGTGGGTGGGTCGCTGTGCGGGCGAATGCGGCTGGCCGCCGCCGGGCCGGCTTGAAGGTTGCTGGTGTTGTCCCCTCCCCCCCCCACTTCTTCAGTCGTTCCAACATCCTTCCAACCCTGCTGCGGCCCGTCGCCACCACTACACGAATTTCTTTGAGCGAAACTAGGCTCCCATCCACATCGCATACGCCCGTAAGTGCGCCCGACTGATCATGTAGCGAGGATGGGTTGCGGGCTTAGGGTGTGACGTAACACTGTTGGACGGCTATGATATAGGTACACGACATGGGTATTGCCACCGCCGCCGGCACTCATCCATTTTCGGAACCCATCCGTGTAACCCCAGACAACACCACATCCACCATTTATTCACCCCCCGCACACACACAGAATCGACGTTCTCGGGGCAGCAAGCTGCAAGCGTGGCCTGGGTAATATCCAGTATAATTTTGGTAGTGATGTTTCTTACAGCTGAATACTTGTGTTGAATTTGAACCAATTACACTGGTTTTAGAACTGCCCTTTTATGTATTGATGCAATAGTCACTCGCTCCTTGCATTTCGCACGATAATTCAGACCCTTATTACGAACTACGAAAACGAGTTCGCCCACAATTTTCTCCTCCAGTATTACGCAAACACTTAGCGCGTCGTACTCCATTTCACTGGGGACTTGGTTAGTCCCGAATGCATACTGATTGCCCGCTCCGAGGCCTAGTTGTAAACGGCTGACGCGACTCTCCTGGTTGCATAATTTGTACCTATTGTCGTTACTGCCTTTTAAGACTTGGGAACACTGCATTGGGCGGCGAAACATTCCATGGCTTATGCGCTGTCTTATGACTGAACTCAGGTACCAATGGCCAACATATCTAACCTTACCCAAAATACGCCATGCCTGGCCCAACACGTTGAACACTTGCGATCATACCTTACGTATCCAACGGGTGGGCACGATTCCCTACCACGTTGGGTACGTCACGTGGTCGTCGTTTTTCCATAGCCGGTCCTTCCCTTTCTGCCCCCGGAGTTTACGGCATACCAAACCAGTCCGTGCGTTCCCCGAACCTATGTACCATCCGTGGCCAAGCACAGAGTTCGGAGGTGGACAAATTACCGGGCGCTATTGTCCGGCTCCGAAATTCTGGCGAACGCGATGTGTGCCCTCCTTAATGTCCCCTCCCACATGGATGCTATGCTCGCCACCTCATCTTCGCCCCTGGGTAACAGAGGCCAGCGGGATTTTGCGGTTAAAAGGTTAAACAATACCTGAGCCCAGTCAACAGCTACCACCTGAATAATGCCCAGGAGTAACAATCAGGAGAGTTTCGTCATTGTTCCCTTTCGTCGTGTCACCCCCCTCGACCCTTGAGGAAGGGAAGGTCTAGGGCCCCCACGGTCGATGCCCAAGGACATATCGCCGATAGGAGGACAGCAGGCAGGCTGTCTCTCTCGCTATATCGGAAGATGCCATCGACGACAGAGAGATAGCGATGCTGGTATGTGGTGTCCTAGAAATGCTTTGATGTGCCTTCCTACGGCCGACACTGAAGTACATATACAGTATGTAACGTATCATCCGCCTGGTTTCGAAGGTACCCATTTTGCTATTTACACCGCGTTCAATTCGGGATTGTCATGACGAACTACTTGAGAAAAAAACACCGCCCCGGTAGCTCAGTTGGTTAGAACGCTGACCTGCACTGGTCTCCCCTGTCCTGGCAACAAAGGTTTCGAGTCGCTTCGCGCGCTCGCATTTAGCTCCAGGGCGGGAGTGTCAGTTGGCAGCTGGTCCGATAAGGTCAGGGACCAGCTACCGGGCGGCCGTGTCGGTGCATTGACGGCACGTTAAACTTTCGATCACAATTCTGCCGTTGAACTGGAATTCGTGGATCGGGTGGTGGGACCAGGGTTCAAGCAAACAAGCTTCGTTTAGCAATAGAACCCTGGTTCCTAAAGCCATCCCAGCAACAACTCGGACTATTTGTTTATAAAAAAAAATAATTACTGATGACCTGAGGTAGTCCTTAACCCGTCCCGTCTCGGGTTCTCCAACCGCTCCCCCATGTTTTTTCGCGGATATTCAACGATCGGCGGGTGGTAGCGTGCCAAAATTTAGCATACCTTTTTGCACATCAATTTGACATGATGTTTCAAAATTTTGAAGTCAGGTCATCTAGGGTCAACGAGTTAGTCAAGGTCAAGTGAGGTCACCTCCAAAAAAGTTCAACCAGTCGTCACGCTTTAACGGATACCGATATTTTACTGAAACTTTCAGCGTTTGCTTATCTTTAGGGATGCAACAAAACGTACGAGAGGAATTGTTTTCCCGTTTTTGACTACATATACATTTTGCATATTTGCCTATTGCAGTTCAAATCGAAAATCCTCGCTAAAGTAAGCTTTTTTAGGGCAAGTTGACTTCCAAGAACGTTTCTGGGTCTGCTCTACCCAGTAGAAAAGAAAACTTAAAGGAAACTTGAAAACTCAACATTCTGAAATTTCAAAAAATAACATTTTTTTGGGGCGATCCAGAAAATTGTAAGGTCTTAGTCAATTTGGCTGTCCTTTTCTGATTCCAAATATTTTTTCTCTCAAATATCCCCCAAAAAATGAACTCCCCAGAGCCAAAAACACAATGTAAGTCGTGAAAAGTCGTGAAAATATAGCCCATCTTGTGACGTCACTTTTCTGGAAAATGTTTTTTTAGTGGTGGATCCGGACCCTACTGGTCGGGCGCTTTCCGATGACACCTCTTTCGTCTTCGTTGGCCGCTTAGTTAGGATTTTAGAGGGGGGTTGCTATCCACCCCCCGAGACGGGGTGTGAGGATCTGACCGGGGAGACGGCGCGGGTTAAAGGGCGGTCCCTATAGTCGTAAATAAATACCGCCGCCAGCAACCGTTTATCCGCCATTCGGAACGACATTAAACCGATAGTCAGGAACTGTGGCTGACGTTTTTAAGTGAATGCATTATGAAGAAGGAATTCGTTAACCGAAGCCTCCGGATAAACCATGTCTTCCAGAATCGCGTAATTATTCCAGAACAGCTCAGCACAGGCCGTTGTCCGTTTTTTTTTACGTGTGTATTGTCACGGTGGGGTTCATGTGTCATGTGTGTTGCAAAATAGTATATATCGGATCAGATAGTCTGATTAATTTCAGCGTAAATCAAGTTAAAGAGGTGAAATCACAACAGGGCATTTATCTGAAGTTCAGGAAACTCCAACTCTGGCCGCATCCAACACCATCCACATTTCCATTTACTCCCATTTACTAAAATAGAACAATTTATATTTACACACGCACAATTGCCGCCAACACACACACGCCCCCTGCCCCCACGCGGAAGACGCCAGCGCCGGTAGGGTTTGTTACGCTGGGGCGGTGGTGGTGACAAGTGGGGCTTCATGGCGCCGAGCAGCGCTCATATGGCGATGGTCGGGGGCGGGTGGCCTTGGCTGAGCGCTTCCTCTCCTCCATCCGCTCAGCCATCTGGCCGCCGCTGGACGCCCCTGATGATGTCTGTCCGGTGTCCACCGCCGCGCTTCTGAGAGTCCTCTGCGTCCGCTTGCCATCGTCTCTTCAACCTCTGTTCTTCACCGTGGCGCGCCCATCAGTTTTCCTTTCTTTCTGGCGTCGCCTCCGGCTTCGTCCACTTTCTCTCCCTCCCCTCCATTTTCCTTTTTGCCGAATATTCTAGGCGGTTCCAGAGGTCCAGCAGCTGCTCTCTCTCTCTCTTCCGCTGCAGCCCGGTCCACTCTTCACCCTTCCCAACGTGTTTCGCAGGTGTGCGGGACGTACCCGGGCGCCTCTCGGTTGGCCTTGAAAGCTGCCTGTAGGCCTGCCTGGGGGTTTTTGTTTTCGTCGGGCACGCTGTGCTGGGGGAAGGCGCCCGGCCACGCGGCGGCGCGAGAGCCGGAGTTTGGCCGTCCGAATCTCTTGGATAAAATGTAAAATGTCTTACAATACCACGCCATGTACCATGCATGAGGTACATCCAACAACTTGGGTTGCTCAATGAAATACGTGTAACTTAGTCAAATAATTCATCGAGTTTTCATTCAATCTGAATTAAGGAAGGAAATGTAAAAGTAAAATGTAATATCAATGCAATTAAGGAAGCAATTGCAAAATATATCGTTGTTTTAAGACCATATAATGCTTCATTGACGCCATACACCTCTTTTCCTGTCTCGCTACGCACCTTGAGTTCTTTCCGGCCCTTCCAGCTCATTCTGCTTCTCTTCAACTGATTCCGAGTCCGAAGTCCATAGCGTTCAATTGTTCCTTGTAGACTAAAGTTCTTTGGCAGACTACCAAGTAGTGCCCAACTATGAAGTTATTCAGCATCATCTGTTAATACTTATTGTGAAGCTGCACAACCTACGGTCAAAGTGGTCGGCTATAGTAAGAAATATACTGGAACATAATTCGGTGATAGATTCTACCATCGCAGAGAGACCATGTGATTACTTATATAATTTTGTTATTTTGATTATAATCTGTGGCATTTTTGGACATCAATCATCTAGCAGACAATATCGACGGACCGGGATATATCAAAATAACGGCAGGCAAAAGTCCCATGGGCACGTCACCACGACAACCTTCGCGAGCTTGGAGGAAAAGTGGCGAATCCAGCTGCGGCAGCAGGCGCATATCACCATTGTTCGCCTGTCATCTCGCGACGACCACGCCACACTCGACCATTGATTTACGAGTGTCAGGACTGCTGGCGAGCCGGCGGTGATTTACTGTTGCCGTGCAGCGAGACCCGACGTGGCCGTTCCCGGCCCGCGATGGTGTCCGGACCGAGTCGGCAAGCTCAGCCGAGGGTCGTCACGTGTGGATCGGGCACATCCATTATCGAGAAGTTCGGTTGTGATCGGCCCACGCCATGAATTTTCTTCGGCAGCGAGACTTCGCGGGGAGTAGTGAGTGGTGGTGCGTCCAGGTTGCAGCTGTGGCGACGAGTCCTGGACGGCCATTGGTGTCGCGTACAAGTCGCGTGCCTGTCGGCGTGTCTGCAAGGCACCGGCAAGCGTCAGTGAATTAGGTATTTTGCCGAGCTTCAATACTGTGCGTCACTGTATGCGTTAAACTGTTGAAGTTGTCGCTGTTGCATTTTTGCAGGTTAAACTGATTCCTTACGAGTGTGGCCGTGGCATATTTTAGAGAGGTTCTTCCACCAGGGGCACATTTTAAATTTACGGTCTGGTCTGGACTGGAGTCTCTTAGCCGGACCAGCCCGACCCAACCTGCTTATGTGTAGTCCTTCCTTAATACATTCTGCAGAGCAAACAAGGTTTGCAGCTTGCAATGTAAAGCATTCGCGTTTCAAAAGAGCTACTAAAGGTCGAGTGCAACCCATATCTGCTTGTCCTCAGCCACCTCTTCAAAAGCAATGTCGCTCGAATATTTTGCTTTCCTGCTTTTCAGTTCATGTGCTAACTCTGTCTTCCATCGCGTATAATCTTCCGTCTGACCCGATTACCCTCGAGAATACGATTCAGTTGGATCTGTGTTGCAAGATGTTTCAAATAGCACACCCGTTAATAAGCATAAATCGTTGGGGAATGGTACGTTCAAGCTGCTGTTCCTGGGAGGCTTATAGAGCAGCCTTTCTCGACATGTGTTTGCATGAATATTGATGACACTGTTGGCATGCATGTTCAATCGAAGGCTTAAAGTGTCGTTTCAGTAACGGTGTTCTCCCGTTCCGAAGTCAAACATTGCCAGCTCTCATTCCGAAGAGTCCTGTTCACTGCAAGAAATGCAATCTGCGAAGAAAAGAACGGTTCTCATCGTAGTATATGTAATACTTCCTTATTGGAAGTGAATACGACGTGATGGGTGCCACAAATATGATGTGAATATCATCCAAACCGCTATCCAGTTTGCCTGAGGATGTCACAGCGCATCACAGATCACCACAGCTGTAGCCAGTAATATCACAGACCACAACAGAGCCATCACAGGCCATTGTGGCCAGTCACAGCATATCACAGACCATCACAGAGCTCCTCAGCTAGCTGTAGCTTGTCACAGACCGCCACAGACCACCACATATTTCCTCAGGCCGCTGTGGCTCGTCACAGAACGCTTCAGCCCGTCACAGACCATCACAGGGTGTCCCAACTCGTCACATAGTGTCCCAGCTCGTCACATAGTGTCCCAGCTCGTCACATAGTGTCCCAGCTCGTCACATAGTGTCCCAGCTCGTCACATAGTGTCCCAGCTCGTCACATAGTGTCCCAGCTCGTCACATAGTGTCCCAACTCGTCACATAGTGTCCCAGCTCGTCACATAGTGTCCCAGCTCGTCACATAGTGTCCCAGCTCGTCACATAGTGTCCTAGCTCGTCACATAGTGTCCCAGCTCGTCACATAGTGTCCCAGCTCGTCACATAGTGTCCCAACTCGTCACATAGTGTCCCAGCTCGTCACAGGGTGCCGCAACTCGTCACATAGTGTCCCAGCTCTCGTCACATAGTGTCCCAACTCGTCACATAGTGTCCCAGCTCGTCACAGAGTGTCCCAGCTCGTCACATAGTGTCCCAGCTCGTCACATAGTGTCCCAACTCGTCACATAGTGTCCCAGCTCGTCACAGAGTGTCCCAGCTCGTCACATAGTGTCCCAGCTCGTCACAGAGCGTCCCAGTTCGTCACATAGTTTCCCAGTTCGTCACAGAGCGTCGCAACTCGTCACATAGTGCCCCAACTCGTCACATAGTATCCCAGCTCGTCACATAGTGTCCCAGTTCGTCACAGAGCGTCGCAACTCGTCACATAGTGTCCCAACTCGTCACATAGTGTCCCAGCTCGTCACATAGTGTCCCAGCTCGTCACATAGTGTCCCAGCTCGTCACATAGTGTCCCAGCTCGTCACATAGTGTCCCAGCTCGTCACAGAGTGCCGCAACTCGTCACATAGTGTCCCAGCTCGTCACATAGTGTCCCAGCTCGTCACAGAGCGTCGCAACTCGTCACATGCCGCCCAAGGCCATCACAGTCCTCTAGAAAGCATCGCAGCCCAATATAGACGTCAGTGAAGGGTGGCGAGTTCATTGGCGCCGTTTCCATTGTAGTGAGGGACGCGCGCTGCAGAGCGGACAGCTGATTAGTTCAGTCAGCTGACGAATGCCCACTGCTCAGTAGGCCGTGATCGGCTGGCGGTCGCCACTGCAGCCAGACGGTGACAGATTGACACACGTCCCGCAAGTCGGAAGCCGTCGGTAGGGGCGGCGGCTGCTCAGCTGCGGTGCGAGCTCCTCGCCGCCGCTGTCGCGCAGCAGTGCGACACAGGAGGCGGCGCCTGTTGCTGCGACTCTCCCCAGTCAGCTGACGACGGGCGCCGACGGACTGCAGCGTCGTTCGTCAAAGGGAAGGCCGCCTGATAAACGAGTCTAATTTCTCGGCCGACGTTCCGATTCGGAGTATTCATCAGTCGTCGGGAAGTTCGATATCGTACTATGTTTCAGGTCACTGTGATTTCGGTGGCTTTCAAACGTGCGTTGGACGTTTGAGAGACACCTGGTACGTTTCAAACGTGTGAACATAAACGGCGCGCACTGGATTCAGGAAAATGTCTCACTTCGCACACGCCATCACCACCACGCCGAAGCATTCGACAAGCGATGACCCAGACATCCGAGCATGCAGTTTTGCCGGTTCAATTGATGTCAAACTTTAGCAGCGGAGCGATCAATCAGTCAACACAGTTCGGTGCACCCGCATCACACATAAGTTCCATCTGCAAACATCAATCACACATCCATAAACGCCTCGTTAGGTATCTCCCGTGTTACATTTTTAGCCATTCTTTCCAAATACAATCGCGCATCAAACACCCCAGAACGTATACACACACATATATTTATATATATATATATATATATATGTATATACATATATATATACACATGTATATATATATATATAAATATATATATATATATATGTATATATATATATATATATATATATATATATATATATATATATATATATATATATATATATATATATATATATATATATATATATATATATATTGTGTGTGTTGTTTTTTTTTGTTGTGTTGTTGTGTGTGTGTTGTGTGTGTGTGTGTGTGTGTGTGTGTGTGTGTGTGTGTGTGTGTGTGTGTGTGTGTGTGTGTGTGTGTGTGTGTGTGTGTGTGTGTGTGTGTGTGTGTGTGTGGGTGTGTGTAAGCAGGAAAATACACAAATCTAACCACAAAGGCACGTCCATGCGCCAGGTAATTTTCCACAGTTGAAAACTTAATTGGAAATATCCGACTTCTGCAAAGATTGAGCATGCAACGTCAACAAGCCTGGGTCCTCGATGATCAGCAAATGACCCGAGGCATATATGTCTGGTGCCAACGGAGATGTATTGCCACAAGCAATAAGCATATTTGAAACTTTGGCGTAATATGCCTTTCGGCACTTTGGCGAGCTTCCAAGCTCGGTCGGCCTCAGCACCTCACTATGCCTGCACTGGGAAGATGGCGAGGCGCTGCTGACGGATGCTGACTAACGAGTGTGACAAAGAACGCCTCAGCCGTCACAAGTGTACGATTACTCAAATCGTCGTTCCTCCACGTGCATGCATGACGCCGTGTCACCAAGTTCCACCCCGCTTTCCGGCGCCCATAGACCACAGCAGCGTTCTGACACAACTGAGGATACGTCTTCCATATCCAGACGTGGTTATTGTCCGTGACGTGCCGTTCCACTGGTCTGTGACGACGTTACCGACGTCGCGTTGCGTTTTCTGCCATGGAGTCCAACACAGTGTTCCATAAATTGTGTTCGGAGCTGCACATTTGGGAGTGTTAATCATGCATGGCGTGATGCCCAGGATGCTTACTATTCGACGGAAATAGATTGCACACATCTTTTGTGAAGCGTTTTGAATGATGTAGAATTCGACCGCCACTGCACCTGAAAACCTGAACTTTGAAGTTGTATCAACAGAGTGCATGGTCACATTGGTGATTACGTGCTCTCTGAAGGACAGCTGCAGGTGTAGGTGCACGCCGGTGGGGTCAGCTGGCTTGCACGGTCATCGGAGAAAGGGCTGCACATCTGAGCACTCCCGACATTCGCAACACACACCAACCGTATACCTCTAAGTGACCGAGGGTGATCAAAGGGAAACTTCAGCATGCATGTGTTGTGGTTGCACGAAATGGAAAAGGTTCACGGTTAAGACGTGATAAATCATTTTGAATATATATATACATATAAATCAATACATAGCGATATGTGTAAGCGACGAGAGCGTGCATATCCCTATCCGAAGATATGCTTCCGGCGTCCCACCACGACTCAGCAGGAGAGATGCTGACTTGCAGCATGTGTTACTCTCATCGCGCGCGGTGTGCAGCGTCGATGCGTCAAATGACCTCTCGGGCGGTAGCGCTGTCGGAGTTGCCAGTTCGGAACGGCTTGTCTCAGAGGTTGTTATCTGTAGACACGCACCATCGGGAGATGTTCGACTGCATGCAAATTTTGTGTTGGTCGATTGAAATTCAAACAGAGCATGAGCAAAACGCCCAGCGCAATGGTTGTTCAACCAGGCCGTCCAGCCTACGGCGTTGCTCCTTTTCACCCCACGTTGCATAGTCGAGGCTATTCGAACTGAACATTAGGCATGACTATTTGCGAGCCCTGTCCGGGTGCCGATCTCCGCCTAACCGATACTTTGGACAAACAATGACTGCTATTGTGGTATGATAACTCCCAGACTGTTGGGGTGAGGAAACCGCTTTTCTGTCATGCTCTGTGAAATAGCCAAAGGGATTATTCCGGAGCGACAATGCCCTCGTATCCAGAGTAACGCCAAACCCAACTTGCTCAGACTTTGGCTTAGCAGCACATTTGTGCAGCACGTTCTCTGTTCACGACGAGAACACGGAGTATTTCCACGAAATGATGGCACATGGATTCGTCATTATTTCGACAGTATTCTACGTGATATTTAAACCCAGCTAAACGATTCATAGGTTTGTAAATGCGACACCAAAATTGGAAACGCCAGGTCACATGGCTACGGGTCTGCTTACGGTTTGTGAGCACACTGCTGCACACGTCCAGAGTATTCCGGATTTGTTAGTCTGAACGGTTCGGACCCTCAAGTTGTTGACGTACATGGGCCCATTTTTCGCAGGATAGTACGGGGATGTTTCCTAAGTGCCTCACTAGCGTGCTAAGTTTCCCGGAAGCGTTGTACTCCAATATAAGCGGCACACTCCGTGGACAGTCAGAACGCGATTCAGTCAGCAAGTTTGTTCAGCACATTATCAGATTGAAACTGACAATGTGTGTGCCATCTATATTTGGAATGATATGAGCATGCGCTTTTACGGTACATGCAAACCGTATTTCTGCACAATCTGCAACAATCTCAAGGCACTTTCAATTCATTTCATCTGAACAAAATGTAACAGAGCGACACACAATGTGCGTCATTATAATCTTTCCACAGGAAATGCAAGTTCCTCCCTATGCTCTACCGTTGTACGGATTATGTTTGTTAGCTAATATGACAGGCTTTAACTCTGCAACTACTGAGTTTCATCAGCGCATTCTTTGTAAGATGACATGGAAATATTTCCAAAATATCTTCTTGCCTTTCAGAAGTGTATGCTGGTGCATTTTTCGGATCTCTCGCGCGTTTCAAACCACGCCGGCGCGTTTTTGGCCGTCAGGGGGTGCACCGCCAGAATAAGCAGTCGGCCCAAGCTGGACAAGTTGCTGCACCGTGCGGCAACTCTGCAGTGGACCGTCGATTGCCGCGCGAAGGGCAGGCCGTGGCGACTCTCCGTGACAGAGTGCGTCAGCCAGTGTTGATAGCCGGTCGAAAGTGACGTCACCAGTTTCCATCGACTTCATGACTTCCTGGTCACGTCAACAGCCCAGTCTAAATCATCGCCATCTTTGCTTTGCGTCTATATCATGGTCACGACCCAGTCGGCAGCGCATCGCGCACGACCACCAAGGTCAACAGTGTCGTCTTAGCACGACAGCAGACACAGAGCTGGTGGTCGAGTGAACGTGCCAGGGCTGAGCTGGCTCACCGCCGTCACGTGTAGGCGTAGGTGGCCCCAGGAGGCCGGGGTCACCGCCGTCACGTGTAGGCGTAGGTGGCCCCAGGAGGCCGGGGTCACCGCCGTTACGTGTAGGCGTAGGTGGCCCCAGGAGGCCGGGGTCACCGCCGTCACGTGTAGGCGTAGGTGGCCCCAGGAGGCCGGGGTCACCGCCGTCACGTGTAGGCGTAGGTGGCTCCAGGAGGCCGGGGTCACCGCCGTCACGTGCAGGCGTAGGTGCCCCCAGGAGGCCGGGGTCACCGCCGTCACGTGTTGGCGTAGGTGGCCCCAGGAGGCCGGGGTCACCGCCGTCACGTGTAGGCGTAGGTGGCCCCAGGAGGCCGGGGTCACCGCCGTCACGTGTAGGCGTAGGTGGCCCCAGGAGGCCGGGGTCACCGCCGTCACGTGTAGGCGTAGGTGGCCCCAGGAGGCCGGGGTCACCGCCGTCACGTGTAGGCGTAGGTGGCCCCAGGAGGCCGGGGTCACCGCCGTCACGTGTAGGCGTAGGTGGCCCCAGGAGGCCGGGGTCACCGCCGTCACGTGTAGGCGTAGGTGGCCCCAGGAGGCCGGGGTCACCGCCGTCACGTGTAGGCGTAGGTGGCCCCAGGAGGCCGGGGTCACCGCCGTCACGTGTAGGCGTAGGTGGCCCCAGGAGGCCGGGGTCACCGCCGTCACGTGTAGGCGTAGGTGGCCCCAGGAGGCCGGGGTCACCGCCGCGTCGATGATCGAGTGAAGAAAGTCGTTTGGGTCCGTGATGCAGACGGGTCGCTGCGGAGATTCGCCCTCGCCTTCCACCAGCTGTGATAGCAAGCACACCTTAGAGCTGCTTTGAGAAAACGCGAAACTTACTGCCGTGTAACTCCCCTGTCAATGGGCCACGACAGGCTGCTGTTGCCGTTCTACTGACAGTTGACGCAGCTGTCAGTGCTCGTCAACTCGTTCGGGTCCGCTCTGGGTCCGTGACCTCTACTCGGGTCGCGTGGGACGTCCATGCCAGTGTCGAAACCAGGGCGAGTGCCATGAGTGTGTCCCTGACACTCCACGCGACAGCAATCGTCGTTGCCGACGGGGTTCGGGCGACAGTGGTGTGCACGTGGTCGCTCTGAGAAAGCATCGCTGATGTGGCATGAGCATACCACAGTGCTGGCAAGGCTGACGTGACCTCCAGAACCCACTTGGCCCAGAATATCACTTGATTGATATTCCGGACGATTATCTGTGGAAGTTTATGTCAAGAAAACCACTGATTCTATGCCAACTCGGATGAATCGCACGCTCGCAAACAAATTTATATAACGCACAACCCTATTTCACCTGTGCCGAGCCGTCACATCGATCAGTGAGTCCCAGGATGTCGGTCCCTGGGCGCAAGTATGTCACATTCACATTCACATTCATACCGGTTAATGAGGCTCGGCAGGTCGGTCTCTCGGCGCAGGTGAGTCGTATTCACCGTCACATCGGTCAGTGAGAGCCAGGAAGTCGGTCTTTCGGTTCAGGTAGGTCGTATTCACTGTCACACCGGTCAGTGAGGACCAGATCAGCCTCTCGGCACAGGTACCTCACACTCACCGTCACAGCGGTCAGTGAGGGCCAGGAGGTCAGTCTCCCGGCTCAGGTAGGTCACATTCGCCACCACGGCGGCGATGCCCCACTGGAGCGGCACTGCCGGGCAGATGCAGGCTCTGCCGACTGAGGTTATCCTTCAGTCACAGCAGCACCACCGGCTGTAGTCCTTGCGCGTCTGCTGCGCCTTTGGTGCCGAGCAGATGCGATGTTGTCGAAAGTGCCAGACAATCTATACAATGCACACCTATGTTTGCATATCAACAAATACGTGTACATTCATACGCACGTGCATGATGTACATATACATACATCAACAACAACATCCGCACAGAGCTACATGCAGAGGGAAATTGACACTTGTATTGGCAAAAATTAACCAAACGCTTGCCATACTCGATGAACTGGTCGTCGCAGACTTCGATTTCGGCATTCTCTGCGTCTGGCTCGATGACGGTGTCTGCGTCGGACGTGTCATGAAAGCAGGAGAGGGCCCCTTCGTCGAGATTCTCCGGCTTCTCCTCCCCAGCTGAATGCGGAGTCATATCAGTGACTCAATCTGGCTTGGACATGCGAGAAAAAACAGACGTACATGCATGCACGCTGCATATGTGCATTCATTTTTATGCATGACCGAAATTACAAGACACACACATGATGTCACGGAGAGGGAAATACACTCCAGCTGAGCCTGTGTTACGCCCCGCCCACTCGTCCCATAGCGCTCGGCCCGTTGACCACCTCATCCCGATCTGAGGCGGATAAAGAGACACACGCATGCATACACGAATTATACTTGGATCCATATAAGCATACATACATACATGCATATATACAGACATACACATATACATGCACTGTGGAATGGCAATGCAACAAATTACATGAATGCAATGCATGATCTACTCTCCTCCCTCGCCGCTTTCATCTTACTAAATGAGGCATCCCTCCAGTGACGCTCTGCAGCCACTGCCGTCAACACCTGTCTTGTCACTTGTCACTTGTCACCTGTGTTACGGCGTCGGAAGCGCAGACGCCGCCACTGACCCTGCTGTCAGACGGCATCGGGGTCAGTGGCGGGGAAGAGCGCTGGAATATCCTGAAAAAGCGCCAGAATATGACGGGAAGAACAGGTCGTGTGAAATGCAATGCATCACGCACTAGGAGTCACAGGGGGCGCCGTCGGCTGGTCTGAGGAGTGTCACCGCACCCAAGCGGGACGCGGTGGAGTGCCCTGGAAATAACCGAAGGTCTGTCATCAATACATTACTATTTATTGGTTCTCAGGCTTTGAACAATATCTCTGTTGAGATGATACACCAGGTTTTAACGAAGACAGAAAAAACAGCTAGGAAAAAATGTGACATGGTAGGATGCTGCTAGAAGGTGAAATCATGCGAGCAGGATCGATTTACTCTTAAGCAGTTTGCGGGTCTACTAGAGAGTTGAGATGGCTGTTCTCGCTCCCGACCTAGGTCTGCCTGCTTTTTACCTCGAAACAATAGTGTGAAATGAAGAGAGTGCAGTGATATTCGCTGGCACCCATGGTTTGATCTCATCGGCAAGTCATCTCACCACCCGTAACGGTGATGTGCCATGTGTGTCGGGACGCCTGATTTGATCTCGACTATCAACATTGTGAGGAAGCACGTGACTACCGCCCTCAGGCAGTGAGGAAGCACATGACCAACGCCGCCAGGCAGTGAGGAAGCACGTGACCAAAGCCGCCAGGCAGTGAGGAAGCACGTGACTACCGCCGCCAGGCAGTGAGGAAGCACGTGACCACCGCCGCCAGGCAGCTCGCGCGTCGGCCCAAGCCGAACTGCAGGTGCTATCGGTTCCGAGAGCAGGGTCTGAGCAGCACAGCATCGGAGTCACCGGTGGAGGCCGGCCGGGCGCTTGGTTCGCAGGCGTTGACGCCAGTGCCGAATCGAGAGGTGTTCAGGATCCTCTAGCGACAGAAAGCGAGAGGTGTTCAGGATACTCTAGAGACGGAGAGCGAGAGGCGTTCAGGATCCTCTAGAAACGGAGAACGAGAGGCGTCCAGTATCCTCTAGAGACGGAGAGCGAGAGGTGTTCAGGATCCTCTAGAGACGGAGAGCGAGAGGTGTTCAGAACCCTCTAGAGACGGAGAGCGAGAGGTGTTCAGGATCCTCTAGAGACGGAGAGCGACAGGTGTTCAGGATCCTCTAGAGACGGAGAGCGAGAGGTGTTCAGGATCCTCTAGAGACGGAGAGCGATAGGTGTTCAGAATCCTCTAGAGACGGAGAGCGAGAGGTGTTCAGGATCCTCCACTCGCCGTTCAGCGGGACAGGTGTCGACGCGACGTACTGCCTCGGCTCGCCGACACCTCACTCAGCTAGGTGCACCATCACGAACCGGCCGGATTACTGCCGGGAGCCGCGTGCTGTCCACCGGGGGCGGGCACCGAGCACGGGCGGCGGTGGCCAGCTCGTGCGGACAGACGAGCGCCGCTTCAGGGGTGACGGGAGGCACACCGCGTGGGCGCGTGCTGCAGGCAGGCGCGCCATTTCCGGACGGCGCGCCGGCAACTTCGACCGGCGTGTGAACGCGCACGCTGTGCGGACAGACGGCCGAGGTGCGCGAGCTCCACGCTCTACGTGAAGGAATTCTGACGCGAAGCTCGTCCATTGTGGCGGGCAATATCACTCTCTGCTTAGCCATCAGGTTTGACAAGTGTGCGGCGTAAAGCTATTTTGAAAAAGATGTATCTGTTTAAGCGATTTTAAGCTGCCGATATATCAATTTTGTCATAACTACATCAATAACTAGTGTCTAAGCCATTCCTTATTCAAGCAACCCTTCCGTTTGTCTCCGTTGGCAGTACCTTCACTCAATGCTGTCAGTTCAGAACATTTTGCATGGAGTTTGTATCAATTTAACCAGAATGGAGGGGAAATTTTCAGTAGTGTCACTGATGGGCAAGAATTCAGGAAGTGGGAGGTGTATTCAGACCTCCTGAAGCTGCCAATTTTGATCGGAAGGATACACACGATCCTTCTAAATGGGCGTCTTTTGTTGGAAAATTAGTGTAAGCTAGACTGCAGTCGGGCAATTATAATGTGGCGTCGGTCTCCTGCCGGAGAAGGGGAGGTGTGACGCAGGACGTGCACTTGTTGGTCAATCCAGTCTAAATCCTCGAATGCTCGACATAAATCGAAGTAAGACCATTCTTGCAATAAGTTTTTCCGCAACAATTATCTTGTTATGTGGGTACGGACATTTATACATGAGCCACTTGCCTAGTAGAAGTAGAAAATAATCGGCATACTATAAAAACAGGTCATCTCGCCACATTAGCTGGTGGTAGTGCGGTGGTTGGGACCTGTTGGCACCATGGTTGGGACCATGGTGTGTGCCATACAGAACACCGATAGGAGGCTCCCTGACACCTCCTGACATCTCCTGACATCTAATACAGAACACCGACAGGGGCCTCCCTTCCATCCGACATCTCCTGTCATCTCCTGACATCTCCACAACACGACGTGCACGATACAGCACACCGACAGGAGCCTTCCTGACACCTCCTGACACCTGCATTCGATGCACTACACCGACAGGAGCCTCTCTGCCATCTCCTGACATCTTCTGACATCCCCTGACATCCCCTGACATCCCCTGACATTCCCTGGCATCCCCTGGCATCTCCACAACACGACGTGCACGATACAGTGCGCCGACAGACGCCGCCCTGACATATCTCTGCTCCATCAGAGCCGTCAGTGTCGGTGTCAGTGACAGTGTCAGTATCATCAGTGTCAGTGTCAGTGTCAGTATCCATGTCCGTGTCAATGTCAGTGTCAGTGTCAGTGTCAGTGTCAGTGTCAGTGTCAGTGTCAGTGTCAGTGTCAGTGTCACGGGGGTCGTCCGCACGCCGAGGACAACACCTGAACGAAGCAGCGAACACACGGCGGTGCGACTCGCGGCCCGCCTCCGTGCATCCGGCCGGCCACACCGACAGACACGTCCGACTCACGTGGCACACTTCACGGTCGGTACGTCCGCAGCCGTCTGACACCTCGGCCAGAATCGCCCGCACACTACTAGCAACTAACAGGCGGCGGCCGGCGTGATAGGCGGCGTCGAGTTGTTCGCACCTCCTTGCTCTCGCGGTAAAGATCCCTCGGCGCTCTTCGATATGAGAAGGCTAAAGCCGGCTCCCTGGCAAAATCAACATCTCAACACTCGAAAACACCCCCATACCCACCCAAACTACCACTTACTTTGTGGAGGAGTGAAGTGAAATTGAAACCATTTAGACATCAGGGAGATGTCCCCAACTCAGCCCCTATCTTTAGCATCTAAAATGTCACACAAGCTATAACGTAAAATTCCCTTAACGTAAATGTCCACTTGCCGGCACATTGATCGCAAACACTCGCTTTTGTAGACAGACATGTAAAGTCCTCGCTTTAAATGCGGCACAAATGGCCTGCACGGTTCGGCACGCCCAAAATATCGCTCCCCGCATCGCCTGCACCGGTAGCGGGACGCTGTTGTGACAGCTGCGTCTGTCATGTGCCGGCCGACTGTGTGCCGTCTGTCACGTGCCGGCTGACTGTGTGCTGTCTGTCATGTGCCGGCCGACTGTGTGCCGTCTGTCACGTGCCGGCCGACTGTGTGCCGTCTGTCACGTGCCGGCCGACTGTGTGCCGTCTGTCACGTGCCGGCCGACTGTGTGCCGTCTGTCACCTGCCGGCCGACTGTGTGCCGTCTGTCACGTGCCTCCCGGCGGCGATGTGCGGCGGCGCGGGGCAGTCGGCCGTCGCATTAGGCAGTCTGCCGACGAGCGACGCGACCTCCCGCAGTTCGCCGCAGTAGGGGAATGTGCCAGTGCTAATTAATAGTCGCCGCTGCACTCAGCACTGCTGGCGGCTGGTGGCGCGGGTCGACCTTAAGAGCAGCCAACTGGGCCAACGCCGGTGCCCACACTCGCCTCGCCTATTATTAGTCTGATTGCGACATTTGAATTTCTGTCGCCCATACAGCCGGGAAACGGCTAATTGGTGTGCATGCAGTCTCGGAATTCACGCGGCTAATCGCCGGCGGCAGGCCAGCGGCCAGTCCAGTCAGTTGTGGGTCAAATTCGCCCATTAAATGCGAAGTGAAACAAATATGAAATCGATGTGATCGTGCGACGCTTTTAGCATGATGACAAAACTAGTGCTGGGAGGCAGTTATCGTGTTTTGCGGGTATGTTGGATGCAAGGTTGTCGCCATAAAATAAATAATAAATGTGTATACGTCTTAACATGATTACATGCGATTCATTTCAGTCCGATTGCAGTGTTGTTGTCCCCACGAGAACGAAATGTAACCTCCACTTATCTCAGGAGATAACGCAAACAAGCCGTGACAAAGTATGTACATCTACGTTTTTAATATCTTGGAGAAATGACAGTCGTGGACTCGGTGCAAAGTGGGAATTCAACATCTTCTCTTCTCTAAAATGTTCCTAGACGCTGTTCCTATCTTCATTCATAATTAATCAGAGCGCTACCACATGCATATGCTACCGCTTTCTACCTCAGGCATGTACCCTATGCATATATGCGTAGAACATGCATAGCTTGTGACGATAAGCTGATGACATTCGGGCCTTCACCGATGCCTTTCTCAACAGCGACGTTTCAAGAAAGCTGCTGACAAAGTGGGTACGTCGCTCGGTCTGCGAAACTCGAATCGACTCAACCACGCGCATAGAAATGATGCAATCGCAGTGGGACGTGTGCCGTAGGCGAATGTCGAATCGTCGCGGTCCGCTCTCCGGCGATGGACTTTGTTCTCTCAAGAGTCTCGCACGTGCCTCCGGCCGAGACGTGCCATTGTTCCGCCTGCTGCGTTGCACACGACCCATGCCATGAATCGCCGGCAAGGTAGGAGTGACGATAACTCGTTCACTCACAAGTTGTTATTGACTTGTCCGGCTGCACGTGACAGTTGGCAGCGGCCTGTAAAGCAGGCGCTATTCTGTCGGCGACTCGTGAATTGTGCGAGTGTCTGACCGTGCAATAGCGGGCCGGGTGAAAGACGACGGTAAGGCTGGGCGTTGAATTGGGCTAGGTTCAGCACGCCTGTGTCATAACTCTATACTGTTATGACACGCCTGTGTCACAACAGGTTGTGAACTAGACTCCACTGACGCAGCCTTCTGTCGCGTCCACCAGAGGTTGGAAGTCACCGACAATACATGGCCTGTGCAACTTGGTGTCGCAAAGAAGACTATGGCATTCGGTCTTCCGTGCTGAACGCCCGTGCGGCGGTCAGGATCACACCTGTCACCTGGCTGTTGGGCAGTGTCAATGAGTTTAATGCGGTGATTTGTCCAGCAGGTGGACGAGAACTGTACCCTGTGATGGTCTACATCCACGGCGACTCGTTCCTCTGGTCGTCGGGTAATCTGTACGACGGTCGCGTCCTCGCCAGCTACGGAGAGGTGGTGGTGGTCACCGTCAACTATCGACTCGGCATGTTCGGTGAGTGAACACGCGGGTCCGTCCTTGCGCTGGCTCAGCGACCGTGGTCGAGTGTTGGCAGGCCTGTTGGGGAAAGGTACGCTAGTCGGGACCATGTTTCCGAACGTTTACGTTTATGCTTACGTTAGGGACTCCAGCAATGGAAGCAAGTTATGCCAATAGCATGTTCGTCTGGCGGACATTTACGGTAAACCACCTCACGTACGTCCGACGCAATACACACAATAATTTTTGGTGCTCGGTAGCGAACAACTCGCCGAGTGAGGGGGCCTGCCCCCAGTCAGTCATCGATGACGCCGCGATTTGATCAAATCTCAGCGCCACCTCCAGCTTTCCGGTTCCCGCCCGTCTCAGAATCGGCAAGTGGGTCGCTTGGAGTTCGAGAATGCAAACCAGCTCTCTCTCTCACATTACGTTCATTCACATACATCATATTACCGGGCAATATCACATCAAAGGCAGGAGAAATACTCCTGTTAACTGAGCAAAACTCCACAGTGTGCCAAAATGAGTGCCGGTAAAAACTAGACGGCCTAAATGTGCTGTATTTTTTTTATTAGTACAAATTACGATGCACAAATGACTTCTGAAAGAACTGGGAGATCGTTTTCCGGAACTGTCATCCGGTTTAGCTGAAATTGATCTCTGACAGTGCAGTGCTGCATTGAGATTATATTTGTTAAGTATATGGGACAGCTCAGCAGAAAACTTTCAACGGCTTGAGGTTTATGACAATGGTTGCATGTGGGATCTGGGCTACTTATCATCAAGTGGCAATGAGTTATATTTGTGTGGCCTTATCGGAGGTCCACTGTGACCATCTCATGTAGACGGCACGCTTGGTTTGCTGCCGACCAAGGTGGGAGTACATGCTTAATGGGAAATAGGTAGGTGATGACGTGATTTCGGCTCTCATTGCTTATGTAGATATGTCATGTAAAAAGAGTGCGGATTCAGTAAAAGGGCAAAATAACAGCGGGAAAGGGAAATATCACAGAGGGAAAAGGGAAATACACAGACAGACATAAATAAAGGTTTGTCTTGGCCAGAGCATCTGCTGTTTCATCATCAGGTACTCCAGCATTCCCCGATACCCAGAGGAACTGCATATTTTCTTCCGGTATACTCAGCAATAGGGTATTACTATTTTCAGGAGCTGCATCTGGGTAGCACGACGAAATGACTCAATGAAGAAACTCTCCTGATCATTACTCCTGGGAAGTGCTCCTAAGTGGTGCTCCTAGGCCAACTGAGATGAGAAACTCAAATATTTTTGGGTCGCAACTTCCCGCCTGCCCTTTGATCTAGGTTGCGGAAGTATGTATGTATGCTGCGGAAGTATGATCTAGGTTGCCTTTGAACGGAAGGACGAGTAAGTGTCGTGGTATGGCGGCATCGATTGGCATCGTGGAATGGCAGTGTTCCGAAGAACGTCTGGCGCCAGACTTGGGTGGAGGTCATCCACGGCCCAAGAGGAATCGCCCTTACTCTTCCGCTGATCTCACGAACCAGATCCGTGGGATTACAGCGTTGGATGGGATGATATTTTGGCGTTCCCTAACCATCTGGTAACTGAATAGGGCAGGATAGGGTAGCAAGACTGTCGGGAAAGGGCATTGAACGAGGCAGGTTCCTGGACCACCCATCAATGCCGCTCCCGGTCGCAAGTTTCAACGTGTAAGGCCAGGCATGGCGTCGATTGAGTAAGGTTTGATATATTGGCCATTAATATCTGAGCACAGTTATAAGGTCGCACAGATATCGACGGAAATTTTCACCGCCCAGTTTTGCCAAGCCTTCAGGGCAGTGCCTGAAATGAACACAAATCATATAATCCGGATAGTTGCATCAGCCGCTTAGATGTAGAACGTTGGAACGGGTAATTAGCATGTATTTGAGATTAACCAAGGCACCAGTGAAAGGGAGCAAGTCTCGCTAAATGCCTACGTAAAACTGGAGGGAAAATCGTGAGCGAACCAGATTATTCCTGATAACCGAGTGACGTATGGAATGAAAGGAGCGAAAGACTGTTGCATTAATACTTAAAGTGGTAGTTTTAAGAGCCAGTGGAATTAGTTCGAGTGTACCGCAAGTATTCAGTTGTCAGAAACCTCACTGCTAAAGATAGCACCATAAATAACGAGGCCTCGCTTGTATTTGGCTGCTTCGCGAAGGTCGATTTTATGTGTGTATGCGGTGAAGGAGTGGGGGGCGTGAGTGGGTGGTGGATGTGCTGTTTACATGATGGTATCTGGATGGATCCCGTAAATGGATGAGCGGCGACGGTGGTGGCAGCACCAGTGCCGTGCACCTCTATTATAGTTATCCATCAGCGTCACATCACACCCGAAGCCCACAACTCCTCCTCGCTACATGGTCAGTCGGATGCACTCACGGGCGTACGTGATGTGGACAAAACTTAGCATCGCCTATGTAAATTCGTGTAGTGGTGGGGACGGGCCGCAGGTCTGGAGACGACGATGAAGTGGTTGAAGAGGTGGGCCCGAGAACAGCCATCAAGCTAACCAACAGGATTGCCATCTAGCCAACCAATAGGACGGCCGCAGCCCCCCGCACACAATCAACTGACAACCGGACGTCAGACCCGACACCGCCCAGCCCCTCACCAACCAGGAGGCCCGCCCCGACACCGCCTGATCCCTCACTAACCAGGAGGCCCGCCCCGACACCGCCCGATCCCTCATCAACCAGGAGGCCCGCCCCGACACCGCCTGATCCCTCACTAACCAGGAGGCCCGCCCCGACACCGCCCGATCCATCATCAACCAGGAGGCCCGCCCCGACACCGCCTGATCCCTCACTAACCAGGAGGCCCGCCCCGACACCGCCCGATCCATCATCAACCAGGAGGCCCGCCCCGACACCGCCCGATCCCTCATCAACCAGGAGGCCCGCCCCGACACCGCCTGATCCCTCACCAACCAGGAGGCCCGCCCCGACACCGCCCGATCCCTCATCAACCAGGAGGCCCGCCCCGACACCGCCTGATCCTCACAACCAGGAGGCCCGCCCCGACACCGCCCGTCTCACCAACCAGGAGGCCCGCCCCGACACCGCCTGATCCATCACCAACCAGGAGGCCCGCCCCGACACCGCCTGATCCCATCAACCAGGAGGCCCGCCCCGACACCGCCCGATCCCTCACCAACCAGGAGGCCCGCCCCGACACCGCCTGATCCATCACCAACCAGGAGGCCCGCCCCGACACCGCCTGATCCCTCACCAACCAGGAGGCCCGCCCCGACACCGCCTGATCCTCACTAACCAGAGGCCCGCCCGAACCGCCAGCCCCTCACCAACCAGGAGGCCCGCCCCGACACCGCCTGATCCATCACCAACCAGGAGGCCCGCCCCGACACCGCCCGATCCCTCATCAACCAGGAGGCCCGCCCCGACACCGCCTGATCCATCACCAACCAGGAGGCCCGCCCCGACACCGCCCGATCCATCATCAACCAGGAGGCCCGCCCCGACACCGCCTGATCCATCACCAACCAGGAGGCCCGCCCCGACACCGCCCGATCCATCACCAACCAGGAGGCCCGCCCCGACACCGCCCAGCCCCTCACCAACCAGGAGGCCCGCCCCGACACCGCCCAGCCCCTCACCAACCAGGAGGCCCGCCCCGACACCGCCCGATCCTCACCAGCCGGACGGCTCACCATGCAGCTGCTCCAGGCCCGCCCCGACACCGCCCAGCCCCTCACCAACCAGGAGGCCCGCTCCGACACCGCCTGATCCCTCACTAACCAGGAGGCCCGCCCCGACACCGCCCACCCCGGCGTGACCCGGACCTCCTTACAGTGACGCTAGACTTTTAAATGTATTGAATGAAGGACACTGAAAACAACTCAGGCTGAGCAACCCACGAGAAAGGTGTGACAATGTCAGATGATACGAATAATAGGTCGATTGCACAGGTATTATGATGGGATCAGTCACAGTACGTTGGCGAAGAGTCATTAACACGCGCCCTGGAGGGCCTCAGAAAATTACGCACACTGGAGGGAGACGGATTCCGCCCCCCTAATATCTCAGCTCCTACTGAGGCTAGATCAACACAATTCGTAGAGTGGATGGGCACGATAGTAAACTCTTTTGTGTGCAAATTCCATGACCTGAATATCTTAAAGGTCAAATGAGGTTAAAATAACAAATGTTTCTGGTTTTGCGTGGCTTGGCTTGTCATTGCTATGGATCGCTGTGATTGTGTTTAAATGCTCCAAAATTTGCATTAATCATGTTTTGGACATTACTAATGATGAAATACAGATTCCAGACCCGCCATTTGACCTCAGGTCAACTATCTAGGAGCACTTTATCAGGTAATTTCCTGCTCCAGTTAGCGGAACTGAGCTGCCCACTCGACTGCTCCGTTGGTCGGCTCAGCACAATCGGCTTCGCAAAAAAGGAGTGAAATGCATGAATAAAGTATGGAAATGCTCAGGCACACAACGGCAAACAATAGATTTCGGGATGTATATGGAGTAACATGTAAAGTGACATCAATCGCATGACAGCCATTTGCATTTATGACAACATTCCAGTTGACCATGTTTGGTTCCATTAGCCTGTCATGAACTTGACCTGACTTGAGTTCGGCGAACTAACATGACTTTTAAATTGTATAGCATAACAATATGCATCAAACAAGTCGCTAGTGTTGGCAAGAACACTTCGCTTTTGCCAATATACGGGAAGCGCATCAGCGCCGATTTTTGTGGTCTGGAGCTGCGATTGATTTTATTTAACGGCCCCTAACTTGAAAAACTTTCAGCAGATTTTCATTTTGTTTACTTCAAACAATGCGTCGGTTATTTTTTAGCAGGTACGTAAAACATGGCGTATATTGGTCGGTAAAATATGGAGTTATGTACGAAAATAGGAGGGATGGGCTGATGTCGCCATCCCCCTCCAGGGCGTGTGCTAACCTGTCATGAACTTGACCTGACTTGACCTCGGTGACCTGACACGACTTTGAAACAATATAGCATAACAATATACATTAAACAAGTCGCTAGTTTTGCCAAAAACACTTCATTTTTTGCCAATATACGGGAAGCGCATCAACGCCGATACTTGCGGTCTAGCACTGAGAAAATGTTTTGAATTTAGGTACCCCTAACTCGAAAAATGTTCGGTCGATTATCATTTTTATTCCTTTAAACAACACGGCAGTCATTTATCAGCAGGTACACAAAGAATCGCGTATATCGGCCAGTAAAATCTGGAGTTATCTACAAGAAACCGGAGGATTGGGCGGATTTCGCCCCCACTCGAGGGCGCGTGTTAACCCGCGCCGACTTTCCGGTCAGATCCTCACACCCCGTCTCGGGGCGGGGGCGGATAGTAACCCCCCTCTATAATCCAAACTAAACGTCGCACGAAAACGAAAGAGGTGTCATCGGAAGGCACCCGACGAGTAGGGTCCGGATCCACCCACAAAACAATTTACCCCCAAAAGTAACGTCACTAGGGGGGGCTAAATTTTCACTTTTCAGGACTTACATTATGTTTTTCGCTTTGGGGAGTTCATTTTGGGGGATATTTGAGAGGGAAAATTATTATTTGGAATCAGAAGAAGACAGCAAAATCGACCAGGGCCATAAATGTTTGCCCCCACAAAAAAAGTTCTTCAAAATTTCAAAATCTTTAGCTTCCAAGTTTTCTCTGATTTTCCTTTTGTAATGGGTAGATCAGACAGAGAAACGTTGTTGGAAGTCAACTTTCCATAATACAAAATGCTTACTTTAGCCAGAATCTTCGATTTGAACTGCAATAGGCAAATATGCAAAATGTATATGTTGTCAAAAACTGGAAAAATGAAAAATGTCTCTTGTACATTTTGTTGCATCCCTAAAGATAAGCAAACGTTGAAAGTTTCATTAAAATATCTGCATCCGCTAAAGCGTGACGACTGGTTGAACCTTTTGGAGGTGATCCCACTTGACCTAGACTAACTCGTTGACCTTATATGACCTGACTTTAAAATTTGTATGCGGCATGCCAAATTGATGTGCAAAAAGGTATGCCAAATGTTGGCGCGCTGCCGCGCGCCGTTCGTTCGCTATCCACGAAACATCTCAGGGGGGGTTGAAGATCCCCCGAGACGGAACAGATAAACTAAAGATCGTTGGTTTAAAATGGCTTCACTTTGCTGACCTCGTACACTTGTAGAAGCTCGTCTTCCTTTTTGTCAATGTGCATGGAACTCGTTCAGAATCAGATTGGGACGTGGGAGATTTTTAAAGAACTTTTTAAAAGATATTTTGATGGAACTCTCCAACGCGGTGGGGGCAGGTATAACGAGACTACGATAACATCAATTCATAATAGTTTTACTTGAGCAGCTGCACAATCTCGCTCACTTTCCACAACACATGGTGATGAAGAAAGGTTCTGGAAACATATATGACAGTCCCGCCTTAGCGGTGCTCTGATACAATATTATGAGAATAATAGGCATACACAGATATGTTGAAGTTATACTGATCAGTATCAGGAAAATGCGTTTCCTGAATTGCAGCAATCAATCACAAATTTGTAAGGATCTTAGCATTGAACTCCAGCAAGTGAAATATCCAACTTAGTGTATTCTACTGCACCGTACATTCTGTCAACTGTTCCATCGCAATTTATTATACTTGGTAGCCAAACTGGCTCGTCCAGATTGTCCTATGTCGGTTTTCTGGCGAGGTGCGGCAGGGACCGGTGAGTCAGTGTGAGTGTTCTCTGATGACCGAGAGTCACACCGGCGTCACACACGCACTGTGACTCTCATATACGTCACACACGTGACACGCGTCACACACGTCGCTGGCTATGGCTGGGATGGCTGACTATGGCTATGTCTCGCACGACTGGGGCCGGAGACAGAGCGTCAGACGAGCTCAGCCAGTCAGTCGGCCTGCCGGGCGGCGGCAGAACGCTCCGGAGCCAGTCATTGGCGAGGTCGACGGCTGCGAGCCGGGCTGTGTCAGCGTGTTGGACGGCGACGAACAGCCGACCGCCGGTGCCGCCGCGGTCAGGACGCCGCGCCTCGTCAGCTCGCTGGACGGCAGTGGGAAGCCGGGCTCGTGCGTCGGTGCGACCAACGACAGAGCACCGCACCTCTAACACGTGTACAGTACAAGGCTCAACCACAACACACACACACACACAATCCACCGACGCAACGCAAGCTGACCCAATGGCCACAAACATATCACGATGGCTACAATTCGCAACACAAAACATCCTTCAATATCAAACATCACAACTCCCACCAGAATGCTTCAACGGCTCCCACGCTACCCACTTCAGACACACTCCACAAGAGCCAACATCGGGTCCAGCACGACGCAACACCCCCTTCCATCCCAATGTAAGCCCCACCTCCACCACCACAGAAGAGGCATCACCGTCAGCCGGCCGTCAGCCGGCGTCGGAACGCCGGGACCTGTCTCTGCTGGGTGCAAGGACAGAACGTTTGGCGCCGGCGCGTCGGAAGGCGTCAGGTGTTGGTGCACCAGGTGACGTCGGTGTCAGCCCGGCGCTCTGATGGTGGTGAGGCATAAGATGACGTTGGTGTTATCCTGGGCCTCTGATGTGGGTGAGGCAACAGGTACCCTGCGCAAACCGGCCGGCACTGAATCACGGGAGCTTGGAGGCAGTTGGTCGGCTTCTGCGAGAGTAGCTCCGTCAGACATCGAGAGGACAGAATTTCATCAGAAATGATGTCGCAGTTTCTGCTGCCATTTGGGGAGTTCGCGAGCTCAGACTGTGTGAGGACCACCAGCAGAGGCGGACGTTGTTTTTATCGCTAAGTGAGCTTGGCCAGCCTGCCATCAGCACGGTGATATCGGCTGTTTCCGATTCTTGGGGACTTGGAGAGGTGTTTATCAGCTAGCGGCGAAGAGGTGATGGAGATGGGAAGACTCCTTGATAGCGGAGTTGATGAGTGGGTGAATTGAAGGAGATCGTGATAAATTGAGTGCAAGTGGTGATCCGGAGAGGACGGAAATGGGACAGGGTGTAAAGAGAAGGGGTAGGTTGGGGTTATCGCTCTCCCAGTTACTACTCCAGAACCTATATATAATGGCATTGGAAACTTTAGCTTGCTGTTTTCGTTCGTTTTTCTTTTATTTGTGTGAGTGTGTGTGTGTAATTTTTTACTTTCGTTTCAGTATTCTTTTCGTTCCATGTTTTTTCATGTACTTGTGCGTGTCTTGCATGTGTTGAGTATGGAGATTGTGAGTGACGGAGTTGTTGGAAGATGGGAGTTTGAAGATATTGTCCGTTCATGCTGACACGGGTGGACGGTTTGCTGCAGGCTGACGTAGTGCTTGATTTGTAGGTAAAAAGCGTTGCAGGTGTTGCTGAGTGGTAAGGAGCTGCTGTGACGCTGTCTAAAGTGTTGTACTCATTGCTTGAGAGGACTGAGTCTGCAGTTGGTCCGTAGTGGGTTTACTGGGATTTGCGCGGCGGGCCTAACTACCGGTGGTGGATCCTCTTGGCCAGATGGAGGTGATGGTTTGCGTGTTCCGCGCTGTGGTGTTGGAGGTGGGGCTTACATTGGGATGGAAGGGGGTGTTGCGTAGTGCTGGACCCGATGTTGGCTCTTGTGGAATGTGTCTGAAGTGGGTAGCGTGGGAGTCGTTGAAGCATTCTGGTGGGAGTTGTAATGTTTCATATTGAAGGATGTTTTGTTTTGCGAATTGAAGCCATCGTGATGTGTATGTGGTCCTTGGGTCGGCTTGCGTTGCGTCGGTGGATTGTGTGTGTGTGTGTGTTGTTGTGGTTGAGCCTTGTACTCTACTTGTGTTTGAGATGCTTGTGTCGACGGTTATATGCGACTTGTGGGCTGGTCGTTGGCCCACGGCCTCGCTCGGGGCAGGAACCAGCCCGAGGTGGACGAGGCGGTACATTTGTCTCTCCGCTCACCACCGAGGGCAAACGCTGTCCCAGGTGGCGTGGTCTGTGCCGCAACCGACGCGGCACCGCACGTAGCTTGCATCGATGTGGTGAATGGCAGCACAGGCATTACATGTTGGTGTCGTGTCATGAAATCCTTCCTCGAGTGATGACGATGACAAACTGACAGCGTGGCTGGAAGGGGTAGTGTGACGTCACTGGGTATCTAATGTAACCGGCTTTGCCGTGTTCAGGGGGTTTTCGTGCGTTGACGGTCAATGTTATTATGTGTGTTAACCTGTTGTATGGTGGGACGGGGTCTGTAGATAGAGGTGATCTTCTGGCTTCCAAACGTGAAAGCCAGGTCCTCCTCCGCCACCCAGGCCAGCTCTCTTGGGTGCATCGTGCCTTGTGACGTCTTGAGGTGAGTGGCTGGCCTGATGGTGATTGGCGTGCTTTTTATGGGTTCGATTGCTGGCAAGACTTTGGAGTCCGTGTCATCGCTATATTGCATCAGGAATGCCCACGATCTAATAAGTCGTGCGTGTAAAGCCGCTCCGGCGTAGCCGGTGATCCCCCCCCCACAGTATTGAGGTCAAGGAAGCCCTTGGGTTCTCCATTATCTCGGCGACAGAGGAAACAATCGCAGGTGGGTATTTCTGCCTCTGTGTCGGTGGCCATGTTGTGAGTTACATCAATCAATAATGTGTTAGTGTGAGTTGTCATAGGCGTAGTGGCGAATGAAGGATAGGCTTACACAAGTACACAGTCTCAGAAAAGGGACTACATGGTCATGCCGAAAGCCCCATAATATAGAAATGCGGGACATAAAAATTGAAGAAAACGCAAAACAGTAGCAGAATCGACTCTTAAAGATAGCACCAAGTAGAGTAGAAAAAGTACGTACTAAAGGTACTGAATAACAGTAATTGGAGGGGATGTGGTGTGGTGATGTGTTGTTGATGCTGTTGTGTTGTCAGTTCATGTTCTGGTGTAGTGTGGTCCGTGTTCGTGTCCGGTGTTCCATGGCGTGGGCTTTGGTGTGGTGCGCGTGTTGGTGTCGAGTCCGATGAAGGTGACGCGTGTGGGGGTGGGGGTGAGGGTTTGAGGGCGGTCTTCGCCGCTGCATTCGGCGGAGACCGCCCTGAAACACTAAGGTCAACCTTCGCGACGTGGGTCTGCGCCTGTGTGAGCAGCCGAACAGCAGAAGCCCTGCGAGAGGACGCCGCCGCCGCACCAGCGGGTGAGAAAAAGCCAAAGTCTAAAGGAAAAGGTGAAAGGGAATTAAGAAAGCATACGTTAAGAAGATTAGTTTAATGGAGATATATTTAATTACATTTCGGGATGGACTAATTATAACTACGCAAAAACAGCTGGATTACACTGATGCTAGGTCAACAGACGCTGACGTAGCTCGCACTCCCACCAGCACCATCCATCCCCACCCCCCACGAGCTCTAAGAGAGCGCTAAGGGAGCGCTATCTACGCTGATTGCGCTCGTAAATACCTGATGGTGGATCACACGATGTCTCAGAAAGAATAGCGCGCACTCTTGCCATGGGTTGTTAAGATTTCAGCGAAATGTGGCGAAATGTGCACCGCACACAGCCGCTTCCTTTCACCACGTATACCACTGCCCTTTTGGGACGTTTTTAAGGTGCGCAGTTTACATCAAGAGCGTACTGCATTGATCACACATGGTCTTAAGTGCTTTTCTCACGACAAATACAATATTTTGAAAATTGATCATTGATGGTGTCTAAATGTATGCTTACAACATTGGTGTCAAGCTCATGAAGAGAAGAATGCACCACGAAGGGTGGGCCTCGGCCATCACAAATGGAAAAGCGACTACAGCTGTGCTGTTTAGCAGCTATCACTAGACGACACAAAATTACTTCATGATGTTGGTCCTAACTATACACCTGCTTAGGTGGTGGTATGGACGTTTAGAAACAAGCTAGACACTCATGTTGGACAGCTGGAAACGAGACGCGAGAGTGGGAGGGAAGCATGGCAGAATTCTGGGTCCTGAGTCCTGAATAAAGATCTTGATTGTTTGCTTTGGAATTTTGAACGCTTAAATAGGTACATCTTCTATTAAAAAAGGTTGGCTTGCAATGTTACTATGACATTCCATAGCAAAATCAGTCTAATACGGATCAGACTAATACTAGGTACTAGATGTAACAAAGTTTCTAAAAATGTTCTGTTTTAACCGTAGAATATGTATGCTAGCATAGTACCATAATGCTGGTCCGTAACTGTAGATACTGTAACCCTGTAAGCCAGCAGACAGGCAACTCCTGAACTGGAGCCGGCCGTTGGCTTGCCGACGGCTCGCGCCGCGGTAGCGGCCGGAAGTGAGCCTAAAGTCCAATGGCTGGCGCGTTGCTGGGTCGTCCGCGGGGCGGGGGAAGGTCACCTGACGGTCGCCGAGAGCCAGGGCGGTGTCCCAGACCCCCGCTGACAGAGCGCTCCTGACGGTCGCGACGCGCGGATCTGACGTGGTCGGACCCCTCGATAAATTGAACATCTGTCTTTCGGCCCCGAAATGTGAAGTAAAATCATTTACTGTGCGTTGTATGAATTTTCGTTTTTGCCGTTTACTTGCCTTCAACTGCACAATACATTAAGTGCAGCATAATCGAACTTTCGGAGTTGTCGCGACGCGCGGTTATACTGGACTATATCACGTGCCTAAAAGGACGACCTTTTCTATATTGACTATTACATGCATTATTATCATAACCATGGCTATGTTAATTAGATGTGTACCAGCCTCACTATCATGTGCTCAAAATCGCAAAAGAACCCCAATTCATCGCTTCGGTACCAACCGTGCAGGTTACCCTCCATATCTTCACAGGGGATTTGAGCCGAGATAATCCAAATTTAGCTAACTTCACCTAACCGTATCCTAACCTAACCTAACATAACCTAGCTTAACAAGACCCGATCTGATCTGACCTAAGTAGATCTCAATTAATGTAGCTTTTCCTGCTCTTCCCTGACTTCATTTGTAAACTTATTATATTTGTATGCTACTAACAAGGCTGTATTTTCCTGCATCTTTCCAACGGCAGCTTGCCAGACGTGGCAGCACCTGCGAACGTCAATTTTTCGACCGATGAAGGAGGCTCCAGAAAACCCACCGATTCATTGATGCAATGAGCTGGGTGAGAAGGTTACCGATGTGGAGATGACCCCAGTTGGCGACACTTGGCACGTGACTTGAGCGACCTTTGCAATTGTTTGTCTGTATGCGCATGCAAACAAAAGGACAAGCATTTCTCGACAACTTTGGAAACCTACCGCTATGTATTAAATCTCCGACAGATATTTATCGTGACTCAGTCACGACATTTAAAATATATTTACGATTTTGAACAACACTAGTCTGCGTGATTTATAAGGTCAAGGGTGTCTCAGCTGTTTTTAGGTCAGTTTTTCATGCTGATTCTGAAAATGGCATCAGTTTTGCTCGATTAGCTAGATTTTTAAAATATGTTATTTAACTCATATGAACCAAAACATTGCTCTGACTGGTTTACTAGTGAATCCGAGAGAAGAATAAATAAAGGTTTGAACTCCAAACGGATGGACCATAATTGTACTCAGAACGCATCCCAACAGTACATACTACTGCGGAATAAATGGCCTTTTCAGGGACTTCCGACTGTGTTGAGCAGATGTGCATCCCTCTTCAGGCACCAACAACAGTCCGCCAGAAAGTTCACATCCCACCGACCTTGGTAGCGTTCTTCCATCACCCGTATGTATTGTGGAAGCGTTCTCTCTGCTCTTCACGGTAATCTCCACAGTTATCTGGGAATAATCTAGATGGGACCTAAGGAAGTGCATTTATATCGACATTCGAGCACTAAGTTGCTGAAAACTGTCCATCAACTCATCGACGATCTTCACGTATTCCGCACTTCTGTGATTACCCAGGAAGTTGGTGATGATTGACTTCAAGGCCAGCCATGCAGAGAGCTTAGACTGCTCCAGACATTCTTCGAATCGAGTATCCTTCATGAGCTCCCTTATCTGAGGACCGTCGAATACACCAGCCTTCAGCTCCTCTTTGCTCACATGAGGAAATTTCTGTCCCAAAAATGCAAATCCTTGTCCTTCTTTATCCAGTGCTTTCACAATATTTTGTTCATCAAACCGAGTTTAATATGGAGTGGTGGAAGTAGGATTTTCTGTGGTTCAACCAGGGGGCGTGACTGCACGTTGTGGGATCCAGGTTCAAGTGCATGCCTGGATGGCCAGTCGCGTTGTACATAGTACTGTTTGTCAGCCCGACTGTCCCAGAGGCATAGAAAGCATGGATATTTCGTGTAGCCGCCCTGCAGCCCAAGGACGAGACCTACTACACTGAGGTCACCACAGATCAGCCAACCATGCCCTTTGTAGTTCAAAGCAGACAACAAAGGTTTCATGCTGTTATGCGTTTCCTTAAGTTGCACGGAGTGTCCAACAGGAATCGACGCGAACTTATAACTTCTTGCCGTTGTTCAGAAGAACTGCCTTCAGGCTCTTACTCGAGGAGTCTATGAACAGCCTCCATTCTGCCGAGTTGTACTCTGTACCCATTGCTTCTACTAGGCCCGCGATGTTGTCGCTGTAGACTAGAGAATGTTCTTCGTCGAAGGTAAAGTATTCTCTGAATTCTTTTTCGCGATTCCGATAGCAAAAGAATGTCATTTCAGGCGCCAGCAAACGTTTCTCGCGGAGCCGTGAACCCAGCAGCTGAGCAGATTCCTTGGACAAGTTCAGGTCCCTCGTTAGGTCATCGAGTTCAACTTGGTTCAACGGTACCAGTCGATCGTTCTCGGTCGGTTCATATGCACCAGACGCGTCTGCGTGCATTTCATCCCCACTAGAGTCGGAAGATGACTCGATGTCGACATCGGGTTCAGGGATGTACTTGTACTTGTACTTATACTTTAAAAGATAATGCTTTGTCCCTTTTCTCCCGCGTCCGAATTCTCATTTCTCTCCGCTACTGATATATCATACTGCAGTATGCATACTGATACATCAGTGTGTGAGTTGTTATCTTTGCCGTAGTGTGAAAACTTGAGCTAATCGAGAAAAATGGATAGTATTTTCGGATTCAGCACACGAAACTTGTATTAGAACAGCTGAGAAACTTCCGACCTTTTGAAGAAAAAAAAATTTGAAACGCAGGCCAGTGTAATCGTTAGATGACACAATGGCACAATTTACTACTACAATCGCTAGATGGCACCGGCACAAGTGTGCCTGCCAAATGCTGCACCGCGGTGCACATTGTTAATTATTGTCGCCAGATGGCACTAGTGCAAGTGCGCCTGCCGAATGCTGCACCGCGGTGCACATTGTTAACTATTGTCGCCAGATGGCACTGGTGAAGTGCGTACGGTGAATGCTGCACCGGGATGCACTTATTTATGCTGTTCATCCGAGTTATTGGTGGCCAAATAGGGTCACATCCAAAAAAGTAATAAAGACATAAAAAACAAAACATTGGTGCAACTATGAGCCACAAGGGCGCTTCTTGGTTGCACTCCATACACTTAACCAGTTGCCCACCAAATCCGTCGATGAGCTCTCCCTGTAATACTTAAAAGCAAGCCCTCTATTCTTATAATGATTGTCTATGCTGTTTCTAAAGATGTCCAATGCGCTGCTACTGACAATGGTTTCTAGCAGCTGGTTCCAGTGTTCTACTACCCTGTTGGTGAAGAAAGACTGTCTTAACCTTGTTCTGCTGTGGTTAACTTTAATTTTGACTCGATGACCTCTAATTACATAATTTCTGTTAAATTCAAACATTACCCCAAAATATCTCTTCCCCAGACCATGTCAAAATTTAAGGAACTCGATGTGATCTCCTCTCAGCCTTCTATATCTAAGTGAAAACATATTCAATTTCTTCAATCTTTCCTCATGTGCCAGGTTGCTTATATCATTACCATTTTGTAGCCATATTTTGCACAAACGAACAAAGCAAAGGTATTCGCGGCGCAGGCGACGAGACAGGACAATCAGGTGCCATGCGTTGGTCCTGTGAACGATCCGTGTATTGACAGCTGAAATGCATTTGGGCGAGACTAAGGATTCAAATTTGGTTGAGATATCATATGCATCGTACAACGAGAAGGGATTGCAGCATGGAATTAGTGTTGCTGAGGAAAATACTTTCACACCGACATCCACTATTAATTTCGCAGTTTCCCTTCAACCGCTATTTTGTGCTGCAAACCCGCTTCGCAACCTGATCAACTTTGTAATTGAGCGCTATTTTTGGAAGGTCGGACATTCTCTTTAATTAATGCCGCGGATGAATTCCAGCCGGGCTGGCGAACGGCAACGACGTTCACAGCAATACGGAAGTTGAAAGGAAACTTGCATAGCATGCAACTATGTACTGCTTTCTAATAATTCCTACCTGTGTCAGATCAAACTTCAAATTAAGCTCCCAATGATTATTATTCAACCGTACATGTTTACTTGATTTCGTGTTGTTTTTCGTTTTGTTTCAGGTTGATGCGAGCGTTGCTGTGTATATGTGTTGTGGGTGCCTGCATATGTGTGCGTTGATGTATACGTTCTCTCTCAGTTACCTCTTCCATAATATGTTTGTACATATATTCACCTGCATTTCCCAGCCCTTATTGTATACACGACAACCGAATCAAAGCAATAATTTACTATCTTTGATAGGATTGATTGATTATACTTTTAAAGGAATGATGATTCCATTGTCATGAAAATCTTCACGGAAAATTTGAATATTGTCAATATCCGTGGGCTTACCTTAAAATATTCACCAAAATATGAAACCATATATTCATAACAACATAATCCGCTTTTGGAATGAACATTTCAAGCAGGCTCAGTGTGTAGCCATGGGAAACGGTTGTGTTCGGCCACTCGCTATAAATATGCTGCACGTCATTGACTCCTAATTTCGGATTGGCATCGGGCTGAATCCTGCAATTTACCTGCGGAATATGACGGAATATGACACCCTTGGTATTTGGAATCGTGAGCTGAAAACCCTCGTCAAAGTCCACACTTACATCAATGCCACTCATCCTATCATCACATGCATCACAGAGCACACGTTCGATTCAAATTCCATTCCATTTTTGAATGGCGTATGCACAGTCTGGGCGGATTGGGCGTATACCACTGATTTATACATAAAGCCAGCGGGCATAAATCATATATACCTCAAGCCTATGCACATAAAGCCTATGGCGGAACCCTTTATCCTCCAATATGGCTCAGCGTACTCCATTACCACTAAGACCTCGGTGTTCAGTGCATGCATAAGGAGAGCGACCCGCATTGCCTCAGGCGAAGCCGCGTGTAGGCAGGGCCTGCGGGAAATGCGCGACCTCTTTCTGGCCAGTGGGCACCCGCCTAGGAAGGTGCCACGAGCCTCTGACCAGACAGTGGGCCAGTTCAGGTGTCGCGGCAAGCCAAATTATGCTCAACACCAGCGCGCCAACAACAAATATGATTCCACATGCGCAGAAATACCACGCCTGACAGATCACAGGCAACAGCCGACATCACCACACGGTAGCAGGCTGGCCAAACACAACGACACACACACACGATCACAGGCCTCCAGCCATACCCACCCCCACAGAGATACCACCACCTGAATTATCACGTGCATCCAGCGACGTCCCCACTCAGACACCGCCGTCTGACAGCCAACACCTGCGCAGAAGTGTCATCGCCTGACAGATCAGCGGGCGACTGACTGCCTGCACAGGAGATCGCCACCCCGACAGAACCTTTTCGCTGGGTCTGGCGCCGCATTGAGGACCTGAACTTTTGGCACACTTAAGGTTGAACAGCGCGCTGATAACTTCTGATGGGAGTTCGACGGTGCCGCTATCGACACCGCGCGAGCTAAGTTGATGCAGACTGTTGGCCCAGGAAGCGCCTATAGTGCATCCATGTAGTCTATAGTCCATAGCCTATAGTCCATATATGTATATATGCATCCATGTATATATGTATCCATATATGCATGCATTCGAATGAAAAGTGTTCCAAGTAACGCATAGTTAACCACGGCCTTGATCTCCCTATCCTTGCACCCAAGTAACCTGACCTTGATGTCCCTGTAGGTCGTCGGCTGGTGTCGTGGAGGCCGCTGTCGAGCGGGGCGGGGGGCGTGCCTCTGCAGGTGCCACTGTATCGCCAGACAGAGCTGAGCCGCGCGTGTGACGCACGTTGTAGTCGCTGGCCGTGTCGTCATGTGGAGGCGGCGACCGGACTCGCTGCGGATTCGGAGGGGACTGCTGGGGGCGGCGAGCGGACGCAGGATCCTAGGGTGGTGTTAGAGGTGTCAATACTGTTTATTAGTGTGTGCAATAGAATCTACACGGTAGCCATGCAATATGCTTTTACATTAAACGCCTCGGGTTATTTACGCCTCTCTTATTTGCGTGCGATGGAGAAAAATGGCAGAGTGACAAAATTGTCAGTACCTTTTCCTTTGTCTGATTCAAAGAGGACGACGTCCAAAAACGCTTCAGGATTGATAACTCATCTAAATGAAAACGCAGCGAAGTGAAGCCTGGCACATACAATTAGGCAGTGCCTACAAAATGTATATCTCGGATTCTGGTGGAAGTCAAGTCAGTAGCCTGAGGTCATGACCAATTTGTGACCAATTTTCTTATTTTTGCGATATGTTCGGTTCGTTCTTCCAGCGTGATTTCGCCCTTGGTGTGCATGCAGGCATATTATAAGCAGTTTTGTTTAACTTGAATTTACTTCTGTCGAGTGATCTGAGGTCAGGTTAAAGTAATTTGCGTTAAGTGGGCAAAATCTGTTTAGGCTCCCCTGCTTTTATGGTATATTTCAAGTGGTATGGACAATGGATAAACAAGTTCTCTGTGTGCACCATGCACCGTGTATTGTCCCAATCACTCTTGTTTATTCCATTGTTCCTCATCACTACCATAACCACTGCAAAGCGATTCGAGTGGTGATGTTTTCTGCGGAATTCCTCGGCTAATGCTCGGAACGCCCCCACAGAGTGCCCGGAATTCCTCACCGATTTCTGGGAATTCCTCGCCGGGTGCTCGGAATTGCTCACCGAGAGCTCGGAATGTCTTACCGAGTGCTGCGAATTCCTCACTGAGTGCTCGGAATTACTTTCCGAATGCTCAGAAGGGAATTTCTCACGGAGTGATCTTTGTTGCTGGCATCCTGCTTAATTCCTGGTTCCCTTTTGCATTTCGTAAGACATGAGTGTATCTTGTAGTTCTTGATTGTGGAGCATTTCTGATTTCTGATGATGCGATTTCTGTTTTTGTGCTTGTGCTTAGGCGCTCTAGTTGCGCGACACAGTCAGTTTTCCTCCTTTATGTTTGTGTAGTGGCCAGCAGAACTCGCAGCGTCTCTCGCCATGTGACGAACATGCGCGCATGCTGTTTATTGAGGTAAGCATGCACCATCATGAGTCAATGCATAAAACAAATAGCACAGAAGACAGTGCATATGGAAAGTCGGATGTCAGTCGAAACGAAATGTTTGTCCGAACATGAAGCACGCTTATGCTTGCAGCATGTCTACCGAGCTGCACACCAGTTATTCGAAGCAGTATGACACCTAACAAGCACAGTTGCCCACACACCATAGTGGGAGACAATAAAAATAGCCAAAGTATGTTCCAACATTCAGGTTTCCGGTATTGCGAATACCAAGAACATAAAGTACAACGGTACTCCACTACACAATGGCTTACCAAATATTTTCGGCTCAACCTCCAAAGCCAGCCAAAGCCCCGCAGCTCCGGTTTTAAAGCTCACACAGCTCATTAAGCTCTGCGACACGGCGGCTTTGTGTTGCGGAGCTGGCAGGGCGACCCTCGCGCTACGGCCAGCGTGTTGAGCGGCTCGGAGAGCCCGTCGCGAATGCCGCCGGAGTTGTTGAGTCGTTCGTCTCGGGAGTGGCCGTTCAGAGACGGACGCCGGATGGGTTCGTCAGCTCTCGGGCGCGGCGTCGCAGTCCTCGGACGTGCAGCGGAGGGTTGCATCTACAAATGCGCTCAAGGTGCAATCAACATGCCAGTTTGTTTTGCTTTTTGTTGGCACTGACAAATTCCGGCCGTGAGGATACGGTGGAAATGTTTTTATTTTCTCATTGGCAGGCGAGAAATTGCGTCGTCGAGTAGGACGAAACTTTGCTTCGACGTGATGGTTTTCCAATGCTGATCGACACACTAACGCGACAAAGCAAATATTGTCCCAATAAGTTCACGTCTGGAGTTGGCCATAAAAAGCACAAAATGCAATCCCAGACAAAAAATAGCACCAATAAATTTACCAGACAAGGCATGTCAGCCGCCAATGCTGGAGGTAGACTGGGGGTCCCTGAGGTGGGCTCGAGGTCCCTGAGACGGCTGGAGGTTCCTAAGTTAGGCTGGAGGTCTATGAGGTGGTTGGAGATCGCTGAGATGTGCTGGAGGGACATGCGATTCTTCTCAGAGGCACGCCTCAGAGGTCCATCTCATAGGTCAGTCTCCAGTGTGTGTATCAAAGGTTTTCCTTAGAGATTCGTCTCAGAGTTTTGTCTCAGAGGTCAGTCTCAGAGGTTCGCCTCATAAATACGCCTCAGAGGTCGATTTCCCAGGTCGGTCTCAGAAGTGCGTGTCATGGATCCGAACAGGCGACGAGCTTGGTCGGGTCGTCTCAGAGGTCCTTCTCGGAACCCGCTCTCAGAAGCACGAGGTGCGCCAGACCTGCGTCAGACATGCGGCTCAGAAGTGTCCGCCAGTCCACCAGCGTGTGTGAGGGAGACGAGGCGCGTCGGCAGCGACCGCCTCCGGATCGCTCGCGGCAGCCGGCTGGCCGCCCGGCCGTCGGGGCGCCGATATTGACCGCCATGCTGATTGCACGTCCCGCCACTACACAGAGCTCGCCGATGCGTGGTCAAACGGCGAAGAGGTACGACGTCATCGGTGATGTAGGTGTCGTCGTCGAGGAAGATAACGACATCCGTGAGCTATGTGGCGGGCACGTCCGGCGCAACTTCGCGGCAGTGTGTCGAGTGCGCTGGCGAAGGTCGACTCCTGCGCTCATCCAACACCGAGCAGCGAGATCTCCGCCCGCAGGCGGACCCGGTGGGCGGCACGCCTCGAGGCCGGGTCAACGGGGTTGGAAGTGCTGCTTAGGTGCGTCACGCGACTGGCTGCAGAGTGACACATGGTCCGTGAACGCGCCCACATCTTGCTACTGGATCGATGCCTCCAAAGGCCACTTTTCCCAGGATGCACGACTTGCAGCAGGAGTGCCGCAGGGCATCCTACCATTCACCTCCACTACCACCGGGGACGACACACCTCACACTACTGTTGGGCGTACCGCCAGTTTGTTATCGGAACGAGGGCATCGCTCCAGCCCGGCTTCCATTCAGAATATGGATACCATGAGAAGCAGCAGAGTAAGACTCCGGTGTCTGCCTCAGGCCGGCCTTGCAGTCAACATAAATCGCCTAGATCGACCTCCCTAGTCAGAGAGGACCCCACACCAGGCGGACCTCTGCAATCATAGGCGACTATTCCCTCTTCCGACCCCCACAGTCAGAGGGTCCCCCCAGGTCGACCCTCAGAGTCAGAGGACCTGCCCAGGCCGATCTCCCACATTCAAAGGACCTGTCGAGGCCGACCTCTGCAGCAACAGGGGACCCTGTCTCAGACCGCCTCCACAGCCAGAGAACCCCCGCAAGCCGATCAGCATAGCCACTCCTCAAGGCCACTCCTCAAAGTTCATAGCCATAGCATACCATAGCATGACCATAGACATAGCAACTCCTCAAAGTTTGAACCTGACACCCAGATGATGCACCCAGGCCGCCCCCACAACAAGATGAGCTCTTCCAGTTCTTCAGCCTCCTCACCCAACAAGTCAACTGACATAGCCGAAAGCACTTTCACACTACAATGGGATGTCAGCGTGCTCCGCCTGCGCTTCGCTGCCAGCGTCACTGCTGACGCCGCGGCAGCTATCTTTTCTCCAGTCCGATTCGACGGATGAAGTTGGACAGTTGCGGGAGAAGGACGTCGCTTGATGTGCCGACTCGCCACTCCTGGTCGAGAAAAGGAGAGAGCAGACCGAGAGAAAGGCACGGAGAGGCGGAGAGACGGAGAGCACGTCGTGTCATACCGCGCTTAGGTACTTGTGCGCACTGGCATGTATATCGACTCCGAGCATGCACTGAACTTCGCGTAGCTCAGGCGCGTAGCGTAAGTAGCTGAAGCGCGAGCGTAGCGCGTAGCCGAACTGATCAGACTGAGCAGTCGTGGAAAGTCAGAATGGCTGTCGGCTCGGTGTTATTCCAGAGTCCCATCTCACTTCCGGGAGAATTGTCGCGCTCGATGGCTATTGCAGTCCGACATCGGGCCACGACTGGCCGATGTTTCTGACGGTAGGTTCTGTCAACTCTGAGCGGCGAGGAACTTAAAATCTAAGTCGACGTTAAGTAAAATAAGTGCACATTCTCAGACGCGAGACATCGCGTCTGTTTCGAGCAGGGCGTCGTGCCTGCCGTCGGTGTGTGCAGCGGTGTGCCGACAGAAGTTGTCACCTCCAGAGCGCAGACGACACCTGGAGCTCTGTTCGAGAAGCTCGGTGCGGCGTGCGGTGTCGGAACGACGTGGAACGTCACGCACCTGTAGTGGAACACTCTAGGACACTGTGGAGCAACTGTGGACACTGAGACACTGGGACACTGTGGAACAACTGTGGACACTGAGACACCGGGACACTGTGGAGCAACTGTGGACACTGAGACACCGGGACACTGTTGAGCAACTGTGGACACTGAGACACTGGGACACTGTGGAGCAACTGTGGACACTGTGGAGCAACTGTGGACACTGAGACACTGGGACACTGTGGAGCAACTGTGGACACTGAGACACTGGGACACTGTGGAGCAACTGTGAACACTGAGATACTGGGACACTGTGGAGCAACTGTGAACACTGAGACACCGGGACACTGTGGAGCAACTGTGAACACTGAGATACTGGGACACTGTGGAACAACTGTGAACACTGAGATACTGGGACACTGTGGAGCAACTGTGAACACTGAGACACCGGGACACTGTGGAACAACTGTGGACACTGAGACACCGGGACACTGTGGAACAACTGTGGACACTGAGACACTGGGACACTGTGGAGCAACTGTGGACACTGGGACACTGAGACACTGGAGCAACCTCAGCACGCCTGACGAGAATCGCATCAGCGCTCAATGTGAAGGCGCACCAGACCCACTGGCCAGCAGATGTGGTGCACCGATTCCACATGCTCTGATTAGCTGATCTACACGCTGGAACTCACATCTGATTACATAGCAGTCTTGGCCAGCGTGGTTCGTCTAGCTTTATTCGCGTCCACTCTGTGCTGCACATGTTCACAAAGTGAAGCTTAGTCACCTCGTGAAATGGTGAACATGGCGACAATAGCTTTGAATGCACGGTGAACAAGTTGGTGCAATGCTTTGCAGAATATCAATGAGTCATCTGCAGTCAATCGGCACTCCAACGCAATCTTCAGCTTGGTTTGAATCGAATTGAGGTTGCGTTACGCCGACATTTGGAAAACAAGAAACCTAAGCCAAGCCAGGGATGACCAGAAGTGCTTGCATCGAATACGCTGGAAGCATTTATTTTCAGTGATGAGAAGGAACGAACCGCGGCCGGAGCACCGAAGGCGAAAATCACGACTGCAGTACTGAAGCCATGAATAACGACTACAGTATCGGAGCCAAAAAGCACGACTAGAGTTCCCTAGCCAGAAACCACGATTAGAGTACCGAACCACAACAATGACAAAACAATGGCCACTATCAATTTTACTACATCCGTCGAAATGTCTCAAGGACCTGCTCATGCTGGCTGGAAGGTGGCCGCGCCTTATCCAAGGGTCGGCTGAAAATATGCTGGCGGCATTTTTTTCTTGAGCATCATTGTACATAGGATCGAGTAACCTACTGTGCTTAGTTGCGTAGTGTATATCACATTGGCAGAAGTTTGATCAATCCACTTCGACCACTGCCATTATTGTCGATAGAAGGTAAAAATTATGATCTTAGTGCGATGTGGTCAGCGATACCACAACATGTGTTGATCCTGACACAGAGCAGTCAAAACTGACCGAACAGAGAAACTTCACATAAAGGTTAGTTCCACGCTCTCCACCGCTCCAACATGTCATGAAGACAGCGTGAACATTATTGGCACATCACGAGAATACTTTCCACGCTTATGACAGTTAAATAATTTTACTGTCTTCACAAGTTATCTAGAGCAGCTTTGCAAATTAGGGGTGTGGGAAAATACAACATGGTAAGCGTATGCAAGGATGTCACCTGCCGTGAAAACGCCGACGCCGTGTGGTTGTCCCCCACGTCCGCAGTTCCCCGCCCTGTGTGTGGACTGGGAAGTCCTGAGCCAAGTTGAACGCATCACAGCGGTCGGCGGAGTCTCCGCGGACTGTCCGCGGGTGTCCGGGGAGCTGTCCGCGGGTGTCCGTGCAGCGTCCGTCCGGGCGGCGCGTGCCCACAGCCGCGCCGGTCTCCTGCTCCTGCTCCTGCTCCTGCTCCTGCTCCTGCTCCTGCGTGTGACTGTCGCCGCCGAGCGTCCAATCGTTTAATCATACCTCGACACGGGGCTGAGCCAAGTTTGAGGCGTGAAATCAGCCCCCGGCGCAACGGTCGCCTGAGGGCAAGTTTGCGCGAGACGAGCGCGTGGAGTGACCGTGGCCGGTGGTCGTCAGCTGTCGCCTCGTGCCGCCGCCGATCGATGCCGGCCCAGGGCGAGCGGCGCCCACTGCAGGTCGGGCCGGCCCACGGGGTGGACGCCGAGCTGCGGGTCAGGATGGTCAGCAGGGTGGACATCACACTGCAGGTCAGGGCGGCCCGCAGGGTGGACACCGAGCTGCGGGTCAGGATGGTCAGCAGGGTGGACACCCCGCTGCAAGTTGGGCCGGCCCGCAGGGTGGACACTCAGCTGTAGGTCAGGATGGTCAGCAGGGTGGACACCCAGCTGCGGGTCAGGATGGCTCGCAGGGTGGACACCCAGCTGCGGGTCGGAATGGTCAGCAGGGTGGACACCCAGCTGCGGGTCAGGATGGCCCGCAAGGTGGACACCCAGCTGTAGGTCAGGATGGCTCGCAGGGTGGACACCCAGCTGTAGGTCAGGATGGTCAGCAGGGTGGACACCCCGCTGCAGGTCAGGATGGCCCGCAAGGTGGACACCCAGCTGTAGGTCAGGATGGCTCGCAGGGTGGACACCCAGCTGTATGTCAGGATGGTCAGGCGGGTGGACATCACACTGCAGGTCAGGGCGGCCCGCAAGGTAGACACCAAGCTGCCCTGGTGGACGCAGGAGGTCAAGAGGGCCAGCAGGGTCACCCAGCTGCCGTCACCGCCTGCCAGCTGTCGACTGTCCGTGTCTGTGACCTGGTGTCAAGTGGCCGTGTCAGCAGCTCTCTATCAGCAGCTTCGCCGCATCACCCCGTGACGTCACCTCGGTAGCCGTGCCTCACGTCGTTGCACTTGCGCCGGCTGTTCGGACCAGTGCACTCGTGCCAGCACGCAATGCCAGTGCCAGTTCCGATGTGCCAACCAACGCAACGCAGCGCCAGGCGGCTGAATGGGCACACAGCGCTGACAGTGTGAATCAGCTGGCCTCGCAACTCTCTCCGGTTTGGCGAAGATTTCTCGTAAAACCGGCCAGCGAAACGTGTCTCGCCTCGCTTGAGATGACCAGAGTTTTTATTTCGCCCGAGTTGTGACGCGTACCACTATTCTTTGACGGCGGCCACAGAAGCGCCAGATTCGGGTTAGAGTCGGGGAAATCGTGACGGCGATACTCAAACCAAGCACCACATTCCCCGGCGCTAGAGTTTAATTATGAACGGATGTGTGATTTGGACGACAGATATTAACTCAACATTGATTACGAAATTTATGCTCGCCTAACTGACGTGGAAAATAGTTGGCAAAGTGCCAATGTTTCGGGCCAACCTCGCCTTTGCAGTTTCAGCGACGATGCAATCATGTGCGGACAAGGCAACTCAGTTTTGAATGGAAACTTTGTCTGGAATGGGACTATTCAGAACGTAAGCAGCATGCTGTAACGGAACATTTAACCCGGAAGAGTAACCAGTCCTCTGGGCTTCACCGGCACAGGCAAGCCCGCGTTTCGCCTCCGGGGAATACACCGTGCCTTCCATTCGACCTATCAATAGGCTGGTAGGAACAGGTCGTGTGCCACTGCAGCCCTATTGTAATTACTTCCACTGTTTACATCACTGAGAAGCAGACTGATGAGCAATCAAACTGGTGTTGCCAGTACTTGCCACTAGTGAGTATTATCTGGAATAATCCGGGGATTTCAGGATGGTAGCCCGGGGGAAGGGGGGGTGAATAGTAGGAAGATAATTATACAAGGAAATTATCGAATGCTGCGTATGCTGTGCTGGTAGAGGTGGGGATGGGATGGTGTGAGTTCTGAGGAATGACTGAGGTACATTCTGGTGAGACAGAAGTAAACTGAGAAGGGCTAACCATCTGCTCGAATCTCAGCCAGAATGGCAAACAGGTGGAGGAACATCAGTAACTTTCTGAAGTGACGAAACGCTTCAAAAAGGAAGCTCGTGGTAATGCCATTTACATTAACATATACGCAACCATTAGCTGTTATCGTTTGCAGCGGATAATCATTATACATGCTATCCTATGTATAATCGTATGCTATCGTAACAATCGTATGCTATGTTATGGAGAATCGCATGTTATCGTATGTACTATCGTATTTATCGTATAGACAATCGTATCTTATCGAGAGTCGTATGCTATCTTGTGAAAAATTGTATGCAGAGTCGCATGTTATCGCCTGGACAATCGTATGCCATCGTATAGGGGATCGTATGTTATCTTATGGAGAATCTTATGTTACCGTATGTACAATTGTATGCTATCGTATGTACAATTGTATGCTATCGTATGGAGAAACAACAGGTGCCGTCGAGCCCAGCAGCCGCCACTTTGCGTAACACTTGCTAGTCCCGATTCCTGGAAGCAAGAGGTCGTGCCATGTATGCGCGAGGCACGCAATATGTACGCAACGTCCCCACCCGTGCAGGATAATCATTAACATAACACAAGCTCATATCCAAGGTACGCAGCGATTAGCACTCCGCTCCGCAGCTACCTGTCGTGAGGTCGATAACAAGGAGTATGTCATGGTACGCTATCGTATGGAGACTCATATGCAGAGTCGTAGGTTATCGCATTGGGAATCGTATTCTATTGCATGGGCAGTCGCATTTTATTGCATGGAGATTCGTATGCTATGGTATGGATTCCGTAGGCTATCGTATTCATAGTCGCATATTGTCATATGGACAATCGTACGCTATCGTATGGAGAATCACCGTTATCTTATGTACAATCGTATGTATCGTATGGACAATCGTATGTTGTCGTATGGAGAATCGTATGCTATCTTATGGAGAATCTTATGTAGAGTCGTATGACATCGCATGGACAACCATATGCTATCGTAAGGAGAATCGCATGTTGTCGCATGGACAACCGCATGCTATCGTATGGAGAACAATGTGTTAACGTATGGACAATCGTATGATACGGTATGGACAATTGCATGATGTAGTATGGATATTCACATTTTATCTCATGGAGAATCGTATGCTATCGCATGTACAATTGTATGTTATCGTATGGAGAAGCAACAAGTGCCACTGAGCCCAGCCACCACCAGTTTGCGTAACGCTTTCTCATCCCGACGCATACGTCCGGCGTGCTGGATGGATTGAGTGACCGATTGGGACCGATGAGACCGATGGGACGGACGCAGTGACCGATGGGGCCACTGAGCGCTATCAGCGCACGGTAGACGATTTCCACGATGAACCCGAATAAGCCGCTGCCGCCTCGATAGCTCATCTGGCTGGAGCGCTGACCTGTGTTCGCCTGCACCGTGCTGGCAATACAGGGTTCGAGCAGCTTCACGCGCTCGCGTTTAGCCCTCGGCTGGAAGGGTCAGTTGACAACTGGCCCGATGAGATCGGGACGAGCTACCGGCCGTGACGGTGCATTGACGGCACGCTAAATTATCAGTCAAAATTCTGCCGTTGAACTGGAATGCACGGGTCAGATGGGGGTGAAGGGTTGGCTGCTTGGTTATTGGCTTTACTACACATGGACTGTTGAGTCATGGAGCGTCGCCAATCTCTCACGCCGATTGGTTGTGGGCGAAGAGTAGCGGCAGGCGAGACTCGAACCCACAACCTTTCGATTGTGAGACGGGAAACTTACCCCTAGACTACTCGTCTCCTGTGGGTGAAGGGCTCACGCAATAAGCTCTGCCGAGCAATTTAACCCTGACCCATGAAACCACCCTGGCAAGAATTCGGACTAAGCATAAAACAACAACATAATGCAACATAGCAACAACATAAAACAACATCAATTCTCGATCGATGGACGGATCTAGGCGTCCCAACATGGGAGGCAGCTTCGGTGCTCGAGCTGATGCAAATTTGTGCCTTTTCCAATAAGGAACCACCATTATTCATCATGCATTCTTGTTAAAAAGACGTTCCACAAATTATATGATTTAGGCAACAGCATTTACGTCAACATCCGGTTAAGGAGACTGAAAGTGGGATCACACTGTCGCAAGTGTTTCATGATAGGCTTTATGAGTTTGGCCATCTTTGCAACTTTTTTTTATCTCGTCCTCAATTGCCAACTATTTCAGGCCCAGCTTCTAGCACATCCTTATCTCCACTTACCGTTCACGTTATTTGCTTGTATTGATGATCTGATGCCTTCAAAGTGTGCATAAATTGCTGTGATGTTGGGTAATGAGGCTTTTGTTAAGTAGTCGGGTTCTTCGTTTCCTGGGGTGCCGCAGTGACTGGACACACATGAAACGGAGCTTCACGCCCATGGGGTGTGTCTAATCTAATGCTCAAGTGCGTCATAAATGGTATTATGGCAATGGTGCGAACAAGAAAATGAAGAAAGCCATTGAAGAACAGATTTGGAGTCGGAATAAATGACGACAGAGCCCATGTAGTGGCAAATTGAACCGTTGCGGACATAACGAAGGACATTGAGAATGGCGTTTGATTCGGCGATGAGAATGGAACTTACGTCTGGTAGGTGATGTGGTGTGTGTACTCCCGAAGCAATGGCATTTCCTGTGAGGTCAACGTCTTTAGAGCCGTCGGGAAAACAGAAGGAACATTGCGATAACGAGACAAAAACTAGTGCAATTTTTGGTTGGCATATTCTCGACAATGTTTTGATTTGGGAGCGATGGCTAAATAAAGGATATGTGGTTCGGCCATCTGCCACAATGGGGTAGTCTGTGTAGGAGGATAAATGATAGTTGGAATAGTGTATTGAAGTCGCGCAGAAAATGTTTCCATGTGAGAAGCTATGGCAGCACCAGGTGTTTTTTCTCGCTGAACCTAAATAATCGTGAAACAATCTTGGGAGAACCTGTTAAAGACCCAGGTGCGTATGGATTTCTTGGAATTGAATGTCGGATGCATATTTAAGTGCCTGCCGCATTCGTCAGAGAGGTAATGTTTGAATTCCTGACAAAGCTTGTAACGAAATCATGCGGTAATTGATCACTGCACCGAGTGCGAAGTGAAGAAGTTTATTTTGCGTGGTGTCTACAATGTTTAAGGTTGGGATGCTGGCACCAGCATAAACTACTGAGTCACATTCCATGATGGGGAGAACTAAGGATTGATACAGTCGGATTGATAAGTGTGTGATCGTCCGCTCCAAATGATGTAGAACTAAAGCGTTGAACTCAATGTATTCGATGAAAACGTTTATTCTGAACGTGTTTGATGTGCGTACGCTTGGAAAGCATACGATCGAAAAATAACGTGAGAAATTAAAACGAATTCACGAAAGGCATGTCATCGTTCCCGAGGTGAAGCGGTGCCTCTGTTTTTGAGCAGGGAGTCGATTTGCTAAATATCACTGTTGCAGATTTTGTGGCTGAAGCGATGAAGCCATTCGTCAAGGACTATTCGTGAACTCGGTCAAGTGCGTTTTGCAATCGAACTTTCTTTTTTTCAACGGCAACAATTGATGCCAGCCTACTAGAAAGGAGAAGCTGATACATGGGCATGCAATTTAGACCGGATCGATTTTTCCTGGGAAGTATTCCCCCACGCATTATAGCCTGCATTGTGCATACCTATAAACAATGGGAAACGTCTACAAATTATTTATCCCAAAAAATATTCTTGGATTGCTGACTTTTGTGGAAAAAAGATGTTTTACGTTCCAGAAGAATTAGTCTCCCTTGATATTAGCAGCAAAAGAAAAATACAACACCGAATAATTTCAACTGTTTGTGTCGCGTTGAAACTTGCAGTGTCTGGATGATAAGGCATTGCTTGTTAAGCGCATTGACACATTGACTGGTTGGCATGTTCTACAAACAATGTAAATGGTGCATATGCAATTTGACGAATGGCAATGCATTACGGTGAACACGGATGGGTCGCTGTCGGCCTGAATACCCTCTTGTGACATATCGAGGCAATCATGACTTCCAGAGGAAAGCTCAGTCGCCTTTGCTGTCGTGTTCATGACGAGAATTGGCCGTCTCCGAGACAAGCACTAGCACTAGGCACGTACGTGTCCAGAAGACAGAACGGTCCCCTACATCCGCTGACAAACGCTGTCTCGTCGCTCTCTCGGACCGCGTGATGCATGCGGCCCGGCAGCATGAGGGGAGTAGGCAGAAGGAGCAGTCGCACGTCGGGAGTTGCTGTGACGGCACGTAACTGAGCAGAGGTATGGATTTGTGTTGCCATGTGATAACGTGTGAGCTGGGTGAGAGGCAATGCAGAATCCGGGGCGGGGATGGCCGAGTGGTTAAGGTGTCGGGCTATGGGTACCAAAGGTCCCGGGTTCGACTCTAGCGCCACTCAGGACATTTCTCAATCCCGCGGCCCACCGGCGAAACAGTGTGGGCGGCGCCATTAGCCGTGAATGTGCATAAAGTGTGTCGTGAACCAACCAATAAGCAAACAAGCAATGCAGAATCCAGGGCCTTATGTTCGGAGAGGAACTCGTTCGCGTTTGACTTTCAGCCGGCTGATCCACCACTGTTCCAGCTCTCGTTGAAAAGCCAGATCTATGCTCTTTTTCCTGAAGCTAAAGCAGTCTGAACTCTTTCTAGTGATACAGTGCCTACTAACAAAGAAGTGGCTTTCCGAGTAAAAGATGCTGCCCTTGTCATATGGGATAAGTCAGGCATTGCTCAAAGCGGTGTGCGAACCAATGTCGTGAACGAGTGGAAGCTGGTGAAGAAGATTGAACGGCTAGCTAAAGCACACAAGGATCCGTCGGAATGGGACGTGGCCGCGGCGAAGAAGAAAGGAAGTACTTTTCAGGACAGTACAGAAAGGCTCCCAGGGGACGAACTCTTTGACATTGCAATCTGTCGGCGTGAGATAAGTCACGCAGGAGCCGTGCTGTGCTCGCTCGCCGGAAAAGCGCGTCCCTTCGGCGGAATTGTAGTTCCAGTGCGACCGGAGAAACCAGAGGCGCCTGTACATAACTTCAGCCGTGGATATTGCCGGCACTAGACGACTTCAAGCGAGACAGGCCGGTCGGCAGGCTACGTTGGCTCCGAACTTGAGGAACCGTGATCGCTCCACACTCACAACCGCTAAGGCAACAACAACGACCGTGACGGCCACAGCGCCGGTCAGGGCAGATGATTTACCGGGTGACTCCGACTCTGAAGTCCGTGCCCATGGGAAATATCCGTGGCCAATGTAGATAGCAAAGCGTCAAGGCATACTCGTACCGAGATGCTAAATTTCGCGTGAATGCGTGACTGGCTTGATATATCTGACCGGTCGGTCTCTGCGCTATTGATCGCTGGCTTCATTGACTTGGAGATATTTAAAGAGAGTGCCTTGGATATGGCGGTTGTAGATCAGAATAAGTTGCGCCATCAAAACGTCAAAGGGAAAACATGTGGTCAAACGGAAGCAAACTCCAAAATGACATCGAACACAATGTTAATTCCCGACTTTTGCTGGCGAGGGCGAAGACAAAACTTTTACGCAACGGGGAAATATAACAGTTCTCGTGAAAGAAAGTCATGAGGTGATTGCGGCTCAACCGGGTCGCCGCCACAAAGTCACGTCAGCCCAAAGACGCGGAGTGCATCAGGCATCGCAAAGGAATTGCACAGTGTTATAGACGAATACGGGCTATAACCCATCGTGATCGGATCTGATGATATGCCAGTCACAACTGGCCACAAGGGGGGTGTAAGCAGGCTTATTGAGGTGAGCCTACCCAAACTAATGCACCACTCGATCTATGGAAGACATACTAAAGAGCTGCCTCTTTGCAATGCTGCTTAAAGATGGTGATGGAAAAACTTGCGGCAATTTTCCTTTTACGGTCTCGTTGAAAAAGCTATCCACGCTGACATAACCGAACGTTCCGTCGCGAAGTTCAGAGTACTACTGGATAATGTTCAAGAAATTCCAGAGGAGATCGTCATTGGCATCAATCGGAACCCGATATATCTGCATATGATTACAAAAGTGATACCGAAAGGAGCAGACGAGCTTCCTTCAGCCTCAAAATTCATGGAGCCAGGTGATATACATTGAGCAAAGCCATCTGCGGCGCAGGAGATACATTGCTATTTCACTATGTACGCACCTAGTTGGTTTCAGTACCGGGTCAGCTGGAAAATATGTGACGGAGCCAAACACCTGGACTATCTGGTCAAACCGGCGAGCACACTTCCGCCAAAAGGTAAACAAAGCAAGCCTGAAGTGCGGCAAGAAAACAGTGCGAGTGGCTCACCCAGATTAGATAATAATCGGCATGACGTCTGACGAAAGCCACGTTATTCGAGAAGTCGCAGTCCGGAGGGCACAAGTGGTGCGCGAGAGAAATTGGACACACAGTCTGGAGTGCGGACATTCAAACCCCCAGTTGTGAACATCTCGGCCATGGAGTATCACGAGAGGGTACTGTGGGGCGAAATGCCCGTCACGGAACCACCACTAACCAATCAAAGGTTTGATGCAGATCTCGAAGCGGCGGTCCGCACTCTAATCTGTTTCGGTGGCCTTCATTGTCATTCACAAAGTGTCGAATGGTAGGTGAAGAGGACACCTTGGCGGCCTCCAAGAAAGTAAGCCAGTGTGACTGCCATACGTTTATCTTAACGCGTGAGAAATCGCGAAAGGACCTGTCGGCTATGGAATCCGAACAGGATTTCCGGTGGATGTGGAATGGTGATTCATGATACACCGTGAAATGGCTTCGTGTGAACAGAATAGGAAATGCACTTTGCTTCGACAATAGTGGTCTTTGATTAAAATATCATGGAATGTTCGGATCGTCAGTGTCACTAAGCAGTTCCAAATTATATGCCTGCACATCTGCTAAACACGGTCAAACACACATTGTTTGATGCCACTGAGGGTAAGAAATCGCCTTAGGAATGTTTTATGTAGCCAATTGGACCAAAGTAGTGGGCCTTGTTAAACTATGAAAATGTTGGGTGTCATTTTCCTGTCATGCATGATAATGTGAATGATACTTAAATATCTCAGAAACGCAAGACTTTGCTTATTCAACACAACTTTGGCAATATAAGACAATTTTTGTAGAATTTTAGTTCGACGTTTTCCATCGTTTCCAGTGCGTGTTACGATACGTGGAAGAATGCTCCTCGGAAAAGTCTGAAATCGATCCAGTCTAAGGCATGTCAACCAAGAGGTCATAAATGATGATGTGTAAAATTAAACTGGCGATAGACAACTTCCCTGGGATAATCTATTCTGAATAAGATGTCGATTGGAGATGGCTGGCAGGCAGGCAGGAGTCGGAATGAAGGAATAACAGATAATAAACGTATTAAATATTATGCCATGTGCCTTTACATGCCGAGATTATTTTTTTCCTTATTTGATGCTGATTTCAAAATTATATCATATACTTTGTAATGTCTGAAAGTCCTGCTACAATGTGTTCGTCTTTTTGTTGTAACCGAGGCGAGTGTCCGTCCATAATCAAATAAGATGATCAACTATGCTCCGTCCCGAAGATAAACACATGAATTGGAGATAAAAGGGAACCTGTGTCCAGGTGCCAGTTCATTCTCTTCATAACAAGTCGTTCCAACAGTTTTCCTAAGCAACTGAAAATGGCAATGGACTGAAAAGTTTTGGGTCATGTGTAGGTATGTCTCTATTTGTCTGACAGAGGTGGTCTAGGTATTCTTGTGCAATAGCTAGTTCTCAAATTCAATGGCTTCTCTCTCTCTCTCTCTCTCTCTCTCTCTCTCTCTCTCTCTCTCTCTCTCTCTCTCTCTCTCTCTCTCTCTCTCTCTCTCTCTCTCTCTCTCTCTCTCTCTCTCTCTCTCTCTCTCTCTCTCTCTCTCTCTCTCTCTCTCTCTCTCTATGTCTCTCTGTCCAGTTCTCAAGTACACAAGCCGTTCTTAAAAGCCACCAGCTGTTAGTGCCCTTGTATTCGATCTGGCTGATTAATGAGCCAAATGGTGACAACTTATTCAACAGGCTCAATAGTCCAACAGTGATGTCAAAATTAACAAACGCTCCAGCGTCCGGCTCTCACACGAACGTCCATCCTGCCTCACATTTATGAGCTGACTCCTCCGAGCGCGAGACACCTGTGTCTACCGAGTCAGAGCTATTGCATGACAGACATCTCGCAGGCTGCTATTGGCCAGAGGTACAACGACGCGGCACTTCCTACTGGGCCTTTCGGGTCAGAGCCATGGTTGGAGTACGTCGACGAGGTCAGTTTCCCCCCTGGTGGCCGGAGATAAGGCTTCCCAACAGTTGAGGTTAGCACGTGGCAGGTGACGGCGAACTGTCTGGGATCCGCTCAGAGCTCGGATCACAGGATACATAGGAGCAAAATGCATTGAAATTAAGGGGGTCCGAAACTAACTTCGTTGCATATGATGAGGATTTTTTTCCATACTTCAGAAAATACGTGGTTTGACCATAATGCATCTTCAATATGTGTATACTGCAACGTTTGGTGCGGTTAGGTGCAATTTGTCGGGCCCTACGGAAGTATCACCAGCGGAGGAAATGGTATTATCAAGTTGATAATCTTGAAAAGGGACATGTATATTTCTGCGCTGTGAGAATCGAATAGTGCGAAAGTGGTACGAAAAGTGCTGATCCGTTTCCTATGAAATCGGAACTGTGGTTGTCATCGGAGGCGTTGTGCGATACGATATCAGTTATGATATTTACTTGTGCTTGTGGGTCTGTAATGGTGGCATTTGAATGATCAGGACCAGAAGTTACTGGAATGTGGAGCACCAGGGCACACGACGAATTAGTCCAAAACATTAGTTTCAAGGTGCTTTGGAAGTGAGGTTTTGTACACATGATGCACATGAGCTGCCCTCACCATCACGGACTATGCAACGTATTCCTATCCGTCCATGGTTCCAGTGATTTCAATTTTGTTGGTTTCGATGGCGTGCATATCTTTGAAATGCTTTTTTCTAGCTGCAATTGCTGGGTTACTCGTCAACACTGCTATGATTCTGGAGTGCTATTTGCTAAAGGTTTTGACAGTGGAATTGCCAGAGGTGCACAGGACGTCAAGAATGGCACCCACAAGCATTGAAACCCATACATCTGTCACATTAGGAAGCTTTCGAATGTTACCTAACCTACTCCAAAAGGCACAGGTGCCCCAAACAACAGCCCAAGCAACCCAAACAGCAACAACTTGCTATGCAACGGTTTCAACAGCAACTGCCGGGGTGGGGATGGCCGAGTGGTTAAGGTGTCTGGCTATGGGTACCAAAGGTCCCGGGTTCGACTCTAGCGCCACTCAGGACATTTCCCAATCCCGCGGCCTACCGGCGAAACAGTGTGGGCGGCGCCATTAGCCGTGAATGTGCATAAAGTGTGTCGTGAACCAACCAATAAACAATAAACAATAAACAGCAACTGCCACAAAAGTGCAACCCGCACGCCTCTGGCACACGTTCGATCGTTTAGTAAACGTTTCATTTAGATTGAGCCAGCGGTTGCCGAGATCGGCCATGCCAAACATTTTTTTTCTCTCGACGACTTGGTGACCTTTGAATGGACCCAACGCCACGAAATTGTACACCACACGTCCCTGGCACACGGTCCATCGTTTGGTGTAGGCTTCATGAAAATCGAGCCAGTGGTTGCCGACATCGGCCATGTCTGCGAGATGGTGTCTGTCGAACGGCGCATGTGAGATGGTGTCTGTTTTTAGACCGTCCCGTTGGCAGGTTCCCGTCGTACGTCGTTTCCCATACAAACGCTTGGGAACTGCGCCACAATCGAACCCTATCAATTGCCACGGCATATCTGTGACAGCCTGTTGCACCATGGTTCAGCCTAATGGAGCTGGCTGCGAGCAGCCGATATTATACACCGGGATCTGTCCTAAAAGTGTTAGCGCTGCCCAAATGCCCTGTTCTGAAATTGCAATGACATCCTGCCGAAATATAAGCAAATCGTTTATGAAGTAACCAAAAATAAACTACATTAAATATGCTTGCGTTAAAATATCTTTCTGGAAGTGATATATCTTCTTTATGTTGTGAATTATTTTCCTTCTTCGAATCATGATTATCCATGATTCGAATCATTCTATCGGTGACCTCGGAAAGGTCACGGACTCCGGCTACGACCACGGCCGGTTCATGGCCGCCGGCTGAGAGGAGCCGTCTGGGTCACGTGAGAGTCAGCTGACACTGGCACTCGTGGCTGCCAGCCAGTTCCGCCAATTCCGCCAAACCTGGTTTGGCGGAATTGCTGGCGTTGGCCGCGATGTGCCCGCAGCCGTTCGTTGAAAGCACATTTGACCGCCTGTAACAGTGTCAGCTCTCTTTCTTGGTGTTTAAGTGGTGCTTAAGTAGCGAAGACCGTCACCCCTTGCCATGTGCTTGCTCATTATTGCTCATACCATAAGCTACCATGTAAAGCCATTCGCTTGCTTATTGGAGTTTTTCGGTGCTAACCCTACTCGGTTAGCACATTTCGCTGGGGTTACCATTCCTCTGTTACCATGTAAAAATCGGGTAACTCTTTTCAGCACCATGCTGAAAGCCTTCGTGAATTATCCTCCTGGTAAGCCTCCAATAATATTCTGAAAAAGAGCGTTCTAGATCGAACTCTGTAAACTCCCCCTGCAAGAATAGGAGCCTTGATACCTGTGAGGTTGTTCATCGGGTATTTGGCACACTTAACTCTCTGGCTCGTATCTTACAACGGGTTTCTAATACCATAGAAACAGACCACTGATTGTTGCAACGTGAACTTGGGAACAAAATAATAGTAAATTTACACAGCAACCAGGTGGTGAATTGCACATAACGACCATTGTGAAATAAGGACGTTCCTGCCATTCTAGAGCAGGGGTGACAGCACGGGTATTTATATATTTTTTAATTGGGGAAGGGCACATAGTGCATAAGGACAATGGACAAATCCGAATGGATCGGGGTGGGCACACTCCGTAAGGACACATGTCAAAAGTTGAAAGCACTGGGGTGTGTGTGTTGGGGGAATACCATTGAAGGGGCACTTTCCCATGAAAAAAAAACATTGAAAACAACATCCCTGGGTGCAGCCTAGCGCTTATTCGCAAGCAGAGCACGCAGCCGTTGTGCTATGTTCTGTACCATCCATTTCTGGACGTCCTCCAGTCTCCCAGATGCGAGAGCCCGCGGTGACAGACCCAGCCGGTGTCTGGGTGCAGCATCAATATTGACAGCTGGTCATTATCGCTTGTGGTAGTCAAGCCACGCATTGAAACTTTTGTCACAGTTTCCGATCGGTGCGAGGCCGAAATTGACGCATCATTAGTCATTAGTAATTCATCTTTAGACATCAGTCATTAGTCATTAGTAATTAGTCATTAGTAATTTGTCATCAGTCATTAGTCACTAGTCATCATAGTCATAGTTATTGGCGCGTCTTCCTCGAAGGTCGCAACCAGTTGAACGATGGCTTACAGCAACGGAAAATCCGGAGGAGGAAGGCGGAAGCGCCCATTCGCATGAAATCGAATGAACATTCAACGAACTTTGACCGTACGCTCGGACCAGGCGCACAACTCACCTAGGACCACTGCCCAGGCCTCTACAGAGCTTCTGAAGGAAGCTGCGGTCCACTGTTCCAATCGGACGGTCTAGGGTTATCCGCAGACGATCTTCCGTTGCCGGCGGACGATCCAGCTCTGCCGCTGGAAGACCCACCGTTGACGGCGGGCGGGCCGCCGGCAACGCAATCCAACTAGATCCTTTTTCAGTGCGACACCGTGAAAAACACATTTCACAAACTGTAAGGGAGTATATGATGTAAAACTATTATTACGGCATAGTTATCTGACCACAAGAGAAAATAGTGACCAACCTTAAGAGGATATATCACATAGTACGAATATAACGGAATAGTTATTCGACGGCGAAAATACTAAGAAGAAAGGCAGGAAATATTCACCATGAAAGGCAACATTGATGTGGGTAGTAACTATGCTATTTGGGGTAAGCGGCCTCCAGGCTGCACCAGCTGTGCGTGCGAATTCTCCGGTGTGGAATTACTAATGCATGAACCAGCTTACCAACATTTAACCAGCTTACAATTGTCAAGTTACCACGTAATACAACCACGCTTTGAAGCATGCTAAATAGTATGTGGTTCAGTTCGAAGCTCCGACCTTTGTTCTCACTACAGCATGCCATTTTGCGGTTTGCAACTGTTGTCTAAGTTCATATTTTGACTAAAATAATTCGTAGGTTATTTATATTGCTATGGCAACGGGACAAAACAGATTTGTGTTTGTCACCATATGCCAATTAAATCGATAGTACACATCATTGACCTATATATATATGTATATATATATATATATATATATATATATATATATATATATATATATATATATATATATATATATATATATATATATATATATATATATATATATATATATATATTTATATATATATATATATATACATGCATGCATATATACACATATATACATTTTATGCACATATATATATATATATATATATATATATATGTATATATAATCACAACATACTCAACATACCTGTCATCTATCATCTCAGCATATATCATCTCAATATACTTCTAGTTGTCACAAAATTCCAATTACGGCGACGCAGAAGGGATCGATCTAGCCTTCCCGGTGCTTTATGCCTTGGAGGTCCCATCTCGATCTGAGTGTCGGGCAGTTGAAGCGAAAAATGGCGAAATCGTGCTGTGCATGAGGGTCTGACAAGCTTCTGGGTCACCACAGAGATTCTGGAAACAAGCTTACGTTACATCTGTAAGTGTTTACTGGTCATTTTCTCGCAACTCTTAAAAATAATATCCGTGCTGTTCGCGTGCAATTGTTTGATCGATAATAGTGTGTTGCATATATCTTCAATGAGCATCAACCGAACGCGTAGATACTCATGGTAACTTTTGATAGAATGACTGGATGAGATGTCGCACCGCATTTGAGGCTGGTTTGCAACATGTTCACTGCCATGACCGAAGCGCTGGTAGTTAAAACAGCGGGGATGATTTGGGATGAAAACGGCGACTTGATAGTGTACGTTGCCGGCGAGGAGGGTTATGGATTCAAGGTAGAGTTGAAGGTAAGGACTAGGAAACTCGTGCCACATTTATGGCCATATTTAGAGTCGGTACGAAGGATGTTTGTCACCCCCTCTGACCTGGAGCCCGGAGATGTACATGTATACATCCGGCTCGAATATCTGCTTCAGACATGACACCATTCAGACAGCGAAGCTCCGGTGCGAAGAAAATGTTCTCGATGGTGTTGCGGTTGGAGTGGAGGGTGATTGAGACGGATTTACAACAAAATGTGGTAGTGCGGAGAACTTGGTTTTGGCTCGGGTTTGAGTTTTGACGATGTGCTTGTCCTTTGTCAAGTACTTGAATTTGGCACACATGGAATGCCTGAGGAGAACATGGTGATGAGTTGCTTGGTTGGCCAGAAAACGTTGACAAGACGGAAGGAGACGGGTTCATCGACAGGTCTGGCGAGTACGTAAAAGCCAACACCGCAGATGTAGGATTCGGTGGATTGGATTGGTTCAGGCTGGAAGGGCGTGGTCTGATTCGAGCGTGTGTCAGCGACATGGGAAGTGAAGGTTTATTCCAGTAGGTCATCCTGGTGCGTGGTGTTGGGACGAGCAGAGGTAGGCGAGGAGCGTGGCGTCATCGAAAGAAACAGATCGGCGTGCGTCATCAAGGCTGGCATCCAGAGAGAGGAGCATCAGCGCCAAAGTCCGGAGTCGAACGATAGCCATCTGGTATGGTCAGTGGGAAAAACTCTGATTTTGTCTCCAGTGAGTTTGGGTCAATGCGCTTCCTGTGTTTTCTCCAATCGGAAAAAGCACCCTCTCTTACAAATTTCACCGAAGCACATGGAATATGCAGAAACGAGAAGCAAAAGCACAACGACGAAAAACACATGAAGTGACGATGGGGCCAAATGATACTGTATTGCCGCGTCATTGAACCCAAACATCAGTCAATCAACGCGAAGTGACTGATGTCACACCACTCCGAGTGTCACACCACTCCGAGTGTCACACCACTCCGAGTGTCACACCACTCCGAGTGTCACTCGAGTGTCACACCACCCGAGTGTCACACCACTCCGAGTGTCCGAGTGTCACACCACTCCGAGTGTCACACCACTCCGAGTGTCACACCACTCCGAGTGTCACACCACTCCGAGTGTCACACCACTCCGAGTATCACACCACTCCGAGTGTCACACCACTCCGAGTGTCACACCACTCCGAGTGTCACACCACTCCGAGTGTCACACCACTCCGAGTGTCACACCACTCCGAGTGTCACACCACTCCGAGTGCCACATCACTCCGAGTGCCACACCACTCCGAGTGTCACACCACTCCGAGTGTCACACCACTCGGAACGAAGCATGGAAGGAAAAAGAGGAGACGGATGTCGCTGAGCTTGAAAGTTAACGCGAGAAAACTGCGTACTCAGCAGCGAACCAGACCGAGTGGCAGGAGTGGCTGCTCAGTTTCGCAGTCGGAATGGACTGCGACGATCCTAGCCGGAATGTCACGTGATTCTCAACCACCGGGTGCACTCGCGCCGTCTGTGGATACGGCAGGACGCTGGGTGTGCGTCTCGTCTGGACTGTCTCACGGTGTCAGCTGGCTGGCTGGTCATTTGAGTTTTAGGGCGCATCGACCAGGTTTGGTCATTTAGCGCCCATACGGTGTCAGCTGGCCAATGGTGATGCTGTGCGCCGCGTTGGTGCAGCGTGATCTAGTCGTGGGCGGTCTGCGCCGATAGCTGCAGTGCCGGGTTCACATGCTAGTCGGTCCTAGCCCTGTGCCGCGGCGCGGGCACGCGTTTGCCTGAAATGGATAGGATAAACAGTACGATGGTTTCAAACGTATGTCTTCCGCGGTTGGTTGTGACTGGGTGCAGTAATTCCTGTTTTTGTGGATGAAGATTTCGCAACTTGAAGGTAGTAAATGCTTTGATAATAATCCGCGCGATACCCGTTTTCATTTCGCCGAATTTTGATGCGCAACACAACGCCACTTAAGTGCCCATGCCAACAGCAACCACCGCACCGACGGAACAACGCAACACCCCCCCCCCCAACTGTCCGCACTGACAGAGACCACCGACAGCGACAAAAATCACCGGGGGAACCCCCACCCCCAGCTGCCTACACTGACAGAGACCACTGACAACGGCCCAGCTTCCCATGCCGACACCGCCCACCCCACCGACAGCAAGAGACCACTCAGCCGCTTACACGGACAACGTTTATCCATCGCTGCCGTTATATATTTGTACATCTATCTATCGGATTGATTATCAACGCCTAGCTGCATAGGAATTCCGTCATGCAATGGTTTCTAAGTTGCATGCCGCAGATGCATTCTGCACCACCATGTGAGAGACCCATGATCACGTGGGCAGCGTTTCCCTGGGCCCATCACCGACAACTCGACCACGCTACATTTTCTGAGATTATTGGTGCTAATATCATAAAATGTTTTTTTTTTACTCGATGGGCGGTGTGATAGTCTATGGCTTCGCGTTCGCTTAATTCCGGCTGTCCGACACAGATCGTCCACTGCTCCGTAGATTGTGCGATTTCAGTCATAGTCATAGTCGTATATTGAGTTCTCTATATTCATGGCTTTTCAGCACTCGCGTCAATACATGGTTCAATCACAAAAAGACACTCGACTTATGAAAAACACTAAATAACGCAAAACGTCAGTGAAAAGAGATAAAATTATAAAACATGCCATCAAATACGCCCCTGAGCATCAGTATTCAACTCGCAAATGTTCAGACAAATTTAGAAAGGGTAAGACGCCAGCCGAAACGAGAAAACTATTCGAAAAACAAGCCCACCAGCGCACAAAATGACCGCAGAACCTCGTCACTTGATTGATTCCCAGCAAATGTCTTGGGGGGGGGGGGGAGCTAGAACACACTAGTGTCCCTCCGCAAGCAGCTGTCCATTTGCTTAAGACGATTCGTCGCTTTCTGATTGGCTAACTTAATAATGACGAATTTGAGCCACGATTTCTGCTGGTAGTTTAGTGACGTCTTCCGCTGATCCAACTCGGCAACCTCCACACCGCGTCAGAACAAGTCACGCGAGTTCATCCTCTCCGCTGGGGAGGGGATGCTCTTAATGCAGCCAGCCTTAGCTCAACTGGCAATGTAACACCGACGTCCGGCCGCCACATTGCGATAGCTGGCCAAAGCGCCTGCATGGGCATGCAGGCGCTTTGGCCTGGGCATGCAGTAAGTATTCACTGGAGGCACCTCCAGTGAATACTTACTGCGGCAGTACATGTAGAAAACGCCATTACGAGAATATGCATCAATTTGCGGCGAGAACACTACATCTGCAGAAACTTCGCCACAACACGCTCGAATTAATCTTCCGTGCTCCGGTGTCGGCTCAACGCCGACATCGGATATAATGTAGGTCCCAGCAAATCGATTCCTGCACGGCTTAATGAAGATTCACTTCGTCCGTCGATGACAACGCCGGTGCCTTCTGGCGTCTAATTAAGCGCGCGTCTTTTGCATTTCACAGGGTCTATTGGAGCAGCGCGACACGAGGGCGTGTTATTGCCTTCCGGCTCTGCTACACAGCCCGCACAAAACGTAGTGACCACGCTGGTCTGCTACACAGCCCGCACGCGACGTAGTGACCACGCTATTCTGCTACACAGCCCACACAGGACGTAGTGACCACGCCGCTCTGCTACACAGCCCGCACGCGACGTAGTGACCACGCTAGTCTGCTACACAGCCGACAAAGAACGTAGTGACCGCGCCGCTCTCCTACACAGCCCGCACAAGACGTAGTGACCACGTTGTTCTACAAATCCAGTTCCTTGCCGAGAAAAAAGACATTCTCAAAAGGGAGGTTATGTCCCAGGAACCCTTCGCAATTCAGGAGTGCACATCTTTGCATCAAAAGTGGAGGAAAATTTCGGTTCAATTTCCTCTAAGAGCATTCCCAACAGGAACAAACATATCTGTGAGCGCACTTCACTGCGTTCCGGCGGGAAGCGTCGGCGGCTATGCCACCTGGACTTACTGTGCACTGGCCACTGGCAGGGCCTCGGACGGTAGACTAACCCAGCCCGGTGCAGCTATTTGAAACGATTCTCACAACTTTTCACACTAATGCATAGTTTCTCAAACAGTGTCATCAACTTTGCCTATTGGGAGTTTACTAAATGGAGAGAAACTTGAACTTCAAAGGACATTTCAAAGTGAAACAATCTGAGTATATCCATGATATACTCAGATCATGTGTTATCAAGGGGGTCCATGTGTTAGGCAAAGTATACGAGCATGTCCTTCAGGGAAACTAGGAAATGGGGTGGGGAGGGATGAAATTGCATTTCCAACTCAGGAATATTCCAATAGTGTCAGCCAAGGCAATAGAACCTCAAAGTCTGCAAATAGGGACAGCAGCAACTCAAGGGCACAGAGTTATAGTTCATCTAGTGATAAAAGAACTCCTCAATATGAAAAAGCCAAAGGTGGTTATGGAGCATTCGTTAAGTGTATGATGTTTAATGCTCAGAGTATCCGTTCCAAATTTGATGAGTTCAAGTGTTATGTTGCTGAGGAGGAACCGGATTTTGTTTGCATTACGGAGGCATGGGTCAGTGAAGGGTATTTTGGAGATAACTTACAGGACTATGAGATCCAGGGATACAATATGTTTTCGTGCAATAGGGGTCCAGCAATGAAAGGGGGTGGTGTAATGCTCTATATGAATAGCTTATTCAGTTCTCAAAAAGTAGCAGGTGGGGATAAAAATCTGTCTGTGGAGTCCATTTGGCTTGATGTCACTGTGGGAAAAGGCAACAGCAATACTCTTAGGATAGGAGCTTTCTACCGATCAGGAACCCTGCCACATTCTCAGCAACTGGAGCTTGACAAGGTGATTTGTGAGGAAATCAGTAGAAACTTTAAGAGGAAGTGCCTTATTCTCGGTGACTTTAATCTAAAAGGTTATGAAAATGCTGGTGTTGGCACCCCATCATGCAAAATGTTTAGGAAATGCCTTGAAGAGGACCTGTTCTTACACCAGTTTGTATCGGAACCTACCAGGCATGGTTCATTCTTGGACCTTGCATTCTCGGATTTAAGTGACTTGGTTCAAGACTTGACTGTAGGCGAAACTCTGGGAAAAAGTGACCATAACATAGTTAGATTCAAGGCAGATGTAGGGGAAATTATCAAGGATAATTTGGTAAAGGTTCCAAATTTCAACAGAGCATACTTTAACGGCATGAGAGCGGCTTTAAGTGCCATCAGATGGGAAGAAGAATTCTCCAATTTAAATGCCTGTGAAATGTGGGAAAAGTTCAAATCTTACTTGAAGGAAACTCAGATTAGACATGTCCCCCAAAAGCAAAGACGCAAAAGAAGGGTAGGAAAGCCAGCATGGCTTACACCAGACGTGATAAAAGCAATTAAGGCTAAGAAAACTGCATTTAGAGTTTTTAAAGAAGCCTCAAATGTCGTTAATCTAAAGGCGTATCGAAAAGCTAGAGACACTGTGAAGCAAAAAACCAGGGCAGCAAAGCGAGCAAAAGAACTGGATTTAGCTAGAAACTGTAATGGGGACAGTAAAAAGTTCTTTAGTTTCTACAAGCTGAGTAAAGTTTCTAGCACAATTGGTCCACTGGAAGTAAACGGGACGACATTGGGTGAGGATAGTGAGATGGTTGAGGAGCTGAGCAAGCAGTTCAAATCAGTGTTTACATTGGAAGATATGACCAATCTGCCGACCATACACCATAGTTCAGTGACATGGGATCCGATAAATGATGTTGATTTCATTGATAGTGATGTTGTTTACAATCATATCAGGAAAATAAAGCCAAAAAATGCAGCAGGACCTGATGAAATTTATGCTAGGGTTTTGCGGGAAACTGAAAAGGAACTGGCATTTCCACTTAGTATAATATTTTGTAGATCAGTTTCACATAATGAAATTCCAACCGATTGGAAAAGGGCAAATGTAGTTCCTATTTTCAAGAAAGGAGAAAGAGGGAAAGTTGAAAACTATAGGCCAATAAGTCTCACATCCCTAGTATGCAAGGTACTCGAATCAATTATCAAGGATAGAATAGTTAGTTATCTGGAAGGTAGCAGATTGATTCAAAATACTCAACATGGGTTTAGAAAAGGACGATCGTGTCTCACAAACCTCTTGGACTTTTTGAACTTCGCCACAGAACAATTTGATCAGGGAAATCAGGTTGATGTAGCATATCTTGACTTTAGTAAGGCCTTTGACAAGGTACCCCATAAACGGTTAATGATACAGCTTCAGTCCCATGGTATTGCAGGTAGCATCTTAAAATGGATAGAGTTGTGGTTTTCAGATAGACAGCAAAGAGTGATGCTAAATGGTAGAAAGTCATCATGGCAAAATGTTCTTAGTGGAGTCCCCCAGGGGTCAGTACTAGGGCCATTACTGTTCATTATATTTGTAAATAACATTGAAAGTGGCCTAAGCAGTAAAGTTTTGAAATTTGCGGATGATTTGAAGGTCTTTAGAGCAATAACAGGTCAGGATGAGCATATCTCGCTGCAAAAAGACTTGGACGAACTTGTGAAGTGGTCCGAAGAATGGCAAATGAAATTTAACTTTGATAAGTGCAAAATCATGCATGTAGGTAAGCAGCATATGAAGGCTCCATACTTGATGGGTGGCCAAGTGCTATCAGTGACTCAACAGGAGAAGGATTTAGGTGTTATTCTAAACACAAAACTGGGGGCATCAGAACAGACCAAGGAAGCCAGGAAGAAGGCACTGAGAATGCTCGGGGCAATAAATAGGAATGTATCATACAGAAGTGAGGAAGTGATCAGGAAGCTTTACTGTGCATACGTCAGGCCACATTTGGAATACTGCATCCAAGCTTGGTCTCCTAGCTATGAAAAAGATTGTTGGCTTTTGCAGAGTGTACAAAAGAGGGCTACAAAAATGGTTAATGGCATAAGCAACCTGGCATATAAGGAAAGATTGAAGAAATTGAATATGTTTTCATTTAGATATAGAAGGCTGAGAGGAGATCTCATCGAGGTCTTTAAATTTGTAAATGGTCTGGAGAGGGGATACCTTGGGGAAATGTTTGAATTTAACAGAAATGATGCAATTAGAGGTCATAAATTCAAAATTAATGTTAACCACAGCAGAACAAGGTTAAGGCAAACTTTCTTCACCAACAGGGTAGTGGAACACTGGAACCAGCTGCCAGAAAACATCGTCAGTAGCAGCACATTGAACATCTTTAAAAACAGCATAGACAATCATTATAAGAATATAGGGCTTGCTTTTCAGTATTACAGGGAGGGCTGATTGACAGTTTTGGTGGGCAACTGGTTCAGTGTACAGAGTGCAACCAAGAAGGGCCCTTGTGGCTCATAGTTGCACTAATCTTTTATGTCTTTATGTCTTTATGAGATGGAGAGCACAGGCTTTTCTGCACAATATAGGATTGCGCATGTATGATTTTGTAGTGCTTACGGTTACATGGTAATAATTCATTTTCTGAAACGGTTCCATAGCTCCAACGGTGCCTTCGCCCGACGGTCCCATATCAACTTTAGCTCGAAAATACTGGTGCGTGTGTGTGTGTGTAATATAATCGCCATTTTACTGCAAACACGCTTGCCATGCCCCGAAGAATCACGTTATATTTAAGCAACTTGACATTTCCATGACTGTTTTTGCCTCAGATCGCATCACCAGATATTCGGAACTTCAGAGCGTTGCCGCAAACGATTTTACGCTCACAGCAAGCAAATTGACGGATGTACCTCCTTGTCATCCTCTCGGTTAGCGAAGGTTAAGTCGGAACATACAACGTTTAATCACCCGAAGTTGTGAATGGACGGCAATTAATCTACCGTCTTGCTCCCAAATGGCTAATGCTGGATGTGAAAGGACGACGGACAACTCAGCACATGCATTTGCGGAGGTGTTTGACCTCTCCAAGGGCATTGGAGCTCATTGACCTAACGACTGTGTATGTTAACTTTCTACTAAGGGTGGATGCGATGGTTAATTAAGACGATGGTGGTGTGACACGTCCGTCTGCACCTTTGAAGAATGCAAATATGGTGTTCGGGCACAATTTCAAAGCTGGCAGCACGCGGCCAATACTCTTCAATTTCATCCGATCCTTTACCTTTGTTCCGAAATGTAACATATTGCATATTGGTAGCTTATCCAGATACGGTGGAATGCTGTAGTGAACGTGTCAGGTGGACTTCAGTAATTCTGCTGCTCGGGAAAGGAGGAAGCGTGAAAATGCTTTATTCTTGCGGAAATAATGACCTTCAAATCAACCTAAGCGGTCAGCCAGTAACCTCAGGCATGAGGTGAGGTTTATATCACGCGACCTCATCATCCGCAAGATGCTGGATTTTGTTTCTTGTCGCTACCACCGCGATTTGAGATGTCAGGGGGTCGTAACGGCCCTCTTGCCGTGGCGAAGATTGCAATACGTCATCCACGGGTGTGGGTTAATGCCAGGAGTGGTGGGTTGATGAACCTGGAATAGGTAGCTTCCTGGCATTTGATGTTCAGTTATGATGACTGAATGCCGTACGAGAACCCTAAATTGATTTGACGTTTTTATTTATTTATTTTACTTCTTAAACTCGTCTGAAGAGGAAATATTCACATGCAAACGAGAACATTCGGGCTTGATGTGCTTTTCTTCTCTTGCCGAAAGTTGCAATGCCTATGGCAAGAGCATTCGCCACCGATACCAATATGTTTGGAACTTTGGAAAATGTTCACTAGTATATCCATATACATGATACAGTAGTATACATGAAAACTTGGAGTGCATTTTTTAGAACAAGCCGATGTTCAAAATTCAATGCAATGACGACATCTCAATGCATGCTTGGTATCACATCCTCAACTGTGCCTTCCTCGAAACTCCACTGATCATAACTATACGTTATAGCTTTAGTTCATCACATTCCCTGCCGCATGGAACAAATTTGGTGTATCCAGGCGCCAACTTCCATAATGGCAGCACATGTTTTATAGCTTCGCTTCCGAAATCAAACCTCCCCACGACACCCATCGATCAAAACGTTCAGATAGAAGAACAACATTCAATGCTTACTGTTCATTGTGGCATAATAATATACGTCTGATATGTTGTATGCATTGTATTCTCTTGATATATGCAACTTTTAATCCCCTTCCCATTCTGAATTTCGTGATACTCGACTGATTTTTTAAACATTACTTGATCGAGCATAATTTGTCGGATGAAATTCAACAATCATTGCATAACACATACCATTGATCACACTTCAGGTATCCATACAAAATTTTACACCACAATACCCAAACAGCATTGGGGTGAGGAAGCGAGGAGAACGCAGAATCCGCCACCCAGGGACAGGAATGCCCTTAAACCTAGCACATTCGACAATGGCGTGCCTATTATCGTCACAGTTGTTGACATTCTGCAAGGCTACTCAAGATGAAAGGTGTTCTATATTGCTCCAGTAGGGCCAATGCTGTGTTAGTTACAAGGCTGCCAAATTTAGATGCGACGAATTAACGCCATAGTGTAGCATCGTTCTAGATGGCACACACCAGTGTATTTCGATACGCAGCGGTATCAACTACTGTTCCAAAGCGCATTATGAATCATCTTGTGAAGCTGCAGGAGCACAGAGCAATCAACTGTGCCAGCGACCAGCGGTGAGGTGACTGGCACAACATGAGCGGACGTCACCTGTATCTCATCAAGCGGGGTCGGAGCTGGTATTCTGAGCGACATTATCTCTCTAATGGGCCGACGGCGTGACGACTTCAAACGTGGCGCAGGTTAAGCTTCGCACACAAATTGGAGTTGTGCTTTCAGCATAGCAATTGGGGCTGTCAAAATGCTCCCCAACTCATGCAAAAGTGATGGGGATCAAGGGGCGGATCAGGGTGCACACCTCAGGTGCAGCATGTGTGTAGCTTCGCCTAGGTCACCGTCGACATGAATGCACCCTTCAGTTGGGTGTCTGAAATTGCACCGGACCGGATCATAAATACACCAAATGCAGTCATAACCACTATCCCAGGAGAGTTCCAGCTTAGTCGCACCTCTATCGCCCATCTGCATTACCGAATCTACAACACATTTTCCAACCCGGCAATATTAGACGGGCATAAAAATCACAGTCATCTGCATATGATCATCCACATCACTTCCCCATGGCTAAGTCATATCGACGGGCAATTATGTCAAGTAAGTATGTCGGCGTCTATGCGTTACCTCATGACCAATCGAAATGTGGATAAATTCAAAGTAGGCGGTTGTGAATGATCCGAATGAGGTGGGACTAAGCTGGACCATATCACTGATCAAGTGATACTGTCACATGACTAAGCGGAACCGATTGCGTGGAGATGAATCATGCTCAATCAGAGTTTTAACAAATTCAAAGCAGGCGAGGTTGCTGATAAAGTGGTATGGTCCAGGTGAAAATTGGTTCATCTCCCCACAATGCACGGCTCAGCCTCCACCTCTACTCCTGCTCAAGACCACGGATGCATGGGCGGTGACTGTAGCGCTCGCATGGACCGAAAACGGTTTGACAGGCATCAGAAGGAATGCCAGGATACTACGATGTGGATTGGCTACTATGCTGGATCAAAATCCAAGGTTTCCGTCCGATGTGTCGGCTGGTCTTCGTCGACAGAATTGAAGGCGTATCCATCACAACTGTGTACTACTGCCACGTGATTTCACAATGCACCATCACATCATTCCCCATGACACATCCTGGGCAATCGAAAAGCATGCTCAGGTATGCAGGATAAATCCCATTGGCGTCAGCATGCTCAAATCTATGAAATTCGGTTTTAATTTCCGGTCTTCATTTAGGATATAACAAGCGCAATTCATCAAGTCTGTTCGAAGTGCCCTACGAGTAAAACCCAAGTAACTAACTAGGGTCTAACAAATAGGTCAGGCGGATGACACTTTTACGCTCACGTGCAATTACATCACAAGCTTACGTGAAACGAGCGTTGTAATTTTCTCAAATCTCAGATAAGTGAGAACAGGCGGTGATGTGCTGATGCGCGTGTACACGCACCTGCTCAGTCCATGTTGGTGTAGCCGCTGGCGGGCGATAGTGCAGCACGACTGAAGTCCCATCGAGCAAAGAGCGGCCTGCAGCCGGGTCTGCCCGGATGTAAACCATTGAATTGGGCAGGTAAGCAGCTGCACCTTCATGCCCAACAACGCGCCGAACTTGAACACTATCGTGCAAGATGTTATTGCCGGGCGGCCACCGGGGCGGGGATGGCCGAGTGGTTAAGGTGTCGGGCTATGGGTACCAAAGGTCCCGGGTTCGACACTAGCGCCGCTCAGGACATTTCCCAATCCCGCGGCCCACCGGCGAAACAGTGTGGGAGGCGACATTAGCCGTGAATGTGCATAACGTGGGTCGTGAACCACTAAATAAACAAACAGCAAACCTGGCGGCGACCAAAAGATGGCAATCGTGCGCACCCGAGTTGCATGAGCAAGCAATGCGATTAGATGCATTCCAGTGTGCTAGGTGATAAAATGACAAATAGGCTGTCATTTTTAATCTGTCATATATGCGGACACACTGAATTGCAACTCGCTGTTGCGAATCGACTCGACTGACATTGTTGGCCCCAGCCAAGGAGCAGCCGGGTCGACTGCCATTGTATCATAGCTTCCACGGCTCATAACCTCCACGGATCGACTGATTTTGTATCGTGTCCTCCACGGCTTATAGCCTCGACGAACTGACTGCCATCGTATCATAACCTTCACAGCTCATAACACCAACGGACCGACTGACATTGTATCAGAACCTCCACGGCTCATAAACTCTAGGGATCGACTGACATGTATAACCTCATGCATGCATGGCATGCATATCATAACCTCCACGGATCGACCAACAGTGTGTCATATCCACAGCCTACAACCTCCACGAAACGACTGCAGTAGGGAATGATTCCCTACTGAATGATCCCCCTAGATTCCCTGGGAATCTAGGGGCATGAGTGCAGGAAGCTAATTCAAGTCGGTTATACGTCATGAAGCGTCTTGATGACCGTGTGTAAGAGGTATGCGCATTGAGGCTTTCTGGGCTGTATTACATGTAACGTCTTACAGCAGCTGGTACTCGTGCTCGTGAGTTTTCAGAAATGGGTAATGCACCTGTATACATATATAAGTTGTCGACAGTTAGTAGATTACACCAATTGCTACAGCCTACTCACATGTGTGGAGTGTAGAACCTCCTACAACAGCAAACTTTGAAAAAATATTGGGGCATTGAAGCAGGAGTTCAAACAGATAATATTGGGCCCCTTGGTTTCATCGTCAAATCAAGATTATCATGATTCGGCGGAATAGTGGAGGGTCTGAACTTCCAAAGAAACCACAAGATTCACATTCGGTGCTTCCATTTCGTTTCGAAACTTGAGCCTCCCATCCGCGCCAATTGATTTCGGATTTTGCACACATGTTATCCAATCGGCTCTATTTGCTGTGTCATCATCAATTCTAGCATTGCTAGGTCTCCTCCACCAGTATAGCTTTGCCTGAAGTTCATGTGGCTGCACTACTAGACATGTTCATGTAGCACCATTGTTTCTACGTACAACATAATCTAGCGCGATAGGCAAGGTCAAAAATGAAGCCAGAAATTGCTGAGGATCCTAGATCATAGAGGAGTGTTATATATCAGAGAAAAGGTTAAGTGTAAACTATGCAAAAACTGTTTTGTAGATGCCTCCACTGAGACTACTTCCACACAAATTAAAGTTAATGAAGTAGTTGAAAAATGAATGGCATTAGTTAGTTGCGTCGTGGGATCGATTAGGCAGCATATATCTGCTTGTTTCTCCCGGTGTTTTATAAAGGCATATTTATAATTTAGTCGATCGAAAACGGCATAGTCTATTGGGTTGCTTTCTGGTCGCAATTGTTTTCGATCTGAATCTTCAAATATAATTATATTGAAATCTGTAAACAACAATATTCGACCCACAATGGATCCCTGGAAGCTCTGGGACCTCTGAGATATCTGGAACCTTGGATTGGGTACCCAGATATCAAATGAATTACAGTTGGTTTTTAATCAATATTGCCTTCAAACTTCAACTAGAAATCTTGAAAAGGTTAGAACCTACGCACAGCATGGTTTGCAAAACATGAAACAAGCATAAATGGAATGGCGGGTCAACTAAAATCCCATTTCTAATGATTTGGGAATTATAGTTCCCCCAATGGGCGCGGTTACATCAAAATGATCTGCGTGTGTTTGATACATCAGCTCTGAGCTCTGCTTGAATCTGAATATTCCTTTCAATACCCCAGTCTGAATGTATTTTTCAGAAAAGATTCCCAACCTGCCGGAATTTCTTTGCTGCTGCGACAAGAAAAAAAAGAAGGAAGAAAACAAACAGTTCAAGAAAGTTCTAAGAAATATAACAATATTTATTTGGCGAAAGATGGGAATATAATACCACCTAAATTACTAGGGCTTATACTATTGCCCTCAAGAGCACCATCGCCCTGGGAATCTCTGTATTACATCTTATGAATGTATTACTTTAATTTAGTTGGCAGGTGAAATACTCCAAGAAAGACCAGCATCTCACTTGAACGATTATCAGATATGCTTATTGCTACATATTAACGTAACAATAAGAAATCAATGTTGCTTGCAATAAATTTACATGACCCGGATCGTAGTTGAACTGAAGATTTATCGAAACATTTGCTCACTTATCGAATTTGGACATGGTACGCCCAGGTTCATCACTAGAGCAGCTATGAAACCGCTACAGGGACTAAAAATGTGCTTTAATATGTATTTTTTTGTTCTCCACGTGCACAAAATATCAGACAGTTTCACTTTATCCTCGAGTCCTCCGTTGTATTGATTTCGTTCAACAATATCAATTCAAATGTCAGCATTTTATGAAAAGTTGGGCGTACGTGTAGCACCCAACCGTCCTAGTTTAAACCAAAATGATAACCCATGCGCACAGGAATATACGGATATGATGATGGATACGACATAGCCAAACAGACAACTATGACCGGGTGTCGATGGCAGGGGTAGGCATCTCTAGCAGTATGAATACGTACTTCTGCCTCGTAAATTCCTCGTCTGGAACGGGACAAAGCCTCCGCGTTGGAGAATGCGCTCCTTTTGACACTCATGATAATCGGCCCTGTCACGGTTCAGCCCGCTTCGAATGCGAGCGATAGCGGTGGAGGACTGGCCAGTAGACAAAGGGGAATATAAATTCTGGCGAACCAGTTGTTGTTCTTAAACTTCTTGCCTCGGCTGCAATAACGCTGAAATACAGCTTTTCGCGGCAAAAACATCTTAAAGTTGATTGTGGCAGAACTTAAAAGCGAACAGTTCATTCACCGTCACATTTAACTAACGACAAACAATTTGGTGCCATTTTCGATACGTTCATTTTCGTTCCCGGAGGTGCCTTGGAATGTAACGCACGGTTCTAAATCCGACGGTGCTGGGAAACTAGCATTTGAGCTATATCAGTGCCCGCTGTGCCGTCGGTTCGTTAGTTATTAGGGCTTTAGGGCGCATCGACTTGCCGTCGGTTCAGTGTCGGTATATGAACAGATGGATTCGAACTCAATTAGCAATTCATGCAACCAATGCAATCTTCAGAGACGTACAATGGTAACCGGTCACGTTGTTCGGGTTATCACAATGCTCTTGCAAGGGAAATTAATTTGCGAGCATAAATTACCCAATTTTTTTCTTCATTCGCCTGGCGGTCCATTGAAACATCCAACGCTAAAAGGATGCTTAATATGCAGAATTATACACTTTTCCTTCCAAATTGGAAGTGCAATAACGATACAACAACAATTCTAAATTTTGGTGAAAGGAATTATGATAAGCTCAGGATCATCCAGGGTAAAATTCAGTGAGAGGTATTATTGTCAGGCGTAGATGCATATTGCATGCGGGAAGTGCTGGAGATAAACTGCTTCAAGGTCAGGATAGGTGTATTCCCAACCGACAAATCGAAATTGACAAGGTTAAAGACTCATCATGAATGACCATTATAAACACAGCATGTGTTGGGATCAATGATGACGGGAATGAATAACCCTAACATTGAGACGAACCTAAAAGCATATACGATAGCTAGAGGTAAAGTTGGTATGTGTGTTAAAGGTCTAAAAGACTAGTTAAGCATAAATTAGCTCGAGTCTGTTGGGCAGAATATGCTAAGAGATTCTTTGGCCTCTACAAGTTTAAATATAGCAAATGTAATGTGAGTTCACTGGGGATACATGGTGAAATAGTGATGAGGATGGTGATATAGTCGAGTCCTTAACTCGTCCAGTCTCGGGGGTGTCTTCAACCGCCTCCTCAGGTTCTTCGCGGATAGTGGACGAACGGCGCGAGGCAGCGCGCCCAAATTTGGCATACCTTTTCCCACATCAATTTGGCATGCTGTTTCAACAATTTGAGGTCAGGTCCTCTAGGGTCAACGAGTTAGTCAAGGTCAAGTGAGATCACCTCCAAAAAGGTTCAACCAGTCGTCACGCTTTAACGGATACAGATATTTTAATGCAACTTTCAGTATTTGCTTATCTTTAGGGATGCAACAAAACTTACGAATGAATTTTTTTTTCGTTTCTGACTACATATAAATTTTGCATATTTGCCAATTGCAGTTCAAATAAAAGATTCTGGCTAAAGCAAGCATTTTTTATTAGTGCAAGTTGACTTCCAACAACGTTTCGAGGTCTGCTCTAGCCAGTGAAAAAGGAAAATTAAAGAAAACTTGAAAACGAAAAAAAAAATCCAATACAAAAATAGCATATGTATTTTTGGGGGCCAAGAATTTCTATAGCCCTGATCGATATCGCTGTCATTTTCTCATTCCAAATAATTTTTCTTTCTTCACATATCCCCCAAAATGAACTCCCAAGAGCCACAAACATAATGTAAGTCGTGAAAAGTCGTTAAAATCTAGCCCCCTTATGACGTGACTTTTGGGGGAAATTGTTTTGGGGGCAGATCCGGACCCTACTCGTCGAGCCCTTTCAGATGACACCTCTTTCGTTTCCGTGCGAAGCTTAGTCTGGATTTTAGAAGGGAGTTACTATCCGCCCCACCCTCCCGAGACGGGGTGTGAGGGTCTGACCGGAGAGGCGGCGCGGGTTGAGCAAGCAATGCTCATCAGTTTGTACAAAAAAGTACTCTACTCTACGTGAAAGCACTGAAGGCTATGCTATTGCAGATATACTAGAAGAATACTTGAAGCTATACTAGAATATCTTAGAATAACTGCAGAAGCTGCATGAAACCATGTGCAAGAATAGAACCCGTGACACTGCAGGGACTAGTGGTATATATTATCGGGTATGAATTGACTGTGCAAAGCTTTTAGCAATTCCTCTATGTTAATTTTTAGAGGATTTCGTGAGCATTTTGAGGAAGGGGAGATCGGATCTAGTTGATACAATTTTGCCGAAACTCAAAGGAACTCATCACTTGGGAAAGATAGCGGTGAGATAGCCACACCTATGTCAAGCCTAAACCTTTATCATCCACAATATTTCTTCTTCTTCTTCGCGACACCCTCTGGATTTCTGTCAAAGCCAAACGTCGCGCAACTACCAGTTCATCAACTTATCCGTAATATGGATAGATTATTATATCGTTAGTAATGTTACATATTTTCGTTGCATATTAAATAAATGTAAGTTAGGTCGTTGCATATTAAAATGTAAGCTAAATAAATCATATTATGCACAGGTGACACTACCTTACGCCATGTGAAAAGTGCATGTTTCACCTTTACAGCAAGCTTACTGCTTTGAGGCTTGGCTGACAAGAGCTCATGGTTTATGTCATTTATGGAATGTGCAAATGTTCATTCCGTAGCTGCACCTTCCCCTTCGTTCTGTCTTTGCAAAGGTGAGAAAACATGGTAATGACACCTAAACAGACACTATAACAGACACTATAACAGACACCTAAAAAGTTGACAAGTGTGCGTACAAGTATAAATTAATTGGGAAGCAGACATTTAAATTTAACTTTTGACACAAAAATGTGCCACAACGCCACCATTCCGAAGCTGCAGGTCAAAAGGACTTCAGCTTGTTCCTGCCGCTATAAGAGGGTGCACATAGCAATATGTATGGTAGCCATGGAAACCGGCTTCATACCTTGGGAGAAAATGCCGTTGTATCAGGGATGGTCTATAATGCCCACTTTTTCCCGATGGATGATCTCAGTAATTTTGAAGTGTATGTCCATGAAAGGTGCAGTAATAGATGTCTTTTAATTAATGTAGTGTTTTTGACCTACAACCGTTATGCATAATTTATTTCAAATGTCTTCAAGTGGTCCCCGAAATGGCGTTGAAACGCTGTAACAACAGAAACAACAATATAGACAATAATATAAAATTCCCGGTGGATGATCTCAGTAACTAATCCACCGATCGTCATGAAAATAGCTCTAAAATAAAATTAGACATCGATTTTGGAGCCATTTAGTCACTTTCAGCGATATAATTAGGCAAAAAGCCTAATGATAAGCCTAATTATAATTATTAAAAAAGCAAACGAGGGATGAAATTATGGATTTTCCCGATGGACGATCTACGAAAGAAATTTGCAGGAAAGTTCCAAACACACACGAATTAATGTCTTGTCACCGTATTAGATCAGTTCGGGCAGTTCGCTGAAAATTAACATAGGAAATATGGATAGACTCTTAACACGGAAGTCCGTACAACCGTTAACCAAGCTTTTAGTCATCCTATAAATATATCATCCATCTGTATTTTAATTGCGTTGTACCTCACCTCGAATTGAATTATGAAGTGATGGATTTCTACATTTCATGTTATTCTTTCTTTTAACTGCCTCAACTAAGATAATATGGTGAAAAGACATTGGTCAGTGCGTGTTTGGATTAAATCTGTAACCTACTTTCTTAGATCGTGCATCAGGAAAATCTCGAATCTCATTACCTCATTTGTGGCTTTCTACCTAAGTATATCGGCTGGAAGCGACTCAACGTACCAAAAATCGATGTCTAAGTTTATTCTAGGGCCATGTTCATGACAATCAGTGCTGTAATTAATCAGATGGTTCATGGGAAATGCTCTATTTTTGTGATTACAACATTTCAACGCAACTTGGGGGAGACTTAAATACATTAAAAAATGTTCACAACGGCCGAATGTCAACACCACTACGTTAATTAAACTACATCTATTACCGCACCTTTCATCGACATCCACTTCGGAATTGCTGAGATCGTCCATCGGGTAAAGGAAAGTGGGCAGTATCAACCATCCCGTTGTATGAACATCCCTTTCAGCATATAGCCACGGTCTCCCCTATGTACAGTTTGACGTAGTGCAAATGCAGTACTAAAGTTAAAAAAGTACAATGCAAATTGTGGGGAAATTCCAGGCCAGTCTGACTAACCTCACTATTTTGTAAGGTGATAGAAAAGCTTGCCAAGGAGAATGTTCAAACCCATCTTCATAGACATTATCTTTTAAGGGATACTCAACATATAGTTCCATTTGATTTTTTTTTGCTCATTTAGGCTATATCTCCACATTTTCTGATGAACCTAGTAGCTTGGCACTCTTTCTAGCATGCCCATTTACCTATTTATATCCCTATCTAAGTAAGGGCTCCATGCATTTACACAATATTTTAAGTTCATTTAGCATTTAACTAGATAAGTGGGCAATGGAAACAGGATAGATTTAGTGCGCTCAGACTTTGGCGAAGCTTATAATTAAGTTCTGCACAAGCGTCTAGTTCATCGGCTGGAGCAGCATGTGAATGATGGAAATCTTCTAGTATGGATTTAAGCATGGTCAATGGGAAGAAAGCAAAGGATCGCATTCAATTGATGCAATTCTTAATGGAAGATGTTTGAGTGGAATGGCACAGGACTCGGTTTCAGGTCAATTTATCATCGTCATCCTTCTGATCAAAATTGAGGTAGAGCTGAGGAATGGGCTTCATAAATCTGCTGATGATATCAAGTTGATCGGAATGGTGAACAATAGTAATTAATCTAGCAATATTTAGCTAGGGTTGGAGGACCCAAAACGTGGGCTGAAAAATTGCAGATGGCGTCATTTATGGTAAGTGTAAGGGCACGCATCTGTGGTCTGGAGGTGAGATAATTAGACAAAACTAGGAGGTAGTAAACTGCATATCATTGCAGAAAAAAACAACTCCGATGAGTCAGCTTCATGTGACCTTAACTAAAAAAGTGTAGCGAGGTTCAGAATAATAGGAGAATTAGAGCCTTTGGAATGGCCGCAATGCATCCGGCTGATAAGGCACACCGCACACGGCTGAACAGGCATGTCTATGACGAACTCGTCGGAGAACGTGGAAACATCCAGGTGGCATTCCTAAAATATCCTGACACGACCGCCACCGGCCGGAAGGGCTCCGAAACCTGGCGGGTTACCATGCCGACACTCTGGCCTCACAGCACCTCCGTCTGCACGGAGCCAATGTCGACACCCGCTCGGTGCAAGTACATGGGACCTTGTGACCTACCACGTCCTCCGAGCAATGGCCGCTGCCCGACCGACCAATCACGGTCCGGCATACACTGTAGCTACTGCGCCACGCGAGTTCACCAATGAAAACGATGCTTGTTCGAGATGATGCATAGTGTAGGCGGTGCCGTGTTTATATATACCTGTACCTCGTTGAAAATAAACAGAGGGACCCAGGAGACATGTGGAGACGGACGCTGGTGTTTGCCACATACCGGAGTAACGCCCGGTCACCTCAGTCCACTAGCGTTGGCGACTCTAGTCGGGAAAGTTCGTGGCCGACTCCCATAGTCGTTTAGTTCCTGGAGCTTCTGAGCCAAAGTGACTAAAAAAGAGGGTTGTCCTCAAACCAAAACCGGGGTGTATGAAAAAACGCGCAGGTCCATTCCTAGTCTACCCACGGCCAGGGTAATAACTACCTGACAAAAGCAATAAAAAACAATGCGGCTCTGGTAGAAACAGGGCAATTAGGATGCTTGGGATCATTAAATGAGGTGTGATATATCAAAAACAAGGAAGTTATGCAGACAATGTACTTCGCCTATGTGCGAATCCACTTATAATATTGAATATACAGACGTGTAGTCCCTACTTCTAAACAGGTATAGGTATGCTAGAAGCTAGAAAAGCATAGCGTAAATCTGCTGGGAATATCAGTGGACTAAGAAGCTCAGAATAAAGAGAGAGGCTGAAGATATTGGATATGCAAGTACCCACTCAATTATAGTAGATTAAGAAGAGCTTTGATGGAGATGCTTAAAATATACAATATAAATTGGGGCACTGTGTATTGCGTGCACCTATTCTACCAAGTAGGCTACTGTCACCAGACATCAAACACACATCAATTTAATGTTTTATCCCAAGATAACTCCTGAAATATTGAAAACTTTCCAACGGATATCAATTGCCTGAATAATAACATTTTACGACCTATGCATATGCATATCGTCTGACAATAGCAAACCAGCAGTGAGTTGATGCACACTTTACTTGCAACGATTTACACATTCAATGAGTTTTTTTTCGAAAGACCGCAATAGCTCAAGGAAATCATCTGGCACTGTCCCACATAGGCCGCCAACCTTAAAATGACCGCATCTACTTGCATCGAATAATACTTACGGATTAACGGACATCAAGGATGAAGGGCGCATCCTCGAAATAGTCTTAATCCTGAAATTGGTATTGAGATGTAATATTTTTTAACAATGCTGGTTCAGATCTGGCTCACTTACTCTAGCATTACAACATTCTGAAGGAACAGACATGTACTAGTGTATGCATTCGTGATATGGCACAAGGCAGATTATATGCATTTTGGCTAGGTACTTTCGTTCTGCCTGCAACTGCGCCTGCTACAATGCTGATAAATATTTTCTTCCTTTTTTCGATGTTGGGTGTACATTGCATTTAGACAACAATTATCGCGAACCAAGCAAGCCCTCGACTTCCTTTCATATTTTGGATTTACACTGCATTACCAACACTTGGATGCTAATGGCCACTGTGTCGGTGTGCTACTATATGCTTCAAAGTATGGACGAATCCATTAAACACACACTGTATGTCCACATCATGCGGATTTATTTGTTTAATCAAAACGGTTTTTTGCTAACACACAACACTGACAATACATTGGTCATTTTAGATCTTGACATAGCTTGGACAAAAAAATGTGATAGATGCTGTGCCTTTATTTTTCTGAAGTTAAGTCTACGAATGAATGCTCATAACACATTTATAACTGTCATATTTATTGATGTAACTGGTTCATCAATAAATACAAATTCGCATGACCAAATTAGGAAAACCTGCTGTATATTAACATAAAAAAGAATCCCTGTGTTCACAAAAAATTGATGGTCAATACTGAATAAAGAAACGATACGATGTTATGCAAAAAATACGACATCGTTTTTAGCAAAATCACAATGATATTTCCTTGACACTCATCCATATATTCAAGCATTCCGTCAAGCATTTTCCGACCATATTTAATTTAATCGAAGCATACCATCATATGGTTATATCATGTCTAGATTATCCCATACATGATGAAAAAGAACACAAATAATTGCACAACAAGCTTATTGTCGAGTTGCAACGTTCTTCATGAGGATACAAAATATATACAAACTGTAACAGGTAAATAGGGACAGTTTTAGGCACAGAATCATTTCGCCTACACCTGACACATTTTCGCAAGTAAGAAACCAACTTTAAAGGGAATTATTCCCCAACAGTCTGACTGCCTGAGTTCTCAGAATTATCTTGAAAAGCCTTTTAACTTCACTACTATGGAAAGTTGAACGAAAAGCATGCATGTAGAGCGCGGGGTAAATTACCACATATGCAGGTTCATCATGGACATCCTTCTACGTCACGCTTCGTTGTTCCAGCTGAGAACAATACTGGCGCAATTCCATTGAAATTGTGCTCTGCATTCACCATCCGATTCACTGTAAAGACGACCGTAGCGGTTCCATTCCTTGGTTCCAGCTAGCCTCGGTCCAGGCCACAGAACAGGTGCAATCAACAGCGATGGATGTGCCGACTGGTCGGGGCTCGAAAAGTTATGCCGCTCGTTTGCAGGGACAGCGTCAATTTAGGATTTGTCTACTTCGAATTGCAGATACTGGATTGCGCGAATCCTTGTCTGGGGGTTTGGGAACGGAGCCATACCGCCGGCCTATCTTTAGCGCGCGCTGGCGAGAGCCAATCGCCAGCGTGGCAGGCAGCTTGTCTCTGTCCGTCTGCGACTCCTACCAGGCTATCGGTATCGCCGGTGTGACAGGCAGACTGTCTCCGCCCCTCTGTGACGCGAAGATCGTCCCTGTGCCTCTGTGACTCCTACCAGGCGATCGGTTGGGCGCTGTATGACCAACGCAGTCGATGCTCCCGAAAGCCCAAATAACCAACCAACCAACCAGGCGATCGGTATTGCCGGTGTGACAGGCAGACAGTCTCCGTCGCACTGCGGCCCACGCTAGACGATCATCTGGTGAGCGCCATAGACGTCTGATAGCTTCTTTGCAATTTGACAGCATTTGTGATGGATTTGGCAGCCTTTGGCATACAAATACTTCAGAAGAATAACTAAAAGCCATGCTGTGAGACAACATGCAACGCACTTAAATATATATTATCGCTGTACTATAATACAATGGATAATTGAAGATATAGGTACGTGTATATATTTTATGATAATCATTGTGTAAATTAAGGATTCCACCCAGCGGACAAAGTGTGACCATTCAACCACATGTATTTGCAGTATGTTGCATGTGTATCGCCTAAGCTGCCACCAAAAGAATCACACAATTGGCCCTTTTGTATGCTCAGCTAGGCGTGTCATCATTTCAGCCCAGGAAACAGCACTGCACTCTTAAGCATGGCAATGGACTGACTTCGGAATTTCCACTACAATCAGAAATCTGCTTGTGTAGTGATTCAACAAACCGTTTTTGTTATTTATGAAGTATTTCATGCAATTATCGTCCTCGATTTCTATCCAATCACGACTAGGCGACAACAAACGACAGCCATGCTGCTGTGACGTAACAGGATGACCAGCTGTCGGCAGGGCGCGACCACTGCAATATCCGATAACGAAGCGGTGCACGTGCGGTCGGTTATTCTTACTTGATGATATCTTTTTGCTCGACTGAAGTTTGTGGTTTTGAGGGTTGGATAGGTAGGACCCTAACTGGTGTCTTGACCCTGACGTGTAGGGACACCCTGAGATTCTAGTGGCTCCTGAGGTGTAAATCGCCCTCCTCTCGGGACCCCATGCTCTCCTGATCCAAAGTTTTCATGATCTCCCACCCAGAATTTGCTGGGTTTCGGGCCCCGAGTTGTCAGGATCCTCCTCTGAGAATTAAGGCCCCCTCCCCGAGTTTCTAGCGCCCATGAAGGCCAAAGTCGCACGACCCAGTAAAAGTAAAATTCAGATGTCACACGACCCAGTAAAAGTGAAGAAAAAACTAATGTCTCAAAATAGTTTTCCACGTGATCTGATAAGATCCCTCTAGGTCACTAAGAGGCCCATCCCAGTATACCCCTCCCCGCTTTGGCTATATCGCTGCCTTTCCGTTTAACAGGGAGGCTTCATCGAATAACACAAGCACTCCCCCACCCCCATCATTTATGGAATCCGTATCCTTCCTTCAGCACTTTGTTGCGGTCAGAGATCACGGGCAAGAAATCCTCTCCTGACATGGCCTTCTCCTTACTCGTACACTTCGGCACACGTCATTAACCCGCGCCGTCTTTCCGGTCAAATCCTCGAACCCCGTCTCGGGGGGGTTGAAGAACCCAATCTAAAATCCAAACTAAGCGTCGCACGAAAACGAAAGAGGTTTCATCGGAAAGCGCTCGACGAGTAGGGTCCGGGTCTACCCTCCAAAACAATTTGCCCCCAAAAAGTGACGCCACCAGGGGGGCTAGATTTTCACGATTTTTTACGACTTACATTATGTTTTTGACTCTGCGGAGTTAATTTTTGGGGATATATGAGATAATTTTTTTTTATTTGGAATGAGAAAAGGATAGCGAAATCGACCAGGGCTATCATTTTCTTTGTCCCCGCAAAATTAATTTGTTTTTGAAATTTCAAAATTTGTAGTTTTCAAGTTTACTTTAATTTTCCTTCTCCAATGGGTAGAGCAGACCGAGAAACGTTGTGGGAAGTCAACTTGCACTAATGAAAAACGTTTACTTTAACCAGAATCCTGTATTTGAACTACAATTTGACAAATGCGCAAAATTTATATATAGTCAAAAACGGAAAAAAACTAAAGATTCCACGCCTACATTTTGTTGCATCCGTAAAGATAAGAAAACGCTGAAAGTTTCATTAAAATATCTACATCTGTTAAAGCGTAACGGCTGGTTGAACTTTTTTTGGGGTGACCTCATTTGACCTTCACTAACTCGTTGACCCTAGAAGATCTGACCTCAAAATTTTCAATCAGCATGTCAAATTGATGTGGGAAAAAGTATGCCAAACTTGGGCGCGCTACCGCGCGTCGTTCGTCCGCTATCCGCGAAAAACCTGAGGAGGGGGCCGTTGAAGACCCCCCGAGACGGGACGGGTTAAGCATACCTCGACAAATCACAAACGGCACGAGAAGCAGACCGAGGCTATCAACTGTCCACTTCCTGTAAGCTAACGCCGCATGTATCTCGACTCGAGGCTTGCGGTGTCGATTCTGTGATGTCACCTCAATCAGGAGTCCGTTCTATAGCTACATGGCTGGCATCGATATATTTCAAAATGGCTAAGTATTTGCAGTAAAACATCGCAGGAAAGTTGGGCATATTTCTTTACCCGAGAAGACATAAATCCTCAACTTTTGAATATAGTAGCCAGTTCATGACCACTGGTTGATATGGCGATATATACATGCGCTTTGCTGTCACATTATTTGTGACATTGTGTTATCTATTGTGCGGAACTTTAGCTAACGTGCCATATCATAAGCGCTGGGGAATTGCGAGGCCACCTCACGCTACGCATGCCAAGCTGACCATAAGAAGCCGGACACATTTCTGTGTAGCATTGATCTCAGGTGACATGCATAAGGGCTGATATGACCTGTAATTTTGTCCACATTCACCTCGGGTGACATGTGCGACAGGGTTGATCTGACCTGAATTTTGCTTCACACCAAGGGAGATATTCCCAGCACCACTGCCCGCATTGCATGAATCTACCAGCATTCACCTGTACACTGCCCGAGATATCCGGGGATGGTCGTGTACTTACGTTTTGCCCTCATGTACTTCGACCACGTGTCGGTCTCTGGGTTTTCGATTGCTCGAGCAAACACGCGGATCGTAACGTAACGACACGTGATCTTCGCCCATAACTACAACCCCTTTTCTGAAATGATTGGCGGAATGCTCGCGTGCTTTGCGGCAGGACGAACCAGGACAGTTGTCGCCGTTGGCAATGTCTAGTTTTCCACGGGAGTCACACGGGCGCAACATCACCGCAGCTGACTGCTGCACATGCCGCCGCCATCAGCCCCGGTGGTGACACCAGCGAAACCTGTGGCTCGCCTCATCACACTTGTCCAGCGGCGTATCTGGCGGTCATAGGCTAAGTGACATAGTCATGCTGACATTGGGGACGCGTGCACCATCAACAGTCGCGTCGGCCGCATTCGCCCACCGCCCCAAGGGGCAGCGCTCGCCTACCTCCCCAGCACTCAACCCTGCCCACCACCCCAGCAGCAACACTCTCCCACCGCCCTAGCGGCGGCACTCGTCCACCGCCCTATCGCTCCAGGTCCACTCACCTCCCCAGGGGCAGCACTCGTCCACCGCCCCAGAGGTCCACGTCTGCCCACCGTCCCAGCAGCAACACTCGCCTACCGCCCAGCGGCGACCCTCGCCCACCGCCCTATGCTCCAAGTCACTACCGCCCCAACGACAGCGCTCTTCCACCGCAGCGGCACGCTCGTCCACCGCCCAGGGCGGCACTCTCCACCGCCAGCGGCGGCACTGTCCACCGCCCTATCGCTCCAGGTCCACTCACCGCCCCAGCGGCAGCGCTCGTCCACCGCCGCAGCGGCAGCGCTCGTCCACCGCCCTAGCGGTCCACGTCTGCCCACCGCCCCAGCGGCGACTCTCGTCCACCGCCCTAGCGGTCCACGTCTGCCCACCGCCCCAGCGGCGACTCTCGTCCACCGCCCTAGCGGTCCACGTCTGCCCACCGCCCCAGCGGCGACCCTCGCCCACCGCCCTAGCGGCGGCACTCGTCCACCACCCTAGCTGCAGCGCTCGTCCACCGCCCCAGCGGCGACCCTCGCCCACCGCCCTAGCGGTCCACGTCTGCCCACCGCCCCAGCGACAGCGCTCGCCTGTCGCGCCGGCAGCCGGCTCCGCCGACGGCGCCGGGACGCACGAGATATGGCCGCCGCATCAGTGAAGCACCAGCACCAGGAGCAGATCGGCCGAACAAACCCACAATTTATCGGCACCACCCGTCATTGCCGGAGACACCATCGTGGTATAGTGGACGCCATCGAGTAGACGCAATCATAGTGGCCGCTACGGTCGCGGCCCACTCTCTGACCTCTCATAAATATAGCTGTGTGTGTCTGTGTCTGTGTGGTAGAATGGTGAAGCGGTCGGACCGATGCTGTAATGCAGTCGCGAGATCGTGGCGAACTACATATATATATATATATTTATATTTATATTTATATTCTATCTATATATATTTCTATCTATATTTCTCTTTCTCTCTCTCTCTCTTTCTCTCTCTCTCTTTTTCTCTCTCTCTCTCTCTCTCTCTCTCTCTCTCGCTGTGTCCCTGTTTCTGTCTCTGTCTCTGTCTGTCCGGCTGCCTGTCTGCCGGTTCGTCTGCCATTATTCCCCAGCACCTTTTGACCGCCCGACACACCCGGCAGGATTCCTCAGCACCAGCACGGAGCGCAGCCGCGCGCGGGTCACCAACAACGGCCTGCTGGACCAGATGGCCGCCCTGGACTGGGTCCAGCAGAACATCGTCGGCTTCGACGGCGACCCGCAGCGCGTGACGCTGTTCGGGCACGGCCAGGGCGCCGTCTGCGTCAGCCTGCTGGCCAACTCACCGGCTGTCGTCTCAGGTGAGCCGCGCTCAGTGTCGGGGAGCCGCGCTCAGTGTCGTGGGAGCCGCGCTCAGTGTCGGGGAGAGGTGTACTCAGTGTCGGGTCAGCCGTACTCAGTGTCGGGTCAGCCGTACTCAGTGTCGGGGGAGCCGTATTCAGTGTCGGTGGAGCCGTACTCAGTGTCGGGGAGCCGCGCTCAGTGTCGGGGGAGCCGCGCTCAGTGTCGGGGAGCCGCGCTCAGTGTCGGGGAGCCGCGCTCAGTGTTCGGGGAGCCGCGCTCAGTGTCGGGGAGCCGCGCTCAGTGTCGGAGGAGCGCTCAGTGTCGGGGATCCGCGCTCAGTGTTGGGGGAGCCGCGCTCAGTGTCGGGGAGCCGCGCTCAGTGTCGGGGAGCCGCGCTCAGTGTCGGGGAGCCGCGCTCAGTGTCGGGGAGCCGTGCTCAGTGTCGGGTCAGCCGTACTCAGTGTCGGGTCAGCCGCGCTCAGTGTCGGGGCAGCCGTACTCAGTGTCGGGGGAGCCGCGCGCAGTGTTTCTGGTGAGTCGCGCTCAGTATCACGTCAGTCACAGCTAGTGTCTCATCAGCTAAAGCCAGTGTCACGGCAACCGCAGTCAGTATCAAATCAGCTGCAGCCAGGGTCACCTCAGCTGCAGCCAGTGTTACATCAGCTGTAACCAGAGCCACGTCAGCTGCAACCAATGTCACGTCAGCTGCGGTCAGTGTCACGTCAGCTGCGGTCAGTGTCACGTCAGCTGTAGCCAGTGTCACGTCAGCTACAGCCAGCCGTACTCAGTGTCAGGGAAGCCGTACGTCAGTGTCGGGGAGCCGCGCGTCAGTGTTCCGAGTGAATCGCTCTCAGTATCACATCAGTCACAGCTAGTGTCTCATCAGCTCAGCTGAGAGTTTTCTGGCGATTCGATATGGTCATGGAGAGGGGGGGGGGGGGTACGAGTGAGCGCAGTGGAGTTGCCGGCAAAGGCCATGGGATTATCCTGACGAAACAATGGCACGACCGTCAGTAAAAGGGTTTTGCTGGAGCTCATTAAGCTATAGTGCTGAAGTTACTACTTTCTGCATTAGCCACCGATTCAATTTTAGCACAGCCATGGCTAATGTCCAAATGTACTTCTGTGGAATCTAGATAGATGGGCTTAGTTCCTAGGTAAGCCGGTCGAGCCGGGGCCGAGTCATCACAACATACACGGTGTGTCCAGTACTATCCGCTCGCCAAATACCAAGAGCCGCTGACCTGGTGACTCAGACTAGGACGGCCGGATCTGCCTCGGCCGTTCGCATCCAACCCACATGATCGCCAGAGATGCAATCGTGGCTGTGCCATGCACCGAAAGGTGCCGACAAATATTGACTTTCTTTTCACCCATGTCCATATTTCTGCAATGAAACTGCCGTACTTGAATCTCCAGATAGGCAGAAATGAAGTCTTTCTTTGGTTCACTCAAACCGATTCTTGTCGCACTACAGGAAACCAGATTCTTACCGACGGATATATATATATATATATATATATATATATATATATATATATATATATATATATATATATATATATATATATATATATATATATATATAATTTGAATATGTTCAATCACTCGCTCTATCGTCCCAACGAAGTCCGTGGACCCCATCGCAGTGGCGATGCAGCACTTTACATCAACAATGATTTTACACATACACAAATTCCATTTAATTCACCTTCGGAAGCAGTACCTTGTACTATACATTTACATGGTAGGAATATAGATGTATGTTCCATTTATATTCTACCACACAACGACAGCACACATATGTTTACAATTAGAAAACATTATAGCACATTTCAAAAACCGATTCATGTTCCTAGGAAACTTTAATGCATATAGTCCAGTCTAGGATCAAACACGTACCTGTGGAAACACTCGCGGCTACATCATTGAACACATTTTACACCGGCAAAATTTAGTAGTACTTAACATGGGAGAACGAACCTTTTTCATCTTGAACATAATACAGCAACAGCCATTGATTTACATATTAGTTCTCCGACCCTGGCCAACGACTTTGATTGGACCATAGAAACCGACATCCGTGACAGCGACCACTACCCCATTAAACTAACACCCACATTTTCAAATGCGACCGAAACCACATCCAGTTTTATCCCCTTCTGGAAAATTTCGAAGGCAGATTGGACAATACCTCAGGAACTTACAACCCCAATAATTATCCCGTCGAAAACACTAACTCACATACAAATACACTTATTGAGGGAGCTTCTACGGCTTGTCCACTTATAAAACCATTCACAAAAGAAAACCAGCACCTTGGTGGTGTCAAGAAATTTACTGAGCCATTGCGGTAAGAAAAAGAACATTTAGAAATTATTTACGACATCTCAATCAAGAAAATGTAATCATCCGTAACCGTGAACGAGCAAGGACCCGGTGTATCATTCGCCGTGTCCTTGTTAAGCGCCGTTCATGGACCTTTTATTTACAACAACGCACTTTTCAAACACCTTTAAGTGAAATATTGCAATTAATCTGACTGTTGTTCGGACAATCCCAATTGAAATCTCTACTGGCCCTCAAAATCCACAATCTGACCATTACATACACGCAAACCATAGTAAATGCCACAAGTGATACCATGGCCCATAATAGTCCAGATGACAACTGTCGACCTAATTTACCACCAAATACACAACACACCTTTCACACCAATCTCGAACTTTTGCAATCAGACAATGCGGAGGACTACACTGCTTCTTTTTAACCCGTCCCGTCGCGGGGGGGGGTTGTCTTCAACAGCCCACTCAGGTTTTTCGCGGATACCGGACGAACGGCGCACGGCAGCGCGCCCAAATTTGGCTTACCTTTTTCCACATCAATTTGGCATGCTGATTCAAAATGTTTAGGTCAGGTCGTCTAGGGTCAACGAGTTAGTCAAGGTCAAGCGAGGTCACCTCCAAAAAAGTTTAACCAGTCGTCACGCTTTAACGGATACAGATATTTTAATGAAACTTTCAGCGCTTGCTTATCTTTACGAATGCTACAAAACGTACTAGTTGATTTTTTTTTGTCGTTTTTGACTACATGTAAATTTTGCGTATTTGCCATATTGCAGTTCAAATACAGGGTTCTGGCTAAAGTAAGCATTTTTTACTAGGGCAAGTTGACTTCCAACAACGTGTCTCGGTCTGCTCTGCCCATTGGAAAAGGAAAAGTAAAGAAAACATGAAAACGCAAAAGCTTGAAATTTCAATAACATAACATTTTTATTTTGGGAGGGGCTAAAAAAATTATCGGCCCTGGTCGATTTCGCTGTCCTTTTCTCATTCCAAATCATTTCTTTCTATCTTTTTCATATATCCCCCAAAATGAACTCCCCAGAGTAAAAACATAATGTAAGTCGTGCAAAATCGTGAACAATATATCCCCCAGGTGACGTCATTTTTGGGGGAATCATTTTTTTGGGGGTGGACCCGAACCCTACTCGTCGAGTGCCTTCCGATGACACCTCCTTAGTTTTCGTGCGACGCTTAGTTTGGATTTTAGATGGGTGTCTTCATCCCCCCCCGAGACGGGGTGGGAGGATTTGACCGGAAAGACGGCGCGGGTTAAGGAAAGCAGAGTGGCGGACACCGAAACCGCGAAAAAAAAACATTAATTACGTGTGCCGAAGTGTACTAGTAGTACCGAAGTGCCGAAGGCCTTGTCAGGAGAGGATTTCGTGCCCGTGCTCTCTGACCGCAACAAAGCGCTGAAGGAAGGATACGGATTCCAGAAATGATGGGGGTGGGGGAGTGCTTGTGTTATTCGATGAAGCCTCCCTGTTAAACGGAAAGGCAGCGATGTAGCCAAAGCGGGAAGGGGCATACTGGGAGGGGCCTCTTTGCGACCTAGAGGGATCTTATCAGATCACATGGAAAACTCTTTTGAGACATTTGTTTTTTCTTCACTTGTACTGGGTCGTGTGACATCTGATATTTACTTTTCCTGGGTCGTGTGACTTTGCCCTTCATGGGCGCTAGAAACTCAGGGAGGGGGTCTTAATTCTCACAGGAGGACCCCGACAACTGGGGGCCCGAAACCTTGCAAATTCTGGGTGGGAGATCATGAAAACTTTGGATCAGGAGAGCATGGGGTCCCGAGAGGAGTGCGATTTACAGCCCAGGAGGCACTAGAATTTCAGGGTGTCCCTATACGCCAGGGTCAAGACACCAGTTAGAGTCTTACCTATCCAGAGACCCTAGAATCTCAGTCGTCTGCCGAGCAGTAGACCAGTACGAACAGCCGTGACCTCAAAACCACAAACTTCAGTGGAGCAAAAAGATACCATCAAGTAAGAAAAACCGACCGCACGTGCACGCTTCGTTATCGGATATTGCAGTGGCCGCGCCCTGCAGACAGCTGGTCATCCTGTTACGTTACAGCAGCATGGCAGTCGTTTGTTGTCGCCGAGTCGTGATTGGATAGAAATCGAGGACGATAATTGCATGAAATATGACGGCGCGGGTTAACTTTCGGAACTGCAGAATGTCATCGCGCAGCTGGTAGCACTTCAGTAGGGTCTAACAAATTGCATTATTCCTTCTTTCCACATTTATCTGACCACACAAACAATGCATCTTAGACACATTTAATTCATTGTGGACAAATCACATCTTTCCTGACACATGGAAATAAGCTATCATCATTCCCATTCCAATACCCGGAAAAGATCACAGTGAACTCAATAATGATCGGCCATGCTCTTACCAGTTGCGTGGGGAAGCTTCTCGAAAGAATGATTTTTAAAAGACTGACCTGGCATCTGGACACAAGTTCTCTTCTGTCTCTGTTCCAATGTGGTTTTCGTCATGGACGTAGCCCGGTCGACCATCTCATCAGATTGGAAGCAGACATCCGCCTTGGTTAAAGAAACACAAACACTCTGTAGCAATATTGTTCGACATTAACAAAGCCTATGCTATAGTCTATAAGCTCGCATTACTTTTCAGAATTAATCAACGCGGTTTCAAAGGATATTTAGCTCAGTATTTGTTAGCTATTCTATTTGATAGTCGCCCGTTCCACCTCAGATATCGATCATCAATCTCCACTCAACATTTTATGCACAACGGACTGCCACAAGGGAGCTGCATGTCACCAGTTTTATTTAACATCTGGTGCAAGTTGGTGCTCAGACAAAAATATCGAAAGTTGTTTGATTCGGCTTCAAACCGCCCTTGACAGAGTACATCAATTGCCCATCAAGTACGCTTTCAATTTTTCGGACCTATATCTGCAACCATAATTTTTAGCAAAAGCATTCCTTGCCAAAAGCCAGATACACAGTTTGACCTTAGGCAAATTGACATACCTTTTGTACATTCATTTAAACTTCTTGGTGTAACCTTTGATCGTAGGCTCTCCATCCATCAACACATGAAACACATTGAGAACAAATGTTTTCGCCGACTAAATCAATTTTGCTGCATTACTTCCACCCCATTAGGAGCCGATCGTCACACTCTTTTACAACTATATAAATGTGTAATCCTCCCCATTATTGAATATGGCTCAGTAGTTTATGCTGGTGCCCATACTCTTTACAAATTTTAGACACCATTCAAAATAAATTTCTTGGTATTGTACTAGGTGCAATGACCACTTCACCCATCATTTTCTTAGAAGCAAAATCTAGAATGCATCCATTAGCTCTGCGTAGAATGCAACAAACACTGAGGTACGCCTCCAAAATTCAATTTCATTAAAACCACTCCGTACACGCGTCATTGAATATTTTCACAAATTTACATCATCATTATCTAGGTCCAACCGAAAAACGAACTGGTCTCACCATAGCATCTAGGGTGAAAACATTTTCTGAGCAACTTCTTCTCACTATTCCACCCATTACTTTTATTCCACCACCAACTACATTACCGTGGCGAATAGCCGAACGACACATTCTCTATCTCATCACCACACCAAAATCACATTTATTGTCCTGATTGTACTAAAGGAAAAATTACCAAATTTCTGGTTCGTTACAACCAGAAATTTCCTTTCGTTTTTACTGACGATTACTAAAACGTTAACCTTGCAGGAAATGCAAGTCTCTGGAACTTACCGAAAGCAACATTGATTACCAGACAGGACATCAATTTTCATCACTGAACTACATGCCATCCTCATTGCCCTTCGTTATAATCGTAATCGTTTTCTTTGTCACCCCATGCTCAGCGACGTTGTTTGCTCCGACTCTAAATCTGCACTTCAATCCTTTGTCTTCACCTTCTTTTTCACATCATTGCCATATCTCCATTTACGATACACTTCAAACACTTTATCTCATGGGCATGACGGTCCATTTACTGTGGATGCCCAGTCACTGCGGCATCCCAGGAAACGAGGAAGCAGATCATCTCGGAAAACAATCAGTGCAATTACCACACATCACAGAATTCCCACCACATTTGGACACCACTAACATGCCCCCTGGAGGTTGGGGGGGGGGGGGAGGCGAGATCCACCCACCCCTTGAGTTTTTCGTGGATAGCTCAAGATTTTACCGGCCGATATACGACATTGTTTGTGTACCTGCTAATAAATGACCGGCGTGTTGTTTCAAGTAAGAGAAATGACAATCGACTGAACATTTTTTCGAGTTAGGGGTCGCTAAATTAAAAAAAATGATCAGCGCCAGACCGCAAATATCGGCACTGATGCACTTCCCGTATATTGGCAAAAAGGAAGTGTTCTTGACAATACTAGCGACTTGTTTGATGCATAGTGTTATGCTGTGTAATTTAAAATCATGTTAGGTCGCCGAGGTCAAGTCAGGTCAAGTTCATGACAGGATAATGGAACAAAACTTGGTCAACTGGAATGTGCCATAAATGCAAATGACTGTCAGGCGATTGATGTCACTTTGTATGTTACTCCCTACACAACCCGAAATTTACTGTTTGTCATTGTGTGCCTAAACGTGTCCATACTGTATTCATGTATTTCACACCTTTCCTTGCGAAGCCGATTGTGCTGAGCCGCCCAACAGCGCAGCCGGTTGGGCAGCCCGGTTCCGGTAACTGGTAATGACCTAATAAAGTGCTCCTATATAGGTGGCCTGAGGTCAAATGCCGGATCTGACATCTGTTTACATCATTAGTGATGTTCAAAACATCATTAATGCCAATTTTGGAGCATTTAAGCACAATCACAGCGATTCATAACAATGACAAGCCAAGCCACGCAAAACCAGAATATTTTGTTATTTTGACCTCATTTAACTTGGAAGATATTGACTTAAGGTCATGAACTTTGCACACAATAGAGTTCACTATCGTGCCCACCCACCCTGCGAATTTTGTTACTCTAGCCTTCATAGGAGCCGAGCTCTTAGGGGGCGAAATCCGCACCCTCCAGTGCGCCTTATTTTCAGAGGCCCTCCAGGCCGCGTGTTAAATGAACAATGCGACAGATCATTTGTCATTTTTGAAACCAAACATGGACACAAAGGACGAACCATGCACAAGTACGGAACATTAAACCAATCATCGATATTCGGACACCACCATTTCTAATCAACCGCCACGAAGAAAAAGTCCTATCGCGAATCCGCATAGGACACACTTATCTCACACACCAATTTATGTGCTCCGCTTCACCTCGGCCCTCATGTCCATCATGTAACTCTCATATTAGAATCCCATATATATTATTACACTGTCCGCAACACCATGACCCTAGAAAACAACTTTTCCACTTCAACAATTCCATTATCTTTGCCTTCATTGTTGGGGGACGATCACCCATTTAGTACAAAGCTACTTTTCATCTTTCTACGAGAAACCAACTTATTCCAGGAATTATAGACTGACTTTTGCGAATTAATACCTTGTTCATTTTATATCAACGGCGCGAAATGGCCTGAGGTGTCCGAAGCGCCTAATCCAACAAGGCGCAAATCTTCACAAAATGTAAATTTATGGGCATGGGGTGGCTCCATACTCACGCATCTAGGACTCTGGGCGGTGCGAAGCCGGGGACTGGGGTGCCACCGGGAACGAGATGATCTCGGCCCCGGCGACATGCACTGGCAAGGAAACCTCGCCGCAAGCTAATCGTTGTTCGCTATCCGTGCCTTGCCAGAATTGGCACAATTGCTTTCCATCATGCGTGTTTGTCCTAGTATGTTCATATGATAGTATCCATTTCCCTTGTGTGCTGATTGAGGAGGAGAGGGCCGATGTCCATTCTTTGATGTCCACTGATAGAGTCACGTATTGGCATGTATTGCTCGCTTGCTTTCCTTCCTCAGTGTCTGGCATCCATGCCCGATCATGTTGTCCTCTAGATCCGGCGCCCTTGCGGCTCTCCCATGTCGGCAGTCGGCAGTGGCCGGAACGGGCCGGAACGGGTCGGAAGTGGTCGGAAGTGGCTGGAAGCGGTCGATATGTTCAGTCGGCCATCCGATCCGGCGGCTGGTCGACACTGTTTGAGGACGGCCCGATGCTGTTCGGCGAAGAAAAAAACGACCGGTCATCAACGGCCAGCGTACTGAACACGCTGCCCTGCTGGACAAGCCACAAGGCGGCCACATTAACACGCTGCCCTGCCGGACAAGCCACGAGGCGGTCACCTCAGCGAGCTCGTGCTTGCGCATGTGAGGTCCTGAATAGCAGCGGAGGCAGATGCTGATATGCGGTGGGGCATCTCCCGCCCGCATCTGTGCCTGCTCTTGTTGCCGTGGCGTCCATCAGCTTCAGCGGGCCGGGCAGCGTCTTCTAAGACATGTTCAGCTCAGCTGCTGTGGAACTGACGGCTGTGTGCCCGTGCGATGGAGACAAGCTGTCCAGATATGCAATTATGCAATCCGGGAACCATACTGTTGCATTCGATGCAATATATCTAGCCGGGTGTGTAACTATATGTCTCCGATGAGCACACGTGAACCCAAATATGTATTTTGTGCATACACAGTGCTGCTATGTGCACCCTCAAATCCACACCGCTTATGCTGTTGCGGTTGGTATTTTAACCCGGTTACATAGTGCGGGCAGAAATGGCATTGCCAACCGCTGCTCCTGCTACGAACTACCCGCACCCTTCGAACTTGCACGCGGATTTCACATTTTGGTGCTCGACGAGGGCTTTGGAGAGATGTTGACCCGAATCCACAATCCACGATTATAACTACGAATGGCCTAGGAATAGCGTACGATCACGAACACGATAGGTGTGCGTGTGGGCATACATGGCGGTGTGTATGTGTGTGTGAGGTAGGTGGTGCGAACAAATATTACGCCACTTGTAATTTCAAGGATTTTCCAAACAAGATGCTGCTCTTTGGCTAGCCCAGCAGAATGCGGCATTGTATAATGCATATTTTGGATGTGCAACGATCCTCTCTGCAAAACCAGCCGCCGGTCATAATTTTCCATCTCCGGCCCTACTCCTTGCATGCTCGTTGCGCACCAAAGTGTGGGCTATGCAGGAAAATCCATACGGATGCCTTTTCCATCTACCCTTCGTTATGTACTGGGTGGGGAAGAAATTGTGACACGAAACAAAAAAAATTCAATTGTGACGAAATGGGTTCAGGTGGAACAACAGAGACGAAGGTCTCTGTTATTCCACCTGAACCCATTTCGTCACAATTTCCGACCCTGTTTTTAACGCTACTTGCTACATCTTACTGTTGATGCATTATCGATCGTAGGAAATACATTAATGTCGTTAGGCACAAAACTAGTCTTCAATAATTTCTATAATACCCCTGAGAACTGGAAGGAAACACGATAGCTACAATATCGGTAGACGGTAGCAGACGGGACAACTTGCGCCCCAGTGGCTGCTCTTTTAACTGCTGCTACGGGAGCTGCTTGCGACTGTCTACTGAAATGCTCGCCTGTGGGTTAGGATTGGGGAAATAGCAAGACATCATGTTGGATAATAATACAGTTACTTTAGTTGTTTGGCTACGGTACGAAAAGCGTGCATCTCCATCTAACGGTGCAACAAACGTCATATTACGATGAATATTAGATGCTGACGTAGGCATTACAAAATTAGATTTTTCGTATGACCTAATCCCTATTTCTAGTTACGCTGACCCGCAACCAACAGCTATTGACAAGCCGCACATGATCAACAGCTAGTTCAGGTTAAACAGTTTAAAACTTGTGTGGATCTCATATGAAAAGAGGAAGAAGAATGAGCGGGATAGATAACCTCCCACTCCTGCAAATATAGGGTGGACACATTTGTCTGCATGTTTTAGACGCTTGACTGCTGAGGAGAAACTAAACCATCATACATCTGCAGTTGCGCAACAGGACTGCCATGCGAAGTCCACTGTTTTCCGCTCTCGCTAAAACAGCCGGAATTTATGGCGTCAAATCACGGCCGATATTTGGCACCGTCCTCGACAGCGGACAATACGTCAGACGGGTCCAGCTGGGGCGGCGGCGCTCGCGCAGACTCGACAAGTGGGTCCCGCGGCGCGTCTGTCGCTGAGCTCCGGCCGACGCGCGCGGCCCGGGAGCCGCGCCAGCGTCGCCGGTCGGCGGCGGCCTCGCTCCGGGCGGGCGTGTTGTCGCAGTCGCGGCCGGAAGCACTGTCGCGTGCGACTGGCAGCGCTGTCCGCCGCCGGAAGTGGGCGCGGCCGCCGAGTGGCGGGTCCGAGCCGCCGGAAATGCGGCTCGCCCCGGCGCACAGCACCGCGGCGTCGGTCGGTCGCGTGCACGAGGCCGGACCGGTGTTGCGGGATCAGGACCGGCCGAACCGGAGAGCCGACGGTCGTCGGCGTGTCTTCGTCGCTTGTCTCGTCAGCCGGCCTGGTGTGCGGGCTGGGCAGGTCCGAGCCGTTTTCACGGAGCTTTTCCGTCAGCGACGCACAGGTAAGGCACGTTCAGTAGGCGTCCGCTTAGGACAGTTTTAGCTCGCTTCGCATCGGCAGCATCAGAGGAGGGTGGGTCTGATTTTTCAATGATCGACAGCACCTATTTTCCTCGGCGAGACAAGCCTCGGCAGCATCTGGCACCACCTGGCAGCACCTACCGGTAATCACCGGGCCGACTTCACACACGCTGCCATGTCTCAGCCAGTCCAAAAGCCTCCACATCTGATGACCTTTTGTCGGATAATGCCACGGTTCACGTACGTAGTTGGGAGATGCAGACGTGCCTTCATTAACATTAGCAAGGGTTCGGCGAAGGCTGCCGGTCCCCTTTTACTAACCACGAACACCTCCGGCTATTTAGGATCCTTCAGGTGATAACAATTATGGTGGGGGCATAGGGCACATCACAATGCTTTATGTTCATTTGACTGACGTGGGTGTTGCAAGGTATTGGTTGCGCTGTTCGGGATAAAACTTGTTAAGTGTGGGACGAAAAGAAGGTCTGAATTTGTACGCATGGACAGGATAAAACGTTGGAGGAGCCAGCATAAACCAACATTGGAGAGGCCTGATAAACCCCAGTCTCTTAAAAAATACAAGCCAAGGCGAAAAGTTCCGTTCAGTCCGACGGACAGACCGGGACGTATATCATACAACGTACTAAAACGTTGCTCCGTCCAGTGGACATTTTGCCGGTCCGATGCCAGTGTGACCCGTGCTTTAGTCATGCCTCACCCCTTTCGGCTTTCGAGGCTCACCTCGACTGTTAGGATCCTCCTCATGTTGGAGATTTATCTTGAATGCCAGAGCCCCCTTTCCCTGTTATGTGGACCTATCGGGACCTTACGGGACGAGGGTGTATGATCATCCCCCGAGCGTCGTGGTGCAGACCTCAGTGCTGCGTATGCGGCTGTGCGTGCCAGTTTGGCACCAGCCACGGGGATGCACGGAGCATGCTGTCGTCCAGCGACACAGAATCGCCGGGAGACGACGGCAGATGCGAGAACAGTTCTGGCATTGAGCCGCGCTTGTTCCTGCTTATTCACCGTTGACATACCTTCCCGGTTCTGTACTCATCGTCCTCTTGATACTTTGCCTCGATTCTAGGTTTTGTGCAGTTTTACCTGGATTCCAGGTTTTGTGCACCTTTACCTTCTTTTTTTGGCATTCATCGTTGAGTGCCGCATTAGGAGAGTGCGGCGTTCCTTTATCACTCCATGTTCCGCACTTCCCTTCCTTCTGGCAGTGTACGAAGAGCTGCGGAGGCTGACGGCGCCAGCAGCGGCTGCCGGATCTTCACCCGGAGGTCGGGCAATGAGGATGGCGGAGACACGGCCGCGAGCTGGACAATGACTTCGACGAGCTGCCGCTTCGGTTCGTTTGAAGCCGAATCTTTGCCGCCGGCTCCGCTGCCGAGCATCAGCCGCGGACGGGAGGAGGTGGATTCACACACGAAGGATGGTTCGGCGGCGGCGTGAAGCGAAACGCTGATCACATCTGCCATCACACAATCGCACAGAGCGACTATGGCCGCAGCTTCGATGGGTTCTGATGGACAGGATTTTGAGACCTGCTTGCTCCAAGACAGGACTGGAAAGGGTGACGGGGGACTGGATCATCCAGCCTGGGCCCAGCCGAAGGCACATGTCCAGGGCGAACCTCTTCAGGGGCAAGCCAAGGCTGCGGATGTCGGCCACGTAGGCCAAGTCGGAGCTCCTCAGCTTCCTGCTCTTCTTCGCAGAGGAACTGTTGGATATTGTAGTTCGCATACCAACGAATGGACGGTGGAACACCGAGCAGGCTCATATTCCTCCTATTCTGACTTACCCCAAAAAGGACGGCCACATCCTTGATCCAGTGGACTGTGATGACGTCCTAGTAGTGTTGGGGGTCAAGCTCGTCAGAGGTGGGCAGTCAGTACGTCAGGGGATTCCCTGGCTGTGGGAAGTCAGTGGGCAAGGCATTCCTCGGTTAGTAGCAGAGCAGTAAGTCGAGCATTACCATCACCAGTCAGTAAGCAAGGCATTCCTCGGTTAGTAGCAGGGCAGTAAATCAGGGCAGTACCGTGGGCAGTCAGTAGGCAACGTATTCCTTGGTTAATAGCAGAGCAGCAACTCGGGGCAGTACCGTGGGCAAGGAGTAAGTTGACAAGCTTTTCAGTCGACCTCTTCAAATGTTTTCTTCACTTTTCCTTCCATCAATATTTGTCGCCACAACGGATGTCCTCTCTCAAAACACCCTGCAACCACTCGCCTTGACGCTGCAACTTCACGGTTTACGCGGCACCCAGGAGACAAGTGCTGTCTCATTCTAGATATCTTCAACATCGTTTTGTTTACGTCAACTTCAGGGCACACACCGAGCCAGCCGAAGAGTTGGCGATGGACGAGACACTGCGGCGGTTTGGCGGCCGCTGTCCATTTATAATGCACGTGCCATCAAAGCCGGGTAAGTACGGGGTCCGTCCAGGGCGGCAGCAGTGGTGAACTCGCGCTATATTTATATGTTTTGGCCGCACGCCGCAAAGCCGCCAAGCGCTCAGCTCGGCGGCCTTCCGGCTCAGCAAGTCCCTCCGGGCACACTCGTCACATTCGCCCAAGAGGTGGTGAAGCACCTGATTAGCGACGCGGCAAACACTGTCGCAACATTATTGTTAGCCGATATTCTTTATAGCCGATATTCTTTATAGCCGATAGCCCATATCTGCGGCGCTGTGCTCTCAGGCGCGGTGCTCCCAGACGCGGTGCTCCCAGGCGCGGTGCTCCCAGGCGCGGTGCTCCCAGGCGCGGTGCTCCCCGGCGCGGTGCTCCCAGGCGCGGTGCTCCCAGGCGCGGTGCTCCCAGGCGCGGTGCTCCCAGGCGCGGTGCTCCCAGGCGCGGTGCTCCCAGGCGCGGTGCTCCCAGGCGCGGTGCTCCCAGGCGCCATCTCGGCGATGCTTCCCTCCAGCCTCTCGTGGAGAAGCGCACTGCACGGCATCGTTGCGTACGCAGGACTCGGACGGCTATTGTGGCGGTGCTTGATCGGATGTGCCCCACCTGTGCCCTCCGCTGCCTGGCACCTCCCTCAGCTCCACCCCCGAAACCGATGCTAGTAATGACTTGGGTATCTCATACAGCTTTACCAAGTGGATTGATTGGATTTGAACTACCGTTCAGACTGTCGATGAGTTTGACTGGGATGTGGAATGTCCAACACCGATTTTGATCGGATTACAATACGCAATCTCCATCCATAGTGTGCTCCAGGTGTCATACCTCACAAAGTAGTGAGGTGTGTGTAGCAGTAGCCGAACGTCTGCAACTGCTGCTGGATTTTCTAGTGTGGCCCGTGGAAATTTTGCATGCACCTAGCTCCCTCTCGATCTGGATATTTGCATGAGGCGTTTCTCAACGGTTGCATCGGGAAGACGTGGGGCCAGATTTGCTGTCTGCAAAGTTGCCGGAGAACTCTCAAGTGCACTCCATTCCTTTCATCAAAACCAATGTCGGAAACTGGCAGAAAGATTCCGCTGGAGTTTCCAACATGTTTCATTGCTTTTTCGCAGAACTGTCCGAGAGTGTTCAGTAGGTACCAAAGTTCGTTTAAGGGCCCTAGTACACAACATGTTGATAGTTGGATGCATTATGCACTTTGAGCAGCACAATAACCAGGAAACGAAAAATCAGCCATATGACAAAAGTTGCACGGACAAAGATCGAGGAATCTAAAATGTCGATTAACAGTTCGTCTTTCAAGTGCGAGAGCGGGAGAAAGACCGAACAATATATATATATATATATATATATATATATATATATATATATATATATATATATATATATATATATATATTATGGGCAAGGCAGCACCTCCAACTGACCTATTTGAGCCTTCTCTCTCAATTTCTCCACTCATAATGTATCATCGTCGCCGTCCTCACGGTCAGGTTATCCATCTTGTGTTTCTTTTCCGTCGTGCTGGCGGCATGGCGCGGCAGAAAACGTGCCCACTGTCCCAGACGTGGCGAGCTGACATGGCAGCGGCGACCGCCCGCTGTGTTTGGCTCGGTCCCAGTCGGCGTGACGTCACACGTGCGTCAGCCAGCGCCACAAGACAGGGACGAATCGCGGCGGACCGGCTCCAGTTGGCCTGGCTGGACCGGTACAGCTGCGCATCCTGGCTGGTGGTCAGCGGATGCCCCCCGCCGTCTGCTGCGTCCGCTCCAGTCATTGGCTTCAGTCATCGGCTTCAGTCATCGGCTCCAGTCATCGGCTCCAGTCATTGGCTTCAGTCATCTGCTCCAGTCATTGGCCCCAGTCATCTGCTCCAGTCATTGGCTTCAGTCATCGGCTTCAGTCATTGGCTCCAGTCATCGGCTTCAGTCCGCCGGCCTCAGTCCGCCGGTTCCAGTCCGCCGACTCCAGTCACCGACTTCAGTATGTCGGCCCCAGGGTCTTGTTGTAGTCTCCCGCTCCAGCTCACCGTCCCGTCTTCCAACCCACCTACCAGCCATATCCTTCGATCTAGCTCCCAGTCCCGTCTTCCAATCAGGCTCCCTGTCGCGTGTCCCATTCCGGTTCTGGGTAACTCGCCCGCCCCAGCTCCCGGCCCGTCTCCTGGTCCAGCTCCCGGACACTTCTCCCACCACAGCTCCCGGATCCCTCTCCCAATCTCGCTCATTGTCACTTGTCCCACTCTAGCTGCCGGCCTCGCCTCCCGCTCCGGCTCCCAGACCCGTGTCACGGTTTAGCTCCCGGCCGCGCGTCTTGCTCCAGTTTCCGGTCCCATATCCTGCTCTGGATCCCAATTTTCCTCCGGGCCTCCTCCAACCTGCGTTCGTCTTTCTCCCAATTTCCGTTCATGCACACTCCTTGTGTCCGCGGCTCCGATTTGTTCGTCCCCTTGAAGCTTTCTCACCCACTGATGCTCATGCCTCAAGTACAGAATATCACGTGCACCTTTGGTCCAGACCAGGCGCTGTCGGCGTCCTCATGCCTCTTCTGAGTTCTAAGGCAGCAGATATTGACTTTTCGCCTGGATGGGAATTTAACTGCCACTCGGAGTGACCGAGCACAGTTTATGCTTTGCCGGTTCGCCACTAAAGGGTGACGTGAGCGAAGCCAGGATTCGATGTAGAACGCAAAAATGCACACAGCGCCTTTTGATCGCAATCAACACACACGAACAGGGCACGCATGCATCACACAACAGACAAGCCAGCCAATCGTATTGTGCTGGAAGCCCACAGCAAAACACCCGCTGTTTGAGTCGCGCGGCAAAAGCTACCGCTTTTGTCAAGCTGTGTTGGAAACTCTTGCTGTTTATTGCTCTCAGTCACTGCATTCAGTTATTTTGCATACATTGCATACAATGTTATGCGCAAGAGAGATCAAAGCGAGCACTCAATCATGATGCGGTGAACTACCCGTGTTGATGGGCAGGAAAATAAGCGAATTACCTAATTGAGTGCTTTGTAAGAAGGTGAAGAGCAATTCCAAACGATCCAGATGTTGGTTCCGGGTACCATATGCAAAACATCGACGAACGAAGTCGGTTGACTATTGTTTATCACAAGAACTTTGATCAGTAAGCCTTTTATGCTCGTGGCAGAACCGGGCAGACTACCACATATATGAATCGCGCATTTCGATTTATATAAATCCATGAAACAGGTGTTGATCCCAGTTGATGCAGATGACGGCGGGCTTGCATCTCAATCGGTTTGGACGAATTTGCTTAAGAAAGTACTCAGTTGATAAGGTCAGTTCCTAAGGTCGGTTACTGAGCTTGAGATTTGCACTGTGCTCTGTGTAGGTTAAGCCATGCTTTACTACAGGTCTACTCTCGAATAACAATCTGGATAATAGTGCCCTGCTAAAGCCACCAAAGGCTTTATATGAATGCATTAAGTCAAAGCCGCAAGACTTCACGGATATCTGCAATAACTGGATGAAGCAAAGTGTGCATAGACGAGATTAAGTGTAAGGGTTGCAAGGAATCCACGCTTAGAACTGCCATCTTAGTATGCAGTCGTCAGAAATAATGGAGCGTAGCAAGCAAGGTTTATTCTGCTGCCAAAGCTGCATTTTGATGGAAAAGCTGGGAAGACAATCGGGGATTGGCACAGATAAAAGCGGCTCCAGTTTCCTTTCTTTAAAAGAGTGAATAATTGGCACCCATCAATTTACAATCGTGGTTTGCTTCTATTCAGCGACTTTGACAAGTATCCCTCACCCACCCATCTGCGTTTCACCACCGGTGAAGATCAGCTCAGCTTCCAGTTACTGCAGTCTATAAGAGACATAGTTTGACAAACTGCAGCATGCGGGCTGAGACCAATACCTGACATTCGGCAACTCCCTGGAAAATTAGATGGGATGCCTTCCTCGCAGCCGAGTAGGTCTGTAGCTGTGCGAGGTACGCTGCAGGGAAACGTTTGCGGCATGGTGCTGCTTGAACCAACTGTAGAAGCGTACCGTGTTGATTGCATGTGTCGCCCATGTTGAAATCGGACAGATTTTCCGCCTGTGTGAATATATATATATATATATATATATACATATGTGTTATATACATAATATATATATATATATATATATATATATATTATATATATATTTTATATATATATATACATACATATATATATATATATATATATATATATATATATATATATATATATATATACATACATATATATATATATATATATATAGCCAATATGTTCGCAAATGTGTCTGACGGAGACGTACTGATGCCCCAGTTGGTGTACCGAGCGCCTGACTTTGCACCGTCTACAGCGCATATATATGCTTGATGACATAACACCAGAGAGAAAGCCGTTGCAATCCAAAACTGATCAGATTAATGAGGTGTGCAATCGGCAGAAGTCAGGGCGACCGGCACTACAGCCCGTTCCGGAAATGCAAGGAAGTATATTGCGACGCAGAAGGCACCGCTGTCTAATATCCTCTGTGTGAGGATCACAGGATAGATTACCATCTAATAGTGTGACGCTGTATTTGTATAATGAGGGAACAGGATATTCCCAGATAGCTTAAGTCGGGCACCGAAATGGGTCGACGTACCGAGACTGTGTAGTCAATGTTGCTGTCGGTTGTCATGCCAACCGGCTGCCTGTTGCCGAGGTGGGCGGCCTCACTCGGCCCCAAGCCGTGCCGTTCGACTGGCGCTCGGCGTGACACGCGCCCCAGCCAGCCGGCCGACGCACCGCCGCAAATCGTCCCACACGACCGGAACACGGTGTCCGTCCGGTCAGTTACGGCACGGCGCTGTCTCGGCCTTCTGAGCGCCGGCCGGGCGGGGATGGCGACCTACCGCCACTTGGTGGATGACGGTACACTCTGACGTCGCTATGGCAGCTGACCAGTGCCGGCCGGTGATCCCGACCTATCACCACTTGGTGGATGACGGTCCACACAGACGTCTCTATGGCAGCTGACCAGCGCCGGCCGGCCTTGGATCGCGGCCTACCGCCACTTGGTGGATGACGGTCCACTCTGACGTCGCCGTGGCAGCTGACCAGTGCCGGCCGGCCTTGGATCGCGACCTACCGCCACTTGGTGGATGACGGTCCACTCTGACGTCGCTGTGGCAGCTGACCAGTGCCGGCCGGCCTTGGATCGCGGCCTACCGCCACTTGGTGGATGACGGTCCACTCTGACGTCGCTGTGACCAGCCGGTCACGCCACGCGCGACTGTGCATCCCGCGCAGCAATACCGCTGTCCAAAGATAGCCAGCTGAAGTCATTGCCAGGCAGTCGATGGTCACGTGCACTTTGTCCGGTGTCGACCGCCGGCGGCTCTGCGGCTCCGGCGCCGCCCCCTGAATGGCAGCCGGCTCACGGCCACTCAGGGTCGTCGCGTAACTGCCGGCGGCCCCTGGGGTGGCGGTTCCGAGTGGTGCGGGGCGCCAGCCTGGTGACGTGCATTCCCATCGGCGGGAGCGCCAATGCCACAGTGGGGTGTGTCTACCAACTGCTAACTGCCCGTGCTGCTAGCCAATCGGAGCCACACGTGAAAAAATAGCCGCGTCGTGTTGTTTAGTTTGCTTTAAGCTAAAGCATGCAAATGCGACCGGTGATCAGTACATGTTCACTTGAGTAATCCACGACGTCGTTTGTCCAACATTGGAAGAATGTCGCTAGGAGGCACCAGCTGGATAGAAAGCAAATTAATCTGTCTTAACCCTCGCAGGACGGGGTAGGGGAAAAGTGCACATTTGCAGTTTGACGTAATTTTGTGTGTGGATAATTGCCTTCGAATACGATGGTTATGAACGTGATTAAGACGATGCGACCACTCATTTCCGCAAATGCTTTCTTCCCACTCGCAGCGGTCGATGCAGTTGATGACGTCATAAACATTTGATGGCGTCATAGGCATGGCGAGGAGGAAATGTGCTACGATATTAGCGGCATTTTACGAGTTAACGCTGCAGACAGTTACATACGTTACTGTGATTGTCCGGGTTGCGGCTTGTCCGTTTGCTCCCCGCTGTTTGTGGACGGACTAGCACGGCGCTCGGACTGCGGCTTATGTAGCTTCGAAGCTTCAAGAGGAAGTTGTGAATCTCCCGGCAGTAGAGTTCCTTTTGGAATGAATACCGGCCGAGATACTGCAGCAAATTCCTGGACTATTCACTGGGAATGTCATCGTGGTGTCTGAAAAAAACTGCAAGTTGCGTGATTGTCCCGAAAGGAAAGCTGAATAATTTTGGTGAGACACTGGACCACATTGGAAGCCATCTTTACACCAACGCGTGCAGATGGTTCGATTTGACTTACTGCTGACAACTCTTCTTGATTTTCAACAATTTCAAGGCTTCACACAAAACTGATATGTATTCCGTGAAACCTTGAAATATTATAATCGAGGCATCAATTATGTATGGTTAATATATAGCAAAACCTAACCTATCCGAACCTAACCTTAACAAATATAGCCCTGCCAAACATACCCTAACATATACAAATATATCTTAGCATCATACACATATAATAGCGTAAATAAGATAAGCTAACCTAACCTAACCTAAACCAACATGATAAAATCGGAACAATCGGACTCGCCTTAAACAAACTTCTCCGTTATGACACCATAAAATTGTAACAACATCGTTCACGCTGCCGTTGGCGCTGATAACTTCGTGAAGAGCTTCCAGCCTTGATCGAATCCTCCGGCCACGTGTGATTGCGAGAATTCCGTGCGGGGAGTGAATGCGTGATCAAGCCGGAAACTGGGCGTTTTCGACGTGAAAGAGTGTTGAACCGATTGCAACAAGCGTTGCATTTCTTCTTCAACATGTCTGTGAAACACCGTTTACGTAAAATACTGAACTATTGGCCGATTTGGCACTGTGAATATTATGACTGAGAAATTCGTTGCCTACTGAAAAGTATGCATTGGAGAAGAAATGAGGAGCCTCGTCGTCTATATTAAGTGTATAAACATCCATTTCGAGCAATTGTTGCCAGGAATTATACAATTTCATATACACACCCACCTCAGGTCTTTCCGCGATAGCGGCCGAATGAGTGGACGCCGGAACATCACATTTTGATTAGCTAATTATGCATGTGTTTTGCTTTCATTTCAGGTTCAGATCATCATACATCATTAACCTGTAACGGGTCAAAGGAAGTGATGTCCCAAAGTATTATTAATGTCGTATAGTATGCACGTGCGGCTAATCAGAGTAGTTGCAACATATAACACCAAATTCAGAGCATGTTGTGCATTAATCAAGACGAATAGACACCTACCTGGAAATGCTCAGTTAAGGACTGGGTTGCTGCCAATTTTCGCATATTTTGTATCGTATTCAGTAGGATCAAATAAATATTCTGAATGAAAATGAAAAATGGAAAGGCATGAAATACGCATTATGTGTTAACTTGTTTGTAAAAAATATGCTACATGACAAAAGGCCATGTACAGTATTATGCATATTCTACACAATTACATTTTATGCAGAATGTTGCTGTTCCTCGCCAAGTGATGTTGACGACGATGACGATAACGATGACGATGACGATGACGATGACGATGACGATGACGATGACGATGACGATGACGATGACGATGACGATGACGATGACGATGACGATGACGATGACGATGACGATGACGATGACGATGACGATGACGATGACGATGACGATGACGATGACGATGACGATGACGATGACGATGACGATGACGATGACGATGACGATGACGATGACGATGACGATGACGATGACGATGACGATGACGATGACGATGACGATGACGATGACGATGACGATGACGATGACGATGACGATGACGATGACGATGACGATGACGATGACGATGACGATGACGATGACGATGACGATGACGATGACGATGACGATGACGATGACGATGACGATGACGGCGTTCAGCTGTTCTGCCCCAATGGAAGAATATACTGTCTAATGGAGGATTTAATGAAGTACACTTACTTTTCCGTCACTCATCGACAGAAACGCACCTACCCCACCCCGCCCCACCCCATCATACCTCAACCGTCCGCACTCCACCCTGCCCTCAACTCACACTTCACCTCTCAGCTCCAGACGTGCTTGCGGCGGGAGACCTGTGACGGCTTCCCCGTGTTTCAGACCTGTTCCATCGGGTGAGCCTCATGTCGGCGAGAGACCTATGTCGGCGAGAGACCTGTGACGGCTTCCCGTGTTTCAGACCTGTTCCATCGGGTGAGCCTCATGTCGGCGAGAGACCTATGTCGGCGAGAGACCTGTGACGGCTTCCCGTGTTTCAGACCTGTTCCATCGGGTGAGCCTCATGTCGGCGAGAGACCTATGTCGGCGAGAGACCTGTGACGACTTCCCGTGTTTCAGACCTGTTCCATCGGAGTGATCGCCATGTCGGGCTCGTCGCTGAGCGGCGCGGCGGTGGTGCAGGAGCCGGCGCTGTACGCGGCGCGCCTGGCGCGCCAGGTCGGCTGCCCGCCGCCGACGTCGCCGACGGCCGACCCGCAGCCGCTGCTGGCGTGCCTGCGCCAGGTGCCCGCCGACCGGCTGCTGGCCGCCAACGTCACCGGCTTCCGCTTCCTGCCGCACTTCGGGCCGAGCGTGGACGGCGTGGTGGTGCCCGGCTGGCGGCGGCGGCGGCGGCCGGCCGCCGCGCGCCGCTACCACCTGCTGGAGGGCGTGGCCACGCAGGACGCGTCCGCCCTGTTCGCCGAGCGCGACGTGCGGCGCGGCTTCGAGCGGCCCGGCCGCGACCGGGCGGTGCGCACGTTCGTGCGCAATCACTTCTGCCACAGCACCGTCGAGATCTTCTACTCGATCCTGAACGCGTACACAAACTGGAGCAACCCGCGCCGCCACCCGATCACGCTGCGCGACGAGGCGGTGTCGGCGCTGAGCGACGCGCTCTACGTGACGCCCGTCACGACCGAGGCCGGCCTGCACGCGCCCGCCGAGGCGGCGCGCGGCGACGCCGAGCGCACCTTCTTCTACGTCTTCAGCTACAACGGCGCCACGGACGACGCGGCCGTGGTGAGGCCGGCAGTCCAAGAGCGTGGCGGGCAGGCGCTGTGTGCTCTCACGTGGCAGGCACGAGGGGATCTGTCGTGCCTCGCCGACCTCGCAATCGGGCGATGTCGGTGAGGCGCGCAGCGGTTGGGCGATCACCGGAGGTCCAAAGGGTCCTTCAAAGGTCGCAACTTTTATCAATCTACGGTAAAGGGCAGGAGGCTGAATCAGTTCTAAGATTTTTAATCTGCCATTTCTACACCATGATGAGCAGGTGTTTGAGATCTGGTGACTTTTCGTTACATTTGTCTTCTGCGTATTATGCCCAGATTCCATCACTTTCTTGTGCACAGGAGCGGATCTAGAACAAGTTTTAAAAAAGGCACCTGGAATTGGTTTAGCTGCTTTACGCACTTTATAACTGTCTTCTAGCAGTAGAAGATTTGACCACCATTTATTGCTAATTGTCTACAGTATTGGATACATAGTAAGTTGCATAAAAAAACATTTACTGAACCTCGAACATGCTATACATGTTTTGCTATATTGTGGAAGATTCGTTCCAATGATGCATGCATACGGATGGACTATTACTGTGATGGATAACCAAGTGTGCTTCTTGTAATCAACCTTATTTATTTCATCAAGGGCGGGTGTAGGACACATCACATGCCCTGGCACTGCCTTGGATTTTTATTTCTCCAAAAAGAAAACTCCAAAGAGGGGCCCTGCCCAGCCGTATCAGTTTTCCTCTTCGTTGATGGAGCTTTGTCGCCAACCTAACAATGTCTCTGGCTGCACTGGCGGAATACCTTTGTAGGTTTTATAGGGCTACTGCCATTAAAAAAAAATTAATCCGAGTTGTTGTTGGGGTAGCTTAAGGAACCAGGGTTCTATTGCTAAGCAGAGCGTGGTGCGTGAACCCTGGCCCCACCACCCGATCCATGACCTCCAGTTTAACGGCAAAATTTAGACCGAAAGTTTAACGTGCCGCCAATGCACCGACACGGCCGCCCGGTAGCTTGCCCCGGCCTTATCGGGCCAGCTGCCAGCTGACACTCCCGGCCGGGGGCTAAATGCGAGCACGCGAAGCGACTCGAATCCTGTGTTGCCAGGACAGGGGAGACCAGTGCAGGCCAGCGCTCTAACCAACTGAGCTACCGGAGCGGCAAATGAATTATATGAATTCATTTGGAAAGTGGCATTTCCTATGAATTGCAGGAACTTGCATTCTATTCCACTGGATATGTGATTGCCTGCACATCTAAATGTGCAATTTTACGTGCTACTTATTTCATTTAAGGCAAACGTTCACCGGCTGTGTCAATACCTGAAGCCAAGCGGTGCATGAATATCGCCACACTGTTTGTATGTGTGTGTGTGGCAGAGGCTGGGCAGCGTCCACGGCTCGGAGCTGCCGTACGTGTTCGGCGACCCGCTGCTGGCCGACGGCAGAGCGGACGAGCGCTACACGGACGCACAGGCGGCCCTCAGTCAGATGGTGATCACCTTCTGGACCAACTTCGCCAAGACCGGGTGAGTGATCGCCGCGGGCGGTGTGGGTTTCGGGTCACGTGCCGGCGACGCGTCCGGCCGCCGCCGCCGCTTATTCATTCGGGGTTCATCGGTTTTGACTGGCACGGACCTGCTCCGTTATGCAGCCGGCGTAAACATCCGACCAATCTCCGTCCGGAGAGAGTCGGCCACGCGGAAAAAAAGGAAACGGCATCGAGTGCCGGTTCCGAGGTTGGAATGGAACTCACGCCGTTAGGATTGCCGTGGGTTGCGATGGCTGAGTGTCGGTTCGGTGACGGGGCGTGGACGCAATGCTACCTGGGCTGCTGTGGGTTACGATAATCGGGTATATGGGCTTCGGGAGTGTCCAGATGTTACAGGTGTGTGGAACCACCACCGCATGGAAAGCAATATCGGTTTCCAGGAAGATGCTCGAACTTTTCGATTGGATTCGATAAATTATGACTGCACTTGGCTGCAAAGGTTAATGCTAATTTTACCACAAATGGTTGCTTTGTTAATGCTATTGACAGGCCATGCTAATAATTGCGTACTGCAATTCAATGTCATGTTGCACCTGCAACAATGGCAGCTTACTTGGGCGCCACAGCAGTTTTTACGTCTTGGACCATTCTTCTCCATTTCATTCACTTCGCGATGCAAATCACTTTGCAAAAGTTTAATGTCAGATGACTGTTCAAGACAAAATAGAAGCCACGTCACGTGCCCTTTTATATGTGGTGCAAGGACGTGGGACATTACTAATTTGACAACACGTGCCGCTTCGTTCACCAGCTAGGGCGATCCGGTTCACATTCATAGAAGCAATTATTGACTGCCGAATTGTGATTCCCCAGCCATCTCAATCTCAATCGTGGATAATAAAGCTGGAATAAATTACCAGCGTCTAAGCACCAGATACGTACAGCAGAGCAAAATAATCGGCTAACGATAGTCTCTGCTGTTGTGCTTCGGGACGAGCCATTCCAACTTCCGTGAGTCCATCCCCAGGCAAGAGTATAACATGCCTGAACAATTCACCGTTGCTCCACATAACCGTGACGGATCAACCAATGAGCATGAGCCACGGTGGCGCCCCGAGAAATTCTGCAGTCGATGCAATTTGCCCAGCCAGCTATGTTATTGAACAATTAGCCAAAGGAGTATGGGCACACAGTCAGCCGATGTCAGCCATGAGTGGAGAGTAGCATGCAGAATGCATGCATTTTGTCGGTGAATTGTTGGTTCATTTGAATAATGATGTTCATGTCCATGCCTATTCTGTGGCTATATGGTGCCTCGTCGCAAATATGTATGCCTCGCAATTGTGTGTGTGTGTGTGTGTGTGTTTGTGTGTGTATGTGTGTGTGTGTTGCACAGTTCTGCATTTGCATTTGTACGTTCAAGGGTCATCAAACTCTAAGGTTTGTAGCCAGTTGTAGTCGTTGCTGCTGACATCAGAACCCATCGCACTCTTTTATGTGTCGAATCAGGTCGATTAATGTTTCTTCCCGCATTCCTGTACGTCATCTACGCCCACCTTCCACATTTCACGTAACTGATGCGAACGTTAGTACACACCTAAATTGATTCTATTGCGCACATCTAATAGGAAAAAGACCCAGGGCGCGTAGAGTATGGACAGTACCATGACACTGGGGACAGTGATTGGGAGCTCGATCAATTGTCTGTTTGGCCCACACGCCTTTCTGTTTTGAAAAAATGCACCGAAGTGTTTTCCAGGTGATATTTGCAATAAACTGCATTTAGAGTAAATGGAGTACAGCTCCTGCAATGACGCACATTTAGTTGCTTCAATTACTCATGAAGTGATGATACTGAGCGAAATTAAATCAAACGTAATTTAGGTGAGATTTTCATTGCACTAAAGCGTGGGCACCGCCACAGGCGGGTGGGGATGAATCCGCCAAAGGTCAAGGTGGGGGATTATATCGCGCAATAATTGGCCGGCGTATCTTCCAATATTTGGGCATGGAAACCGTATGTTGCAACTCGATATGGTAGAAACATTCCTTTATGTGTAGCTTTTCATTCGTGTTGTCGGATATGTCGGCAAATGGTACCCTTGTGGACACTCAACAATGATGTGGGTCGAAGCAGTTATGCAAGTATAAATCGGCAGGCTCGGACCCATTTGCAAAGGTTGCCGTCTACGAACCCTTGCGCCAATCAAAGGAAAAGCAGGTTTTAGTCGACGGTCATGCTGCAAGCATGACATGATATCTCAACCTCTGATTGACCAAAAGCGGCATTGGCGGTATTGACGAGCACACTGACAGCTTGGTGCGAACACGGCTCGTGGTTTATGCGACTTGTGCAAGCAGCCGTTTGGACGGCATCGATCGGGGGCATCAATTCACCAGCCGTCGTCGGTCGGTCAGCCTGCGGCGTCGTCAAACTCCACTGGCTTTCAGAGGACCAGTGTATCATTATTCTGCTCTACTTGAAGCGTGATTGGTCAGGTATTGTAGACAGGTGTGACGTAGTGCATGTTCTGGCACGGTGGCTCGCTGTCGGGCAGCACCGAAAAGCTGCTTGCTCCCGCGCGACCCGGACAGTCACCAGTAAGAGATACAGGATCATGCCAACGGGTTTTTTAGAAGCTAAGGATAGGGTTACATGCTGCTGTTAACTGCTGCTCTCAATATGGTGTAGAGCCGAGGTTACAGGGAGGGCGAACTTTGCCGACGAGCACGTATGCCGGTGAATACTGATGACATCGCGACGGGGCTGGGCTGGCATAATGAACATTCATTATGCTGTACTGGCCGCCTCGGTATTAACGTACGGTCACCCGCAAATTGCACTCCAAGTGCGCACACAAGCGCAGTACCGCATGCCGTTCAGAAGATCCGAAGACGGACATACGAAGGTTCTTCCATGAGACGGCATTCGTGTTCTTCAATGCTACCTACTAAAAGCCAACGAACACGCCATGGCACGAAGCGCCCATAAAGGAAAATCGCCGCCATCTGAGCATGCATGTCTCCATAGGGAAATGAGTGAAATTGTTTGCATTAGCCATATCTTGATATGTCATAGCTCAGTGGCCTAGCACAGGCTGGAATCGCTCATCAATGTTCCGAACGTTTGCCATGTTTGAAACGGGTAAATTAACTCTTCCCTGAGGCCCCTGGACACGTTCAGGGATCGGAAACACTTTATACCTCCGGCAGTTCTAGGTACGGTTCATGCCTTTCTAAAATGCATGCGTCATGCATTTTACCATGTGTGTCATGTGTCATGACACATTTTATCATTTTATCATGTGTCATGCATTTTATGCATTCAAATCATGCGTCCACAACAGACATACAACCACTGGGCGTTTTTGAAGCATCCGCTGACTCACAGGCGTACACTCAGCATCTAGCACTCTCCCCGGTAGCGCAGGCACTCTGGACAATGCTCGGTCTCACCACGACAAGCGCGTCCAGGCTCCCGACGACGCATCGCAACCTCGGCTGGGGAATTCCAGTTTCCGCAATAATCGTACACATTCATGCCAGGGCAACATTGATTTAGGCAATTTCGTAGGCAAAATAACATGAACATGCATGTACAAACCAAGCCCAGTTTTCTCCACTTTGTAAACAGAGTAAGGAGGCGTACCTCACCGGATACATAAGTGTCTCGTCAACTAAACTGTGGCTGTTTTTGCGTCTAATCCTAATGATACACGTTGTATGGTATAATTAGTTCTTCATGCACGCTTGTAGGAATTATGCGTTGTAGTAGCCACGTACCCTATCAACCTTTCGACAGGCAAGTGAACATTTATATTTTTATTTGTGGAGCGAACACATCCCACTAACACCCCGGCGCCAAACATACCGTCACGATGTCATGGGCCGGGTGCCTACCTGTCAACCTATCGCGATCCATGATATCGTGATACGTCGCGATATCATGGATCGACTGTCAACGCGCCGTCGCCATAACATGGATCAGGCGTTTTAGCTAATGGATGACAAGGAGAGGGAGAGAGGATAAGAAATATCCCCGTGACGAAACCCATGAGAAAAACCAAGCGTGCATGTACGAATTGGAAGACATGGCAGCAACCCGAACATTGCAGCACATTGTAGAAAATCGTCATCTAGCTAAATGCGCTCACCTCATGAGTATCGCTTCTGGGATAATTCAAGGAAAACAATTGGAATTATTCCATAATATAACATTGCCTTATTCGCATCTAGCAAAATTACATGATATACCGAGTTACCGAGATCTAAGGAAAACAGTTGTCATGCATGCACAGAAATACATCGTCTCGCATTCATCTGCAAGACCAGAGTTTCAACAGCATGCTGACTGTGTGTATATCGACGTCAAGAACAACGCATGCATCGCAGTCGGCGGGGGCGGCTGGACCCGGCGGCTTCCCGGCCGCGTCAGAGGGGGGGATTGCGCTATGATCGCCGCCGCAGCCAGTCGACTGGGCGGCGGCCGGCCGGTGCTGTCACAGTCCAGCTGGCTCGTGCCGCTGGCGTTCTGCATGTCGAGCCGCAGCCACACCGGCGGCCGTTCGTGTCGCGACGGTGGCGGGCGCGCCGCGTCGCCGCGGCAGCCCCGGCAGAAGAGCGTGCGGGGCCCGTCGGTTGTCGCGCAGGCAGGGCCGCACCTCTCCAGGGGTCCAGACTGCCGACGACCAGCAGAGTGACGTGGCTGTCGCCGGTGCGACATCAGCGGACCGGCGGCGCGGCATTCGTTCATTCATTCACAGTTCAGTTCATTCACAGTTCATTCGCATGATATTTGGTACAGAACACTACTGCATTCAGGCTCTAGCGCAAGTTTATCGCGGATGAGGCGTGCTAATCAAATCGACTGCCTACTTCATAGTGCACCTGGACTGCAGCTTTTATCGAGATGCGGCGCAACTAGTCGGCCCACTAAGTCAGCTCTTGTTCTGGTTGTGCTCTTACTTGCCAAGTAGCCGGCGTCGCCGTCTGAACACTGAAAAGTCGACCGAATACGGCCTCTCAATAGCTCCATCGGCGAGGCCCATCCACCCAGAACGGTTTGGTGTGGTCATCCTGCGCCGCATCTACCACCTGTGCAGTATCTGCCGTCCGCGCAGTGTGTACCACCTGCGCAGTCTCCCATGGACTCGACGAGGATATTTTGGCAGGGAGGGAGCGATCAATAAAAAGCACGTTTCCCTTGATCTGAGCTATTCGAACATGTGCAGATGCAGGAAATTGAAGAACGAAAGTGACGACAAGCTGGTTTGCCCTTCATGCCGAAAGAGTGCTTGTGGTCGCCCACGGTACGCCTCTCGTAGTCTCGGTGGGCCTCCCCATGTACCTGTCGTCGTCACTAGGCCTGTTGTCGCCGCGGTCAGCCTCATCGCCCCACGATATTACAGCATTGGATCGAACAATTCCCAGCCTGCCAATTGGACCTCAGTAAACAAAATCATAATCTTGACATGCAAATAAAACCGAATATGGCTGTCATAATAGCAGCGTCTGATCATAAAGCTGCATTGTCCACATATTCCCTGTTTGTGGTTGGCTGGTGGGATAGTGGGTCATTCCTTCCATGTATATTTTGATGTTAGTTAGTTATTTGGGCTTTAGGGCGTATATTTTGATGTGTAGTCTCCGTTAATGTATATGATTTCAAGGCGTATGTCAAGATTATGCACTATAGCTGTTGAACAAGCTCGCTTGCTGGAAAATACTTCATCTTGCGATAAATGCAACTTAACACGCACCCTGAAAGGCTTCTGAAAATTACGCGCAATGGGGGGGGGGGCGGAACCCACCCCCTAAGATCTCGGTTCCTATCAAAGCTGGATCAATGTAATTCACAGGGCGGATGGGTACGGTAGTGATCTCTATTGTGTTCAAATTTCATGACCTTAGGCCAATATCTTCAAGGTCAAATGAGGTCAAAATACCAAAATGTTCTGGTTTTGCGTGCCTTGGCTTTGCATTGTTATGGATCGCTATGATTGTGTTTAAATGCTCCAAAACGGTCATCAATGATATTTTGGCCATTACTAATGATGCAATTCAGATGTTAGACCGGGAATTTGGCCTCAGGTCACCTATATAGAAGCACTTTATCAGGTCAATACCTGCTCCAGTTACCGGAACCAGGCCGCTCGCCCCACTACTCACAATGACAAACAGTAGTTTTTAGCATGTGTAGGGAGTAACATGCAAGGTGACAGCAATCGCATGACAGTCATTTGCACTTATTACGACATTCAGTCGACCAAGATTGGTTCCATTAATCTGCCATGAACTTGACCTGACTTGACCGCGGTGACCTAACATGACTATAAAACTATAAAGCATGACAATATGCATCAAACAAGTCGCTAGTGTTGTCAAGAACACTTCCATTTTGCCAATACACGGGAAGCGCATCAGCGCCTATTTTTGTGGTCTGGCGCTGGAAATTTTTTACTTTATCGGCCTCTAAATCGGAAAAGTTTCGGCCGATTTTTGTTTTTCTTACTTTCAAGAACGCGCCGGACATTTCTAAGCAAGTACACAAACAATGGCATATGTTGCTCGGTAAAATCTGGAGTTATGTACGAAAAACCGGAGGGGTGGGCGGATTTCGCCAACCCCTCCAGGGCGCGTGCGTGTTGATGTTATTAATGTATTAATATTATTCACAGCCATGTGCAATCTACACACATACGACAGCCGGACCACATATTTTTATATATGATTGCCGGATCAAATATTTATTTCTCTCCACTCTTCGGAGCGCTGTACAATCCCAGGCTCAGAACCCTGAGTGGCAAAGGATGAACCCACGCTAAAAACTGTGTTGTCATTATCTGGTCCATGCTATCGCACCGTTTACGAGATGGCTATGCATGTACCCGTCGCAACGAGCCAAATGCGCACGAAGAGTCGTGTATGGCGCTTACTAGGAGGGCAGAAAGGTTGCTATTGACAAAACGTCAACTCTAATGTCTACTGCGGCGGATTTATTTGGCAACATCCTGTGCTGACTTCGGCCAGCGACGCCGATCTTGGTCCCACTATTCCCTCCGAGAATTCCAGCTCGGCTGCGGAATTTAAATCTGAGTTAAACGCGCCGTCAATGGACCGGCACGTCGTCTCGGCTGATGCTTCCCCGGCCTCATCAGGCCAGTTGTCTGCCGACCCTTCGAGTCAGGGCTAAGCGGGCGCACCTGTAGCGACTCGATCAGGGGTATGTCTGGTCAGGGGAGACCGGTGCAGGTGTGTGGTGGCTTACTGACTAACTGACCTGTCGGGAGATATCGATGCAGGTGTGTGCTGGCTTACTGACTAACTGAGCTGTCGGGAGATATCGGTGTAGGTGTGTGCTGGCTTACTGACTAACTGGGCTGTCGGGAGATATCGGTGTAGGTGTGTGCTGGCTTACTGACTAACTGGGCTGTCGGGAGATATCGGTGTAGGTGTGTGCTGGCTTACTGACTAACTGGGCTGTCGGGAGATATCGGTGTAGGTGTGTGCTGGCTTACTGACTAACTGGGCTGTCGGGAGATATCGGTGTAGGTGTGTGCTGGCTTACTGACTAACTGGGCTGTCGGGGGAGACCGGTGCGGTCTGGCTCACTGACCAACTGATCTGTCGGGTCAGGGGTGTCCGGTATGGGCTGGCGCTCTTACCCTATTGGGACACGATTCAACCAAGCGATGTCGCGCGCCATTTCCTTTGCTCCCACAGCCAGTGAACGCCTAGCCCAAAGTGGCGGCCCGGCCTTTCGCCTGACACTTTGTCTCTGGCAGTGACCCGAACCGCCCGCGGCAACAGCCTCCGCCTGGACTCACCGAGAGAGAGCGCAACCGCCTCCGCACGAGGACGTGGCAGCCCTACGACAACACCTACCGGAAATACCTGGACATAGGTGAGGGCACAACAACGCCGCCCGCAATCGCAGTGGTGGTTTTTCTTTCGGCGAGCATGGCTGTCTTGTGCCACGACATCATATTCGTGCCGATGCCGATGCTATGAATGCATTTGCATGCATTGCACGTAATTTTGACATCTCCAGCTGGAAGATCATTAGCTATCATCTGCATTTGGGAGTTTAACAAACCGATTGCATAAACTTGATTAATACTTGGTTTCAGTCAGATTTCACGTCACAAACGTGAGCAAGCTGGAAGGAGCAAAACGACAGTGTACATGGACAACACCGAGCACGTACAGTGAATTTAAAACACGTCGTTGTTGTTAAGCATCGCGGCGAACTCGCCCCGTGTCCGAAACGCGGAAGTGAACGGCGGGAGGATAGTCCAGTACGAGGCTGTCCGAAAGGAGAAAGCCATGCGTGACATGCTGAGGCGGACAGGCGATGGTTCCAGCGCCCCAGCCACCGTCGCACTGGTGGAGCGTCGGGAGACACCCGTCCGCCGCCTGAACAGAGAACAGATCGCACCAGCGGTTCGCGGATCAATAAGGGCACTAAACACGGAGGTGTTGTCGCGGTCGGCGGTGTTATCGCGGCAGGTGACGAGGTCACGGACTCTACGCCGGTCCAGCGTTGTCACTGTCGACGTGAGCCCCCGATTATCTCAATTAATGGCAACCTTTGGCAAAATATAGGAAGTGAGCGGACAGCCACAGATCGGCTCCCCCTATGGTCCGATCGTCCCTGAGTTATGAGCGACAGCCATACTTTGTCTCCCCCTGTGGACGGATCGCTCCCCGATGTGTGAGTGACAGCCGCAAACAAACAAATGCAATCACAGTGCAAGGTTTAGACGAGGTTGTGAGATGCTTCCAGGTGGCTAAAGCCCAGCCGTTTTGGCCACGCTCATGGGCATAGGGCAGCACCGGTGGGGCGCGGGTCGTAGAGCACGCATATGCCAACATCGCACAGAACGCACGCTTGATAATTCTGCAGTCGAAAACGCATCTACAATTGGACTTGGAGCCAAGGCCGCACTTTGAAAACGTGTTCGGTCGGCTCTCGGACAGCTTGTCGTACGTCTCGCACCGCGGCAGGTAGTCGCCATCCGTTCCGAATGCCAAATAGTGCACGTGCCTGATTTGTGTCTCATGGTCTCGAGTTCAATCCCGGAAATGAACGACACTCTTTATTTCTGCCTTTAATAGTGTAATTCGGTGGATGTGTTTCATCCGAAATCACTTTAACTCTGCATGCATGCTTAAAAACGCGTGACTGCATAAACGCTTGCAGCAATGCGCCTGCGACTGATACTCCCGGAGATTGAACTACACTGTATTTTAGCACCTCTTCTCGCTCTTCCAGCGCCTAGGTACCACATGCTGGCTACATATGTGATCATATGTTCGAGTTGTAGCCCTTTCATCCATAAGGTCTTTGAACGTCGTAATAGCTGCGGCAGCGATTGTAAGGACTGGCCGGGCTATTTCACTGTAGTTTCTCAGGTCGATGGAGTATGGTGGGCGCGAATGATCAAAACTGGTCGAAGCGCCCTAAAACCCAAATAACAAGTCCGGTGGGAGGAATGAAATTGGGATTTATTATTGAAGATGTTCAAGGCATTCGCATTTTCATGAAAGGGGTTACCGTGGTTTGATCACTGAATCACCATCGCTATTCCATCTGCTTGTGAAATGTCTCAATGATAATTGAATACCTGAATATTTGAATACCCTGTAACCAAGATACATTACATAACTCCTTCAATCACTACAAATGTACTTACCAAGGTTCTTGCTACTCATCCAACACGATTTCTAATGGGTCGTGTGTGTGTGCGGCGTATATTTGGTCGGGCTGCCACCTCGCTCGTAACGCTTCGCCCGTGCTGCTACTCGCTCGGAACGCTTCGCTCGTGCTGCCACCTCGCTCGTAACGCTTCGCTCGTGCTGCTACTAGCTCGTAACGCTTCGCTCGTGCTGCTACTCGCTCGTAACGCTTCGCTCGTGCTGCTACTCGCTCGGAACGCTTCGCTCGTGCTGCTACTAGCTCGTAACGCTTCGCTCGTGCTGCTACTCGCTCGGAACGCTTCGCTCGTGCTGCTACTAGCTCGTAACGCTTCGCTCGTGCTGTAACTCGCTCGGAACAGCCCAGAGCTTCTGCCTTCCGGCGTCTATTTCCAGAATACGAGTGCTTAATATGCATGTTGCACATAGGAATGCATTCATGCACATTCGCACCGATGGCTATCATACAAACCTACCTGTCACGGTATATATGCAGTACCCATTTACCCCGGAGGATATTTTTAGCCATCAAACACTACTCGGAGGACTGGAAATTCATTCACAGAGCTGTAGAAGGGCATATGCCGCATGGATTTTCCGATTCGTTTCCTATCATGGTGTCAATGTCAATGAGAGCTTCGTCAATGAGACTTCCACATCTAGTACTGAGTCGCAAGTTCGGAGGTAGTGCAATATATCTTGCGCATATGGCTACTTCTGATATTGGGAGTACTTTTGAAAACACTAGAAGATCCGAAGTTCATCAGCCTTCCCAAAAATCTGTGGTTGGACACAAAACTGAAATGCTCCCAGCTTCTATCTGCACTGTGTTGATTATGCAATTGCTTTCATTTCTTTACGCATTTTTATTTTTCCCAATGGCTACATGGAACGAAATCTTGACCTGAACTGAATCATTTTCTCTCCTAAGTAAATCCTGCCGCTGACTATGTATAGCTGTTTTGTTTTCAACCAATTCACGCGACGGTGGGTTTAGGATTACATACTGGTATATCACATCGGAAGTAAAGATTGCCGAATGCTGGCGACTCGCGGAACCCAGCTGAACGTTCTGACGGCGCGCCAACCGGAAGTTGTGTGTCAGCCCACGTGACCACTCGATAACGCATGGCGTGTCAGACCACGTGACCACTCGATAACGCATGGTGTGTCAGGCCATGCAACCACTCGATAACGCATGGTGTGTCAGGCTATGCGACCACTCGATAACGCATGGTGTGTCAGGCCACGTGACCACTCGATAACGCATGCGCCCCTAAACCCCAATAACTAACTAACTAACACTCGATAACGCATGGTGTGTCAGGCCATGCGACCACTCGATAACGCATGGTGTGTCAGGCTATGCGACCACTCGATAACGCATGGTGTGTCAGGCCATGCGACCACTCGATAACGCATGGTGTGTCAGGCTATGCGACCACTCGATAACGCATGGCGTGTCAGGCCACGTGACCACTCGATAACGCATGGTGTGTCAGGCCATGCGACCACTCGATAACGCATGGTGTGTCAGGCTATGCGACCACTCGATAACGCATGGTGTGTCAGGCCACGTGACCACTCGATAACGCATGATGTGTCAGGGCATGCGACCACTCGATAACGCATGGTGTGTCAGGCCATGCGGCCACTCGATAACGCATGGTGTGTCAGCCCACGTGACCACTCGATAACGCATGGCGTGTCAGGCCACGTGACCACTCGATAACGCATGGTGTGTCAGGCCATGCGACCACTCGATAACGCATGGTGTGTCAGGCTATGCGACCACTGTAACGTGGCTCACTCGATAACGCATGGTGTGTCAGGCCACGTGACCACTCGATAACGCATGGTGTGTCAGGCCATGCGACCACTCGATAACGCATGGGGTGTCAGGCCACGCGACCACTCGATAACGCATGGCGTGTCAGGCCACGTGACCACTCGATAACGCATGGTGTGTCAGGCCATGCGACCACTCGATAACGCATGGTGTGTCAGGCCATGCGACCACTCGATAACGCATGGTGTGTCAGGCCACGTGACCACTCGATAACGCATGGTGTGTCAGGCCACGTGACCACTCGATAACGCATGGTGTGTCAGGCCATGTGACCACTCGATAACGCATGGTGTGTCAGGCCACGTGACCACTCGATAACGCATGGTGTGTCAGGCCATGCGACCACTCGATAACGCATGGTGTGTCAGGCCACGTGACCACTCGATAACGCATGGTGTGTCAGGCCACGTGACCACTCGATAACGCATGGTGTGTCAGGCCATGCGACCACTCGATAACGCATGGTGTGTCAGGCTATGCGACCACTCGATAACGCATGGTGTGTCAGGCCACGTGACCACTCGATAACGCATGGTGTGTCAGGCCACGTGACCACTCGATAACGCATGGTGTGTCAGGCCATGCGACCACTCGATAACGCATGGTGTTTCAGGCCATGCGACCACTCGATAACGCATGGTGTGTCAGCTCACGTGACCACTCGATAACGCATGGTGTGTCAGGCCACGTGACCACTCGATAACGCATGGTATGTCAGGCCACGTGACCAATCGATAACGCATGGTGTGTCAGGCCATGCGACCACTCGATAACGCATGGTGTGTCAGGCCATGCGACCACTCGATAACGCATGGTGTATCAGGCTATGCGACCACTCGATAACGCATGGTGTGTCAGGCCACGTGACCACTCGATAACGCATGGTGTGTCAGGCCATGCGACCACTCGACAACGCATGGTGTTTCAGGCCACGTGACCACTCGATAACGCATGATGTGTCAGGCCACGTGACCACTCGATAACGCATGGTGTGTCAGGCCATGCGACCACTCGATAACGCATGGTGTTTCAGGCCACGTGACCACTCGATAACGCATGGCGTGTCAGGCCACGTGACCACTCGATAACGCATGGTGTGTCAGGCCACGTGACCAATCGATAACGCATGGTGTGTCAGGCCATGCGACCACTCGATAACGCATGGTGTGTCAGGCTATGCGACCACTCGATAACGCATGGTGTTTCAGGCCACGTGACCACTCGATAACGCATGGTGTGTCAGGCCATGCGACCACTCGATAACGCATGGCGTGTCAGGCCACGTGACCACTCGATAACGCATGGTGTGTCAGGCCACGTGACCACTCGATAACGCATGGTGTGTCAGGCCACGTGACCACTCGATAACGCATGGTGTGTCAGGCCACGTGACCACTCGATAACGCATGGTGTGTCAGGCCATGCGACCACTCGATAACGCATGGTGTGTCAGGCCACGTGACCACTCGATAACGCATGGTGTGTCAGGCCATGCGACCACTCGATAACGCATGGTGTGTCAGCCCACGTGACCACTCGATAACGCATGGTGTGTCAGGCCATGCGACCACTCGATAACGCATGGTGTGTCAGGCCATGCGACCACTCGATAACGCATGGTGTGTCAGCCCACGTGACCACTCGATAACGCATGGTGTGTCTGCCCACGTGACCACTCGATAACGCATGGTGTGTCAGGCCATGCGACCACTCGATGACGCAAGCGTCTCGGAATAATTCAAACAATATTTTGTCCTTCGCTCGAACCTTTCACTTACTTGGAGTTCCGCGAACTGCCTACTTCGTGGCTGCAACAAAATATACGAGAGGTGCTGCAGCTCATATACGATATCACATCTACCAGGTCAAACAAAAACCGCAGCTTCTACGCGATCCAAAGTCCGTAGACTATTCGTGATTCAACATCGGTAGGCTGTATGCAATTGAACATCTGTAGGTCATGTGCGATGCGACACATGCAGAGAGTATGTGGCAAATGTATGCGGCGATTCGGTCTGGGTAAACCTCATTAGGTTTAGTGCTGCCATTGCTCACACTTCCTTAATCCAATCAAAGGACCATTTCTACCATCACAGTGCCACCTGCCCATCAGAGGTTCACCTGCGCAATCACACCCAGCTGAAACGCATTTATAAATTATAGATGTTTTCACTTTCTTGCTGCACCCATTTGGACCGTTTGCATCAAGACATCTCTTACAGATGAGACCAGCTACAAGCTGTGACGCCCGCTCCATGATTACCAACTTAGTTTGTGTCCTGTCACCCGGAAAACAGCAAATTGCCGCCATCAGCGTGCTTACAGGCTCACACGTCACGTCAAATGTGTACGCTGTCCCATCTGTTCCCAAGCAACATAGCAATCCATTTTGAACGACGGAGAGCACCCAAACAGCGTCTGAAATGCACTCGGAATGATCACTAAACAGATGAGCAAAAACCACCAGCGAATCACCCAACGTCTACGACAGGGTTAGAGGAGCAAAATGTGTGAGAGGTAAAAAGGTAGACTGCGTGAAGCGAGTTCATGTTCCACACGTCTTCCTCGATATGTTTACTACGCTACCAGATCGACGGTCGCCAGTATTGCGCCCTTACTTGCCGCATAAAAAGATCAACTCCATCACAGCACCGTCCTAGCTGGACTGGCTAGTTCCAGCTGGTTCGGTCTGATATGGAACGTATGATAGGCATTAGTGTCATAAGTTGTTTTATAAAGTCATAGAACTGTCTGTAGAACCAGAAAGCTGGCGAAGGACTTTGACCACTGCCTCCCTGGAGCTGTTCATTTACAAATCGTGTCCAGTAGTGACATCGAAATCTGTCATTTCTTTGCTCCTCACGTTTTTTGTTCGCTTCTTGCGGTATCTTCCCTCTGGACCTTTAGCATAGATGAATCTCTGTGGCTCTTATTATGCTTAGGAAACTCTATGACCTTATGAGTTATGCTGATCGCTTCCCAGTCTTTTTCATTGTAAGCATGGTCTCTTCCATGGTTGATGTATGTGGCTGTTTTCCCCTCTCCCCAGAGTTCTGCGCATCTTGCTGGTCATATCGTTGCAACACACATTTGTGCAGACCAAGTCCGCGCGTCAAAGACGGATCCCAGAATGATGGGGAGGGGTGAATATTGCAGGAAGCCTTCTCGAGCTGTAAGAGGGCCTCCTCTTCAATCTCGGGAGCCTGTTTTTCCTTCTTGAGGGCCTCCTCTTCCGTATTGTTGCCCATTTATCCCGCCGTAACCCTCCGGTCTCTCCGGTGAGATCCTCGCACTCTGCCTGGAGGGAGGGGGGGGAGGTGATAGGAACCCCAACATCCAAACTAAGCGTCGCACGAAAACGAAAGAAGTGTCATCGGAAAGCGCTCGACGAATAGAATCTGACACCACCTCCCAGAAGAAATTCCGCAAAATTGACGTCACTTCGGGGCCTAAAATTCCATGACGTAAATAATATTTTTGGCTCCGAGGAGTTCATTTTGTGGATATGTGAGGAAAAATTACTTGGAATCAGAAAAGGACAGCGAAACCGACTGGGACGATACAATGCTTTGGCCACCCAAATTTTTTTTTGACATTTTAAAATGCTGAGTTTTCAAGTATTCTTTAATTTTCCTGTAGTAATGGGTAGAGCGGACCGAAAAACATAATTCGAAGTCAACTAGTGTACTTTAAAAAATGCTTGCTTGAGCCAGAATCTTCGATTTCAACTCTAATAGGTAAATATGCAAACCCAATAAGTGACCAAAAACGGAAAAAATGAAGCATTCCACTCATACGTTTTGGTGTCTCCCTAAAGGTAAGCAAACGCTGAAAGTTTCATTAAAATATATGTGTCCGATAAACCGTGACGACTGGTTAAACTTTTTGTAGGTGACCTCACTTGATCTCGACTAACTCATTGACCCTAAATGACCTTGCTACAAAAATTTGACACAATATGCCAAATTGATGTTGAAAAAGCTATGCCAAATTTCGACGCGCTCCCGCGCGCCGTTCTGCACTCCGACGAAATCCGACAAGCCACACAGAACAAATAGTGCCCATATCATTTTGACTAATAGATAAGCCATTGGCTGGTTTATGTGTGCACGCATGGACATCACATGTGGTTTTACACCACTAATGTCGATTTGTACCCGAGCATGTGTAATTTAAGCCGAATGAAATACAAGCGTAGTCCTTGTAACAGTGGAGCTCACAGACAATATATGTCGCCACTGCCATCTCCTCAGCTGATCGGGCAAATGTCAAGGCCGTTCCGGCTATCGTTCGGCATTCGTCGGGAGGTCATCGCGTCCCACAGTGCACTCGAGTGATGATCTCCACCGGTGCCTTGGGGACGGCGCGACCGAGGCACGGCGAAGGCCACCGTGGGCGCCAGAGGTCCCGGCGACTCGGTCGCCGCCGGTGCCCGACACAGACGTTCGGCGGCAGTGTCCGGTATCGCCGCACTGCAGGCACTGTCTGTCCAGGGCGGGGCGGCGCGTGGGCCGCCGGCCACCGCCCCCGCAGCGTGGGCAGGCTCGGTGTGGGCCGGCTGGTGTCCGGGCTCGCAGGCGGCAACAGCGCCTCACGGACGTGATGTCCTGTGTCGGGTCGGACTGGTGAGAGGGCTGGGCCATGAGGTGTGTGTCGGTGGTGCTGTTCTGTGAGGGGTAATTGAGGGTGCAAGCGAGAGACGTCATTTGCTTTCCCTCGGCTCCAATCCGCTTTCGGAGTATTTTCGTACGGAAGTATTATGAATTTGATTAGCCGCCTAGCTACACGACGAGGAAAAACGTCCGATATAGGCGGTATAGTTGTTGAGTTCACAACCAATGGATGTCGCCACTGTCGTCCCGACAGCTCATCACTGTCACAATAAGACGGTGACGATCACATCCACGCCATCCCTCCGTGTGCAGCTGGTGGTAAGCTGCTGCGACAATCCCAGTCGGCGGCTTGCTCGCGTTTAGTTCCGCCTCGGACTGCAGTTGAGGTGCTCTTTTCGAAGAGAGGAGCTCGGTGCGGTTGCGGTCCGCTCGACATCCTGCCGTCTCGTGCGCAAGTAACGGGTACGCTTTCGAGGCCACGCAGAGGACTAACTGCCTCGAAAGACGATGACCGACATCAAAAGACGATGCCGGCGTGGAAGTTGCTACATTCGCATGGGGGATTAGCTCTCGGCTATCTGCAGGGCCGGTGGCGGATCTTTGTGTTCAGGAGCGTTCGTGAGGCGGACGTCGTGAGAGCATCACGCGCCGAGTGATGAGCGATCAGCCTGGTGGCACCCCGCTGCCGGTATCATGGGGGCATGTTCAGCCGTACTGTAGCATCTACATGCGCACTAGCTCCGTCATTAGATACATGTCTCGCCAGGCAACAATATATGCCAGTCAAGTGCGGCTTAGACCCGGTCCTGCGTTGCCGCCTAAGTCATGAATAGATACGAGCGATGTGCCCAAGAAGTGGATATTTTGCTGAAGGCATTTGATATAGTTTGTAAGCTTGCTGCAAGGAATAATAAGAACCTTGTCACGGGGAAATTATTCAGTAGCATTTGACATAAGTATTTGAGTCTAGAGCAGAATTTCTATCGCACTTCTGTTACATTGTCTGACTTGTGACTTGCGTCCGAAGAACGGACGCTATTTGATCACTCGGACACTTACAGGAGACACCACACAGGTGTCTCCTGTATGTGAAGTAATTTCGCCACTCATTGACAGAGTTTTCGCAGGAAGAACAAATATGTCCAACTATATATATATATATTTATTTATATGTCGTCACATCTATGTTATCTATGACTTATTGCATTCATGAGTGCCACCTGGATAGCTGACATAGAGACCGACAGAACGTTCTTTGCATTGACCCGCTCATGTCGCTGCTGTTGTTGAGTTTGCTGCATTTGCTTCACAAGTCGTTGCGCATTTGCAGGTCAGAAACTGCGCATGCGCAGCAACTACCGCGCGCGCGAGGTGGCGTTCTGGAGCGACCTGGTGCCGCAGCTGCAGAACATTGGCCGGCGCTCTGGCCGGCCCGGCCTCCAGCTGGACACCGTTTCCGCCGGCGAGCCGCCGCCATTCAGCGGCGCGGTGCGGCCCACCTGCGCGCGCAGCCCGGCCGTCCAGGTGGGCACGCCGGCGTCCGGGCCGGCCGGCAGCCGGCCGGCGGCCGCGGCGGCGCCGGCCACCGGCGCGCCACCGTCCTCCTCCACGCTGACGCCGCCGGCGCCGGTCACCACGCAGAGCCTGCACACCATCTCGCGCAGCCACAGTCGCGACGCGGCCGCGTCCGGCGCCGCCGCCTACTCGAGCGTGCTGGGCGCCACGGCCGCCATCGGCTGCTCGCTGCTCGTGCTCAACCTGCTCGTGTTCGCCGGCACCTACTACCAGCGCCAGAAGCTGGCGGCGGCGCGCCGGCGGCCGGCCGGCGCCGCCGCCGGCACAGCCGGCCCGGACACGCCGCCGCCGCCGGCCGACTGGGACCGGCGGCGCGCGTCGCTCGGCGCCGGCTCGGCCGACGGCGCCGTGGCGCCGGAGGCCGCCTCCGCGTCGCAGACGGCCGCGTGCGGCGAGCTGGCCAACGGCGACATGGAGATGTTGGTGCCGGAGCCGCCGCCGCCGCCGCGCGCCGCGCGGGACAGGCGCTCCCGCGCCGTGGAGGACATAAGAGTGTAGCGACTGCTAACGGACGTCCGGTATCTCCCGCAGTGGAGGACATGGGATTGTAGTGCCGACTAACGGACGTCCGGTGCCCCCCGCCGTGGAGGACATGAGAGTGCAGTGCCGGGTAACGGACGTCCGGTGCCCCCCGCCGTGGAGGACATGAGAGTGCAGCGCTGCGTGGCGGACGCCGTGTAATTCCTCAAAAGTCAAAGGAAGTCAAAAAGTCAAAGGACAAAAATGGAAACGACAAATAATCAAACGGGAAAAGTCTAGCGCAACACTTTAAATGAAAAATAATGCTCTACTCTGAGACTTATACATTTATATATCTATATACATCCACTTATTTGTCTACCAATCGTCATACCCACCTGCAGCCTATCTACACATTCACCTGGTTGCATTTCCTAGCAACAGTGAAGTAAAGTCAATTAATTATTGTGCATTTAGCCGCGTCAATGTCCAAAGACATTGAATCGTCCCAGAGAATAAGATATTGCGAACCAGATTACATGAACTTCCTCGTAGTGCCAGTCACACCGAATTGATATTGGAATCGGGGGCGAGAGATAGAGCTTGGGTCTTGAGCCACGAAATCCGCGCTTTCAGCGGCAACTTTCTCTCCTCCAAATGGCAGTACACCTCGAACTCGGTACTGCGGATGCCCTGATCGATGAATCGTCAAAATCGATAAATCGTTGCTGAAGTGTGAGGATCTAATTTCCATGGTTCGGTAGCGTCGATCTTCTCTTTGTTGTTATTGGGCCTGTTGTTTGTTGCACAAGTACTTCTCGCCGATAACACTGGTCTGCGTGATTGAAAATGTAGTGTACGCATGGGTTTGCTGCTCATGGGTCAGTTTCTCACGCTGATTTGGAAAATCGCCTTGTGTTTTTTTAATCATGCAAATTTGGTAAATATAACACTATCCAGGGTTGCTCATTTCCCCCTATATTGGTAGTCGAACCACTCTTTTGGTACATACCGTAGCTCAACAGGAATCTACGCATATATTTCACCGGCGGTTCACCGACGGTTTACACGGGGTTAAATGTTGTCCTTTACCGGCGGTTAATAGATCTCAATTAGGGTACAGCACGACATACTAGGCTAATCAGGAATGGTATCTACAAGAACTTCCGGTTGTGCTGGGCAGACACTACTTCCCTCTGTAGGAGCCAGCAGTAGTCGGCCAGAAATTTGACATTCAACCGGCCTTGAGAGCGTTCCTTCATCACTTGGGTGTCTTTGTGAAAAGTCTCCCAGTGTTCTTCACTGACGTCTCCACAATTCTACGGAAAGCAGTCCCAGACATCTGAGAAAGTGGTTGTTCACCAACATGCGCGCACCTTGTAAACATGAATTTTCCATCGACTCATCGACAGCCTTCTCTTATTCTGGATTCCGCTGGTTGCCCAGGAAGTGCACGATGATTGGTCGCCAGAGCCAGCCATGCAGAGGTCAGAGGGATTCAATTATTCATTTAAGCGAGTGTCCTTGGTGATTTGTATGAGGACCATCGAATATCCCACACTCAGTTTCTCCCTGCTTACACATGGAAACTTATGTCTCAGAAAAGTGAATCATCCATCTTGTCCGTCCAGTTCTTTCACGAAGTTCTTCATGAGACCGATATGGATGTCGAGTGGTGGGAGCACAATATTGTGCTGTTCGATCGGAGGGTGGGACGAACATTGTGTGAGACGGGCTGTAGTCTGCCTAGATGACCACTCTCGTTAGACATAATGTTGGTCGTCTGCCAGCCTGCCCCACGGACACATGAGACATTAGTACTTCGTTTTTCCATCTTGAAGTCCTAGGACGACACCAACTACCTTGAGAACTCCATAGACCAACCAACCATGGACCCTGAGCTTCAGGGCGGGCAGCAGACGATCCATGCTGTTGAGGGCTTCTATCATTTCAACTGAGTGCGACAGGGATCAAGCAGAACTAGAACCTCATTGAGGTCATTTCATCGACTCGACGAGTCGACGAAAAGTATCCATTTTGTTGCACCATGCTTCGAGCGCATCGCTTTAGCCAGGTCGGTGGTATTGTTGCGGTAGACCGATGAATATTTCCCTTCAAACGTGAGCTATTTCCGGAACTCTTCCTCGCGTTTTCGATGCCAAGAGAAAGCTGCCGCCGATGCCACCGGACATTTCTCACGAAGGTAGGACACCGGCAGCTGAGCAGACTTCTTGGACAGGTTCAGGTCCCGCGACAGATCGTTGAGCTCCGATTGGCTCCGCAGTACCGGTCGGTCTTCCTCCACCCACTCGAATGTGCCAGACTCGCCCGCATCGGTCACATTTCCAGACTCTGAGTGGGACGACGATCCCATGTTGACGTCAGGCTCAGGAACAGGAACGACTGGGCCATTGCGGGACTGGTTGTATAGCTCATGGAACACCAGCATATTCAACATGATGTTTGTTCTTGCGAGCGATGCCCTGTATATTCGTCATTCAGAAATAACAGCCCGTAGTGCGATCATCATCTTCCCTCCACACCATCGGAACACCGAGCGGCATACTCTTATTCGCTCTATTCCTCCAATCTTGTACGTTTTGAATACATGCCGTGAACTGCTTATCGTGGTCGACTAGTGTGATTCCAAAGCAGGCGTCACATGACATGTTCACAATATCTGTATTTCTCTCCTGACGGTTTAAAGGGCCACCTTTTCACCTTTACACAGATTTAGCAGGACATGTCAGGGTGGTTCGTGCACTTTCGATTCATTAACGTAGCAATCCAGATCTGAAATAATTCAAAGAAAGTTATTATACGCTCACGAAACACAATTTAGAACAAAGCACCATGCATGAACACCAGTTCAGTAGCACCATTTGAGTTTAAAGTAGTATGCGTTTTGTCAAAACTATTACATTCTAACAAATCTTACATGATCGATGAAAATGGATTGCATTCCTGAATTCAGCATGAGTGAATGATATCAACTCAGATGGAAAACCTTTGGAAAAAAGAAGATTGTTTAAACAAGGCCAGTGTAATATACGCACCTAGCATTGTACCAGACGTGCTAGCCCTACTTTGCTGCTGGACCTGCGAGACCAGGGATAAAAAATTGCCACAAACACAGCTGAGGTGGTGTTTGGATCGTGATCACCCGAATTAGCGTCACATCCATGATACATGCTCACACTCAAGTTTATAAACACGGCTACATCAAGAGCTGATCTATCGATCTTTCTCACTTCTTCACGTCTTGTTTTTTTGGGGGGGGGGTGACTTCTTGTCTCTGGAGCTACTTTTTACTTATTGTCCCGTGACTTTTGTCTTTTGACTTCTTGCGCTGGAACCAACGCAGCATGTGGGCACATGGTCATGTCGGCGCACTTTGAGACTCGTCCTCCGCTCAGTCAGAGTGTATGTCCAACGGAGACTAATAGTCCGACTAGTCGGCGTGTAGTCCGACGGACGCCAGTCGGACCTGCCATCCGGGATGACGTCACGACCGAGCATCGGCCGCAGTACCGCGACCGTCGAGCGAGTCAGCCGCGCCTGCCGAAAACTGCACCGCAACGTCAGCGGCGCCTGCCGAAAACTGCACCGCACGTCGGCCGCGCCTGCCGAAAACTGTACCGCAACGTCAGCCGCGCCTGGCGAAAACTGCTCCGCAGCTGCGGCGGACGGCAATGTGTGGCGGTCCGCGAGGGTGCGGTGGAGAGTGTCGGCGGGGTTTCGTGGCAGGCCAAAGTAGCGGTGGCCTCCGATGCTGCTCACGCGACCTGGTCATCGGCGCCGCTGTGTCGGCCACTGTCCGGTAGTGCAAACCTTCTCTGTTGGGGTGCGCGTGCACGCGAGATGCGTCCACGTCCACTTAGAAACCTGCGGCAGAATAGGGTAATATCATGTGTTCATGATATGAATGAAATGCGTGTGTGTGTGTGTGTGTGTGTGTGTGTGTGTGTGTGTGTGTGTGTGTGTGTGTGTGTGTGTGTGTGTGTGTGTGTGTGTGTGTGTGTGTGTGTGTGTGTGTGTGTAGCTTCCGCCAGTGTGGGTAATGTTTGCTGTATGGTTTCACGGTGTCTTGAGATGGAATGAGAAACTGTTTTGTGATTACGCATGCCTTCGGAATGGGCGATGCTGAACAGTTGCCCATTTTCACGAGACTTTTCGTACAGTTGAAGGAGTGCATTCCCTGATTATGGGCGTAAGTGTCATCAACATAGCTAATGAAATTAAATTGTTTTAGGATTCTGATGCATCTTGAATTGTTGCATGAACTTTGATAGCGCAAAAATGTAATGCTGTGAAGGTTCCGATTAAATATATGGTAAGCAAACCAGCTATATATACATATATCACTTTTCGATATGGTTCGTTATTGGCGAAAGCCTTCAATGGCAGCCCCGGAATGAATGTTCTTCTTTTCGCTTCCTTGATGTTCTTCGACCCAAACGAAAAGTTAAAAAATACTTCCATTTCCATGCTTGGTTGAGTGGAAGCTCACGCGCTTTTTCAAACAAATCCGGCGATTCAACATTCGAACTCAGCCCAATGTGGAGAAACCAAATGTATGTGAAGTTGAACCATGCGAGCAGTGTGGAAACGTCGTTAGCCAGTCGTCGACGTGTGCGCCGACGCACCACGATGCGTCACTGGTGCCCACAATGCAAGGATCCGTTCAAGTCGGTCAAATCACACAACAGCCACAACCAGCGTTATCTAAACGAATGACACTGTGTTGAAAAATGGCGGATGATGAGCATTAACGGTGCAGCGAATATAAGGGATTGTCTGCGCGTACATTGACATGCTGTTCACAACTCGATGTGGCATTGGATCGGTCAAAGAGCGCCGTTCCTCCTGCATTGCTGAGCTCGCTGGAGGTTCTCGCGAAGGCTGTGATCGGGGTCGCGTAGGTATCAGAGTGGAGGGCACGATTGCATGGCATGCTGCGCGAATGACGTATGTATTCCAATACTTGCTGACAAAGTGGTGACTGTCAATATATGCGACTGTCGGGGTATATTTGGAAGTGAAAAGATGCTTCGCCCTCCGATTGCCTGACCGGCGTACTTTGCACGATTCTTCCCAGCAATGTGTGAGAACAGACAAAGCACGGTATTTTCGAGCTGAATTTACGACCGGAAATGAGCATGTCCGAGGCAGGCGAGCGTGGAGATTCTTACTCCAGTCACACTCAAGGATAATTACTTTGTAGATTTACAGCTGAATGGTTACATATGATTTCACTAATTCAACATACGCTTCCCGTTTGGTCCTTAATAACATCAGGACACGTGCAAAACTCCCATGTGCGTGCCATCTTATGTCAGCATTTAATCACGACTGGGAACCAGTATCAGATCAGTTAGTTAAGTTAGTAAAACTTGGAATTTGTAAAACCCAATGATTTTAGACAGACTGGCTTGGTTATCCAGCATTCTACCACAACTCTCATTGTTGATTTTGAGACAACGAGTGAGACTCACTGCCGATAATTCTATGTTGACAAAAACTACACGAGATGTTTCCACAGATCACGTCACGTATGTCAGGGAAGGGATGCTCCATAATGTTGCCAGGCGGCGGCACGCCTACGTGTGCCGTTTGCTATAGTCGTCAAAAATCAACGGGTGGGGGCGGGGACTTGGCAGCAACAGATCTGTGCGCACAGGCAAGCGTTGAAAGGAATGGTGAATGAACGTCTAAGTGAGCATTGATAGATTATGGGGAAGTTACGCTAAACGGAAATATGTGCCCCACGCAAGTAAGCTACGTTAGGGGCTAAAGCAAAGTGAGCAATTCATGTCAGGTGGTACGTTTGTCTCAAATACTTTCACGATAGACCCGCTCATGTACGTCCGGCGCAATGCACACAACCGGCATTGTTGATCAGAAGCGCCATCTCACCGAGCGAGCAAGCCATCGAGCAGGTCAGCTGGCCATCGAGGGGGCCACGTTTCGGTCGCGCCGCAGCGTCACCTCCAACTTCTTTGCTTCCGCCAGTCTCGGAACCGGTGACCGGGACGCTTTGATCTCCAGAAGGCAAAGCATCTTTCTTTCATGCGAGGCGTGTTCGTGCGCATCGCAGTGCTGGACACTGCATAATCATAAGGAGCCATACAACTTGCTATGTAAAATTCCGCACAGCGTGCAGAAGTGTGTGTGTGTGGGGGGGGGGAGGGGGTAAAACCCAGGCGGCGTAAATGTGCTGTTTTCATTCAGCTCATATTATATGCTTCAAGAAGAGAGCTGAGACCCGAAAAATATGCTACTTATCTCATCTAGGCATTTGTTACAGGAAATTCCGTATTGCGAGTTTTCCGGGGATGCAATAATTTTACTTGTTGTGAGTTCACTTCGATTCTGCAGGGCTCCATTGCATCATGTGATGCAATTTGTACTCTGAGGAAGTCATCGGCTGAAGAACTTGTTTAATAATGGGACGGGGGGTTAACCCGAACTTCCTGCTAGGGCGCTTTCTCAGTCCAAAGAATGTCACATATCCATCGGAAGGCACATTCCCCAAACCCCCCTTATTCGGCTCTGCAGGTGTTGCACATACAAACTTGACTTTAGTAGCTTGAACAGAAATTACTTTGTTTCACAACTTACACTGGTTAGGCAAATACACTGCATTGTTTTGGATTGCTTGGAACACATTTTGGGAGCAATCAATCATTTTGGTATCGCTATCGAATGTTATGAGAGGGGATGACATGGTTTGGGTTCCGTGATACTCATTATCCTTTCATGTGTGCCATCGGTTTCGAAATTTGGCATCTTCAACGGTCCAGCCAAACCTCCAGAATACTGTACATACACGGGATCCGTGACATTGACCTTTGTACCTGTTCCTAATGCCAGAGTAAGTCTTCAGTTTGCACATCACCAATTTTGATGACAAAATTTCATTTGCTTTACGACGACAGTCCGAAAGCTTCGGCGAGAACGAGTGACTAAATGCACTCTGACATTGATCTGCTTGATCTGACCTGGATCGTCAAACGAAAGAGATGGATTCAAGTTTCAAGTATCTCCAAACCTTGCAAGGATGTAGCTGCAGCATGCGGCTTACCTCATCTCCACATCTTGCTTAGAACACACGACAGTTATCACACAGTGGAGGGATGACATGGTATGGGTTCCGTGACACGCGTTATCATTTCGTGTGTACCATCGGTTTCGAAATTTGTCATCTTCAACGGTCCATCCAATCCTTCAGAATACTACATACACGGGATCAGTGACATTGACCTTTGCACCTGTCCCTAGTGCCCGACTAAGCCTTTAGTTTGTACATCATAAACACTGATGGAACAAATTACATTTGCTTTACGACCAGAGTACGAAAACTTCGGCGAGGACGAGTGACTAAATGCATTCTAGCATTGATCTGCTTGATCTGACCTGGAAGGTCAGCCGTAAGAGATGGATAAAAGTTTCACGTAGCAGCAGCATTTGCAAGGATGTAACTACGGCATGCGGTTTACCCCATCTCCACATCTTGCTTAGAACACACCACGGTGGAAGCGGCGCTCATTTTGACCCATCCATCGCACTGCTAGTGGTGTAAAATTATCGCACACTGCGAGGGCTAGCATGTGTAGTGGATCAAGCAGACTGCCATAGCGTGCAACATGACGTGCGACAAGTCACCACCTACTGTATGAGACGGACGCGCAATTACCGTAATGTACCTCCCCTTCACCATTAGACCAGTGGGCGGAGACAGTCGGCGGCAGTTTGTCGCCATGGTTGGTGCCGGTTGCCGCGCGCTGTACCTGCTCGCCGAGCTGCTGTGTCTGCTCGGCCTGCTCGTGCTGTGCGTCATCAAGGTGCAGCACTTCCTGTCACAGCCGATCGCCACCTCCGCGTCCTACCAGCCGGGCCGACTGCCCAGCCTGACCATCTGCCACCAGCTGCGCGACCACCAGGAGCTGCTCATGCTGAAGTTCGCGAGATGGGCGCGCCAGCAGCTGCAGCTCGACGTCAGTAGCTACCTCCAGCAGCTGCGCACCGTCAACCAAGCCGTCCAGCAGCTGAGCGACGACAATGCCACCGTCCAGCAGGTCTTCGACAGTGGCCACGTGCTGTCCCAACTACTCATCGCCACCACTGATCTGCGGCAGCTATTTGACAACAGGATCAACTTCATGCAGCTGTTTTGCACCAACGATACTCTTCAGCCGATATTGGACGCCAATGATCATCTCGAATTTCTGCGTTACCAACTGGAAGATCTGCTGACAGTATTTACCACTTATGCGGCTCAAGTTGCTTTGAACAATGAGCTGCTAGATACGGCAGGTACACACTACCAGGCGATACTAGCTTCCGTCGGAGATTTGCAACAGCTCGTTGGCATCAGCGAGCAGAGTTATCAGATGCTGCTGAACAACAGCCTGCCAGACGAGACGCCACCAGCTCAGCTGCTGGCGGCCAGCGCGCTGCGAGTGGACCAGTTTGTGCTGAGCTGTCGCCATGGCGACGCCAGCTGCCTGCCGTCGGACGGCGGCGAGTGGCACCTGCTGCACATGCTGGAGCGGCTAGAGACGTGCTACACCCTGCTGATGCCCGACTCAGACGAGACGAGTGTGATGCTGGAGCTGAAGGGCTCCCACTGGACTGAGCCGGAGGCGACGGAAATGGCCGCCGAGGCGGAGGACACAACCGAACCGTCGGAAGCGTGGACAGGCGCCAGCGACTCTCCAGATGTTGAGGCACAGACAACAGATAGCGTGCTGGAGGCGAGGACGCAGCCAACCACGGAGTTTGGGACAGACCTCGACCCGCCCGCATCTACTTTCTATCCTGTGTATTCCGAGAGAATCGTGAGCAACTGGTCACATTGGAAGCCTTCGCCTTCTGGCAGCTCTCCTGCTGGGGGTCGGCTTCCCCTAAATTTTTTAAGCATCATCCCGACCCAGGTGCCCGACGCAGTCGAGTGGGTCATGTATTCGATCCTGCTGCACGACGGACCGGTGCCGCTGTTGATGCCGTCGTCGGGGCAGCGCGAGCGCACGTTCCAGATCTACGACCGGCAGGACTGGGTGGACGTGGACGTGCGGCAGGAGCAGCTGCGCACGCTGGACCGGCGCCGCCGGCCGTGCCGCGCCGACGCCGCCTACAGCGAGACGCGCTGTCTGCACGCGTGTCAGGCGGACGCGCACGCGCGCGCCGCCGGCTGCCACGTGCACGCCGTGTGGCCGACCGAGGCGCGCCACGAGCTGGCCGCCTGCGCCAACGGCTCGCAGCTGGAGACGCTGCGGGCCGGCCCGGCCCGGCCGCTCGTCTGCCACTGCCCGCGGCCGTGCCGGCAGAGCCGGGTGTCGGCCGTTGTGCAGGCCACGTCCCGGCACAGTGTGGACCGCGTCATCACTCTCACCGTGCGACTGGACGGGCCCACGCTGGTCATCGAGGAGGACGACGCCTACACGGCCTGGAGCCTGCTCACCGACTTCGGCGGCAACCTGGGCCTCACCATGGGCGTTTCGCTGCTGACGCTCGTGCGGCTGCTGAAGACCATCGCCACCAAGCTCATTGGGGAGGGCAAGACACTCAAGAAGTGCGAAAATGCTGACATGGACATCGAACTGGAAGAAACGGTGTAATGGTTGTTGTCAGCAGTCTGTTATATCGTGTGCTTCACTCTTCGATATTAAGACTCGAAATTTATAATATGTGAAACAATTGCTGAAATGAAGGCTATGTTCAGTTTGTTGATGGTTATAATTGTACCCCATATATGTTTTTAGCCAGATAAATGTGAAGCCCTTCAGAAGAATTTGTCCCATGCCAATTCCTGGGTCCGCCCCTGACTCATTCTCCCCGACAGCCGGAATGCGTGGTTCTTGGTCTTCGCGGGCCCAGGTCTCGTTAATTGTGTGTAGTGTGGTGCGGAAGACATTCGACTGCGCAAGCGTCTCATTAGTTACTTCTGTCTAGACGTATGTGAGACTGCTCTAACTGCTCGCAGTCACCGGATATTTGTACAGTGTGGATGACTGACTGAGGCTTTCGCAATGTGACAATGTCCTTTGGTACTTACCATTTATAATGCAATGTATCCCTGTATAAGGTGCACACCTGCATCATAGTTTAAATAACTTTACTTTAAAATTTTACAGATTAGAATTTTGCACACGTGACAAGTTGATGTGGCAAAAGCTGCGCACAATTTTGGCGGGTTGCCGCGTGACGATTCCTCACGATCCACAGAAAACCTTGGGTGGGACGTGAAATGTCCCGCTTCCAGGGCTAATGAGCAGTTAAGCTCGAATTCAAACATCTCGACACATCAGGCATAGGCAACATAGGCATACGGATAGGACCAGAGTGTGCCCGAACACTGCCTAGGATGGGGTCGCCAACTAACCATCAGCTACCAACCACAAAGCATAACTATTTTTCGAAAGCGAAAACTATCGTTGGAATATTTGTATCAACAACTACATGTTCTTAATACAAAACTTCGAAGATGCGAAAACTGCTGATGCTCCGCAGCAAAAATGAAAAATAACGGAAGTATTTTCTGTGCTCTGAGTCTTAATCACATTGTGGGGTCCGATTACTGTCAATCGACAAAGATCAGCTAAATGTAACGTAGTTCAAGATTGATCATGTTTCTGGCCAGCGCTGAAAGGCCAGCTTGTCTGACTCGCCCGATGACTGTAATCAAAATAGTGTGGCTAATGTACCGACTTCCATCCGTTGTAGCTAGGTTAGGAACGCCGGAATGTGCCTTCAGCAGGTAGCCGGTGTATGAGGAATTACGATGTCACCAATCGCGGTCGTGTTGTTCGGAGGTGTGCCAAATTTTGTGTCACCAATCGCCGGCGGGCCATAGTGCCCCGTCACTAGTGTGGCCGTCAATCATGGTACCGAGAGTGGAGCCACCTCCCGGCTGGATGAGGCGGTATTGTATTGTGGAAGAGAGAACCGACTGGACAGCCAGCGCGCATAGACCATACCTGCTGTCGTAAACTGTCGTAGTGTCGACAGAAGAAACTAAATTACCGTCGACACTTGTCACCTTTTGGCCCTCATTCGCAATCACCGTTGAATATAAAGTAAAACGTAATGCCGTACTTTGAACGGGCGTTATCGTTACGCGAGCCTCCTAGGCTCTATCACGTAGCCAACGAGGAAGACTTCTCTACATAAACATTCATTGGCGTATCCCGAGTAACCGAAATGTGGGGGAAATATTTAAGCCAGCGAAAAGTCGTTTTGTTATGAAATCACCTTTTATTCACAAAACAGAAGTTTTTCTCAATATTATAACAAGTGTTGCTGCGCAAATGACAATTTTTGATTACGCGAAGCCAGATACACAATTACGGTGTAGCCACCTTAATCGCTTTCCCTATAGCTGCCTGTGTCCCCGAAGCATCTTGTGCATCAGTCAGTGCACAATACATACGTGATTCATCTCTGAAGTTTCGGGACGGACAGGCTTGCCTACTCTCTAATTACTATCCATCGTTCCTTTTATTTGAAAATACCTAGCAAGATGCCTCCCCATCCAAAGCTGACCTTGACCGTCCTATGCCGAACATCATTATATTCCTTCACGCAGTAATCCATAAAACCAACAATGTGATGATATAGGCTTACTTTATCACCATGTATAAATCCCAGACATGTATTTTGCCTCCAACCAACCCTGCTATTTATGGCGACATTTAGAAACGCAAAATGTGAAATAAGTATTTTGCATCAATAAGTGATGACTTGAAGCCTATTACCAAAGGGTAGAAATATCTGACTGGCTTTGAAAGCTCATCAATCCGCATAATTTTGCCCAACATGCCACTCCTCCCCGACATGCCTAGACCCGCCTCTGCTGAAGAAAAACGTTTCTGGCATGATGCTTCAGAAGAACTTTAGAAAGCTTCTCGAGTTTAATATCTCTATCATAGCGCAATAGAATGCGACGAGAACTAAATTGAATATGTCGGGGCTTCATAATGCTGCCTTAATATGATTAAGGCTCCTGGATCCCTTTCTCACTTTCTTCCCTTACTTATCCATTACTCTCCCATGAATCCCTGGTCAACGCAAGGAAAGGCCAGAATGTGTACACATATGTCGTTAATTACTACTTTATATCAAATTACTTTATATCGGTCGCAATTACTACAATTTTGGTGTGTTTTCGACCGAGTCACGGATTGGGAACATTGTAAAACCATATAATTGTAACGGAAGAGACAGAACACAATTTGTATCGTGCTTGTATGTTGGTTGGTTATTTGAGCTTAGGGGCGCATCGACTGCTTCGGTCATACAGCGCCCATGTGATTGTATGTTGTCTGGTAGATAATTTGAAAATGAAGATAACAAATCACCCACGCTTACCACTGAAGGGATGCCCTACCTTGGGATACCTGGTGAGATTATATAACGAGCCTCGCCCATCGCTGTTGAATAAACGTTTGAGCTGCTGCCGTTTGTGTCCATTTTTCCGTTTAGTACAGAGCGCTACATTAGAGACGGGGATCCGCTGTATAAATCTAACACCGTTTTTCATTTGTCATCTTCATAAGATCATTACCGTGCCGGCCGCACCATTCATCTGTTCTGACATCCCATTACCAAAACTCACGTCCTGCTCCACACGAGAAATCCTGGCGGAATATACGAGATGGTTGGTCACGAGAAATACAGCTTGACGCACCACATTTGTGGTACTTTACAGGGGCGTGCTTACACGGTGCTCCGTCACCCATCAGGGATGTTGTAGATTCTTATGTCTCTCTATTTTCGATGAGGATGGCTTCTTCAGGTTACCTGTATTCGTTGTCCCTTGCAACTGCAACAATTAATGTACAAGCATAATTAAACCGCGACCATGCACTTACGTCACCACTGTCAGTCAGCTGGGCGCACCTCGCCCAACGCCGGGCGTTTACAATACGGTCAACGCCCGAAGCCAGCATTCGTAACACCCGCGCCATACATGGCTCTATCATGCCCAAGCGCCACCTACCGCTATGCAATGCAACCACTAGTTGCCAGGTCATCCCGAGGTGGAAATTCACAACAAGGGGTATATTCCAGCGTAGATGGTGCTTGTCTGGGTGATTTAAAGCCATGGGGGGAAGGGGGCACGGCGAGAAGGCAGGTCGACAGGGAACGATTGCCATTCAGTGGCCATGCTAGAGGTGGAATAAATCGGCTAATAATATTAGCAATTATATTACCGACTCTTAGTAAGGAAGATCGTCCTGCTCCGCATGGGCCACGGAGTGAGATTGCAACCCGGTATAGAAAAGCTTCCTGTGGTGGACACTTTGAACTCACAAATTTAACCCCTACCCTCCCCGGTATGTAGCGACAGGAAATCATACCGGTCCGAGCCACCGTCGTCCGAGCTGTGCCTGCCTAGTCGGCAGTCCTCCAGCCTGGCCACCGGGACCAGCGGTCTATTGTTTTCCTTCCCCTCAGGTTAAGGTACACAACTACCTGACACCGCTGCAAGCCAGGCTGCAGTGAGATCATGCCGTCTGATGATTGATGAAATGCCAGTGGTTGGATGCAACCGTCATGGGTGTATAGTATGTGACAGCCTATTCTGGGAACCCTATGTGCAGATGTGTGTGCATATGTGGGATGATAGGCATGGCAGATGTCATCCCTTGTGACTGTCAGATGTGAATGCTAGATGTGTTCGTAGTGTGAGGTGGGAATCTATGATTGCAGGTGTGCCTTGATGTGCATGTCAATGATTTTGAATGTAGTGGTAATTGGGTGACTGCTGGATAAAAATATCCCCAACCCGGACCAACGTGGAAATGGTGTTGTCATGATGTGAACAATTAATTGCTCAATAGGTGCTAACAATTTGCTCTGGTTGGCTCTAGCGGTACGCAAATTATTCACGCAAGACAGGCCGGTGCCGGGATTATGACTCCTAGCGTTATAATGAACCTCCTACGAACTCAATTACATTGTGTTTCTGCTTTAAGGTCACATAAAGCCAACCAGCCATCGCAAATCTCCGGATTTCCGTCAGCTTATACTTGTGCATCAAGGTTTGTGTCAGATCAGGATGCAGGCATACTTTTCATCAGGCTACTGTGATCCATGTAAAGCGTCGGTATGAAAAAGTGTGAATCGCCACTACGTAGAAGATTAACCCGTCCCGTCTCGGGGGTTCTTCAACCGCCCCCATCAGGTTTTTCGCGGATAGTGGACGAACGGCGCTCGGTAGCGCGCCGAAATTCGGCATACCTTTTCCAACATCCATTTGGCATGTTATGTCAAACTTTTGACGTCAGGTCCTCTAGGGTCAACGAGTTAATCTAGGCCAAGTGAGGTCACCTCTAAAAAAGTTCAACTAGTCACGGTTTAACGGATACAGGGTTTTAAGGACACTTTCAGCGTTCGCTTATCTTTAGGGATACAATAAAAAGAACGAGACGCATTTTTCTTTTATCCCGTTTTTGACTGCTTATAAATTTTGCATATTTGCCTATAAGAGTTCAAATCGAAGATTCTGGCTAAAATTAACTTTTTTATAAACGTAAGTTGACTTCCAACAACGTTTCCCGGTCTGCTCTACCCACTGGAAAAGGAAAATGAATAAAAACTTGAAACCTCAAAATTTTGAAATTAACAAAAATTTTATTTTTATTTTTTGGGGGCCAAAAACAATTTAAGCCCTGGTCGATTTCGTTGTCCTTTTCTCATTCAAAATATTTTGTCTTCATATATCCCCCAAAATGAGCTCCTCAGAGCAAAATCATAATGTAAATCGTGAAACGTCGTGAAAATATAGCCCCCCTGGCGACGTCTCCTTTGGGGGAATTGTTTTGGGGATAGACCCGGACCCTACTCGTCGAGGGCTTTCCGATGACACTTCTTTCGTTTTCGTGCGATGTTTAGTTTGGATTTTAGAGGGGGTTACTAACCCCCCCCCCCGAGACGGGGTGTGAAGATCTGTCCGGAAAGACGCGCGGGTTAATGCAAAAGATGGCGACTGGCGCCTTCCTATTGCATCCGCTGATGAGGTTAAAATTACCACTTGGGAAGCAATTCCTGAGTGGTCTTCCGACATGCAGTTCAAATGCCGCGCCAGGAATTGCTTGTGTCGCAGACCGTTAACTAAATGTGGATGTACTCTATGCCCAACACCTCGTTACATGAATGCCAAACAAATCGGCCGACAGAATAGCATTGTCTCATTGTCTCTCCGGCACCGCCCGGGGCATATTGCTACCCGGCATCGCTGGGGGGAATATTGCTACCCGGCACCACACAGAACGTGTTGTTACCCTCCACCGCCCGGGGAATATCGCTACCCGTCACTGCCCGAGGCATATTGCTACCCGGCACCGCTCGGGGCATATTCATATCTTGCACCATCCGAGGCGTATTGCTACCCAGCACGGCTTAGGGAGATGTTACTTCCTGCCGGGCTATTTTGCTACCCGGGACTGCCAGGTGCCACTTGTTTCATATCTGATGGAATGAAGCCATGGTGCCATGGTGCACGCCATAGTGCACGTCATGGTGCCAAAACTGCCATGGTGCACGCCTTCCTCCGACGCCTGATACCCGAGATGAAAAAGAAAGTACCGGGGCTACGAAAGGTGATTTATTTTACTGATTGCTGTGCTGCCCAGTACAAGAATAGGTTCAACTTTGCGAATATGTGTTATCATGATGCGGACTTCGAAGGCGAGAAATGTGAATGGCACTTTTTTCGCCACTTCGCATGGAAAGGGAGCGTGCGATGGAATCAGGGGTATGGTGAAAAGTGCCACGCGACAAGAGAGTCTGCGGCGCCCTGTCAGCGGCCAAATTCTGACAGCCAGGTATTGGCCAAGTTTATGAGCGAAAAGTTCGTGAGTGTTATCCATACGATATTTGTATCCAGCCTTGAGGTAGCAAAGGTGGCTACTGAGTTGCAGGCGCGGTTCGATGCTGCCAGAACTATCAAAGGGGCTAAGAAGCCCCACAGGTTTGTCCCTGTAAGTGCCACCACCATGCGCGTCCATGAGCTGTCCACAGACAATGGTTATGATGTTCGAGTTACGCATTAAAGTGACCAGGGACAGTAAAACAAATATCGTAGGGATGACAACCTGCGTGCAAATGTGCGATGTTATAAATCTGCGCGATCGGCTGATGTGCCCATTGTCTTAGATAGTGCGTGCTTACCTGCTCGATCAAGTGCATTTGTTCCGTAATATAATCGTTATTGATCGAATGACTTGGTGTTGTGCTGAATTCTTTCAAGAAACTGAAACCATAGTAATTTATTTGGTGTTCCTGTTTCAGTGTTGCATTGCAAACGTACGACTCATATGACATGAAAACGAACAGTCCAGAAACATAGTGTTTGATGTGTTGGATGGTGGTACGATGGTATCAGCGGCGCATTTTGTGATTTGTCGAAGGGGCGGATGGAGAGGCGGTGGGCGACACGACGTGGGCCCGAGGGAAGGTACTGCGATAAAGTTCACAGATATCCAATGGTTAAATCGGAACAAAGAACTGGAAACCGGTTTCGCATTGAGGAGACAGGTTGTCGCAACCAGTGTCTGCCCCCCCCCCCTTCTTCCGCTGGCATCACATCACACACTTGTCAGCGTCGTTGTTGCGAGGCCGCGCGCGCGAAGCGGTCGAGTTTAACGTGCGAGCGGCAGCGACATCGGTACATTTAAGCGCATGGGGCTCATTACTCTTTGTCCGTTGCACTGTTTTATTGATTGACCCCGTAGTACAAAGAAGTCGAATCACACGAAGTCGGAATTTTTCCGGAGAATTCATAGAAAAATTAGTTTTGCAAAAATTCAAATTTTTGGTATTTTTTGGGCCAACTTAAAAGAGGGATACATTTCCATTTATGGATCACTGTTAATCTATGTACCTTTCCCAACAATCCTGCACTTATTTTTATTCACATTCCTTACAGCATATGAGTGAAAATTGTCGTCGAAAATATTCTTGAACGTGCAGATCGTCATATTGCCTGAGGCTATGACTTCGAAACCGCATGCCGCAGGAAAAAATAAATACCACAGCCGTGATCAGTACCATCGATTACCCCCGGGAGGAAGGTTTCGTCAAAATCTGTGACAGAAGGGTGTTAAATCGACACCTCGGCTGGATGATCTGTGCGGGAATGCCTCATACGTGAAGCGCATCAGCGCCGATTTTTATGGTCTGGCGCTGCGAATTTGTTTCCTCAATTTAACGGTCCCTAGCTTGAAAAGTTTCGGCCTATTTACATTTTACTTTCTTTAAACAATGCGCCGGTCATTTCTAAGCTGGAAAGCAAAATATGGCATATATCGGCGGGTACAATATGGAGCTATGTACAAAAATTCGGAGGGGTGGGCGTATTTCGCCCTCCCCTCCAGGACGTGTGTTAGCCTGTCATGAACTTGAACTGACTTGACCTCAGTGGCCTGACATGACCTTGAAGCAACATAGCATTGCAGGTATCATCTTATTGCATCTTATATGCGTATTGCAGGTAGCATCTTAAAATGGATAGAGTTGTGGCTTTCAGATAGACAGCAAAGAGTGATGCTAAATGGTACAAAGTCATCATGACAAAATGTTCTTAGTGGAGTCCCCCAGGGGTCAGCACTAGGGTCATTACTGTTCATTATATTTGTAAATAACATTGAAAGTGGCCTAAGCAGGAAAGTTTTGAAATTTGCGGATGATTTGAAGGTCTTTAGGGCAATAACAGGTCAGGATGAGCATATCTCGCTGCAAAAAGACTTAGACGAACTTGTGAAGTGGTCCGAAGAATGGCAAATGAAATGTAATTTTGATAAGTGCAAAATCATGCATGTAGGTAAGCAGCATATGAAGGCTCCGTATTTGATGGGTGGCCAAGCGCTATCAGTGACTCAACAGGAGAAGGATTTAGGTGTTATTCTAAACACAAAACTGGGGGCATCAGAACAGACCAAGGAAGCCAGGAAGAAGGCACTGAGAATGCTCGGGGCAATAAATAGGAATGTATCATACAGAAGTGAGGAAGTGATCAGGAAGCTTTACTGTGCATACGTCAGGCCATATTTGAAATACTGCATCCAAGCTTGGTCTCCGAGCTATGAAAAAGATTGTTGGCTTTTAGAAAGAGTACAAAAGAGGGCTACAAAAATGGTTACTGGCATAAGCAACCTGGCATATGAGGAAAGATTGAAGAAATTGAATATGTTTTCACTTAGATATAGAAGGCTGAGAAGAGATCTCATCGAGGTCTTTAAATTTGTCCGTGGTCTGGAGAGGAGATACCTTGGGGAAATGTTTGAATTTAACAGAAATGATGCAATTAGAGGTCATCAATTCAAAATTAAAGTTAACCACAGCAGAACAAGGTTAAGGCAAACTTTCTTCACCAACAGGGTAGTAGAACACTGGAACCAGCTGCCAGAAAACATCGTCAGTAGCAGTACATTGAACATCTTTAGCAGCATAGACAATCATTATAAGAATAGAGGGCTTGCTTTTCAGTACTACAGGGAGGGCTGATTGACAGATTTGGTGGGCAACTGGTTCAGTGTACAGAGTGCAACCAAGATGGGCCCTTGTGGCTCATAGTTGCACTAATCTTTTATGTCTTTATGTCTTTATTACAATATACATCAAACAAGTCGCTAGTGTTACCAAGAACACATCCTTTTTGCCAATGTACGGAAGGCGCATCAGTGTCGATACTTGTGGCCTGGCGCTGATGTTCTTTTTTAATTTAGCGAACCCTAACTCGAAAAAGTTTCGGTCGATTTTCGTTTCTCTTATTTGAAATAACGCGCCGGCCATACCTAAGCAGGTACACAAACAATGGCGTATATCGGCCGGTAAAATCTGGAGTTATCTACGAAAAACCAGAGGGGTGCACGGATTTCGCCCGCCTCCAGGGCGCGTGTTAAGATCCAAGATTGAAGCACACGATATATCAGACTGCTGACAACAACCATTACACCATTTCTTCCAGTTCGATGTCCATGTCAGCATTTTTGCATTTCCTGAGTGCCTTGCCCTCCTCAATGAGCTTGGTGGCGATGTTCTTCAGCAGCCGCACGAGCGTCAGCAGCGAGACGCCCATGGTGAGGCCCAGGTTGCCGCCGAAGTCGGTGAGCAGACTCCAGGCCGTGTAGGCGTCGTCCTCCTCGATGACCAGCGTGGGCCCGTCCAGTCGCACGGTGAGAGTGATGACGCGGTCCACACTGTGCCGGGACGTGGCCTGCACAACGGCCGACACCCGGCTCTGCCGGCACGGCCGCGGGCAGTGGCAGACGAGCGGCCGGGCCGGGCCGGCCCGCAGCGTCTCCAGCTGCGAGCCGTTGGCGCAGGCGGCCAGCTCGTGGCGCGCCTCGGTCGGCCACACGGCGTGCACGTGGCAGCCGGCGGCGCGCGCGTGCGCGTCCGCCTGACACGCGTGCAGACAGCGCGTCTCGCTGTAGGCGGCGTCGGCGCGGCACGGCCGGCGGCGCCGGTCCAGCGTGCGCAGCTGCTCCTGCCGCACGTCCACGTCCACCCAGTCCTGCCGGTCGTAGATCTGGAACGTGCGCTCGCGCTGCCCCGACGATGGCATCAGCAGCGGCACCGGTGCGGCGTGCAGCAGGATCGAATACATGACCCACTCGACTGCGTCGGGCACCTGGGTCGGGCTGGTGCTGCTGCCTAGCTCCGCTATGTATGGCGGAATGTCTGGAATCATGAATTGATCTATTCGTTCAAATGAATCAATCACAATCTGAGGAGGAAGCATATGTACAAGCCCATACCGCTCAAGTATGACTGGTTGCTCACGTTTCTCTCGGAATACACAGGATAGAAAGTAGATGCGGGCGGGTCGAGGTCTGTCCCAAACTCCGTGGTTGGCTGCGTCCTCGCCTCCAGCACGCTATCCGTTGTCTGTGCCTCAACATCTGGAGAGTCGCTGACGCCTGTCCACACTTCCGACGGTTCGGTTGTGTGCTCCGCCTCGGCGGCCGTTTCCGTCGCCTCCGGCTCAGTCCAGTGGGAGCCCTTCAGCTCCAGCATCACACTCGTCTCGTCTGAGTCGGGCATCAGCAGGGTGTAGCATGTCTCCAGCCGCTCCAGCACGTGCAGCAGGTGCCACTCGCCGCCGTCCGACGGCAGGCAGCTGGCGTCGCCATGGCGACAGCTCAACACAAACTGGTCCACTCGCAGCGCGCCGGCCGCCAGCACCTGAGCTGGTGGCGTCTCGTCTGGCTGGCTGTTGTTCAGCAGCATCTGGTAACTCTGCTCGCTGATGTCAACGAGCTGTTGCACATCTGTGGCAGAATCTAGTATCGCCTGGTAGTGTGTCTCTGCCGTGTCTAGCAGCTCATTGTTCAAAGCAACTTGAGCCGCATAGGTGGTGAATACTGTCTGCTGATCTTCCAGTTGGTAACGCAGAAATTCGAGATGATGTCTGGCGTCCAATATCTGCTGAAGAGTATCGTTGGTGTAAAACGGCTGCATGAAGTCGATCCCGTTGTCAAGTAGCTGCCGCAGAACACTGGTGGCGATGAGCAGTTGGGACAGCACGTGGCCACTGTCGAAGACCTGCTGGACGGTGGCATTGTCTTCGCTCAGCCGCTGGACGGCTTGGTTGACGGTGCGCAGCTGCTGGAGACAGCTGCTGACGTCGAGCTGCAGCTGCTGGCGCGCCTGTCTCGCGGCGTCCAGCCGGAGCAGCGCCTGGTGGTCGCGCAGCTGGTGGCAGATGGTCAGGCTGGGCAGCCGGCCCGGCTGGTAGGACGCGGAGGTGGCGATCGGCTGTGACAGGAACTGCTGCACCTTGATGACGCACAGCACGAGCAGGCCGAGCAGACACAGCAGCTCGGCGAGCAGGTACAGCGCGCGGCAACCGGCACCAACCATGGCGACAAACTGCCACCGACTGTCTCCGCCGACTGGTCTAATGATTGAGGGGAGGTACATTACGGTAATTACTCGTCCGTCTCGTACAGTAGGTGGTGACTTGTCGCACGTCATATTGCACGCTATGGCAGTGTGCTTGATCCACTACACATGCTAGCCCTCGCAGTGTGCGAAAATTTTACACCACTAGCAGTGCGATGGATTGGTCAAAATGAGCACCGCTTCCACCGTGGTGTGTTCTAAGCAAGATGTGGAGATGGGGTAAACCGCATGCCGTAGTTACATCCTTGCAAATGCTGCTGCTACGTGAAACTTTTATCCATCTCTTACGGCTGACCTTCCAGGTCAGATCAAGCACATCAATGCTAGAATGCATTTAGTCACTCGTCCTCGCCGAAGTTTTCGTACTCTGGTCGTAAAGCAAATGTAATTTGTTCCATCAGTGTTTATGATGTACAAACTAAAGGCTTAGTCGGGCACTAGGGACAGGTGCAAAAGCCAATGTCACTGATCCCGTGTATGTATTATTCTGTAAGGACTGGATGGAACGTTGAAGATAACACATTTCGAAACCGATGGCACACACGAAAAGATAACGCGTGTCACGGAACCCATACCATGTCATCACCTCTCTGATACCTTTCGACAACAAAAAAAACAAAAAAATAAATTCCCCCCCCCTTCCCCAAAAAAAAAAAAAATTTTAAAAAATAACATAACATACAGTAATGCAATAGACAATAATAACAAATTAAGGTCGTTACAAATAGGTAGATTTACATTTCATAAGTTGACAACCACATAATGGGTTGTATATGTACGTTCACTGGCATGCAAGCAGGTATCAGCGATGCCGGGCAAGGCGATTATTTATCGACGTCGAGTATCACAGTATCAGAGTCGGCGGGCGGCCGGATCCGGCGGCGACCCGGCCGCGTCAGGGGGGCGGGGGGGGCTCGGACCGCCGCCGCAGCCAGTCGACGGCGGTCCGGCCGCGTCAGCACACACAGATCGGTGCGTGGCCGCTGTGGCCGCCTCGTCCCGTTGCCACTCTGCACATCGAGCCGCAGCGACACCGGCAGCTGCTCATGCGCCGACGGTGGCGGGCGCATCGCGTTGCTGTCGCACCACCGCCGGTGGAAGAGCATGCAGGACGTGCTGGTTGTCGCGGCGTCCAGGTGGCGGGCATCCAGCGGCGTGGCGTGGTCGTCATCGAGGCGGTGCCAGACGGACGACGCGGCGTCCGGGCCGGTAACGTCGGACGGCCTCGTGCGAGTTTGGGGCGGCAGGGTGTCAGGCAGAGCTTAGTGCAGATCGGTGGTACCGGGCCATCGGTGATACCGTCCAGATGACGCGAGACGGGGGCGCACGTGCAGCATGTGCAGGCTGGCTGGGCTCGGACAGTCGGTAGACGACGCACCAGCGTCGGAGTTGGTGGCGGCGGCGGGTCAGTGACACAGCCGCCGCCGACCGTCGGATGCCGGCACTCGCTCGACAATATATCGCAGCCTGTCATGATGAATATACTCAGATACTCACTCATCTAGATGAATATACTTTGCGACGACGATTCTTTAACCCATTCTGTCTATCCGGTGAGATCCTCACACCCCGTCTCGGGGGGATAGTAACCCCACTCTAAAATCCAAACTAAGCGTTGCACGAAAACGAAAGAGGTGTCATCGGAAAGCGTTCAACGAGTAGGGTCCGGGTCCATCTCCCAAAACAATTTCCCCAGAACTGACGTCGCCAGGGGGTTAGATTTTCACGGCATTTCACAACTTACATTATGCTTTTGCTCCGGGGAGTTAATTTTGGAGGATATTTGAGGGAAAAAATATTGGGAATCAGAAAAGTACAGCGAAATCGACCAGGGCCATCAAATGTTTTGGCCCCCAAAAAGAAAAATACATTATATTTTTGAAAATTAAAAATTTGGAGTTTTCAAGTTTTCTTTAATTTTACTATTCTAATTGGTAAAGCAGACCGAGAAACGCTGTTGGAAGGAAACGTGCTCTCATAAAAAATGCTCACTTTAGCCAGGATCTTTGAGTTGAACTCTAATAGGCAAATATGCAAAATTTATAAGTAGTCAAAAACGGGGAAAAAAACAAATTCCTCTCATACGTTTTGTTGGATCCATAAAAATAAGAAAACGCTGAACGTTTCATTAAAATGTATGTATCCGTTAAAGCGTGACGACTGGTTTAATTTTTATGGAGGTGACCTCACTTAACCTTGAGTAACTCGTTGACCCTAGATGACCTGACTTCAAAATTTTGAAAAAGCATGCCACATTGATGTGGGAAAAGATATGCTCAATTTTGGAGCGCTGTCACGTGCCGCTCGTTAACTATTCACGAAAAACCTGAGGGGGCGGGGACGGTTGAAGACCCCCTCCCCGGAGACGGCGCGGGCTAATGTCTGTGTTATTTCATCTTGATATTCAATTAAAAACCGCAGACTATTCGTTGGCCTGATTCATTCGCCTGAGCAACGGAAGGCTCTTCCACCGCGAGAAGGCGGCAGCAGAAAACGACAAGTGAACAGCACCATGAGCAAGTCGGTGGTTTTGGCATCAGTGGAGTCTTTTCAATTAGCGATTTGCTAACCAATTTCTAGATTCGCTACAAACTGAACTCGTTTCTAGAAAACACTTTAGGAATGTTCCCTAATTTCTGTGTTTGAAATGCTTTGCTATGTTTAGACTATTTAATATGTTTAGTTTGAATGCCTATTGAGGTAGATAAGTGCAGGATCTAAGGTTCGTGAGTTGGTTATATTTTTGCATCGGAGCCTTTTTATCACACAATGTCTCGATTGTTTTCCAATAATCACTAGCTAACTCCATTAAACATACATGACAATTTTGCGGATAGCAGACTTCACCTACGACGGTAGAAATCCGATGCGCTCGAGCCCGGGTAGTCCCGCAATTCCATAACTTCATCTTTCTGGGCTCTCTCGACCAATCAGGACTTTTGCACGCTTGGCGTCACCATGTCTGATGTGAATCGTTAGCATGGGAACTTGTGCTCGGAATTGTTCCGGAATTGAGGCGAGTGATCGAATCCAGCGGCGAAGGCTTAAACTTCGCTGGCACGCTGGCACTAGGATGGCCGGCATCTGTAGAGCCGTAACGGTCGCGGCGTCACCGGCAGGTGCCACACCCAGCTGTTGCACCCCCATCCCCTCTGATGGCCGGCATCCGTAGAGCCGTAACGGTTGCGGCGTCACCGGCAAGTGCCACGCCCAGCTGTTGCACCCCATCCCCCTCGTCGCGCGACGGCTGAGTGGCGACATTTTCACCTCGGCAGCCGGCGCCGGGCGCGGAGCGTGCCCGGCGCCCGGCGTCGCTAACCGAGCTGATGACCGCGGCCGTGATGGCGCCAGTTACGCGGCGCCATTATGGCCGAGCTGCCGCCGAAAGGGTCGTCAGGCGGACCATCTGTGTCCGCCGAGCCGCGGCGGCTCGCCCGGCCCGACGCGGCCGCCGCCGCCGGCTGTTTGTGGAGGCGCCGCACGCTGGGCGGTCGGTCGCCGCCGGCCGGAATGGCCCATTGTCGCGGTCACGAACGCGCCGCAGCCGGATGTGTCGGCAGACCGTGGGGTCCGGCTCAGCCGTGGTGTGTCGGCAGACGGTGGGGTCCGGCTCAGCCGTGGTGTGTCGGCAGACGGTGGGGTCCGGCTCAGCCGTGGTGTGTCGGCAGACGGTGGGGTCCGGCTCAGCCGTGGTGTGTCGGCAGACGGTGGGGTCCGGCTCAGCCGTGGTGTGTCGGCAGACGGTGGGGTCCGGCTCAGCCGTGGTGTGTCGGCAGACGGTGGGGTTCGGCTCAGCCGTGGTGTGTCGGCAGACGGTGGGGTCAGGCACAGCCGTGGTGTGTCGGCAGACGGTGGGGTCCGGCTCAGCCGTGGTGTGTCGGCAGACGGTGGGGTCCGGCTCAGCCGTGGTGTGTCGGCAGACGGTGGGGTCCGGCTCAGCCGTGGTGTGTCGGCAGACGGTGGGGTTCGGCTCAGCCGTGGTGTGTCGGCAGACGGTGGGGTCCGGCTCAGCCGTGGTGTGTCGGCAGACGGTGGGGTCCGGCTCAGCCGTGGTGTGTCGGCAGACGGTGGGGTCCGGCTCAGCCGTGGTGTGTCGGCAGACGGTCGGGTCAGACACAGCCGTGGTGTGTCGGCAGACGGTGGGGTCAGACACAGCCGTGGTGTGTCGGCAGACCGTCAGGTCAGGCACAGCCGTGGTGTGTCGGCAGACGGTGGGGTCCGGCTCAGCCGTGGTGTGTCGGCAGACGGTGGGGTCAGACACAGCCGTGGTGTGTCGGCAGACCGTCAGGTCAGACACAGCCGTGGTGTGTCGGCAGACGGTGGGGTCCGGCTCAGCCGTGGTGTGTCGGCAGACCGTCAGGTCAGACACAGCCGTGGTGTGTCGGCAGACCGTCAGGTCAGACACAGCCGTGGTGTGTCGGGGGGCAGCAGCCGTGGTGTGTCGGCAGACCGTCAGGTCAGACACAGCCGTGGTGTGTCGGCAGGCCGTCAGGTCAGACACAGCCATGGTGTGTCGGCAGACGGTCAGGTCAGACACAGCCGTGGTGTGTCGGCAGACCGTCAGGTCAGACACAGCCGTGGTGTGTCGGCAGACCGTCAGGTCAGACACAGCCGTGGTGTGTCGGCAGACCGTCAGGTCAGACACAGCCGTGGTGTGTCGGCAGACGGTGGGGTCCGGGTCAGACACGGCCGTGGTGTGTCGGCAGACCGTCAGGTCAGACACAGCCGTGGTGTGTCGGCAGACGGTGGGGTCCGGCTCAGCCGTGGTGTGTCGGCAGGCCGTCAGGTCAGACACAGCCGTGGTGTGTCGGCAGACCGTCAGGTCAGACACAGCCGTGGTGTGTCGGCAGGCCGTCAGGTCAAACACAGCCGTGGTGTGTCGGCAGACGGTGGGGTTCGGCTCAGCCGTGGTGTGTCGGCAGACGGTGGGGTTCGGCTCAGCCGTGGTGTGTCGGCAGACGGTGGGGTCCGGCTCAGCCGTGGTGTGTCGGCAGGCCGTCAGGTCAGACACAGCCGTGGTGTGTCGGCAGACGGTGGGGTCCGGCTCAGCCGTGGTGTGTCGGCAGACGGTGGGGTCCGGCTCAGCCGTGGTGTGTCGGCAGACGGTGGGGTCCGGCTCAGCCGTGGTGTGTCGGCAGACCGTCAGGTCAGACACAGCCGTGGTGTGTCGGCAGACCGTCAGGTCAGACACAGCCGTGGTGTGTCGGCAGACGGTGGGGTCCGGCTCAGCCGTGGTGTGTCGGCAGACGGTGGGGTCAGACACAGCCGTGGTGTGTCGGCAGACGGTGGGGTCAGCCGTGGTGTGTCGGCAGACACGGTCGTGGTATGTCGGCAGACCGTCAGGTCAGACACAGCCGTGGTGTGTCGGCAGACCGTGAGGTCAGACACAGCCGTGGTGTGTCGGCAGGCCGTCAGGTCAGACACAGCCGTGGTGTGTCGGCAGGCCGTCAGGTCAGACACAGCCGTGGTGTGTCGGCAGGCCGTCAGGTCAGACACAGCCGTGGTGTGTCGGCAGGCCGTCAGGTCAGACACGGTCGTGGTATGTCGGCAGACCGTCAGGTCAGACACAGCCGTGGTATGTCGGCAGACCGTCAGGTCAGACACAGCCGTGGTATGTCGGCAGACCGTCAGGTCAGACACAGCCGTGGTGTGTCGGCAGGCCGTCAGGTCAGACACAGCCGTGGTGTGTCGGCAGGCCGTCAGGTCAGACACAGCCGTGGTGTGTCGGCAGACCGTCAGGTCAGACACAGCCGTGGTGTGTCGGCAGGCCGTCAGGTCAGACACAGCCGTGGTGTGTCGGCAGACTGTCAGGTCAGACACGGTCGTGGTGTGTCGGCAGGCCGTCAGGTCAGACACGGTTGTGGTGTGTCGGCAGACCGTCAGGTCAGACACAGCCGTGGTGTGTCGGCAGGCCGTCAGGTCAGACACAGCCGTGGTGTGTCGGCAGACCGTCAGGTCAGACACAAATGGTGTCACTGCAGACCGTAAAGTTAAGCTCAGCCTCCTCTCCCCCACCCCACCTCATCCGGTACGCACAAGTACAAAATATCCGTGATGAACATCACCAAGTTTGCATCCCGAGAGCATTGCATACAATCCACCACCTCACTCATTCTATTGAAAGTTCTATATTTTATCCGCGTAGATGTTGCATTTGGAGAATTCCGATGCAAGAGGGAATCGACGAGCACTTTCAAAAATTTGCATCGAAGTCTACGGCGTTAGAGTGAAGATGGAGTAACTCAATCACCAATACATTGGTATCTCGCTGACGTAGTTAATAGTTCACCGAGCAAAGTTCAAAGTCAAGGTTTTGCCGATCTGTCCAGCACTGCTGCCAAGCCGCCAGTTATTAGTCAAGGAGGCCCTGAGATGTGCCCACCTACTGCTGGTGCAGACCTTTTGGGTCAGTCCATTTTTGCACTCATTCACGCGTGTATGCAACACATACTGTGTGCGTGATTCATTCTACACAGGTCATGCAACACAATTCATCTCAAGTCAGCCCATTCTGAAAAAATACGTCCTCTCTTTGATGAGTTCGAGAATCACCTCAACCAGGAAAGCATGACACATCAACCATGCCAGTGTATGCAATCTGGGTGTGGGGAGGGGCGTTTATGACGGACACATCTAGACTGCAAAACAGTGTCTATGCTAGGCTGTCGAGAAGACAAAGCTGATCTATTTTATATTGATCGCACGGCTGTCTGCTTTCCAGAAAGTTGCTAATAACCGCCCTCTGACGTACGTTTGCAGTGACTTCATTGATATTGTACCATTCACACCGAACACAATTATCAAACTTCGCACAAACCTACGACCCGAGCCCATGAGTGACGCACGGAACTGAAGATTATTCACTGTGGAGCCAGCCGAGCAGTAACGGCGTCCGTGTTCAGCTGAACGAAACTATATCTATACCCAGCCCAAGGTGTCAGACCTCTACAAGAGCACGTGGCATGGTGAGTGCGTGCTCAGCCTACGGGGAACAAGTGAGTGCACAGTTCAAACAGGCTGGGCATGCAAGAGTGCAATCGACGACATCGTGCTCATGTCAAGTCGTCGTGCTCAACAGGAAAAAAACCGCGGCATGCCCAGGCAAACCGCGGCATGAAGTACGACCGAGGCACTGACAAGCGCCGAGATGGCACATGGTGCAGGAAGCCTCTGAGATACGATAGACCGGCCACAGTTCCGAAACATCGTCTGACAATGTTATTAGCATGCGGGTGGGTCCCAGATGAGGGTGCGATCAAAAGTGAGTCCTGGACTTTTGTTTCAGAACAGGGAAGCAAATGTTGATCGCGAAACGCTACCGTAAAGTTTGGAAGATTGAGCAACTTTGTTGGCCGCCAAAGACGATACGCCGGGCTTTCTCCGCATTCACGTTTAGACCTTTTCCACGGAACTGAATGTCAAGGGAGGCCAAGACGTGTTTCAACTCGGGAGCGAGACTATGGATGCGGGCTTTGTTTCTGGTGATCAAAATGTGTGTGACATCTGGATACTGAACGAATACTGCGCCACCAGCGAAGTGATTGAGGTCGTCCGCGAAGACGCAGTGGAGCAATATGCCGAGAAATGGACTTTGAAAAACTCTGATGCTGATAGCAAGTGGCACAGATATTTCGCCACGACCCGGATTGTAAATGAGGCTTAAACTCTGGGCGTGGTTTTTGGAGATGGCCCTTAAGCCATGAGGTGTCGATACCATTCTGGCTTAATTTGATCAAGAGTTTGGAACTGTTATCACATCAAAGCATTTGCTCAAGTTCAGGAGGCGAAGCATCACATCACGAACATTGGCCAACCGTAGCACCATCCACGACCCTGTGTGGTAATTCCCACTATTGCACCATCCAGGACTCGGTGTGGTAGTTCCCTCCGTAACACCATCCACAGCCCGGTGTGGTAATTCCCACCTAGCACCATCCACGACCCGTTGTGGTAATTTCCACCATGGCACCATCCACGATTCTGTGTGATAATTCCCAACCAGCAGTCCGCACTCCAGCAGTCCGAACTAACCAGCTTAACCACTTAACCACTTAACCTTCTCGGTGTCACACGCATGGCCAGCATGCACTCCACGTTCGGCAGACTGCCCACCCCCCAACCGTCGATTTCCGACTGCGCAGCTAACTTACACGGCACAATGTAATTTTGGCCCGGCCGGCGCTGGCACGGCAGCCAGTGTCCAGACGGGAATACCGGTGGTACCTCCATCCGTGCGGTGACGTTCTCGGTTGGGTGCAGCGGCGACACTCTCGGTGGCCATTTTACGACGCAATGTCTGGGGCGCCGATGAGCGCGCGCTTCCCGCCAATTCGCCAGTCTGCCGCCACATCAAGCACATATTCCTTCGGCTGAGGAGCAATCGCGCGGAAGAGACAGACAGCATCGCCGCGGCATCGTGGGATATCATTCCCGCTGTAAAATAATGAGCTGGATATTACATCATTATACTGAATATACATAATATATTACAGTATATATATAACACTGGATATACTGAAAATTATTACATTAGGTGATGTTGCATACACGTATCAATTTGAATTATATCAATTTGAATTATGAATTATTCAACAAGTAGTCCATGGACAGGATGAACAAATCTAGAAGTGCATCACAAGTTACGGTCACCCATCATGCGACTGCTTCGCCTGTATACAGTGCTTCATTCTGCGTCTCCCTGCTCGCCAGTCGCTCCAGAGGAATATAATGAGCCAACGAAAATCATTATGCATCTGTCTGTAGGAGTATTCGTAAGATGCAAATATTTCCCTACACGACATTGCTGATATCGGTTCAAAACTTGCCCCACGGAAACGAATGCAGCCAATGTGCAATCATTCCCTCAGTCAGATCACAAGGAGAATCATCTCTACTCCAGAGTTCGCAGCGCTACCTCATGACATACCATAGAACGTACTCAAATGTAGGGAGTCCACGGCAATGTATACTGATGGATGTATGGGATGCAGATTGGTTGACTGTGCATTTGTTTACGGTCAGGTAAGGCGATCCCATTAGCTTCCTCATCAGGTGAGCATGTTTGCGTCCGCGCTCGCGCCTACTCCCGCGGTTCTGCAGCATGTCGGCTCGCGTCAACAGGGTAATTCCTTGATTTTATATAACTCACTAACCTTACATTAGCCCGCACCGTCTCGGGGGGAGGGGGTCGTTGACGACCACACTATGGTTTTCCGCAGGCAATGAAAGAACAGCGCGCGGCAGCTCACCAAAATTTGGCACATTTTTTACCATATCAATTTTGCATGTCGTGTCAAAATGTTGAAGACAGATCATGTAGGGTCAACGAGTTAGTCAAGGTTAAGTGAGGTCACCTCCAAAAATGTTAAACCAGTCGTCACTCTTTAACGGATAAATACCTTTTCATGAAACTTTCAGCGTTTGCGTATCATTAGGGATGGAGCAAAACGCACCAGAATGATTTTTTTCTTCTGTTTTCGGTTACTTATTAGTTTTGTATATTTGGTCATTAGAGTTAAAGTAGAAAAATAGAAGATTCCGGCTTAGGTAAGCATTTTTTTATCGGAGCAAGCTGACTTCGAACAACATTTTTCGTTCCACTCTACCCATTAGAAAAGGAAAATTAAAGAATACATGAAAACTGAAAATTATGTAACTTAAAAAATGTGATTTTCGGCTGTCCGAAAATTGTATAGTCCTGATCGATTTCGCTTTCCTTTTCTGATTATAAATAATTTGTTTTCTCAAATATCCCTCAAAATGAACCCTCCAGAGCCACAAACATAATGTAAGTGGTGAAACTCTAGGGCCTTTAGTGACGTATTTGTTTGGGGGAGGCGGATAATTTGGGGGGTGTCTGGCCTCGTCGAGCGCTTTTCGATGACACCTATGCCGTTTTCGTGCGACGCTTAGTTTGGAGATTAGATGGGGGTCTCTATTACCCCTCTCAGAGACGGATGTGAAGATCTGAGAGGGGAGACAGGGTTAACTCTGGAGCCGGCATCTGACTCTGAGTGATATTCGTACATTGCCAGGCAGATCCTGAGCGCGCTCCATTAGCAACATCGTATCGCTGTCACACTGTTCTGGATTCCCACTCATGTCGGGCCAGCTGTCATGTGGCAATGAACGTCTTAACGTAGCCATGTCAACCAGATCAAATTGCCACCACCGGCTCGTGGGCGTCTGACACCCAGACCATAAGCACTGAGGGACACCCACCGATCCGACAGGACCACCGCTCCCTCTCAGAAGGGTGGAGCTTCGTGGTCACCGCATCCAGAGCTGTTCAAATCCGGCAGTCTAGCGACGGCCGGCTTTGTCCAACTTGTCGAAACTCCGGCAGTCCCAGGGTTAGTATGAACAACATCGGCGCAAGTGCATGATTGAATGGATCTAGACGACCCATGTGTATTTTTATCGCCCGAGCAACTTCCAGTTCCAGGAAAACACAGCAACATTGGAAACGCATTTTTTGGGACGAATCTGATTGCGTGTTTACAGACACTGTTGTAGATGCACTGTTTATACACTGCATTGCGTGTTTATAGACGCTAAGCACGTCGTATTCATATTCACATAATAGCAGCTAGCTGCATGATGGATGCTGCCCGCACCACGTGGCCTGCTTCCAAATCCACGACATACACGATACGAGCACACAAACGTGTCTGGGCGAACATGTACACAGTGAATGCGCCAACAAATTGCTGCGCAACTCAACACCATGCTTCACCGTGGCCTTGCAAACGCATGCGCTTCACCACATGCGATACTGAGCTATGCTGTTCCCTTTAAAAAGCACCGACAGGACAGACTCCAAGCAGACGCATTCGCCAGCCCGTTGGGCCACGACTCAAGATCTCAATAGGCACCAGTCGTTTCATTCTTGCATATCAACTCGACGTACGCACCCTCCACGCATATAAAATGACACTAGTTATACATATCTTTCAGGCGTCATTTGATTGGCATTCCTTACAAAGTGTAACAGCTATTTCACTAAGCTCAAATGGCATGACGAACACAGGTCATGGTCATATCGATGAAACTAAAAAAGTGCACATTCACCTCGCTATACAAGGTGCACGAAAAGAGTCGCAAAAGCTCATACGGAGAACAGAATATATCGGGCGACTGTAGACAGCCTCGGCATTGTAAACGGTACGAGTAGCATACAAATAGCATTACGTTATCCGCAGACTATTATGCAATCTACTTTGCGGAAGGAAAGTGGGCAGACAATATAGACAAACTGCAAATTCCCGAAGCGGCGGGACGGCGCTTTGTCCTGTGCCTGGTTCGTGGGAAGGTACAGATATACTGAACGGGGAAGTAAGACATTTGTTGGATCAGAGAAGCAGACATTTAGGAAAATAAAGACTTAATCTCCGAGACTAACCTAGAAGTATATAAGACGGTTCGAAATACAGTTATGAGTTGTGTTAGGACATATAATAGCCTGGCTGAAATTAAATTAGGTAGAAACTGTTCTGCAGGAAACGCTAAGAATTTCTTCTACCTTCCGTAAATTTAAAGCTAAGGAATGCAATGTGGGCCACTGCAAATGGATAGTGAAATATTATTTCGGTACTTCGATATAGTGGAGTTCCCAAACATGCACTTCCCATGAGTCCCATCACAAGTCCAGTTACTAAGAAGACCCAAAGGGAAGATGAAAGGTGTTTATGTCATTTCAGGAGAAAATTAAATAATCATGTAATAACTACAGAAGATGTAGAAAACCACTGGCCGAAAATGAGACCAAATAATACTGCAGGACTTGATGACAGGTGTGATATAATTTTGGTTCAGTATACTCATGCATTAACGTCAAGACATAAAGACATAAAAAGAGCAGTGCAACTATAAACCACAACGGCCTTTCTTGGTTGCACTCTAGATATTCAACCACTTACCCACCAAATCCGTCCATTAGCAGTTACTCTTGATGCCATTTTAAGGCGGTCGTTTTCTGAAGTCTGGAGCTTGGCGTAATGCAAATGTGGCACAAATGCTTGAAAAGGACAATCAAAAGTGTACGAAAAATTTCAGGTCAACCCTCATTGGTTTGCAAAGTAGTGAAAATTACTCGTCAACGAGAATGTCCCTGCCCATCTTGATAGGCATAACGTTTAGAAGATAACGTTGACGTTTAAAGGTTACCTAACATGAATTTCGATCTGGGGATGTTGCTTAGCTAACCTCCTGGAGTCGACAAAGTATGTAACTAGGGATGTTAACAATAGGAACAGAATGGATGCACCGCACTTAGACTTTAGCAAAAACTTTTCATAAAGTTGCGTACGAACGTCTAGTTCATCAGGTGGAGGAGTATGGGACTAATATAAAAGCTATGGTTTGAATTGAAGCATAGCTATAACAAGGAACGAAGGGTAGTATTACATGAGTGTAAATCTGAATGGAAGATCTACTGTTTGCAGTGCTACAGGTACTGCTCTAGGCCCATTTCTCCATATAATCATTATTATTAGCCATTCCTACCAGTTTGATGGAATCAGCAAACTGGGACAGCATAGCCCTCAGACCCGCCTCAATGCTCTTCATAATCCTGAATGCCTTTGCTTGTTTATGACGAGATGCTCACACTAAATACGCTGTGCACGAATATTCGTTCCATTTCGACACGTCAGTTGGAATAATGCCCGAAGTACGATGCAAGCGAAATGAAATCATTGTTATACGTTGTACAAGGAGCCAATCCATGTATTACAACAAAAAAGATCCTTAATGTCTACATTCAGCATGCATTTAGACACTTCCACGTATCTAGCAAACGACCATGCATCGACTGGTCGTACACTGAACTCTCCATCGAACCTGCTCAGTCATACAGAAGGTGCAAAATGTTCAACTGCATATGCATTCCCCCCACAAAAATAAAGCACCCGCATAGGAACTAACGCCACTTGGCGGTCGGCAGGCCGGCTCAGAACTGTGTGCCCCGCCGCGACGCAGACGGCAGTCGGTGCAGGTGGTAGTCGAGCGGGTGCGCGCCGACGGGCGGCACCGCGAACGCGCCGCCGTCGTCCGACGGGCCGCCCGGCGCCGGGGAGCCGGGCGGGTCGGGCGACTCGGCCTGGCCGGGCACGAAGCGCTCCAGCGGCTCGGCGCCCGGCGGCGGCGGGTGCACCGGGTAGCCGTGCGGACAGGTCAGGTCGCGCGCCGCGTACGCCGCGTCGGCCGGCGCCGGCGGCGCGCCGTCCAGCCGCGACGAGACGCGCGGCGGCGGCGGCGGCTTGGCCCTGGCCGGCCGGCCGGCGCGCTGCAGCGACAGCGTGCGCGACGCGTCGGCGGCGGCGGCCGGCGCCGGCGCGGCGGCCGGCAGGCCGGCGATGCTGCGCCGGAACTCGGCGGCCGCCTCCTGCCGGCCGGGCGACGAGCGCGCGCGGTTGTGCCGCCGCAGCACGACCGCCGACGACGGCTCGTCGTCGTCGGACGGCCGCCGCTTGAAGTGCACCGACGCCGGGCCGGCGAGCGGCGGCGCGCGCGGCACCAGCTGGATGCTGGTCGCGCTGCGGCCGCCCACCGACGAGGTGCGGCTCAGCTGGCCGGCCGAGCGGCAGCTGCCCACCGAGGCGGCGTCCGGCTCGGCCAGCAGGTCCACCTGGCACGTCGAGTCGGTGCGGTACACGACGCGGCAGCCGCTGCCCGTCGACAGGCCCGACACGGAGCCCTTCAGCGCCGGCACCATCTCGCTGTAGATGCCGCTCGAGTCGCTCGCCGGCGCCGCCGCCGGACGCGTCGACTTGAGGATGCCCCGCGGCGGCTGCTTGCCGGACGGCCCGCCGGCGTGCTTCGACTGCTTGCCGTGCGACTTGGGCAGCATGCGCTGCAGAAAGTCCTGTGCGAGCGACCTCTCGGGGATGTTGACGCCCTTCTTCTTCGCCTGAGACGATTTGCTTGGTGGCTTGGTGGAGGACTTTCCGGGCGCGTTTCCCAATTTCGAAGGCCGTTCCGTTGCTGAAGAGACGCCTTTCTGTTGCCGCGGACCGCTGTGGTTTCTGAGGGAACTATTTGGAGCTGGAGCCGCGGACGACCGCTCACTCTTGGACCGAACACTGCCACTGCGCGAGACTTGCCCGCTGCCACTATGGTTCACGCCGGATCGCCCCGAACTGCCGTCACTCCCAGCTCTGGCTGTCTCACCGTCGTGCTGTGCACCGTTCGCCGTGCGCCTCGACTCTGGAGACGCGTCCTTGACCGCCGTAGTCCGCTGATCGAGCGATCGCTCCCTCACAATGCCGGCCGCCCGGTCGACGGTCGGCACGACCCGAGAGTCAACCTCTCTGCTGGCGGCCGAGTTGGCGCCGCTGTCGCGCCTCGGCTCGCCGTCGCGCCGGTCGGCGGTCGACGGCGAGCTCTCGCCGCGGGCGGCTGGCGCTACAGCAGCGGCGTCCACCAGGTCATCGCCACTGGCCGAGCGCGCCAGCCGGCGCGGCGTCCCCACCCCGTCCCGGCCGCCGCACCCGCTCGCCGACCGCGAGTCGACCAGGCCCGCCGCGGCCGCCTGCCGCTCTAGCCGCAGCTGGCGCACCTTGAGTCGCTGCCTCTGGTAGTACACGCCGCCGAGCACCATCAGGTTGAGCAGCAGGAAGCTGACGCCGACCACGACCACGACGCTGAGCGCGCCGCCGCCGCCGCCGCCGCCGCCGGCGGTGCGCACCGCGCCGGCCGCCGCACTGGCGTTCGCGCGCCGGATCAGCTCGTCCACCACGGCGAACAGCTGCCGCTCGGTGTAGTTGCCGCCGAGGAAGGGCGGCAGCGGCCGCCGGAAGAGGCGCGGCGGCGGCGGCCGGCTGGGCGCCGCCGGCGGCGGCGGCAAGCTGGCCGCCGGGCGGTGCGGCGCGCGCGTCGTCGGCGGCGGGAACAGGTCGTAGTCGGCGTCGGCCGCCGCGCCATCGGCCGTCGCCACCACGGACGGCACCACTTGGTTCCAGAAGTGCAGCTGCTTGGCCCGGTACCGACTGCGCACCTGCGGGTGCGGCGCTGCGGGCGCAGACGAGACTTCAGGCGATGCTGATGGGACACTACATACCACGGCCAGACCATTGGACAGACTGATGATCCTCAGAACATGTATACCACGCATCAGGTGGTGATGATCAGACATAAGACGGTGCTGATGGGACACTACATGCCACGGCCAGACCATTGGGCAGACTGATGATCCTCAGAACATGTATACCACGCATCAGGTGGTGCTGATCGGACATTGGGTGGTGCTGATGGGACACAAGGCGGTGCTGATGAGACTCTGCACGGCACAGACAAGCCATTGGACGGACATATGATACCTCAGACCACTCAGACGAGCTATTAGGTGGATGGTGGGTAGGTACTTGCGTTCTTTTATGAGGCACTCGACCACTTGGTCATGTAGCGTTGCCGGCTTCTCACGCCGATCCGGTCGGTGGCGGTGGACTAACAATTCCGCCTGCTGTGGGATTTGAACCCACGATCCCACGATCAAGAGTCCGACTGTCTACCGACTGAACTAACGCATGCCTGACATTGGATGGTGCTGATGACACATCGGAGGCCAATGTTACTAAAATCACAAGCTGAGTATTCACACCGAATTTCAATCATAAGCTAAAACAAACCACAAAATCCGAAGTACATCTTTTGCTGATCATAAACCATTGAAACGTGTCATTACATTATTCGTATTTCACGAAGGTTGCTGGTTTTCAGCAGTTCTGGTCAATACACCGCTTGTGATAACACACATTCTAGGTTTTGCGAATTTTTATGGAGGGTAGAGTTAGTGAAAAAGGATGCATTAATGCGCTAATGTATTCGGGTACCGGTGTTTACTTTCTTGTGCTCTTTTGATGAATTCCAGTAGTTCAAGTCTGTTCTTGACGTCAGTGTCGAGGTCAATATTTGGAAGGTGTGGCGGCTGCGATGAAATGCAGGCTTGCTTGTTTACATTCTGGGCTCAGCTGATTTTCTGGTCGAGGGTTTTTGAAGTTGAATAACACCTTACAAAAAGATTAGTACAACACTAATTGTGAAATTGACCTCAGACCGCCAAAGGAGATATTGGATGCGCAGATGAAAAGATTGACGACGAATATGAGACATGAGATGCGCATATGAGATATTAAGCTGCACAGGCAAGACCTTGAATGGCACATTAGTCTTGGGCACATACGAGTCGCATGCTTACCGGAAACAATACCCCGTCGCGGTGTAGAGTGACGATATGGGTGACAAGGACATCCTGAACTGGAGTTGAGTTTGAGAATGATGCCACATGGGGATACTACACCGAATTATGGCACCAGAAGCGGGTGTCATAGACGTCGAGTGGGTGTCACTGACACCATTACCGTGGGCAGTTTGATGTTATTCATCATTCCTGACACCTCGGATGTGAACTGATATCACCCTTCGAAGATATCGCAATTCCGGACACCCCAGGACTGGTTGTGGGAGTGAGGTTGAGATTAAATTTTGCACCAGGTTGTGGCTCGAAATACTTTTCAAGGTATTGATTTGGAGCCTGGTTGGCTGTACCAAACCCAAGTGTTATATATTCCTTTCAGTGGTATGGAGGAAAAAAAATCATTCAGAAGCTGCTCAACGGATTGGTGTTTCTGTGCATGGGATGCACGAAGTCCAAACAATGTGGAAGGAGGGGGCGATATTTACGTCAATTATTACCAGTCTTAGATAGCTAAAATCCGTCAAATTGGGGCAGAAGTATGACCTCCTGCCTCTCCCCGTCCTCAGAAATTACACCAATGAATCAATGAGCTTGACTGCGTACTCTGTCATCGCGGTTATATATTCCATGTTTAACCCTCGGAAAGGTGGGTTATTGTCTCGAAGAGGAGACTTTTAGTTTCGGTTTTCTGCGGATAGTGAAGAAAAAAAACGGTGCGCGGCTGAGTGCCGAAATTTCGCATGCCTTTGCAACATAAATTTGCCACGTTGTGTGAAAATGTTGTGGTCAATGCATTTACTGCTTGCGAGTCATTGAATGTAAAGTGAGGTCACCACCAAAAACGTTTAACCAGTCGTCACGTTTTAACGGATAATGATATTTGAATGAAACTCTCAACGTTTGGTTATCTTTAGGGATCCAACGAAACGCATCAGATAAATTTGGACTTTTTCGTTTTTGATGACGTATCAATGTTGCTTATTTGACAACATTGATACGTATTAGTTTTGCCTAATGGGCAGCATCGATGCTGCCCATTAGGCTTAACATCGATGGTTCTCGCGCAAGTGAGCATTTTTATGAGAGGAAATTGACTTCAAACAACGTTTCACGGTACGCTCTACTCATTAGAGAAGAGAAAATGAAGAAATTTAGATAATGTTTAGTTCACTTTTTCTTTGGACAAGAATAGCATAGGGTAATGATCGATTTCGCCTTCCCTTTCTGATTTCAAATACTTTTTGTTTTTCACATCTGTTTAGTATATTTTTTTTCTCTTTAGGTTGACAGCAAAATGCGCCAGAGGAATTTAGGAATTTGTAGTTTTTCATGACTTGTCTTGTATACTTTCCCATTGGGATTAAATTGAAGATTCTGGCTAAAGTAGGTAAGCTTTGTGAGGGAAAGTTGACTTAGAACATTTCATGGTGCGCATTGCAAAAATGAAAAAATTGAAACTTAAATATTTTGGAGATTTTTCATAGCTGGAAATATTGATTTTTGGGTGGACGAACATTTTTATTTCACGCAGTACATTTCGACTTCATTTTTATATTCCTAATTATATTGAACATGAAATATGCCAAAAATGAACTCCCCGAGGCCAGAAACATGATGTCAGTAGTGACCACATAAACCACTTAGTGACGTCACTTTTGGGGGATAAAATGTTGGGAGTGGTTTCGGACCCTACTCGTCAAGCGCTTTCCTATGACAGACGTTAATCCGTTTTCACACAAAGCACTATCCCATTAATGGGGTATAGTGTTGCTATCACTGAAGAGATGAAGGACGAAGCACGCAACATTCGCTGCGGACTGAAGCAAACGATGGTTCTGGCAATATCGTTACACCCCAGTTCGCACTCGCTGATGTTCATGGACGTGTTGTTGGGCATGCTACATAGAGCCACCTCCTTATACCACTCTTCGGAAGCCACGCAGGCCCATGCATAGCTGGGCACAGTATTTAACAACACCGCAGTGGTCACCTATTGAAGGGTAGTGTGGTAGCCACCCCTATATCTCGCTCAACGCCCCGCCCCCAATCCCGGAGACTTACCCAGGTCCATGTACTGTTCGTTGCGCTGAGTGTAAGCCGGCCAGTGGACGTGGTAGAAGGGCGAACTGTCCGGCACCGACATGAAGCCCTGGCCGTGCTTCGGATTCGGGTCCCTGTCGGTGCGAGCCAGGTCAGGGTGGTTCACACTCGTCGGTGCCCCCTCCCGGCAACTCCAGTTGACACGACACCGGCTTATGTCAGGTCAGGGTGATGCACACCTGTTGGTACCCCGTCTCCCAGCAACTCCAGTTGACGCGACACAGACCCCCCGGCTTATGTCAGGTCAGGGTGATGCACACCTGTGTTGGTGGGTATGCGTGTACTATGGTGTTGGTGGGTATGCGTGTACTATGGTGTTGGTGGGTATGCGTGTACTATGGTGTTGGTGGGTATGCGTGTACTATGGTGTTGGTGGGTATGCGTGTACTATGATGTTAGTGGGTATGCGTGTACTATGGTGTTGGTGGGTATGCGTGTACTATGGTGTTGGTGGGTATGCGTGTACTATGGTGTTGGTGGGTATGCGTGTACTATGGTGTTGGTGGGTATGCGTGTACTATGGTGTTGGTGGGTATGCGTGTACTATGATGTTGGTGGGTATGCGTGTACTATGGTGTTGGTGGGTGTGCGTGTACTATGGTGTTGGTGGGTATGCGTGTACTTGGTGTGTACTATGGTGTTGGTGGGTATGCGTGTACTATGGTGTTGGTGGGTATGCGTGTACTATGGTGTTGGTGGGTATGCGTGTACTATGGTGTTGGTGGGTATGCGCATACTGCTGCATTGGTGTGTACGCGAATGCTGGGCAGTCCGCTGTTGCACCGCATGTGCGTCGATGCGCACGCGCTGCCATCTGGGACTTAGCAGTACCGGTGGTCTGCAACGCTACCCGGTCTAAACACATGGGTATGTGGTGTTGCCCGCTCTTAACACATTGGCCTGTGACGCTACCCGGCCTTAACACATTGGCCTGTTGCGTTGCCCGGTCTTAACGCATTATTCTGTGGTGTAACCTGGTCTTAACACATTGGTATGTTGCGTTACCCAGTCTCAAACTCATTGGTCTGAGGCGTTACCCGGTTTTGGCGAAGTTCGTCCAGGTGGTCATCATGTACTCCGACAGAGCCTTCTCAGGCAGCGTGTAGATCGACCGGAAGTAGGCATTCTTCGGCGCGAATGGAGCTCCGAACACGTACGGCAACTCCTCGCCGGAGACGCTGCCGAATTTCTGCAACAGCCACATGATGAAGCATAGCGTGTTGCATATTTGATCAGTAGGACACAGCAGCGCGGTAGCCGGCCACGGTGGTAGGCGAAAGTGGATAATTCAAAAGCGGCGGGTTGAGTTGAGAAATTGGCAGAGCTGGTCGCGGTGAGCTGGCAGCTACTCCAGGAAGGAGGGCACTGCACGTCTCAAGATTGGAAGTGCCCACAGCTTAAAAAGCACGCGACATCGATACAACAACAACAAAAACATGCAGTTGCAGCCAAGTTTGCGGCTTTCAGCCGACTCCAGTGGATGGCAGAACAGCAAACGGTGATGGCGCGACTCGTTTGTGAAACAACTGACCAATAGAGGAGTGATCTCTCAGTACTGGAAGTGATGTATTGCGGCGTGCCGTAAAGTACTGATTTCGGTTGATATATGAAATCCGAAATTTCACTCAAGCAACATCCTCCTTAAAAAAACTTCAAATTAGTGAAATCAGAGAAGTCTGTTCATTGTTTTATATATTCAATTTACGGAATGTCGAAACTACTCTGTCTTAAATGTACGACGACGCGACCAGTGTTGCCTCTCTTAGCCCTATGCAATGACGGCGGGTCAAAATGACGTCGATGTACGAGCACGACAGTCTAGAGGGTAATCCACATGTGATATCGAATTATGTTATTCGGTTGGTTGACCAACGAACTGGTTGGTGGTTAGTGAACGTCTGACAAGGCAGAGCAACTTGTGAATGCCGTACAGCTACATGTTACCGAAATCAAGCTGCCAGCTCTCCTCAGTTAAAGGCTATTAACATTCGCATGTCCGGCGGTCCGCGCCAACTTCGCCGGTCCGGGAGGGCAAATGTCTGCCCCCCTAAGATCTCTAGAACTATGCTAGCTAGCGACAAACGAAAAAAGGCGTTGTACAGCTGATGACATGGCTCTATCGAAAGTGTTTCGGTGATTTTTGCTCAGGTCAATATTCAGGTCACTGGATCATCATAGGTCAAATTCGAGCAGATCGGGTGGGACTCTCAGATTTTGACACATATCTCAGAACATGTAACAGATAAAAACAAATAGCAAACGCTATTCGATTTACAGAGGAAAATCGAGGCGCCAACTACGTGCCCAAGCAGGAATACTTTTACTCCGAAACTATGACCTCAGGTCAAGATCATGAAGTATTCTATGGAGGGCATGTAAGGTATCAATCGACACGTCTTGGCGATAAAAGTATCACGGTAATTCGAGCCTTATAGCTCAATGCAGTTCGATATAATACGCAGACATGTGCTAGTGATCTCAGGTGACCTCAGATTACCTTGGTGAGGTCACCGAGCAAAAATGTCAGCGGTATCATTGAGCATTGCGTCCACCTACACGCCACAACCGTTGTGTGGTCATTCCGAGAGCAAATTTGTAACCAGGAAACATTTGTATATTTTACCAAAGCCCTATAAAATGGGGAAGCCATGGCCACGACCTGACCTCAGCTCAATGCTACGAAAAAAAACCGATATGTACGATATAGACCCTCATGAGATCATGACGTGTTATAAGTTTGAAATCAATCACCCAACTATTCTGTAAGTTATGCCACCTAGAACTCCGAGGTATGTTGGGTCATTTCGCCTGACCTGGTGACCTGACCTGAGATGATCCTGGGTTGAAAATAAGTGAGGATATGCAAAGAAGACGAATAGACAGCCATGCGAGGTTTCGCCTTGCTAACTAGATTAGTATGGCGGCAAATTAGGAAAAACCGCAGGGGGCAGATATCTGCCCCCCCCCCGGACGTTCGCGTGTTAAGTAGTGCACAGCACGCAGGTCGGGTCGGGTCGGGTCGGGTCGGGCCGGGTCGGGTCGGGTCGGGTCGGGTCGGGTCCAGTCGGATCTGGTCAGGTCGGGTCGGGGCAGATCATGTCGGGTTTGGTCGGTTGATGTATTTCCCACATTATTAACATCACCCATTCCATGTGAAAAGGACTTCGCTCGCTCTTCCTGCCACACGCATGCAACTTCTGTAATGCTTCGATGGAGTTCAGTACATGTCTTTTTATGTAAATGTACAATCTCCAGCTCTGAGTAACATGCAGGTATGCATTTTGAAGCAACATTCTCTGAGGATGTATGTCATCCTTGATGTGCTCCCATCAAAATATTTCAAGTCTCATCTCATTTTCAACTCATGCCACGTAATGCGAGATAGTGTCACATGATTTCGCAATATGGCCAAGTTTCGCAATGCACAAGTACCTAATGATACTTGTGTCCCAAAGATATCGTTTCAAGCCCGGGGCTCAATCCCAAAATGGGCATTTGCTAGCCGTGGTCTTTTCGTAATACTGCAACATGTAATGTTTTGTTTGTTATGCGCAAGCTTTCTTGGGAATTAACATGCACGACATTGATAATGTGTAAATTACGTTCGACCTATTTCATTGGAATATGCTCTGTGGAGCATTTCGCGGAGTGAAGCTTTAGAATCCGCTCCCATGCTTTCCGTATGAGCCAATCCGGTGCGCATTGACACGGCTGCCTGAAATGCCTGCACCCTTCATCCAATTCGTTCCCAAAAATGTAATATAGCCAAAGTTGTTTGACTGAAGCAGTACATAGAAACTAGGCCATCAATCATATTCAATATTTTAGCAAGGAAGAACATGCAAAAAATTGAGCTAAATTTCGGTGCAAAAGGATATTACAATGCTCATTGGCAGTACTATATTTTGCAGAAGAATACAATGTCGCTTTAGATCACATGTGCAATCGCCGAATATATGCTAATACATGGGCAATTAATGAAGCACACAAGAACAGATCACCAGTAAATAATGCAACAACACAATTTTATTATCAGCTTGACAATTATATATGAAAAGGTACACAGGTTAAATACCAAAAGATGTTGCTGATCTTGAATAATATAAATTCATGTCTAGTAGGTAGTCTGAGTGGGTCTCCATCTACTTGAGCTGCAGGCACTAGAGCATACTGTCCCCCGAACCATGGTCCCCCTACCCTCACCGTGGTGACACCCATGCGTGCAGCATTTGTTAATCCAAGGGAGGTGGCATTGGTCGCATGCGCCCTCCCGATCAGAGAATATCGCCCGTTTGGGAAGGTTCGCCCTCTTCATTTCTTTGTGTTCTTACTCGAAAGCGTCTGGAAGGCTTGACGATGACACACCAAAATTGCTTGGAAAAAGCACCATGCTAAGAGACATTTCGTACAAGTGAATACGCCCGAATGAAACCCCTAAAGTGTTTCCTGATCGGTGGTGCGCCGCTGGAGAAGTGGTGCCTTTCTGGACTCGTTGGAAGCCTACCCCTCCCCACAGAACATTCTGGATCCTCCAGCGGGCTGGACCGAGGTGGAGTGGCGTTCCACCAGTCTGGACCACCGGAGATGAAGCCGGCGTTGGTCCGACCGTAAAGGCCAATGGCTGCCCGCAACTTCAGCGGCGCCGGAGTTGGCAGCTGACGGCTGACATGAGTGTTTTGGAGGCACAAAAGACCAGCGGCCCGCCATGCCGCTCACACCGTCCGGCACCAAAGCTACACTGAAGTCGCGATGCAAATCAGGCAACTACTTCAAGCAGACACCAATACGTCCTTGGGGAAGGACATTGGCAGCTCTGCCGATGTCAAAGAGCGAGGACATTGGCAGCTCCACCGATGTCCAAGAGCGAGGATATTGTCAGCTCTGCCGATGTCCTCGGGGCCGCAGCGTCTGCTCGCACGTGCCACCCACCTGCTGGTATCCGCCCTCCTTTGTCACGTGACTGAAGACGTACATGTACGACTTGCGGTTCGACTTCGCGTGTATGTTGGCCAGCTTCACCATTGGAGCCGCCACCCGGGCGTCGCTGAGGATGCCCAGCGTCTGCGGGCGTCGACAAGCCGAGACGCCAGTCAGTCAGCTGCCACGGCGGTACACCCAGCTGGGGCTGTGGTAATGTCAGGTGGAGCTATGGTACTGTCAGCTGGAGCTGCGGTACTGTCAGATATAATTGTGGTACTGTCAGCTGGAGCTGTGGTAATGTCAGCTGGAGCTGTGGTACTGTCGGCTGGAGCTGTGGTACAGCCAGCTGCCACGGTGGTACACCCAGCTGGGGCTGTGGTACTGTCAGCTGGAGCTGTGGTACTGTCGGCTGGAGCTGTGGTACTGTCGGCTGGAGCTGTGTTACTGTCGGCTGAAGCTGTGGTACTGTCAGATATAATTGTGGTACTGTCAGCTGGAGCTGTGGTACTGTCAGCTGGAGCTGTGTTACTGTCGGCTGGAGCTGTGTTACTGTCGGCTGAAGCTGTGGTACTGTCAGATAGAATTGTGGTACTGTCAGCTGAAGCTGTGGTAATGTCAGCTGGAGCTGTAGTACTGTCGGCTGGAGCTGTGGTACAGCCAGCTGCCACGGTGGTACACCCAGCTGGGGCTGTGGTACTGTCAGCTGGAGCTGTGGTACTGTCGGCTGGAGCTGTGGTACTGTCGGCTGGAGCTGTGGTACAGCCAGCTGCCACGGTGGTACACCCAGCTGGGGCTGTGGTACTGTCGGCTGGAGCTGTGGTACAGCCAGCTGCCACGGTGGTACACCCAGCTGGGGCTGTGGTACTGTCGGCTGGAGCTGTGGTACAGCCAGCTGCCACGGTGGTACACCCAGCTGGGGCTGTGGTACTGTCAGCTGCCACGGTGGTACACCCAGCTGGGGCTGTGGTACTGTCAGCTGCCACGGTGGTACACCCAGCTGGAGCTGTGGTACTGTCAGCTGCCACGGTGGTACACCCAGCTGGGGCTGTGGTACCGTCAGCTGCCACGGTGGTACACCCAGCTGGGGCTATGGTACTGTCAGCTGCCACGGTGGTACACCCAGCTGGGGCTGTGGTACTGTCAGCTGGAGCTGTGGTACTGTGAGCTGGAGCTGTGGTACTGTCAGCTGCCACGGTGATACACTCAGCTGGAGCTATTGTAATGTCAGCTGGAGCTGTGGTACTGTCAGCTGGAGCTGTGGTATTGTCAGCTGGGGCTGTGGTAATGTCAGCTGGAGCTGTGGTACTGTCAGCTGGAGCTGTGGTACTGTCAGCTGGAGCTGCGGTACTGTCAGATATAATTGTGGTACTGTCAGCTGGAGCTGTGGTACTGTCAGCTGGAGCTGTGTTACTGTCGGCTGAAGCTGTGGTACTGTCGGCTGAAGCTGTGGTAATGTCAGCTGGAGCTGTGGTACTGTCGGCTGGAGCTGTGGTACAGCCAGCTGCCACGGTGGTACACCCAGCTGGGGCTGTGGTACTGTCAGCTGGAGCTGTGGTACTGTCGGCTGGAGCTGTGGTACAGCCAGCTGCCACGGTGGTACACCCAGCTGGGGCTGTGGTACTGTCAGCTGCCACGGTGGTACACCCAGCTGGGGCTGTGGTACTGTCAGCTGCCACGGTGGTACACCCAGCTGGGGCTGTGGTACTGTCAGCTGCCACGGTGGTACACCCAGCTGGGGCTGTGGTACTGTCAGCTGGGGCTGTGGTACCGTCGGTTGGAGCTGTGATAATGTCAGCTGGAGCTGTGGTACTGTCAGCTGGAGCTGTGATAGTGTCAGCTGGAGCTGTGGTGCTGTCGGCTGGAGCTGTGATAATGTCAGCTGGAGCTGTGGTACTGTCAGCTGCCACGGTTCTACACTCAGCTGGAGCTATGGTAATGTCAGCTGGAGCTGTGGTACTGTCGGCTATAGCTGTGGCGGATTAATCCGCCAGCTGGAGCTGGAGCAGTACACATTGTCGCATTAGGTTGTAACAATGTTGTCTAGCCGCTGCGGATCGGTTTGTGTCGCCATGCACCAACAGCCCTGATTCAAAACAGGTGCGCACCTGCACCAGAGAGGTGCGCCATGACCCGGTGGGCCCCGTCGACACGCCACCGGATAGTGGCGCCCCCTCCCCACCTCCCCACGCACCTGGTCCCGGTACAGGTCGACGTCCTCCGGCACGCCGTAGTCCATGTACTGGTTGGTGACTAGCGCCAGCAGGCTGGCGTGAATCCTGTAGCCGCTCCTGAAACCGCGCACATCCTCATTTGCATAGCCACTACTTGAAACCCAGGCGGCCGTGCCACTGTCGACATTTTACAGCCGCTCTTGGAAATATAAAGTCATAAAGACATAACGTGTTTTGACTTAATAAGAGCCACAAGGGCCATCCAGTTAAGTTTATCAACAGACGATACCATAAACCCGGTAGAAAGACCCACCCCAACCATCACCATATCCTAAAGGATCCATCCCCCAACATCCCACACACCTATCAATGCCTATCTACCCTAGCTATCCAGCCCTAGAAACCGCTCAGACCCTGACAGTGCGGACATTCTCATAGCCACCCCTGGAAACCCAGCCGATCCTGCCACTGCCGGTGTTTGTACTGTCTGGGCAAGACTGTGTGTGTGTGTGTGTGCGTGTGCGTGTGCGTGTGCGTGTGCGTGTGCGTGTGCGTGTGCGTGTGCGTGTGGGTGTGCGTGTGCGTGTGCGTGCGTGTGTGTGTGTGTGTGTGTGTGTGTGTGTGTGTGTGTGTGTGTGTGTGTGTGTGTGTGTGTGTGTGTATGTGTGTGTGTGACATTCATCCTAAACTGACGATTTTCATAGGACCTACTTACAATGCTTGGAAACGTTTAAAGGACTGAAAACCGTCAGCGTTCCTGCAGGAACTAAAATTTCCTAGAAGAGCAGCAATATCGCCCGCGATAGCTGATCCGCGATGTTAACCGAGATGGTAATTGGTGGAGGTAGTCAATGTGGTAAGTGGTGGAGATAGCCGAAGTGGTAAATGATGGAGGAGACCGTGGTGGACGATAAGTGGTAAGCCGTTCTTACAAGAACGCTAATCGTCTGATCATCAACATGGATTGGAAACAACATGGAAAAGCTTTTAGGAATTTGAATACCACCATTCACCTTGAATCCCAAGATGGCCAAAAAAGTATTCATCAGTAAAGATAAGATGGAGGTCATGGTGGGTCGCATGGCATTCTGAGGTCAAATGTTGGGTCTGGTGTTATAACTATGCGGTTCGTATTTATCCACCAGCATTTTGCTAGGAATCCGACAGAAGCGACAACATACTATTATACCTTCTTATTACATACTGGTATGTCCATACTGGTATGTACATATTGGTAGTACTATGTACTACGTATGCACTGCACACTGGTCCGAGCTCCTGGATAATTCCTGCCCTATTTGTCCCTCCCCAAAATTATTTCTTTCACAAAAAGAAACAATCAAACGGGCTGCGAGGATTCAAACAACGCCAAAGGCTAGCACCGCTGACGCTGACTCCGTGCCGACCGGAAACGGTGCGACGGCAACGTGTGTCACCTATTACAGTGCTGAAATCACGACCGCACATTTGGTACGCCACACGTTACTCACTTTGAAAGACATTGACTTGACAATTGCGATGAATATTCACAATCTGATAGTGAATCACAAAGAATCCGGTTTTTGGAAAGGTAAAAAAAAACTTTTAGAAGCAATTAAAAAAGAGGTTACTTTCGCAATTACCCACGTTGCACAAGGTAGAGAAATTCTGAGATGTAGAGCAGTATTGCCCATTAAGTTTTCAGTCGATTTGCGAACTGATTGTTAATATATTTGGACCTAAATTTTTTACGCCATTTTTGCACACACTTCATTTTGTCGGAACAGAGTGAGTGGAGATGACGTCACTATGGCATTACTAACTTCGATCCGTACTGAGAGTAGGGGGAGGGGGAGGGCTGACGACCACCATGATCGCGATGCTCACACGGGTATTAGCAGTCGTCACAATGAGATCACAATGTGATAGTATGGGTAATACCAATAGGATCGCATCTTGAGATCATATTGGAGTGTGTGGGGCATTTTCATTTCCGGAATTTTATGTAAATGTGATCCATCCGACGTCACAATCCGATGCCATGATCTTGGCAGGGTTCAATGTACCACAGATAGTTTTGCAAGGCACTTCTTAGTAATCGATGTTCTCACTGAACATAATTTTATGATAAATGTATTGTGAATTATTCGTCTACATCAAGAGCATTTCATCAGTCATTGCATTATGTTCGTCTTTCAGGATTCGTGTCACACCCGCGGCGTTGCAATGCCAACGTCACAGTTACTAAACGTCGAACCTCGATTCCAGAAACCGGGGCCAGAATTCAGCTCCTTCGCACGAAACACCTCCAGCACTCTCGACACGTTCGCTGTCGGTCCGGCAGCAGAGCTCGAGCCGCTCACCTGAGGAACGCCGACACGATCCTGTCGCGCCGGTTCTCGCCGATGCCGTAGGTGAGCTCGACGTCGCTGAGCACGTGGAAGCTCTCCTGCGCGGCGACGCCGTACAGCAGGTCGTAGCGGCCGAGCGCGTGCTTCAGCAGCGACGGGTCGTCGTACCGCTTGGGGACGGCGATCCCGTCCACCGACGGTCCCATGCTGGGCACGAAGCTCGGCCACTGCGGCAGACGACGCGTCCGCTCACCGTCCGCTCACCGTCCGCTCACCGTCCGCTCACCGTCCGCTCACCGTCCGCTCACCGTCCGCTCACCGTCCGCTCACCGTCCGCTCACCGTCCGCTCACCGTCCGCTCACCGTCCGCTCACCGTCCGCTCACCGTCCGCTCACCGTCCGCTCACCGTCCGCTCACCGTCCGCTCACCGTCCGCTCACCGTCCGCTCACCGTCCGCTCACCGTCCGCTCACCGTCCGCTCACCGTCCGTGAGCTCCGTCGGACATTGGACGTTGTCGAATGTCCGTCGGACATTGGACAACGTCGAATGTTCAGGGATTACAATCAGAGGGACACGCGTCTGGACATTGGCTGCCAGGCGCGCGAGGTCAGAGGTGCAATGTCAGACGCGGTGCGGTGTGATATCTGGGAGACATCTTGTACATTGAATTGAGGACATGCGGCAAATGTTTGATGCAACGTGGCTCGGTGTGCTGTTTATATGCACATGCACAGTGCACAATTACACGTGTAGTGCGCATGTTCACACCGACAGACAGTATTTAAACGCGTCTCACAATACCACCATTGAAGATATCACATTCGTATTGCGACTGCGTGCCTCCTGACGTGATCGCCATCGTTGAACATCTCGACCAGCTGCGACAAGTCTATGACGGCGCCTACCTTGATTTGAGCGTTGGTGAGCTGGCTGGTCGTTTTGGAGCGGAGACACTGCTGCAGCACGCTGTCGTCTGTCGTGGGACAGCGCAGAACCTCGGCCACCCGGATCGTGGCCTCCACCGGATTTGAGGTCATCGCCCAGGGGCTCAGCGATGAGCCGGACATCAGTATGGCCCGCTGAAACAGTGCTGACAATGCGGGCCACGGTCAGACTCCGGCCGCGACGGAGCCAGGCCGGTCCCTGAGACAGCCAGGTCAGCATGGGGGGGGGGGGGCGCCGGCACTGGTGTGGTACGGACCTTTCTTATCGTGTTCTTATCGGGCTAGCGTAACGGTTATAATGTTTCTTCTGTGGTTCACCAGTTTATGTGGTTCGACTAGAGTGGTTTATGGAATTTATGTGGTTCGACTAGCTACAAGCAGAGGGAGGGTTTATATCGGCGGTGCATTTTGTTTCATGCCTTTGGGTTCATACGTCGGTTCTAGGTTTTTTTCTTCTTCTGTGGTTGATCAATTCAGATGGTTTGAGCAGAGTGCAGCTCCAATCAAAGGGAGGGATGATATGGACTGTGCATTTGGGTTCATACTATCGAATTGAAAGCATGGGTGAAATCCTAAATCATCTTCGAACCGATGATGCTGAACTACGGCCCTCTCGAAGTCTCTAATTATTCGTCTTGTCGAAGTAGATGTGAACACGGTTTTTGCCCTTCACGGCAGCAGGCGATACCAGTATTCCACCAACATTTGTGGATGGGTCTCTTTACCGCCTTTGTTTTGATGATCCGCACTAGATTCATCGCCAGCTGTTAACGCCAGAACCACATGGAAGCTTGCATGACTTATCAGCTTTATTACACAAGCTGCATGCAAAATGTGAAGCCCATTCCCGCTGTACGACGATCGGTAACGAACGATTAGCTAAGTAGTTGGTCAGACGACGACCGGTATCTCATTCGTTGGTCAGACGATGGTCGGTACCTCAAGCTTTCACTCATCGGCCCAGCGGCTGTGCAGTGGCGCGGCTGTGCAGTGGATCTTTAGCGCGGTCCTGCGGCTAGGCGGATACACGGTTTTCTGGCGGCCATGCGGCTGTAAAGCGGCACAGTATCTAGGGCGGTGCTACAACTGTGCAGCGGCACAGTCTCCAGGGCGGCGCTACAGCTGTGCAGCGGCACAGTCTCTAGGGCGGCCCTACAGCTGTGTAGCGGTAGTCTCTAGGGCGGCCCTACAGCTGTGAAGCAGTACAGTCTAGGGCGGCCCTTCGGAAGTACCGCCGCCTGGGGAGGGGGAGCGACGTAACCGTAACTCCGTCGATCGTGACGTAGCTTTTGCGTGACGTGGCTATCGTGACATGACTATGCATGACGTGACCCTGCCAACACGCGACCTGACTGCCGCTGCCTCGGGGGCGATGATGCAAGTCTCCAGGCATTTGCCGCCACCAAATGTACTTGTACAGCTATGGCTTGACTGTTGGCGCTTTGAGCTTCCACAACACGTGGCGGAAGAAGATGTGCCCACAACACGTGGTGGAAGGTATATCCACAACACGTGGTGGAATGTATGTCCAGCTTCAAGGCGACGACGGCAGCCGTTCATGTGGTACTTTGGAAGCATACCTCTAGTCTGTGTCTTGCCTAACCATATTCTGACCACAGATGCAGACACAACGTCGCCATTGAGCATGGATGGTCCCAGATTTCCCGGCTTAAGCCTATTGCAATACACAGCTGCTACCATTAGCACACTGAAAAGGCGAACGCTGCGCGCCGATATTTCGCGGAACATCTGCCCCGGTGGAGTAGGTTGACAGCGCTACATCGCAGCTATTCGACAAGTGTTTTGGTTGTTTTTTTCTCAGTCGAATTCTGCACGGAATTTCAAGCGGCATGACAGATTGGAAACGCCGCGGCAGAAATGGCACAACACGCCAAAAGACACCAAGAACGTCCACAGCAGCCTGCCGGGACCGTTCCGGGCAGGGCGTGCAGCTGGTCCCCGCGATAATTGCAGGAAGTCGAAGGTGTCCCGTGATGCTTGATTTCCTTCGCAGTGCTGAGTCGGGGTAAATGTGTGTTCAGTGTGTTTAGGAAAAGTACGATGACCTGCAAAATATGGCCGTGCCTGATTGCTTTTTATTGAAGTTGCTATCCGCCGCATGGGTGCTTTGTCGCGTGGGAGTATTGTGTCGATTAGGTGCGCATGTTTGCCTATCGAAACTATTGAACTGAAGATAAAGGAAGAGGGAAAGATGTCCGGCTGATATGTAACAATACCGGTACCACTGTTATGTAATGATACCGGTGACCAAGCTGTACCACTGTTCTATAATGACGCCAGTGTAATGGCCAAGATGTGCTTCTGCTCTATACTGACGCCAGTGTTGTGGTAAAGATGTGTTACTGTTTTATAATGACACCAGTGTAGTCCCTAGATGTGCCACTGCTCTATAAACACACCAGTGTAATGACCAACATATGCCCCTGCTCTATAATGCCACCGGTGTAGTGGCCAATATGCGCCACTGTTCTATAATTACACCGGCGTAATGGTCAAAATGTGCCACTGCTCTATAATGCCATCTGTGTTGTGACCAAAATGTGTCACTGCTCTATAATGCCACCTGTGTGGTGACCAAAATGTGTCACTGCTCTATGACGACAGCGGTGTAATGGCCTGCATGTGCCAATGCTCTATAATGATATCGGTATAATGGTCAAGATATGCCACCGCTCTATAATGACACCGGTACAAGCGCAAACCCTTCATAGGCGTACTGGCGTCGAACTTTCTCGCTTGGGACGAATTCTGTCAAAAGGACTGCGACTGTAGTATTGGGAGAATCCATCCAGGCGGTCTGAGAATCGGCGTTGTGGAGATTTTGGTGGAATATGAAGGCATGCTCTTAGACAGCTTCCGTTGGGAGGTGGCTCATGCAGTGTGTGACCTCTGAACTTCGCTGGCCGACATGGGAACATCGGCCAGTTGATATGCGCCGTGTGCGGGTTTAAAAGTAGAAATATTGCAAGCTTTGTGGATAGGTTCTTGACGACGACGAACAAGTGTAGCGTGTTGAATAGGGTTGGTAATTGGTTTCACGACACATCGACCGTTGAGTCATGTAGCGTCGTCAACCTGTCACGCAGATTGGTCGCGGGCGAAGAGTAGCGACAGGTGAGATTCGAACCCACAATAGTTCGATTCTGAGACGAGCAACTTACACATAGGCACTCGTCCCCTTGTGTTCAAGAGGGTGATGTTTGTGCGACTTATTATTTTCACCGCTATTTTTCACATCCCATGCGGATCCGGAGGATCGGCAGGTCGGGCATCAATCCGTGTAGTGTAATAGTGAAGTTTGTTGGGTAAATGATGCGATGAAGAGGTTGATTCATATATATATATATATATATATATATATATATATATATATATATATATATATATATATATATATATATATATATGTATATATGACTGACTACGTAATACACGAAAACAGTTCCGTATTTTTGTCGTCTTATGCATGCTTATTAATTCAGCAGCTTATTAATACAAGGTGCTCAACCACATCATCGGCACTGTGAATTGATGTTCTGTGGAGAAGGGGATCAGTGTAACACCGAATGCCAGGATTATGTCCCGAATTACACGAAGTTTTCAAAATGATTCCGGGAAGGCACGATTGATGAAGTTGTACCGGCGATTAGAATGGTAATAAAGCGTGTTGTCATGCTCGTTAATACTTAAGGGTAGCAGATCTGTGTTGAAGTAGCCATGTTCTCTCATTAGTGACGTTACATCAAACATCGAACCTTTCTCAAATCTCTAAGCGATGTTTATTATGGTCATAGCTTTATGTCTGAGGAAATCTGCATCTAAGATGCTTCCTTTGCTTCTTTTCGTCGAATTACTTGCTACATGAAATATGTAAGTTGCTAAGTACCGACCGACATGTGCAGATGCAGACAACGCAACATTATTCCAGCAGTATGGCTTCATAAACATATTTGAAAGCACATCACAGCACTACCCCAGATTGAGAAATGGTGCAGATGAAAGCTACGAGGTAGATTATCTCAGATATATGTCAAGAAGTGGGTCGAAGACGAATAGTATGGCTCGAGCTTGCCATGAAGATTTGGCCAGTTTTATGTCACCAATGCATAGAAGAATCCAGAGGCGCCTGTAATCTTGTAAAGCTTGTATGTGCCTGGAGCCACCACAATGCTTCAGTGAGCAGCGATAACCTTAGCATAATAACACATGGATCGGCCGCGAGCGGAGAGCGGCACGTGATCGGCAGGAGCGGAACACACCCAACCCAGAGCATAGATGGGTGTCAATGACGTAGTGTATACCCAGTGATGTGTGATCGTAGTGTATATGCATTGGTGTGTGACCGTAGTGTATTTATACGGTGTGTGACCGTATAAAATATGCCGTGGTGTATGACCGTAGTGTACACACAGTGGTGTATGACCATAGTATGTATATATTCAGTGGGGTATGACCGTAGTATATATATATATATATATATATATATATATATATATATATATATTCAGTGGTGTGTGACCGTAGTGTATATTCAGTGGTGTATGACCGTAGTATACATATTCAGTGGTGTGTGACCGTAGCGCACCTCCAGGGGTATGTGATCACAGTGTGCACCTCGGGTAGTGAGGGCTTACCGGCTGACGAGCGGATGACCTCTGAAGTGGCCAGCAGGTTGACACAGATGGCGCCCGTGTCGTGACCCATGACGGTGACACGGCCCGGGTCGCCGTTGAAGTACCGGATGTTGTTCTTGATCCAGTGCAGGGCGGCCACCTGGTCCAGCAACGCGAAGTTGGACGACGAGCTGTCGCCCGTGCTGGGCTTCAGGAAGCCTGCCGGCGAAGACAAACGTCGGGTCAGCCACGTGGGCGATCGCGGCAACAACAGGTCGAAGGCAAGTGAAGAAATCCAGCTCCCGCAGGACGTCATGTCTGACGAGAACGGTGCGGGACGTCGTCACCAGTGGTAATCTGTAACCTGAATGTTCCAATGGCCATCTGACAGCCAGAAAATTGGTGTTTAAAATCTTTACCAATGCCACTTAGAGTTCGCTCCTTCGAGGTCAAATTTGCGCATTTGATTGGAGTGGAAGTACGGGCAGTAAGCTGAATGCTATTTGCTGGTGGCTAGATATTTAATTTCTTGTTTTGTTCGACATCATTGACGAAAAACGTATGGCTCATAAATACCTGAATTTTCCGCTGATATTCTATACCTGCCGATTTTCTCCACTTCCTGACCCTCGCTTTGCGCAGCTCGCGCTCTTTGTTTCCAAATGCGCTGTCATCATATATATTGTCATCGACGACTTCCAGTTTCAGTTTATGAGTATCACCAGACAAAATCTCTCCTTTTGATGCAGTCTTCACACTTTTATGCGGCACTCCATCCATGCTTTGGTTTAAGTAAATATATCAGCGAGTTACGAAATGTCTAAAGCGTATTCGTATCTCTCACGGTACCAACCGCCGGCGGCAGCACCCCTGCTTCTGGCTAACCATGTGCCAACTGCTGGTGGCGGCGCCCCTACTTCTGGCTGACCATGTGCCAACTGCTGGTGGCGGCGCCCCTACTTCTGGCTAACCATGTGCCAACTGCTGGTGGCGGCGCCCCTGCTTCTGGCTGACACTGTACCAGCTGGTGGTGGGGGCGCCCCTACTTCTGGCTGACACTGTACCAGCTGGTGGTGGTGGCGCCCCTACTTCTGGCTGACACTGTACCAGCTGGTGGTGGCGGGGCCCCTACTTCTGGCTGACACTCTAACAGCTGCCGGTGGCGGCGCCCCTACTTCTGGCTGACACTGTGCCAGCTGCCGGTGGGAGCGCCCCTACTTCTGGCTGACACTGTGCCAGCTGCCAGTGGGGGCACCCCTACTTCTGGCTGACACTGTACCAGCTGCCGGTGGGGGCGCCCCTACTTCTGGCTGACACTGTACCAGCTGCCGGTGGGTGCGCCCCTACTTCTGGCTGACACTGCGCCAGCTGCCGGTGGGGGCGCCCCTACTTATGGCTGACGCTGTGCCAGCTGACGGCGCCAGTTACCAACAGCCCCGTGGTAGCATCACACAAGCATGTCAGATTTCAAATGCCCGTCTCATTCAATCATTGATTGTGCTTCTCTTTCTGTTAGTGTGTCATTAGCGTATGATTAATTGGCATCATGTGAAGAGCAATTCTTGCATTTCTTCCTCTCGTGGAGAACTCAATCCTCTCGCAACGTGATGTGGAGCAAGATGAACCAGGAGCAATAAGAATAATGGAAAGGTTCCATTCTGTTTTTTTTCGGGCATACATCCTACATATGCATGGAATCAGCTGATAGCAACATTCTTATTGTTGAATAATATCAAAAGGCGGACTAGCCAATAATTCAATACTAGCAACTGTAAGTTGAAAAACATGCTCGGCTGGGCTCCACCTTGACGCCAGCCGAATAGTAGTCAGACTTGGCTGACCGGATACTGTTGTAGGTGGGGTATGTATCGGCTGCCTGTGCATTGGTCGACGGACGAGTGAACTGTCATGTCGCCTTGGCGTGACGCCCGCCGATAAACAGACCCAATGCCTCCCCGTTGCTGTACATTTTCTAGGAAGTGAGGCTGGCCGATGCAGCAGACGGTGCTCTTACTTTGGTCGCACATGCAAGAGTTGCCGTCGACTCTTTCAGGACGAACAATAAATATTTCCGTCCCTCGGATATTGACCTTTTGGCAGTGTGCAAAAGTTTGTCGGCCTAGTGTTTGGTTAGACTAGCTGTCGCCTTTCTCTTCGCGTCCGCCGACTTCAGTTCGGAGAACTCACGGACGGGACGTCTCCGCTACGCTGAAGTGGACGGCCCGCTCGTCGGCACTGTTTTGAACATGTTCATTAACGTGTCATTCAGCCGAAGTTCGTGCTTGCGGACACATCGTTCCCTGTGCTGTCCAGCCTGATTCTAGCCAGCTCGTGTATTAGGAAGTTATGCAGGCACCTTTTACACTGCTTCAATCTTTCACCAGATAGCTGTGATCCTCTTTTGCAGACCAAAAATCGGATTAAGCCATCAACTGCTGTCTTGATAACACCCGCATTCTGTTCAATGTACTCGAAGAGCTCCCCTGTCAGCACGGCTCCAAGAGTTGCAGCTTCACATAGCCTTTAATCACGCTTTAGCCAGCCAGGACATTGCTCAGATCGACACAATCGGCGCCCGCGCAGTGCCGTGCAGATAATGCTCTCTTCTATACCGATGGCTTGAAATGCACGAAGCTCACCGGTGTGCGTCAGTGACCTGAACACTATGCATGCACAGGTCGGATGACAAGGCCTTGTCCGCGGACATGTCCTCGCCATATGTCCGCCGGACATGTCCGCGCCATATTGTCCGGTCAGAATCTGGCTCGCCGCTGTTGTGACACCCGTCGCGCGTGGGTACCGGGACGACAGCGGACGGCCGCCACACAGGGCCGTCAGCTGACGGCGGTGCCGCGCGCCTCCAGCACATTCGTACTAAAAGTGGAATTTATGGAGTTGGTGCAAAAATGCGCAACTTTGAGCTTTGAATCAACTATCTGGAGGCATGAAGCTGTCGATGCGTTCAAAAATTCACACGGAACTCGGCGGAACTCATTTTATATCTGGGGAAAATTGCTTGAAATTATGATCGTATCACTGTCCGGGGCTTTTGTGTATGAAGCAGGTCAAACATTTTCTGTGAACATTGGTTGCGACAATTTTCGCAGGCGGATGAACCCAGCAGCACCATGCTACGTTTGCTTTCATGATGCCATCACCACATCAGGACTTTCAGCTTTGTGCACGCAGCTAGTTCCCAGCGCAGCTCGGAAAGCGGCTAAACATCGCTGCATTATCTGAGTGTGACAGCATACAGCACTAACAAGGTGATGTCGACAGTCAAAATGAACGCAACCATCGAATTCACCGTTCATGTTACGCATGCACACGTGGTCAGAACTAACAAAGTTAATTGTTCACTTTAAACAAATAAAATTGTGGTTTTGAATGCGATCTGACCCACTGTACCGCCGGCCGAGCAGTGAACAGTGACCGAGAGCTACGCCGCCCGGCGAGCAGTGACCAGTGACCGAGCGTTGTGCCGCCGGCCGAGCAGTGAACAGTGACCGAGTGCTGTGCTGCCGGCCGAGCAGTAAACAGTGACCGAGCGCTACACCACCGGCTGAGCAGTGAACAGTGACCGAGCGCTACACCGCCGGCCGAGCAGTGAACAGTGACCGAGCGCTACGCCGCCGGCCGAGCAGTGAACAGTGACCGAGAGCTACGCCACCCGCGAGCAGTGACCAGCACCGGATTGTCCCGGCCGAGCAGTGAACGCTCACGCCGAGCAGTGACCAGTGACCGAGCGCTGCCGCCGGCCGAGCAGTGACCCCCCCGCCGGCCGAACAGTGAACAGTGACCAGCACCGCGTCACCGCCTGACTAATGCACACTCACCGAGCACGCCTAGCCGGTAGTTGAGGGTGACCACGATGACCCTGCCGTAGCTGGCGAGCACGGTGCCGTCGTAGACGTTGCCGGCGGACCAGCCGTACGAGTCGCCGTGGATGTAGACCATGACGGGCAGGAGCGGCACGGCACCGCGCTGGCCTGAGGGAGAGACGGGGCTGGTGAGGTGTCACCGGAGCTGAGGGAGAGACGGGGCTGGTGAGGTGTCACCGGAACTGAACCAGGCGGACCTGAGGGAGAGACGGGGCTTGTGAGGCGTCACCGGAGCTGAGGGAGAGACGGGGCTGGTGAGGCGTCACCGGAGCTGAACCTGGCGGACCTGAAGGAGAGGCGGGGCTGGTGAGGCGTCACCGGAGCTGAACCGGGCGGACCTGAGGGAGAGGCGGGGCTGGTGAGGTGTCACCGGAGCTGAGGGAGAGACGGGGCTGGTGAGGTGTCACCGGAGCTGAGGAAGAGACGGGGCTGGTGAGGCGTCACCGGAGCTGAACCTGGCGGACCTGAGGGAGAGGCGGGGCTGGTGAGGCGTTACCGGAGCTGAGGGAGAGACGGGGCTGGTGAGGCGTCACCGGAGCTGAGGGAGAGGCGGGGCTGGTGAGGCGTCACCGGAGCTGAGGGAGAGACTGGTCTGGTGAGGCGTCACCGGAGCTGAGGGAGAGGCGGGGCTGGTGAGGCGTCACCGGAGCTGATGGGGAGAGACTGGTCTGGTGAGGCGTCACCGGAGCTGAGGAGGGAGAGCGGGGGCTGGTGAGGCGTCACCGGAGCTGAGGGAGAGACGGGGCTGGTGAGGCGTCACCGGAGCTGAGGGAGAGGCGGGGCTGGTGAGGCGTCACCGGAGCTGAGGGAGAGGCGGGGCTGGTGAGGCGTCACCGGAGCTGAGGGAGAGGCGGGGCTGGTGAGGTGTCACCGGAGCTGAGGAAGAGACGGGAATGGTGAGGTGTCACCGGAGCTGAACCGGGCGGACCTGAGGAAGGGACGGGGCTGGTGAGGCGTCACCGGAGCTGAGGGAGAGGCGGGACTGGTGAGGCGCCACCGGAGCTGAGGGAGAGACGGGGCTGGTGAGGCGTCACCGGAGCTGAGGGAGAGGCGGGGCTGGTGAGGCGTGACAGGAGCTGAGGGAGAGGCGGGGCTGGTGAGGCGTTGCCGGAACTGTACCGCGCCGGCTCGGGATGCAGAGTGCTCGCCGGACGTCCCAGGGCGGTCTCGTTCTGGCCTGCGATACAGAGAGCTGGTCAGATATTCCAGGACTGTCTATGCTGGTCACGGACACACCAGATGCACATCGATGCCGGAATACCCTAGTTGGCTGCGGACATCCTGTTCATGTCAGGAATTAATTCCTGCACTTGAACAAAAATGGATGTAATGTTTCATGAGATGAATGAATGGAACGGTTTTATTAAATTCATTGCACGCTTTACCGTTGATTGCAATTATGCAGTTAAAATGTCCAGAACATGTTTTAACTGAGCGAGGGTCAACGCTTCAGCGGAACGTCATGATCAAGAGCAACACGAAACACGAGTACCAAGCGAAAAATATATGAACGTATGTCCAATGGATCATCAGTCCTCATCAATGTAATAACCGCAAACGAACATGACGTACATCACTGCAACTATAACGCCATGGGCAAGATTGATGACATGGTGACTAATAACGTGGCCAATGCCCACTCTATTTTAAGTACGATACCCTACAAACATATTTGTATGTACACACATGCATGCATACATGTATTTAGCGCAGACATATATGTGCTCCCACTTTACATTGTATGTACAATTACATACCTATTCAGAGTCGGTCAGTGGCGGCCATTTACATATGATCAGTCGTAGATATGCTCGCATGGTCAAAATGGCATGTAAATCATGCTGCGAGCGCATCCGACCTGCCTGGCGCCACAGCCTACCCGCGGCCGCTAACTGCCGCGGGCGCTAACTGCCGCCCGGTACCCAGGCTCGACCCGGGCACACGCTTGGCTACCGCACGGTGGATACCCGGCCTGCTACTAATTATGATTGGCCGCCACACTCCCGTGCACGTCAGACGCCACGAACGGACATAATACTGGTGGCGCCACATAATACCGGTGGCGCGGCCCTGGTGGTGGGTTTGTGAAAGAACACCACCAGAGGGTGGGGTGGCTCTGATTCAAGCTATGTTCTGTTTCTAGAGAAGGTGCAAGTTATTTTCAATTGTCAAGTTTGGACAAGATTTAAACAAGCTCTCTTATGGTCAGTTGTTCGTTTTATTATGAAATAATCTTACCCTGACACTTTACCCTTAAAGTGAAATGGGAGCAATTGCCCACTCAACATCTTGTGATAAAAAAAAACATAAGTCATACATCTACTGTGTGATGTGCTGACAATTTCCAATGTTCTTAGCTAAGTGAAAATCGAACCTGCTACATTTGATATCATCTGGAATAACTGCCACGAAAGTTTAATCACGTTACATTTGCACTCAATTCCGGAATTTGTGTCCCGAATTATCCCATTATATTCCTTCAAATTGTACATCAGATACTCTACGTTAGCGAATTATTTTTCAATGGTCTCAAATATACCAACATGAAATCAGCAGCTGCCTTCTGATGCCATACTCAATACATCTAACCATGCCATTTTGCACTCAGCTTCAGGATGTTTCTGTCTCGAATTATCACATCGTATTCTTTTTGTTTGTATTTGAGATGTTCTACATCAACGAATTTATCTCCAATGGTCTGAAATAAACCGACATAAATTTTCTGCTTTCTGATGCCACACTCGATCGACTACGTTTACAAATATCTAGCCTTGTCATTTTTGCCTTTTGACATGAAGCTTTCCTGCATTATTGAGGTTCTGTCATGGCTCGATCCACGTCAAGCGCCAACGGTTGCCGCCCGGAGGACCCTAGGGCCGCTGAACGATGGCATAACAAAAAGTAAAGTTCCACCCTTCAACAATAGGTAAACAACATCGGCTCGGCCATGCTAAAATGGTATAGAAGAAATTCGCGATTGCAGATGCACTCTTTAAGTTTAACGCCCACAAACACCGTGTTCTTAAACAATATCTAGAAAACCTGTCGGCCTCAGCTGCAATGGTGGCCGAACTCATGCCAGGTACATCGACTACCGTTTCAAATCTGGAAATCTGCCTGTAACTTTGGCGTTGGGGCCCATTAACATTGCGTCTGACGTGTGACGATGTGACTTTACATGTTTGACCCTGAGTTGGTGATCTGTCTGTCTGCCCGTGGACGTCAACGGCAACACACCTCTGCACGACACGCTCGCCTCCCAGTGTACCAGCTGGGCGACGGGACAGCGGAGCAGGATAGTCCAATAGTGAGTTCAGATGGAGGAAAGTGCAGGTGGACCGATATTACGAGGTGACATTCGACGAAAACGTATCGTTTTCAAGTGATGTTTTTCCACTATATGAGCGCAAAACGACCCATGTACCTCGAGCAGCCGCAAACAGCAATCCATCACCACGACCAATTATTTGGCCCAAATGCACCGTTAACTTCACCTCTTCATTGGATAACTCATGGAACAACCGCTGACAATGTTCCCAACTCTTAAACATCTGATTATCGGGACAGACTTTCATTCGGCACTCTCGCCCTCACCCGCTGAAGATGCTGCCATCTATATCACAAGGATACTATTAGTTCGCAATCAGTTTCCTAGATGTCGCAGGCTGCGCGGTGAGTTGAGCCATCGACCATCTCCAGCTCAGGAGAAAGTTTGTTGGTAGAACACGCAATGACGGCAAATGAAGCTGTGAATGAGTTTACTTTCTGGGGCATTAATCTTGGCTTACGTCCACCGCTGCCTCTAAAACAGGATTGAGGTGGTGTTGTTTTGCAGCTGGGATTTGTATGGTTATGTCTTTACAGGGTGCACTCCGAACGGCGGATCCAGTCGCCAAGCAGGCATATATTCATTATCTGGGGGAGGGGGATTGGTTGACATGTCCCGCCAAATTTCTGAAATGTGGCAAATTTTCTCCTTAAATTTATTTCGTGTCCTCCCAAGCCCTAACAACTAAAATACCTGTTTATGATTGCAGCAAAATTTTAAGTTATATATAAAGTGAAAGATGCTATGTACAACAATCACCCAAATTACTAGAAGCTGATCGGGCAAATGAACGAACTTTATAAGCTAATCGTCGTCGCAAAATCTCCGAGCAGTAAATCAGCAAACGCTAAAAATTTCTTCTTCCAGGCCATTCTTGATTTGCATAAAATTTGACCATATTATGGTTTTGCTTCGGTGGATAATTGCCCGTTGCGAGGCCACATATTTGCGTTATCTTATCGCTTTATGCATATCAGATTACCTTTTCCTGTAAATATACCGATTTATCTTGAGCAAACATGACTCTGGGTGTCCTTGGTTATCTTCAATACTACCGAGGGGCACTTGGTCAGCCTTAATCACGTCCACGTCAAGTCAACGTCGTATTCGTATTCGTATTCAGCGACGAGTTCACCAGAGACGTACTTGTATTGGTATTGGCATTCAGCGACTGGTTTATGATCGTTCGAATTAATTACCACCAGTATCTTCTTCCTGTACCCTGGAAAATATTACAAGCGGAATACATACGGAAAATATGGAAATCGGAGGAAGACTGGGAGCATTTATTCCTAACGGTCATTCATGACGATGATATAAATTGAAGCTTAGCACAGGTGAGTGAATCAGAAGTTTGATGGGGAAGCCTCCCTACGTAAGGTCACACGTCACACAGAACCTATCGGGTGGATCCTGCACTTACTACCATTGACCGAAATTCGCCTTCCGTTTGGGAGCGTTGATGGGCGGTTGACCCCGCCACGAGTGCTCGGTCACGGCTGTTTGGTTTCTGCACCTCCGGCCTCACCGGGCCAGGTGCGAGCCGATCCGGCCAACCCAGCCGTAAATAACCGACCACTTTTGTCGCTCGAACATTGTTTTGCTTGGAGGCCCACCAACCCCGTGCCTTCAGGACTTGGTGAGCTGTAGGAAGTGCCGTTGGTCTTGCAAAAAAAAGAGGGAAAAATACACCAAACTTAATTGTCCAGCAGGATGAATAGCGTAATTTGAAAAGCAAAAACTATATCAAGGACGAGGTTTCTAAAACGTTTGGCAAACTCGGGTGAGTGCTTCTTCTTCCCATCATTTTTTCTCTAGTTGTAGGATTTTTTTTTAATTCGGGCCGACAGCACATCGTAGTTTATTAATGCGACTTGTGTGCAGAACATCGTTCTACCCACACATTTTCATTGGCTTGTGGGCGAATAAAACGTCTTACGTCATTTTTCCTCCTCAAATTCCCACGGTCCTTCTAGGTATGGTTGAACCTTTTCTTGCCTTCTTGTATCCTTCTTCCCTTATGGAGCGGAGGGGATGGAGGGATGGTACAGGCATATTCTTTTAACCTGCAAGGGAAAGGCTGTGTAGATGTTTTCGGGCTTTCTTGATTAGCTGACATTGACAGTATTATTTTTTTGCTATGAGATGATAAATGTATGTCGTGATGAAGAAGTTGAAGTAATCATGCGCACTCTGTGCTTACATTAAGCAACATTTACACAAGATGGACGCAATGCATGCATCCACGTTATGAACTTTGCAAAACAGCTAGGCTTCCTGCTGCAATTCCATCAAATTTGATTTACAGAAAAGGAAATGCACACCATCGTTTCTGTCTGTTGAACTTCACCGTGGAGACTGTCAGATCGAATTTGCATCTGGAGAGGGGGAGGGCACTATTTTTAGTTGTTCTATTTCCCCGGCGGGTTCCACTGATCGAAACAGATGGAGGATTTGTCACATCTCGATTCTTTCCGCGGACGTCTTCCACTAAAAAATGCAAAGGCGGGGCACACTGGAGACTTCCTCAGTGATGCCTTCAGTAACAAAAAAAAAATTTTGTGATGAGGAGATGGTGTAGACGCACCTACCCGACGGAGCCCCTTTGCCACTCGGGTGCATACCTCCAGGTGCATTCCCCCTTTCCCTACCCCCAACCCCTGTGCCTGGATCTGCCAGTGGCAGAGATGACATTGTAGACACTGGCTCTGGTGGCACACTGACACGTCTGCGGTGCCGATGTCGTGAAGTGGTGGAGGGGAGGCGTTGACATCGGCAGCACTGGCGACAGCGGCTCTTACTTGGGCAAAGCCGAAGATCAGCCGAGTCAAATCGCTCAGCGAAACATCACGGCTTTTGGGAGCATTCTTTCGAATTCGCACCAACGTCCCTATGCTGAATATAAGAAAAATATAGAATGTCAATTCGAGCACCTTCCACTTCCTCCCTGTTTCCTAACACATAGGCAGAGCTTGGGCAGTGGCTGCTCTAAAGCCGGAGAGCTGACGCCGGCGACAATGAATTTCTGTCAATGACACCGGTGGCACTGACACTGTGTCACCGACACCAGCGACACTGACACAGACGGCAATGACACTGCATCTTTGACAGAGGCGGCACTGACGTTGTTCCACTGACACCGGCGGTACCGAAACTGTGTCACTGACACCGGTGGCACTGATTCTGCATCTTCCACATAGATGTCACTAATGCACGCCCATGTCATGAATCAGTCGCGCACCCAGGGGTGACCAAGGGCCACAGTTCCTCCCCGATATTCGGCTTCGTAATAGAAGTAGAATGTTTTGCTCTGATTGATGACGATAGGTGCAAAAAATCGAGTACATTCCATGAGGAACCTTTTTATGTTTAGGAGAAATAGCACAGCTTTTCTGCCACTTTTCAGCTTTCGTCTTTTATCTTTCGTTCTTCCAACTGCAATTTTATTTTCATTGGTTGCCTTGGCCCCATAAAAAGTCATTTTCAGGGGGCCGCTCCGCCAGAATTTATAGAATCTGGACAATTTGAACAGCAGTGATATACCGACACAAATTAAAGACACAAAATGTTGCTAAATGACGAGAACGTGATCTTGAACTATATAACATAAAACCTGCTTTGCTGCGAGGGAAGCTGTTTTGGCATTTCTCTCTTTCAGATATGCATTTTTCGCTTGGAATTCTTAGCACGGTTATAGATTAGGCCTAATAATCCTTTTAAAAAACGAGATGCCGAAAGATTGAAACGACAATACGGATGAACAGGTCCTAGTGCATCATTGAGTAAATAAGCGTCTGCATTCCAATCATAAGTGGGCAATCTTCCCGCACAAAGGATGCCATGCAAATTTCCCCGAGACCTCTCCATAGTGAATGCGAAGAAGAACAACAAGCAAATCCTCCATTGAGGTGCCCAAAAGACGAGTAAGTTATTAGCTGATGTAGTGCACACATTTCCGCTGTAAATTCCAGCCCCTACTTTGCTTCGGAGCCAATTGACAGGTCAGTTTAAACAGAGAAGCAGTATGCTAAACAATGCAGTTAAATCCTATCAAGGCACTTGCTATCCCAAGTGGTAGGGTGGAGTGTTGAAAGTATAAGCAGAAGTACAATGACAAAACAAATTGTATGGTGCCCCTGTGAATTTTGCCTCACAAATGATCGAAAGTTATTGGCTTTATGCTCTCGGTTTGCTTAAATATCGTGATATAACAGCAGTTTGGTGCTGAATAAGGCGTTTGGCTAGGGATGTGTGTGCAAAGAAGGGGTGGATGATGATCAGAACGAATATAATGGCGTGGATTAAGATGCATCCACATACATTCGTAATAATCCTCACCAGGTTTATCAGCCAACTCTGACCATAGATGGGGCAAGGAATCCTTTCCCCTTGTACTGGCCACTGATACACGTTCCTCAAAACGTCATAAAAATTGCATGAACAAAATTATTTCAAGTATTCCTTTCCATCGATAAAAATCCCAGAGCTACTGTCATGGCGAATACGATTCATAGAATATCTTAGAATCGTCGCAATAATAAACAAGTTAGTAGAGATAGCAACAGTGCGCAGTGTTGGTGGTATAGGTCTGAGGTTTGGGAAATATTGCCAGAATCCACCCAACGCCTCCTTTCAGACTGATAAAACGAACAGAGCTGCACCTACTACTCCCCTACTTCCGCGGACACTTCTCTAACGCCGCTGACACTCCTCTACTGCCTCTGCCATTCTCCTACTGCCGCCCGCCGACATTCCCCTACTACCGCTGACACTGCCCTACTGTCGTCGACACTCCCCTACGACCGCTGACACTCCGCTACTGCCGCTGCCACTGTCCTACTGTTGCTGACACTTCCTTAATGCCGCTGACACTTCCATACTGCTGCCGACACTCCCATACCGCCGCCGCCGCTCCTCTACTGCCGCTGCCACTCATACTGCCGGTCATGTTGACCACGTGGACGATGGCTCGGGCTGCCACCCCATACCCTACCGTCACCCGTTCTGCCACTCACTCGGACATAATAGCCATGAGGTTGGGCCTCCCGTGCTTCACGTCCGTGATGACGACCACGAGAAACACGTGTTGCCCTCCATTTGGTGGAGCTGGTCTCACGGGACGAATTGTGTGTGGTGACCGCCAGCCCCCACAGCGCCGTAACGTCCATCAGCATGCCGAGTACTGCTTCTCCGCAGGCAATTGTACCGCGTGCTCTGTCGGCGTGTGGGACAGGAAGCCGGGTTAGTCCGGTGTGTGGGACAGGAAGCCAGGCTAGTCCGGTGTGTGGGACAGGAAGCCAGGTTAGTCCGGTGTGTGGGACAGGAAGCCAGGCTAGTCCGGTGTGTGGGACAGGAAGCCAGGTTAGTCCGGTGTGTGGGACAGGAAGCCAGGTTAGTCCGGTGTGTGGGACAGGAAGCCAGGTTAGTCCGGTGTGTGGGACAGGAAGCCAGGTTAGTCCGGTGTGTGGGACAGGAAGCCAGGTTAGTCCGGCGTATGGGACAGGAAGCCAGGTTAGTCCGGTGTGTGGGACAGGAAGCCAGGTTAGTCCGGCGTATGGGACAGGAAGCCAGGTTAGTCCGGTGTGTGGGACAGGAAGCCGGGTTAGTCCGGTGTGTGGGACAGGAAGCCAGGTTAGTCCGGTGTGTGGGACAGGAAGCCAGGTTAGTCCGGTGTGTGGGACAGGAAGCCAGGTTAGTCCGGTGTGTGGGACAGGAAGCCAGGCTAGTCCGGTGTGTGGGACAAGAAGCCAGGTTAGTCCGGTGTGTGGGACAGGAAGCCGGGTTAGTCCGGTGTGTGGGACAGGAAGCCAGGTTAGTCCGGTGTGTGGGACAAGAAGCCAGGTTAGTCCGGTGTGTGGGACAGGAAGCCGGGTTAGTCCGGTGTGTGGGACAGGAAGCCAGGTTAGTCCGGTGTGTGGGACAGGAAGCCAGGTTAGTCCGGCGTGTGGGACAGGAAGCCGGGTTAGTCCGGTGTGTGGGACAGGAAGCCAGGCTAGTCCGGTGTGTGGGACAGGAAGCCAGGTTAGTCCGGGTGTGGGACAGGAAGCCAGGTTAGTCCGGTGTGTGGGACAGGAAGCCAGGTTAGTCCGGTGTGTGGGACAGGAAGCCAGGTTAGTCCGGTGTGTGGGACAGGAAGCCAGGTTAGTCCGGTGTGTGGGACAGGAAGCCAGGTTAGTCCGGTGTGTGGGACAGGAAGCCAGGTTAGTCCGGTGTGTGGGACAGGAAGCCAGGTTAGTCCGGTGTGTGGGACAGGAAGCCAGGTTAGTCCGGTGTGTGGGACAGGAAGCCAGGTTAGTCCGGTGTGTGGGACAGGAAGCCAGGTTAGTCCGGTGTGTGGGACAGGAAGCCAGGCTAGTCCAGTGTGTGGGACAGGAAGCCAGGTTAGTCCGGTGTGTGGGACAGGAAGCCAGGTTAGTCCGGCGTGTGGGACAGGAAGCCGGGTTAGTCCGGTGTGTGGGACAGGAAGCCAGGTTAGTCCGGCGTGTGGGACAGGAAGCCAGGTTAGTCCGGCGTGTGGGACAGGAAGCCAGGTTAGTCCGGCGTGTGGGACAGGAAGCCAGGTTAGTCCGGTGTGTGGGACAGGAAGCCAGGTTAGTCCGGTGTGTGGGACAGGAAGCCGGGTTAGTCCGGTGTGTGGGACAGGAAGCCGGGTTAGTCCAGTGTGTGGGACAGGAAGCTAGGTTAGTCCGGTGTGTGGGACAGGAAGCCAGGTTAGTCCGTCGTGTGGGACAGGAAGCCGGGCTAGTCCGGCGTGTGGGACAGGAAGCCAGGTTAGTCCGGCGTGTGGGACAGGAAGCCGGGTTAGTCCGGTGTGTGGGACAGGCAGTCCGGTTAGTCCGGTGTGTGGGACAGGAAGCCAGGTTAGTCCGGTGTGTGGGACAGGAAGCCAGGTTAGTCCGGCGTGTGGGACAGGAAGCCAGGCTAGTCCGGTGTGTGGGACAGGAAGCCGGGCTAGTCCGGCGGGTGGGACAGGAAGCCAGGTTAGTCCGGCGTGTGGGACAGGAAGCCGGGTTAGTCCGGTGTGTGGGACAGGAAGCCAGGTTAGTCCGGCGTGTGGGACAGGAAGCCAGGCTAGTCCGGTGTGTGGGACAGGCAGTCCGGTTAGTCCGGTGTGTGTGACAGGAAGCCGGGTTAGTCCGGTGTGTGGGACAGGAAGCCAGGTTAGTCCGGCGTGTGGGACAGGAAGCCAGGCTAGTCCGGTGTGTGGGACAGGAAGCCAGGTTAGTCCGGTGTGTGGGACAGGAAGCCGGGCTAGTCCGGTGTATGGGACAGGAAGCCAGGTTAGTCCGGCGTATGGGACAGGAAGCCAGGTTAGTCCGGCGTGTGGGACAGGAAGTCGGGCTAGTCCGGCGTGTGGGACAGGAAGCCTGGTTAGTCCGGTGTGTGGGACGGGCAGTCCGGTTAGGCCGGTGTATGGGACAGGCAGTCCAGTTAAGACGGGGTATGGGACAGGCGGTCTGGTCAGTCTGGAGTGTGGGGTGGCCGGTCCATCTAAGTGGCATTATTTTAGCCACAAAATGCGTTCAATCGTCGTAGGAAGGCCAAGGCTGGGTGGCCGATCGCCATTAGAACGGATAAATGGACTTAGTTCATCAGGTATTGATTGCAGTTCCAGTACAACCCCAGATACCGATGTGAGCAATTGCACTGCAACTTGTCCATACACGTTACAAGCGCTCTTCTTCGAAGAGCTGCAAAAATACCTCACACCAGATTTAGTCATCACCGTTTGGTGTTGAACAGTGGCCTTTTCTTATCCAATATGGCATTTTTTTCAAAGGGGACAAAGAAATTGCTCGTCAATGACGGGAAATGTTCTGCTGATGGGTTTGCACAAGAAAGGTCTTCGCAACGGTTTATTTCGAGGATTTCCTCCGCCATGACCGACTCCCTGAGTCGCATAACGGTTTTTGCCTGCTGATATATGACTACTATTGCCTATTCGTCGCTTTGCGAGGATCGTTTTCAAAAGCTAACCTTTTTGCAGTTGTTCACATTTCCCACCAAAATATGGGATGACGGGATGCAATATTTTCTCCCTCGTGCGTGGCCCTGTCGCTCGCTTCCTCATCTGTGTGCCACAGAGTGCGTTCGATCGGTGCCTGGTGTCCAATGCTGGCGGAAGTTCACGCACTTCAGACAGCGTACAACTGCTTCCGGCACGGGACATTGCAATTCCAGATGCCAGCGCCGCGTTCGGCTGAGGCGCCCGATTTCGAAGTCAGCTCGTCTGATGTCGGAGCAGGCATCCTGAAAACTAATCCGCTTCAGTCGAAGTTGGCTGCACTCTCGCCGAAGTTGAGCTCCTTTGGCGAGCATTGTGCACGTGCCCTTACTGGATGCACGATGCCGAACCGGTTCCAAATCGCATGCAATGTACGGTGTGCCACAGTCCGCCCTGTGTCGCAGCTCTTCCGCTCAATTTACGCTACACATATACTTTTAGCAGCATCTTCTACCACATCGCCAATGAAATGGTCCACTGAGTGGCCTCGGGAAACACCGGTCACGTGACATGACGTCACTATACGGCCGATGGCTGGTTCGCAATCGGGACCGCTATATTTCAGCATCAAGCTTTCTCTGTGAAGATAATTCTGGTTCGTCCACGTACATATAATTGAGAAAAAACTGCTAGAAATGGATAGTGAAAGGGACATATAATTATCAGTGAATGGATTAAAATTGGAGGCGCTGCAACGACATGAGAACGCTAACGGTTTACAAGCATGACGCTAGGGGCGGGTCTGATCAGGTCGGTTTGCGTCGGGTCATCGAGACAAACGTTTGCGAGAGATAGATATATATATATATATATATATATATATATATATGTGTGTGTGTGTGTGTGTGTGTGTGTGTGTGTGTGTGTGTGTGTGTGTGTGTGTGTGTGTGTGTGTATGTGTGTATGTGTGTGTGCGAAGGGATAATTAGCACACGAGTTTTGTTCTCGCATGTAATTAACTGTTGCGTAGGGAACATGGGGTCACGAGATCGCTGTCGATTTGGGGTCGAAATCCTCACAAACATAGTAATAACAGGGCTGAAAGGTCTCTGTGTGGCGGGCTATGGCCATTTATATAAACTTGAAGACCGGTATTTCGACAAATTACCAACAATCTGACAATTCTGGTCCTACTTCACGCATAGGCCATTCGGCAAATGGTAGCCACGCGTCGCGCCAATTTGATTGCCAAAATTCCGAAAGAGGCGGGGGAAAATTTGGACCACTGGAACCATGCCAAAGTGTCCTGACACATTTTACAACAAATACTGTTTCATACCCCTTAACCGTGATGCAGGCATTCGCCACGGCTGGATTAGTCGAAGGTGTTGGCTAGTTGGACCATGACCTGGTTGTCGGGCAGACTGGACCATGACCTGGTCGTTGGCCAGTATGGACCATGACCTGAGTATTGGCCAGTATGGATGACCATGACCTGGTCGTCGGTCAGGCTGGACCATGTCCTGGTTATTCGGCAGTATGGATCACGACCTTGTCGTCGGCTAGGCTGGACCATGACCTTGTCGTCGTCCAGGCCGGACCATGACCTTGTCATCGGTCAGTATGGACCATGACCTGGTTATTGGCCAATATGGACCATGTTCTGGTTATTGGCCAGTGTGGACCATGACCTGAGTATTGGCCAGTATGGACCATAACCTGGTCGTCGGCCAGGCTGGACCATGACCTGAGTATTGGCCAGTATGGACCATAACCTGGTCATCGGCCAGTCTGGACCATAACCTGGTCGCCGGCGGGGAATGAACAGCACGACGGACTAACGGTGACCACTGGCGGAGCACGTGCGGCAGCGCACACAGTGACTGTCACCTACGCCATGACACAGCCGAAGTATCACGACTCGTTCATCACCTACACGGAAGCACTTGTCTCAAAAGGAATACTTTATCAACGCTTTGTTTTACGACCGGAGGCGCTGGGAGCAGTTGAATTACGTGTCATTTCTCGGGAAAGTATAGCACGACCAGCTGGGCGCGCCTGCCCGATGTTCTGGTGGTGATTCAGTACAGCTGGGACTGTCTGAAGTTTTGGTGAACGAGTTAAGTGCTGACCTGCAAGGCCCTGCGAGCCAGATCCCTCGAAGTTGGAGAGAAATCGCACTACAAATACCTGTAGCGAGGAAAAGCGCGCAATCAGCACTGGCTACGATCATGGGAAAGGCCAAACTAATCCGTCTCGTGTAATGTGAAACTTAGCGCTTACTTCTGAAAACTTACCGAATTAAGCGGAATCACCTTGATCTGACCTGATCTGACCTGGTCTGATCCGGCCTGGCATGACTCAGCCCGACGCATCCCGACCTGATCCGACCTGACCGAAACGCTTCAGCAAACTGATTAGAGGTTGGTTTCATAAAAAATACCCCCAACAAAAAGAACGCTTCTATGTAGATTATCTATGAAAGAACACCATTCTGTTTCACCCCTATGAAAATATTGGTAGGGAGCTGATCAGTTTTAAGTCAGTGTCGTCACTATCTCGACTATCGTCCAATCTTGTCTCATCAACCGATACTTTAAGCAGAAATAGTTTCAATAGTTCGTCTCGTCTGCGCCATGATTGTCTGAACGAATACATTTAAGACTGAAATGGTGGCGTTGAGATTCAAAGTGGTGGCGTTGATATTTCTACAGAATGAGTGTTGTGGTTTTGTTATCGGGTGTTTTCTGTTGATTATTTGTGAATGCATCCTGACATGCCTGCTATTTATTGAAGATGATGACTTAACACGCGCCCTGGAGGGCCTCTGAAAATAACACGCACTGGAGGGGGGGGGCGAATTCCACCCCCTAAGATCTCAGCTCCTATGAAGGCTAGAGCAACGAAATTCACAGGGTGGATGGGCACGATATTGAACTCTATTGCGTGCAAAGTTCATGACCTTAGGTCAATATCTTCAAGTTCAAATGTGGTAAAAATAGCAAAATTTTCTGATTTTCGTGGCTTGGCTTGTCATTGTTATGGATCGCTGTGGTTGTGTTTAAATTATCCAAAATTGGCATTAATGATGTTTTGGATATTACTAATTATGCAATACAGATGTCAGATCCGCCATTTGACCTCAGGTCACCTATATAGGGACACTTTATTAGGTCATTACCTGCTCCAGTTCCCGGAATCGGGCTCACATCCCGACTGTTCCGTTAGGCGGTTCGGCACAATCGGCTTCGCAAAGAAAGGAGTGAAATACATGAATAAAGTATGGAAACGCTTAGGCACAGAATGACACAGTAGATTCCGGGATGTATAGGGAGTATCATGTAAAGTGACATCAATCACATGACAGTCATTTGCATTTATGACACATTCCAGTTGACCAAGTTTGGTTCCATTAGCCTATCATGAACTTGTCCTGACTTGACCTCGGCGACCTAACATGACTTAAATTATATAGCATAATAATATGCATCAAACAAGTCGCTAGTGTTGTGAAGAACACTTCCCTATTGCCAATATACGGGAAGCGCATCAGCGCCGATTTTTGTGGTCTGGCGCTGCCCCCCCTCCCGCCTCCAGTGCGCGTGTTAACACGCGCCCTGGAGGGGGATGGCCTAAATCCGCCCACCCCTCCGGTTTTTCGTAGATTACTCCAGATTTTATCGGCCGATATACGTCATTGTTTGTATACCTGCTAATAAATTACGGGCGCGTTATTTAAAGTATTTAAAGTAAGAAAAATGAAAATCTACCGAAAAGCTTTCGAGTTAGGGGTTGCCAAAGTTTAAAAAAAGATCAGCGCCAGAACACAAATATCAGCGTTGATGCGCTTCCCGTATATTTGCAAAAAGGAAGTGTTCTTGGCAAAACTACCGACTTGTTTGATGTAAATTGTCATGCTACATTGTTCCAAAGTCATGTCAAGTCATCGAGGTCAAGTCAGATCAAGTTCATGACAGGTTAACACACGCCCTAGAGGGGGGATGGCGAAATCCGCCAACCCTGCCGATTTTTCGTACACAACTCCATATTGTATCGGCCGATATGCACAAATATTTTTGCGTGCCTGCTTAGAAATGACCGGAGCATTGTCTAAAGGAAGAACAATTAAAATCCGCCGAGAAGTTTTCAAGTTAGGGGCCGTTAAAATAAAAACAATTAGCAGCGCCACACCATAAAAATTGGCGTTGATGCCCTTCCCGTATATTCGCAACAGGGAAGTGTTCTTGACAACACTAGCGGTTTGCTTGATGCATATTGTTATGCTATGCAACTTAAAAGTCATGTTAGGTCGCCGGGGTCAAGTCAGGTCAAGTTCATGACAGGGTAATAGGACCAAACCTGGTCAACTGGAATGCGTCATAAATGCAAATGACTGTCATGTGATTGATGTCACTTTACATGTTACTCCCTACACGTCCCGAAATCTACTGTTTGTCATTGTGTGCCTAAGCGTTTCCATACTTTATTCATGTATTTCACTCCTTTCTTTGCGAAGCCGATTGTGCCCCGCCGCCAAACGGAGCAATGGGGTTGGCAGCCCGGTTCCAGTAACTAGAGCAGGTAATGTCCTAATAAAGTCTCCTATATAGGTGACCTGAGGTCAAATGGCGGATCTGACATCTGTGTTGCATCACTAGTAATGTCCAATACATTGCCAATGCCAATTTCGGAGCATTTAAACACATTCACAGCGATCCATAACAATGAGAAGCCAAGGCAAGCAAAACCATAAAATTGTGTTATTTTGACCTCATTTGACCTTGAAGATATTGACTTAAGCTTTCCTTTCTTTCCACACAATAGAGTTCATGATCGTGCCCATCCACCCTGCGAATTTCGTTGCTCTAGCCTTCATAGGAGCTGAGATCTTAGGGGGCGGTATCCGGCCCCCCTCCAGTGCGCGTTATTTTCAGAAGCCCTCCAGTGCGCGTGTTAATGAGGCTGAAAGGCAATACCAGGCAATCCGGCCGACCGTGAAGACCGAGAGTTTTCACGTCAATAACTAATGTACAGAGGTCGTGGTGAGATTCCTGAGATTTGCGCTTAGATAATACCTACTTGCGCACGAACCAAGTTTGTTGTCTGCATACCGAGTTCTATCTGATTGGACTCACAATGGTTTGTAGGCACTTCAAAGTAGGATGGTTAATTCGCAAGGGGCTGATACAGTTATATCATTGGGGACACGTGCATCACTCATTTTATACCCACCTCCACCCATGGAAAGCTGGCGTCACTCTGACGGGAAGGCCCTCCCCGGGGATCCTGGAGTACACGCCTTACCTTCGACGGATTTTCAATTTTCAGCCGAAGGGGTCCTCAGAGCTAAGTCCTGTCTTCTTAGGTCAACAATTTGAAACAAATTTGAACAATTTGAAGCACAGTGTCAATGCTCTTTACCTTTTTCATTCGGTATATCGCGCTTCGTTTGATCCTATTCAAAAGGCGCAAAGCTAAGGAGTTGACGCCGCCGAATTTCCTCGCTGGGGTCTCGTCTGTCCTGGTATTACCAGGACGAAGTTATGTGGGCAAGGAATATTATAATATAACAGAATGGAAAATATCCATAGACGTCGACAGTTACTGAAATTATTATGGAAGTACAATAAAATTGGACCTATTTACTTTTATTACTATTTAAAGTACAACCCCAGTACAATTCATTTATTAACCAGTTTTGAAAAATGTATGACGTCATTACGGCAGACAACCCTAAGACGTAACTTAAAAGTTCATAAAGCACATTTTGTATAACCACGCACAATTTAGACCTATCGCACTTTTCGTCCGACCGTCTTACTACCATAGTTTTTACTTTTATGATAAAAACCTGTGCACTCGCGACGACGCATCAGGTTCTACTTTCTTCCCTGTGAGTTAAACCGGTTGCTTAACCCTCGTCGTCTTTCCGGTTAGATCCTCATTCCGAGTCTGGTGGGATTTTACGCCCCCATAATATCCAGGCCAAGCGCTGCACGAAAACGAAATTGGTGTCATGAGAAAGGGCTCGACGAGTAGGGCCCGAAACCACTCCCACAGTTTTCCCACAAAAGTGACATTACTACAGGCGCTTATGAGATCACAACGGACTTGTTTCTGCTCTGGGGAGTTCATTTTTAGGGACATTTTATAAATAAATTTATTTGGGATCTCAAAAGGAATGTTAAATCGAGCACGGCTCCAAAATTTCGCTCGCCCAAAAATCAGTATTTTAATGTTTGCATATTTTCCAAATTCAGGGTTTCAATATTCATAATTGTCTAATGATCTAAATTGTTTCTAATCTAACTTGTCCAATCCTTCTTCTTGTAATGGGTAGAACAGGTCGGAAGAAGTTGTTTTAAGTCAACTTTCTATCATAAATAGTGCTTATTTTAGCCAGAATCTTCGATTCCATCCCAAATTTGCAAATATTCAACACAAATAAGTCATCAAAAACGATTTTAGAAGGTTCATCTGGTGCTTTTTCTTCCATCCCTAGAGATTAGCAGACACTGAAAGTTTCATTTAAATATATGTATCCCTTAAAGCATAACGACTGCTTAAACGTTTTTAGAGGTTGCCTCAATTGACCTTGACTATCTCGTTGACCGTAGGTGACCTGACATGAAAACCTTCATACAAGATGTCAAATTGATGTGTGAAAATGTGTGCCAAATTGCAGCGCATTGCCGCGAGCCATTTTTAATACTATCCTGGGAAAACTGTATTGGATGCAAAATGACCCCCCCCCCCCCACTGAGACGGGGCGGGTTAAATCCGATCACTGCCACCAAGCGCCATTATACCGAGCCAATGTGGGAGCTGGATGAGCGAGGGCAGATCTGGCTACGGGGCTGCCTTGCCGCAAATACGAGGTCTGACATGGTGACAGATTGGTTGGTTGGTTTGGTTATTGGTTAGTACGACACGTCGACCCTTGAGTCATGTAGCGTCGCCAATCTTTCACGCCGATTGGTCGTGGACGAAGGGTAGTGACAGGTTAGACTCGAACCCACAACCTTTCACTTATGAGGCGAGCAACTTACCCCTAGACTACTTGTCCCCGGATATGGCGACAGGACGCGTGTGCACCCACCACCAGCGCGCTGCCCTGGCCGACAGTGGCGCACGCACCCTGTCGCGCCCAATTCGCGCGGAAGTGCGGGCATTGCAGAAATGAGGAGCCAAGCCCTGTTTCGACAACTCGGCGCAGTGCATTCAGATTTGGACTGCGTGTTCCACACTCGACAGCGAAGCTGGATTGTAAAAATAGCGCCTTCAATGTCGACATGCGTGCACAGAAAAGCAATCCGATTCAGTAGCAACTCGCCGCAACCTTCCCGAAGCCAGACTGATATGCGGAACGCGCTGCACGTTGTCTAAACGTAGGCGCACTACAACGCGTTGCCGACTAGATGTCGGTGTCGGGATGTGTCGGGACCCTTGTCATCTCACTTAGTGTATGGCGCATGTTGCAGTTCAGCGACCCCCTCCCCCCGATCGAGTTGACATTGGCCGCCCAGCTGCAGAGCAAGTGGCGTGACAACAATAGCGGCGTGATCGTCACGGTTGGCCGGGCCAGAGGCGGACGCGGTCGGGCCGGCGCGGTCGAAGTTTCGTCGTGCAGCCCTTCTTTGAACGAAATGCACACCCGCAATAAGATACGGTGACGAAGGATGAACGCAAACTAGAGCATCCGGTTCAATTCTGATTCAAAGAAATTCGGGCCAGAAGCGTTCCGAGGAAAGGTGCTTAGCTTTGAGAAACGTGGCTCCGGGTTCGGACGGGCCGAGTCGGGTCGAGAGGCCGAGATGAATCTCTGTCTCAGGTACGTGCACTCGGGGTCTGCGCTCGCTCGTATCCATAACGCTGTCTTGGAAGCGTTACCATATTCTTCGTCAAAGCACGTGATTCATGGTGTTGCTTCCATGACCGGACCACATTTGGGGAAACTGCGCGGCGCGCTGCGCCCCCTGCCCCCCACCCACCCCGCCCACGCCGTCCCATAGCATGGCGCAGCCGTTGGTCTGGCCGACTGTCGCCGGTTTCAGTCCGCAGTTGGCTCGATGGCCCAGCTGTCGTCGGTCTCGTGCAAGCTTGGTCTGTCGCCCGCGCCTGTGTCTGCAGCCGACGAGAACCATAGTGCTGGCCTTCTGTGTCAGCTCGGTCAGCGCTCTTGGCTGTGGCTTACTGCGGTAGCTGCGGGCGCATGTGTTGCGCCGTGGTCAAACTATTCATATGCAACATGCATTGTTGAAGCTCTTTATATATGCGGGCCTCTTCATTGCCTTTACTTATTTCTTTTTCCACTAGTATGTGCAGTGTTCCAGTCTGCCTTGCCATAAACAATGGCTACGAACGACCTTTTGGCATTATTAGAACACAACCTAAGATGACCTTTGGGTACATTTTTTGCACAACATACACCATGCGACCATTTAAAGATACTGAAATGCTCAAGCTTTAGTTTGTCTGCTATGACAGAACAACCACGTGGAGGAGAAACAGTTCCTCCCCAGTGACTAACATGTGAACAGCCATTATTTTCTTTCTTGAATGTTTTCTGTACAGTGGAAAGGCATCTGGATTGCATTGAATATTAACCCTTTAACTGCTGTATTTTCCTAGTATTACTGGGCTGGGCCCCCGCGAACATTACCACGGTGATTGGCAATGTCGGTCACTTCGAATACAAATATATTTGCTGAACTGCCTCTGGCAGGCAGACATGAACAGCTAACACATCTTATTTTATCATCATGTTGCGCACATAATTAGCGACTCCGTGGGAAAATGCTGACGATGGTGCTTGATTGTTATTAATTTTGGAATCTTTTGTAGGTATTTTACACGACCAAAATACTTGAAGGCTACCATTGTTTATTATTCCGAGTCCGAAAATTATATGAATCCACCGCGGTCAAATTTAGCTATATATGTGAGTTGACGATGCATCTCTATATTGGTATCTATATCCATTGGTAAAGTTTCCGAACTGGCATGCTTACATTTAATTATTTCGCTTGTCATAATGATCAAGATTCATGCAGTGTCGCAAAACCCATCGCTCATGACATGTATCGCAATTGGTAAATCACTCCAATGTCCACACGATCCACGATGCACGATGGTCTTGAAGCCGGCAATCCTAGCTGCGACACCCCTGACACCCCTGACATCCTCAGCCTTCACAGCGAGTCTACTCATCCTTCATCTCTAAATATCCACCTGCGTCACGGTCCGGCCCCTGCCTCAATAAACTCGGTCGATCATCACCGAATGCCTCTGTTCACTGGGATCGACGTTGCTGCCACCTATGAGTCAGTTCGTGAACTACCGGTCAAATAGCTGCCTACATCCGAGTGTTGTGGAAAAACGACCGGGGTGATGGACGCCAAAAGCGGTGCAAATCTGCAACACCAAAGTACCGGCATGTCAGGTAGGTGACGTGGAAGGAATACCGCCGTCGATTCAACCGATGTTGCAAAAAGTGAAAAACGTATCGAACATTGATGATTTCAGGGCAGGTGGGCGGACAAAGAAAATTCGATTTGGGGACAAAAATATATATATTGCGAACGCAGCATGAACGAACACATCAAATGATATTCAGAAATAAAAGATCTGAAACAAGAATGCAAAACGGATCAACCCTTAATGCACATATCTTCGCCGAAGCGCCTTGCATGCCGACCATACCAGAAGCCATCAATTCTTGAGCCACAACCGAGGAGATCCATTCAGAGCTTCACCCGGGGGACACTGATCAACGCCGCAACATACCTCCGCGTGCGACACTTCCCGCAACTGAGCCTCTACTGCGGCAGTACGGAGCAGCGCAGCATCAGCAGCAGCCGCACAGCGCACAGCAGCGTGGTCGTCGCACGGGCTATGCTCGTGCCGTGCGCACCAAACACGCCGCGTTGCTTACGTGTGACGTGTGTCACTTACGTGTGACGTGTGTCGCTTCCGTGTGGCATATGTCGCTTCCGTGTGACATGTGTCGCCTCCGTGTGAGGTGTGTCGCTTCCGTGTGACGTGTGGCGCCTCCGTGCGACGTGTGTCGCTTCCATGTGATATGTGTCGTTTCCGTGACATGTGTCGCCTTCGTGTGATGTGTCGCTTCCGTATGACGTGTGCGGCCTCCGTGTGACACATGTCGCTTCCGTGTGACGCGGATAGTTGCATCGATTTTATCGGGAGCAGCGCCGACCAGTCCGGCCGTCAAATGGCGCCGAAATCCGGCGCGAAATTCCACTCGCCAGTCCGACTCTGGCATGACAGCGCGCGCACTGCGCGTGCCGAGGTTCCGCTAGCAACGATTGATGCGGCTTTCGCCTTTACGGCGGCGTGCGGGGCTCTTAGCTGCCAGTCTTGACTTTGATGATCAGCACATCTGCGCGTTACTGGTGGCCGACGTCTGAAAGTATGCTGTCAAAGGTGTCACCGCCGCTGGTGTCCCTGAGGCCCGCACATGTATGGGATTTTGTTTCCGGTGTCTGATTCCATCCGGAGAAATGGAGAAACTTCAGAGAGATACTTCAAACCGCAGGCTCAGAAGCTGGGAAGCAAGTCGTCCATCGGATGTGCATTAGCCCTCCCCGTCTTTCCGGTCATGTTCTCACACCCCGTCTCGGAGGCTGAGTTGATAGGAACCCCGCTCTAATCTCCAAACTAGGTGTCACACGAAAACGAAAGAGATGTCATCGGAAAGCGCTCAACGAGTAGGGGCAGGCACCACCCCAAAAATTGTATCCCCGAAAGGTGACGTCACCCGAGGGCCTAGATTTTCACGACTTACATCATGTCTTTCGCTCTGGGGAGTTAATTTTGGGGCAGATCTGAAGAAAACAAAAATGTTTTGGATCAGAAAAGGCAGGCAAAATCGACCGGGGCTCTACCAATTATGCCGACCCAAAATCCTTTTTTTTAATTCCAGAATTCTGAGTTCTCAATTGTCTTCAACTTAATGGATAGAGCGGACCGAAGAGACCGAAGAACATTGCTTAATGGATACAGCGGACCGAAGAACATTGTTCGAACTCAACTTGCTCTCAACAGAATGCTTACTTTAGCCATGTATTTCGATTTTAGCTCTAATGGGCAAATATGCATCACTAATAAGTAGTCAAAACGAAAACAAAGCCATCTGGTGCGTTTTATTTCGTCCCTAAAGATAAACAAATACTGAAAGTTTCTTCAAAATATCTCGACCCGTTAAAGCGTGACGATTGGTTGAACTTTCCTGAAGGTGACTTCACTTGACCTTGACTAACTCATTGACTCTAAATGACCTGACCTCAAAATTATGACACGACATGCTAAATTGATGTGGAAAAACGTGTGCAAAATTTCGGTGCACTACCTTGCCGTTTGTAATGCCGGTACGTCAGCCATAGCAGACGTGTCTACCCCGGTACCTTAGCTATAATAGACGTGCCTGCTCCGGTACCTCAGCTAAAACAGACGTGCCTAATCTGGCGCGGATCCAGCTGACGCAGCTGGCGTCGGGTGCGCTCTCCCCCCCCAGTGCCGCCGTGGTCGGCGGGGAGCGTCTCTCGCGTGTCGCACGCCCCACCGCCACTTTTTTCCTAGCCGCGGTTCCGCGTTTCCGGTGCGTTAGCACAAGTAGGGGCACCGGCCGCCGCGGCATAAGACAAAACTGATGGGTGGATGGATGGATGGATGAATGGATGGATGGATGGATGGATGGATTGCCCGCTGATGAAGTGATGTTTGTCTGGATATACCCGTTGCCGAGTCCCCTGGTGTCAGATCCGCCTCCGTCCGGGCAATGAAGTAGCGCATGCCAGGGCATTTCCGCACCGGATTTGCCTGTCTGGCCTCGCTTGGTCGGATAATATGAAGAGCATCATCCATGGACCGAGATGATGAATTATTTTTTGCCGCCTACAAGGATATCTTAATCGACCGCACTGAAGAATTCACTGCGAAGCTGATCACGCCTCGTCTTTCCTCGATAAGTGTTCCATTCTGTGTGCCTCTTACCGGTCGAACAGTAAAAGACGCGTCGGTCGGTCGGTCGGTCGGTCGGCCGGCCAGGAGCATAATCGCGCCTACGGTAATGAGACAATCCCTCCTCTGGCCGCGCCTGCCGGGCCGCCTCCGGGCGGCCGCCGGAAGTCAAATGACGTCACCGTCTCTGACGGGCGTTTTTCGAGTCGCTCCGCCGCGCCACCTCTGCCACTCGGATGCGCGCCGCCACTGCGCCGTCGGTGGCCGCTGCGCCGTCCGTCGCCGCTGAACAGCCGCCGCCCGCTCCGCCAGGAATGCAGCGGCGGCGGACCGACGCGGCCGCCCGTCGCGCGCGCTCACTCACGGCGGCCTCGCTGTCTCACTGGCTCGGAGACCTGGGCCTGTGGATGGGTGATGGTCCTGTTCCGGGTTTAGAGCACAAAGTTGGATGAAGGAAGTGTTTCCTGCGTAAACGTTTCATGTGGAAACTGTATGCATTGAACCAAGCGATCTAACCCAACCTTACTTGCAAACGAATGTAACCTTGCAGATGGTTTGCATGCAATTTAACCTAACCTAACCTAACCAAACCTTACCTAGCCTATCTCGCATTCCTTTTCCAATCGAGTTTTTCCAGTAGATCGTTTTCACACGACATTGTTCCGTACAATCTTGTTCTCTGCGAACTTTTACGATTTCCCGAACTTTTGCCGATACAAATAGTTTCGCTACAAACTTTACCACATAGGAATAGTACCCCATTCGGACTTCTGTTCCCACAAATTTTATCCAATACGCATTTGCTACATGACGAATTTTATGCATGCAAATTTTATCCAACAAACAATTGCCATACGAACAGTTTCTGTGCGCACTTTTGTCCGCCACCCCTGCAAATTTCCACCACAGCCAACGCGCACAACAAAGAGGTTGATGGAATGAATGGCCGCCGGCGGCTGCTGCCAAAGTTTCGCTCCCTCCGTAAAGCCCGCAAATGAGAGCAGCGATTGCTCCAGATAGGTGGGATCAGTGAATGCCTACACCACATGGGTGGGATCAGTAGCACTCGCTTCAGATGGATGGGATCACTGACTGCCCACTACATATTGGTGAGATTAGTTAGTTCAGATGAGTCTTCAGATGAGTGGCATCATTGACTATCTGCTCCAGATGGGTGGGATTAGTAGCCCTTGCTTCATATGGGTGGGACCAATTACTGCTTGCTCCATGTGGGAGGGATCAATGACTGCCCACTCCAGATGGGTGGGATAAGTTAGTACCTTCTAAGATTCCCTGCTCCAGATTGACGGGAGCAGAAGTTTTTCCTGCAGATAGGTGGGATCAGTCACTGTGACCTCTATGAAAATATGATTCGTGAGCGTTAAGTTTAGCAAAAAGCTTGTCACAGCTAGTTTGGACCATGCCTATACCGCTGAAACTGATATTAGGTCTTAAGCGGTCTTGGGCAAAGTCGTCCTGGCCGCGACGATATATGTGGATAAATGTGACGTAGTAAATGTAATTATGACGTCGGTGGAACGGGCGGGACACGTACGGCGCAATCCCAACCTGCTCAAACTGATCTGAAGGGGCGCCGGCGTGATCTTTCGACGATGTTAAACACCAGGCCCTTAAAATAATTGCACAATTGTTATATTAGTTTCATTAGGCCCACAATGTGGTATTCCCCCTCTCGTCTTGCAGCCTGAATTTATACAATGAAGATCCTCTGACGTTGTATTACGTGCGAGTCCTTTTACGGATATGTACAATATCCTGTTTTTTTTCCGAAGCGATTAGCCCAAATAGCATGCATGTTCAATGTTATGTTCATTCATTGCAGCGGTATGCTCACATATATTGATCCAGCAAGATTCTGTACTGACAGGTTAATTCTATAGCTGGATGGGAAAGGATTCCTGCCCCCCATGCTTGTCGGCACCGTTGCCGAACATGTACATATATCGCGTTTAACCCGCGCCGTCTTCCTGGTCAAATTCTCACACCCCGTCTCGGGGGGCGGTTGAAGGCCCCCCTCTAAAATCAAAACTAAGCATCGCACAAAAACGAAAGAGGTGTCATCGGAAAGCGCTCGACGAGTAGAATCCGGGTCCACCTCTAAAAAAATTACCCCCAAAAGTGACGTCACCAGGGGAGATAGATTTTCACTTTTCACGACTTACATTATGTTTTTTACTCTGGGGAGTTCATTTTGAGGATATGTGAAGAAAAAAAATTATTTGGAATGAGAAAAGGACAGCGAAATCGACCAGGGCTATATTTTTTGCCCCCCGCCAATGTTTTTTTTCATTTCAAAATTTTGAGTTTTCAAATTTTCTTGAATTTTCCTATTCCAATGGCTAGAGCAGACCAAAAAAAGTTGTTGGAAGTCAAATGTCGCTAATAAAAAATGGTTACTTTAGCCAGAATCCTGTGTTTGAACTGCAATATGGCAAATACGCAAAATTTATATGTAGTCAAAAATTGCAGAAATGAAAAATTCAACTCGTACGTTTTGTTGCATCCGTAAAGATAAGCAAACGCTGAAAGTTTCATTAAAATATCTATATCCGTTAAAGCGTGACGACTGGTTGAACCTTTTTGGAGGTGACCTCGCTTGACATTGAATAACTCGTTGACCCTAAATGACTTGACCTTGAAATTTTGAATCAGCATGTCAAATTGACGTGGGTAAAGGTATCCCAAATTTGGGAGCGCTACCGCGCGCCGTTCGTCCACTATCCGCAAAAAACCTGAGGGGGGGGGGCGGTTGAAGACCCCCAGAGATGGGACGGGTTAAAATCGCATCTCTTCCGAACGCTGAACATTGATTCCTTTGATGTACGCATTTTTCACTTGAAATGTCAAACATCATCATATTCACGTAACTAAATTATATATCTATGTTGATTGAATGACATAAATGAAACGTGTTCCCACTGCATCGGCTAAAATGTCTCCTACTTGTATTTCAATGCTTGCATCCTTTGAAGGTCATCCTAGGTCAATAACTCGGGTGGCCCGAGCTGGCCTAAGGTGGTCCTCTTTTTGCAGATAACTGACATCACAGGCGCAACCAAGGGTGATGGTTAGCAGCCTCCCCGGGCCTTAGTATCCAAAAAGAGAAAAGATCAAACGAAAACTTCTGAAATCTGCACCATGCTAAGCCTTATGTTTTTGGCGTGGTTCGTGCGCCGGAACTTTCGCTATTTCTTCACGTTTTTTCGTCGGTCAGCCCCCTTATAAAAATCCTCGTTGCGGCACTGACAGACATATGTAATAGTTTTCAATGGTGGATTCCATTTCAGCACTTTCTCCCACGTGATGCACCACGATTATAGTAATAGGACACGGGACATCCGATATGAATTATCTGGGCGACCTGGTGTGATCCAGGTCAGGCTTTTGCCGATGAATATTGCCAGGATGAATTCCAATGACGAATTTGAATTCGCAGCTCTTTCATTTTGTCACAGAAATACACACATTATAGTAGTCGATGCGGCGTGAAAAGAGTGCCCATGAAGTGGGTGACCCAGTCAAATGCTACTGCTTGACCCTCAAGTGCTGGGGCGCCATGTGCTTCAGCGCATCGTTCCAAGTTCACTTATCTTCGTGTCATCACTCCATCGTTCGTATTTGGGAAGCTACGGTACTATTACGTTTGAACAGGAAAACAACTATGCGATACCAACATCCTCTACGCGCGACTTTCACCTTGGATTGATATTCCGATCATGGAATTGCGCTGGCCTGAAGCGCAAGCAGCTATTTATGTCTGTTTTTACCTCAAAGTGACATTCGACTAGCGGCTATGAGTCGAAAACTGGCACCATAGACCTGGCACTCGACAACACCTCGACCTTGACCTCTTTATATTGGCCTGGGCAGTGAACAGTAGTAGGTACATGCATGTGTTTAAGCATCGTTTTTACACCACGCAGCAGAGAAAGGATGGCGCTTTGTGTTGGCGAAAGGCGCCTATCTGTACCGTAGCTTAGAGCAAGAGTTGAAATGCCTGGGGGATTCCCTCTACACATACAAATACACACACACATACATACATACACACGCATAGAGAGAGAAAGAGAGAGAGAGAGAGAGAGAGAGAGAGAGAGAGAGAGAGAGAGAGAGAGAGAGAGAGAGAGAGAGAGAGAGAGAGAGAGAGAGAGAGAGAGAGAGAGAGAAAGATGGAGAGAGAGAGAGAACATACGCACACACACACACACACACACACACACACACACACACACACACACCATATTCGGAGAAGTCGGGGTGCAGTCTGCGTGCAGCAGTTCGTGTGTTGAGTAACGGATTCGAAATTAAATATTGACAATCGTTGGACGGAAATACACAAGTATATTCGCTGTGCATTCGGTATGCGGCAGCAGTTCAATTGGAGCCGAAATACCACAACGACCTCTACCACCCTCCGAGTTTCGAAACAGCAAGGTGTATTTACGTGTAATTCGCTGCGCGTGGGAAATAATTAAGCCATACAGGCGCAGCGGCTGCAACACCGGTCTTCCTTAATTGTACATTACTTAGCCGGCTTTACAACACCCTGGGGACTACCGCTTCCCAGAGCGGTTGAGCTACATCCTGGAGTCCACTAATACCCGTGCAAAGAAAGCTTATCTTTACGACGGTCTATCCCCGGCCGGGAGGCGCGGTCGGGCTATTTACAGCCATCGGCGCCCCCACCCCACTGCGAACGTGCCATTCTATGTCCGGATGTGACGAAGTGTGCCAGATGTGCCGGATGTGCCGGTGTGGTATAGTGTTGGCGGGGGGAGGCACAAGGTGCTGGGGTGTGCCAGGATAGTATGGTGTTTAGAGTTGTGCGGAAGTGTACTGGAGCGTGCTGGGGTGTACTGGAGTGTGCTGAGGTGTGCTGGAATGTACTGGAGTGGGGTGAGGTGTACTGGAGTGGGCTGGGGTATGCTGGCGTGTGCTGGGGTGTACTGGAGTGTGCTGAGGTGTACTGGAGTATGCTGGGGTGTACTTAAGTGTGCTTGAGATACTCTTATTAATAGCTCGACCATCAGTGGTATCCAAAAAGCAAAGTCGGGAAGAATTTGCAATTTGGATATTGTTGAATTTCGTCAGATAATAATGGTTCAAATTGATACATCTGTAATGAATTTTTCCTTCTAATTTCGCGTTCTGAAATCACATGATTAGCATGTTCCAGCTACAATGCTATTGACGACGTCATTTACACCGTACCAACGACTCAGCACAGCTGAATGCAATCAAATCATTACAATCGAATTGTTCTGTAAGCGTACGGTGGCTCTACGGCATGGCATGCCATTGAGTGAATAATTTCCATGCTCCAGTGACAGTCCATCGCCGTATGTGTCGGGACCGCTGGACCGGTCCGGTATCCTCCCCGGAGCTGATACCGGCCCGGTATCCTCGCACCCACGGCATGCGAGGCCCAGCGCCTGCCAGCCGACCACGAATTGCGCGACGTTCCGCCTGTCTTGCGGCAAAACACCGACCGACACACAACAGAAAACGTCCTGCAATAGGCGGAGGCCCATGTACATGCACGTCCTGCATCCTGAGCGGTGACTCCTGGCACTTGCGACAGCACATTTTGATTTTGTTTCCCTTGTGGTAAAGAATAAGAATTGGAATCCTCAATAGTTTCACCGAATGCCGCTGCACAATGACGAGTTAAATATGAACTATGCAATTCAAAATTTCATTTTGTTGCCAAGATCAGCATAGCTATCACGATTCACAGCGAAGGTTCATATTGATGGTGCAGTGATTATTCCTATTTCAATAGCCACGCGTTCATCAAAGCATGAACGTTGGTTTTAACATCTGTGTGTGCTGTTTCACCCTGGAGCCATGCAGGTTGTAAAACTATTAATTACTAAACAAGCATCGATGCCTGTTAATCAGGACGGCATCCGGCATGTTAGCTGGAAATCGTTCCCCGTCCCTGATCAATGAACATCCATCATTGCTCTAGCATATCTGGGGCGGGGGTATGGTCACCTCGGAAAGTGGATGTGCTGTCGCAAAGACACCCCACCCAGTAAAGAAGCAAAACACTTATAAATGGTGCCGCTGTTAGCTATGATAGGTTGTTTTCTTGAAGCGTTCTCTTATGCGGAATCAGTGGCGTACACCACCGACAACGCTACCAACGTGAAGGCGACCTTCCAGGGTTGTGACTTGTTCGGCTGTTCGTGCACCACAACCTGAACCTCTCAATGAAGCTGGCCACCAAGACCGACCTGCCGAGCGGCCCGATCCGCTACATACTGCTAAGGTCAACAGGGTGGTTCAGTGTGCCCCCCGTAGGATGAGCCGTAGTTCTGCCGAAATGGTCCCACGACGTGTTCCGAACTCTTCCTCCATCAATTATTATTTGCCCACTGTAAGTCTACGAATGTAAGTCACGAAGCGTTCGCAATATATTGCTAGTTCAGATTAATGTTTCTAACTTTTAAAATATCATTTAGTTGCTATATTCATCAATAATTTATCAGTCAGACATCAATAGCTGTTCTCGGCTCCCAGCAACTGACAGAAACTACGATACATTTCATGGAAATAATCTCACGGCAGGTGGCAAGTTTGCAAATGAAATCCACCGTAATAAAACGTGCGTGTTTGCTTTTGTTGCGGTGCAAACCAACAGCTGCTACGTTGAAGAAGTATGTTTCTTTTGTTTATTGTCCGCCATCTCCATCAGCATATTGTGCTCTTTACAGAAGCAGAAGTCAGTGAAGTCGGTGCCCATTCGGTGGAACACCGACAACTTGATGCTGCTCTCGGTGTTGGATGCTTACGATACCCGCTAGGAAGTTAAACGCATCGATCAAAACCGCCACTGATGTAGAACTGTTCTTAATTTTGGTATCGGTGATAAATTTGAGGGAAGGTACCACCATCGGCCCCATTAGTGACGCCCGTGATTTTCACTGCACTGGGAATCTTATTCGCACACACAGGACCTAATTACACAGGTCGAAGGTCACTGGCAAAGTTGGTGTAAAGTTGTAAGCTGTAAAGCTCGTGTCGCCAGGCGAAAATGCTTGCGGTAGTGCCTCGTCGAACGATGAGGCCGGGCTGGACAACGGAGCGTCCGCATGGCTGCACCGTTGGCGCGGCAAGCTCTCGGTTAATAGGACGCCCTTCAACTAAGATTCCCGGATCAGGTAGTGGGGCCAGCATTGACTCAGGACACCCGAGCTTGGCAAGGATCCTGGTCCGCGTAGGAACTCCGGGAAATATTCGGACGAAATTTAAATATGCGTGTAATCATGTGAGCACTGCTCTTGCCGAATTGCATCTGCTGCATTTGCTATGCATCTACCGCATTCTCTATTCTGCCCAGGTTAGACTTAATATATGAAGCCGCTGACCACTGGCATGGGAGGGGGAGGGTGGCCTCATGAAAGGTGACGCCCCTTCATAAAGACTCGATTGCGCAGTACACCTCCCTCGCCGAACTCAACGGATTTTTTAGTCAGAGGCGCCCAATTCAGAGAGGTATAGGCACCCCCTCGGAATGAAAAAGGCGCCCTCCTGAGAGGATTAGTCGCTTCTACAGTGCTTTCAAGTGCACTCCCTCCAGATTTGCAGCCCAAGGTGCCTCGCCAGGTACTTTCACAATGCTGTCCGTCCGCAGAAAGGGTTCCTCTTCAGACAATGTCTCCCTGCACGACAACTCCTGGATCTCTTCACCATTGGTTACATATTTAGTCCATCCATTCGTGGTCCATTGCCTGTAGCATATAAGTCGTGTGCCTTGGGCTTTCTTGTCGCAAGTCACGGAATCTCATTTTTGCTCAGAGTCAAAATGTCAGATTAAAATATTAACTGGTACGTTTGTTCTCTGGATCTGCGCCACTGAATAGGCTAAAATAAAAGGAAGAACACGGTCGAAAATAGCTGACAACTTCCAGGCACTCAACCTCAACTATGCGGTAATATTCTTGAGTATTTTTTATAAGATTGTTCAATCCATGTGGCAGAATTGCTGGATAGGATGTGAAAATTGGTATGACGTGTTGGATGATTAGCATTAATAAGCATTTAGCTGTTTTTTAAACTCTAAGTGAACCAACAGCCAGGATGAAAGCCCGGCATATATTCCAAAAAAGCCGGTCGGAGTTCTGACGGAGCTCTCTAACCGTGCTTTCGGTCCTTACACTTGCCACCTATAATATACAATATACACTCTCTTTGCCAGTGCCGTGTTGTCCGTGTCCACTATCTCTGGTAGTGCCATATTGTCCGTATACACCATCTGTGTCAGTGCAGCATTGTCAGTATACCTGGGCACTTAATTGTTCAATGATGCTCAAACGAGTAGGTGCGGGTAATACTCATTAATTCTTCACAGTAATGGGAACGGGTCGAACCTGACACCTCAATGGTGGTCACTAAGTGCATTGAGATGGTAGCGAGATAGTGCGGATGGATTGGAAATAAATTGTAACGTATAGGGACAGGAACGCTGGCAGCTTTCCCATGTCGCAAAGCTCACATTTTAGCTTGTTAAATGTTGACGTCCAGGTGTATTCAGATTCATCAACACACAAATTCCCTAAAATTCCCACTTGCTTCGTTTGGCAATTCATTTCGAAGTTATCCTGTAAAACATTACAAAGTTGTCAGCCTATTATGACTACCGCGGAAGTAAGCGTATCCAGTGCATCGCTGTAAAATGATTACAAATTGATTACAAAAAAACATACAAATTGTTCAATGTGTATGCATTTTTCAGTATCTACAAATTGTTCAGTATCTAGAAATTGTAGAGTAACTAGAAATTCTTCAGTATCTAGAAATTGCTCAGTATCTACAAATTGTTCAGTGTCTACGAATTGTTCAGTGTCTACAAATTATTCAGTATATGCACATTGTTCAGAATCTACAATTTTGTTAGACGGCCACACACTGACTTCGCATCGAAACATGTTCTGTCGATAACAGCACGTGGCTTCCGAGCTGTTGTTAATTTGTTGTCTGGAGCTGTTGAATATGGTCACGCAACTTCCGACCTGTTGTTGACCTGTTGTGTGGCAATTCATTGGCGCTGCTGAAGATGAAGGTACTAAATTACTGTGAACATGGTTTTTTGCAGGTAATGACGATTAAGTGTACCGCAGTATAATTTGACAATAATGGATACAATTATAAAATGATTTACTTTCATAATTAATTGTAAAATTAATGATGATATTAATCAGGTAAACAATCACGCTAATAACAAAGTAAGGTGTTGTCTTTTACCGTACACATGATGAAATAGTATGATGTTGCATAATGCTATATCAATATAGGGCTTTAATTTTTTTTGGTGAGCACAGTTCCACCGAGGTTCAGCTGGTCAAGAACTTGATGACAAGCGAGTTTTGCAGTGCGGCATTGGCTTGCCCATACTGACACTACCTGGGCCTAATCACTCTCTAAATGAGCTCCCATTTTTCTTCAAACATGATTCGTTTGTTCCACAGGTTCGTGAGCCATTACACGGTGGAAGCGCGCTCCTCCATTCTGCCTCGGTGTCCGCCACCTTTCACCAGACGGCCAGAAGGAAAGAGAAGTTCCCGGAGCCCCAAACCAATTTCATCACGATATTATCATCTGACGAGAGCGTCGGGCGGTGGGCGACGACAGCCGCTTCTCAGCTCGGTGGTCTTCAGCGACGCGGCCGGGCTGGCCAGCGTGCCCAGTTCCCGCTGCACTGGGGGTGGGGGGGGGGGGGGGGGGGGGGGGGGGGGGGAGACGTGGCGGAACAGAGTTTGGCGGCGCGGCCCCGCCTGCGGCCGCACTGCAGCTCTGTAATGCTGTTGTTGTCTCTCAGCTCGTGGTTAGTTGAGTGCCCGGCGGCGGCTCCGCAGGCTGCAGTGCCGGCTGCAGTGCCAGCTGCAGTGCCGGCTGCAGTGCCGGCTGCAGTGCGATTGCTGTGAGATTACCGAGTTGCAGGCGAATTGGCCTCAGTGGGCAGGGAACGCCGTGAAGTCGCGGCCGGCAGAGAATCCCCAGGTGGACGGGCATGTGTGTGTAGTGGGCAGCGATAACAGCGAACCTTCACGATAATCAATGGCCTCCCGCGGCCGTAATTCACAAGTCTGCTCTTGACATGCTGGTAGCACAGCGGGTTGCTGTGGAATCAGACGCTTATATTCGAGATGACCAAGGCCATGCACAATCAGTATCAATAGTTCGTGTGCTCAAATTACGTTCTGGAGCGTGAATTATGTTTATATTTAGGAACGCGCTAGCTCATGCCTCTCAAAATTGCGTTTTCCCAAATAATGCGCATGGTTGGATAACTGCATTAATTCAGGGGTGCCTGTGCATCCCGGGAAACTAGCGAGTGCTCCTAAGGCTTAGCACAGCGCTATACTGTAAAGCACCCATGGAAGCGTTCCGGACATGTTGTAAAAAATGAGAAGGCATCCATGATAGTGTATGCAAATCTCCACCGGTGGCGATGTGTTCCACAGCGATATTTATATTCAACAATATATATATCTCCATGACCCCGTATCCACCGTGCATTGTGTCTGTCCGCGGTGGAACGATCGCTATTGCCGGAAGTGTTCGGCGCGCGGGCACCATACGAGTCGAGTCGATTCCGGGGACGACGCTGCCGTCGACGCCGACGCGAGAGCGGCCGGCGGGCGGCGTACCGCTGCGGAGCGGAGGCGGACCGGCGCACGAATGGGCCGGCCGGATGACCTATAACCGCTGATCCCAAGTGCCGCGTGCGCAGCACTGCACTGCACTCAGTCGGCAGCATCGACCCGACACTGGCCGGCGGCACGTGGCGCGTCGGCCGTGTCGGGTCCCGCGAGGGGGTGGGGGGGGGGGGGGGGCGAGTGGCTAAAGTGCCGAGCTCTGGGTGCAAAAGCCACCGAGTCCAACACTCACACCACTCGGGACACTTCCCAATCGCGCGGCCCACTGGCAAAACAGCGCGCGAGCGGCGCCATCAGCGGTGATCGTGCCTGAAGCGCGTCGAGAACCACCCGATAAACAAACACACGGCGGTGTGGTGTGGCTGCCACCGACAGCAGCGCGGCCACGACCGGAGGCAGTCCGGCGAGCCTGTGGTGACGTCACCAGCGTCGGCTCAGTGACGTCACCAGAGATGCCGACGGGCCCGCTCCCCTGGCCCCCGTGCGCGTCCTGTTGGGGCTTGTTTTGTCCCCGTGCGACGCGCGCGGCCGAACCTACCGCCGGCCTACACAGGCTGGCATGTCGCGGAGGTTGGCGCGTAAATAGTGCTCGTGAGCGATCAGCAGCGCTCTAAATTCTGTAGAGTTGACAGAATTTAGCACATCGAGCAGCACTGATAAACGAGCAGCACTGATTATAGGTATCGAGCAGCACTGATTAGAGGTATCGAGCAGCACTGATTATAGGTATCGAGCAGCACTGATTAGAGGTATCGGGCAGTACTGATTATAGGTATCGAGCAGCACTGATTAGAGGTATCGAGCAGCACTGATTTGAGGTATCGAGCGGCACTGATTGTGCATCGAGCAGCTCTGGTTAGAGGCAATTGACCTTGACCTATGGCTATGTTTATCTGAAGCAGACTGTTAGATTCCTCGTGGTGGCATAACGGCGAGACATCCATTGCTGTTTGGGTCTTTCGCATCGGCCCAGCAGTGGTATATCAGACATCACTCGACTACCCTTAAGGAAAATCAGGTGGGGCGATTTTCGTCACTCCCCAGTCAGTCGTGTGTGACCGAAGACTCCATGTCATCGAAGACCCCAGCCGATGCAAGGTTAATGTGCCATCGTGTTATCATGGGTGATCATAATTGTCATTTACATCGCCTAGAAGTCCGACAATTTCAGGTCATCTCAGGCCATGCACGCGTGAGCGACTGCTAGATCACATCTCTACACCCACATGGTCATAAAATAACCTTGGCTTTGACCTTCAAAATGCACCAGGGTGCCAACAGAAATGCTGCGTACGCAATATCCCACCCTTTCCGAGATGGTATGTGAGACCCAATGTGCACCCAAGAGAAATACTAAGTGGCCGAAGCATAGGAGGATGAACTAATGGGCATTGCGACGCCGCCTTCTAAAATGTTATCGCATATATACAATCGCAAGCACAATGACAGGCGGGTTCGTTGTTCCACGCCAGATCAGCCTAACTAGATACGAGGCTTTATCCTACCCAATAGGGCAGGGTTAACCTTCTTCATAGGTATTGGGGAATGAAGGAACTGCATTGTGATTGACGTGCCACCTCGCATCAATTTCAAAAGCAGTGCTTCATGTGTTCTAGGTAGGTGTCGGCACTGTCGGGTTTGGGACCTAGCAAAGGGGCAAGTGTATAGACCGATCTTGAAACAATACGTTATTTGTAATTTCAGCTGAAACACAGGAACCGTACTTCGACATGATTGGGGTAATTTTTGGTTTTGAAAGCATATTGCCATAGTTTGGGTTTGGTTGCTTCATGGAAGCAATATCGTTATCTTCCTTCGCCGATAATATCGACTGATTTGTGATTCTTACCGGGTTGATGGAATGGAGCGCGACGGTATCAGTCACTTGCGTTGTTGAATAGGTGGTTTGCTGGACTCGAGCTACAGTAGCTATGCTGACTGCATACCGTGTGGCTACTTGAGCGCAGCAATGCACGGCTGAAGTTTGCGAGAGCTTTCAGCAATGGGCATCTGCAGATCTGCACCACACCAGATCAGTCCACCTAGACAGGCTTTGCCCTATCCGAGAGGACAGTGTTACCCTTTTTTATAGGCATCTAAGACGCTTCGCGTGGGTCTGTGCATCCAATGGAATAAGACTACGCAGGTACCCATGCGAATGTTGAGCTACTAATTTGAAATCAAATATGTGTCCTTTGATCAGTCAGTTTCAGTCCGGTTACTTGACTTGTGACATTATCAAATCAACAAAGACGCTGGAAGCTAAACAAATTACCATGTGCGAATTTAGTTGCGATTATTCAAGCCTCGCGCATCAAATAGTAATTATGAAGGCATAAATACAAATGTATCACTGTTGATATAAATATAACGACATAATACAACAAATTAAGCAGACAAGCTTCCACAAATGCTTTACTGCAATAGGCTTAGTTTGCATTTAGTTGTGCATGATTTGTATCACCTCCAACAACCAGCAAATTCAAAACCGATCATTACCATCGCATTCGTCAGTTGTAAGAAAACGGACGTTTGTATATTCAATACTTTTGCATCTCACGGAACAACGTGTACAATTATGTTTTGTAATCAAATAGGATATATTCTTTTATTTCGACTACCACGTTCCATGCACACGTTCTTTTGAAAACCACCGTTCATATTTCACGGGTTTTGGGTTTTCGCGTCGAAACGCGCCTGTGACCTCAAATTCTCCTTGCTCGACCGCACCTACGATAACCGTGATCCTTCACGTCAACCGAAATGCAACGCTGAGATTTACCCAAGCTACAGTTCCGTGTTCGCAGTGCTGCTGCTTACGAATACGCCGTGTCCGAAGGCCTCTGATTGGTTGATGGTACTGTCTCCGCTCGGCCTATTTGTTGTCAGTCTGAGGATTCTGATTGGCGGTCGCTGCTGCCCCTGGAACTCTCCGCTCCGAGACGTCCCGGAGCCAATCCTGTGAAGCTCACAGCGGCGAGCGGCAGGCACGGCGTGGCCCACTCAAAGGTCCACTGTGACGGGGAAGACATTGCTTACGCCGCACCAATGTTGCTGAGGTCTAGCATGGTGCCTGTGGGCATTAACTGGAAAGAATAGCATCGAAGCGCCATGCTAGCCACCAACTTCGACTGCGATCCTGCACTCATGGCGCATGACGGCCGTTTGTGGATAATTGCATCAAGATTCAGGCGTGCATTTCCATTGATGATAACGGGTTCGAACAATCCCACGGGTGTTTTCCCATATAGTTATACCATTCCCACCCACATCCTATATATTCCAAGGAGACTATCAGCCTAACTGGGCCTGGCAGCTCGGTTTGAGTTGGGTTGTGGGTTCCTGTGCTGTCGCAGCAGAATCTGCCCTGCTGCACTTGCGTTCGCGCCTGTCATCCGCCGGTTGTTTCCTCTGCACCGGCACGACGGAAGGCTCTCGGGCCGTGTCTGGCGCGTGAGTCGCACCATCTGGCGACCGACTGCTCACCGCCGAACCGCCCAGGGCCGCCGACATCGAGGCGCCCTTCCGGCGGCGCCGAGCGAGCCGCAGCCGGCGAGAGCGAGGCGAGGCGCTGCGCGAGACCAACGCCGAGGGAGAGCGCGACAATCGCCGCTGACCCGAGCCGATGGTGCAGCAGGAGTAGTTCTCGGTGACGAAGCAGGCACTGGAGCAGCAGGAACAGTTGTTGGCGACGAGAAGCGGACGATAGCGCAGCAGGAGGAGTAGTTGGTGGAAAGCGGACACTGGAGCAGCAGGAGTAGTTCTTGGTGACAAAGCAGATACTGGAGTAGCAGGAACAGTTGCTGGTGACGTAAAGCAGACAATGGAGCAGCGGGAACAGTTGCTGGTGACATAAAGCAGACACTAGAGCAGCAGGAGTAGTTGTTTACGAAATAAACCGGATGATGGTGCAGCAGGGGCATGTGCTACTGGCTCATTCTAGAGCCGAGACCGCTACCCGGCCAGATCGCATGTGCTGAGTACTCCGCTTCCTTAGCACCGCCTAGTGCTACGACCGCGTTGTAGAGCCGTGACCACTGCCCGTCCAGGTCGTCTGGGCTGAGCTTTCCGCTTTCTCAATAGCACCGACTGTTGCCACCGCTCCATCCTGCCGTCGGGGAAGAGATCTCCACTTCCCTAGCACCACTGAGCGTTTCCACCAGACCGTCTGGGCAGATATCTCCACTGTCTCAATACCACCGAGTGCTACCGCCGCCCGACCAGGCCGTCTGGGCTGCGGTTCTCCGCTTCCTCAGTGCCAAATGCCTGTGCGTCCAGTGCTGTGTGGCCCGGCGTGCCGGACATGTTTGTGCCCAGCTGGCGGACGGATCTGGGGGGGGGGGGGCTGGGGGGAGGGGGGCGTGGTATCCGCGGCGTGTGCCGGTCGGGTCGAGCTGCGCGTTAGAGCCGCCCGATGCTCCCGGTGCTATTCTAGGGCATTGCCGCGTGCTTTGCCGGATGATCCGAGTTCCGACTGGGTTGCGTTACGCCCGTCACGCTGTCAGCACGTCTGCGCACGGTGATAGATGCAGGCCGACTGCTGCGTGCGCTTTGTTATGTTCAGTAAGCGATTCATGGTGCACTACAGTGTGTGATTGCCATACAGTTGCTAGGCTAAGTTGTGCGATGTAGAAGTCTAGCTTCGAAACGATGAAGTTCATTTACCCCCCTCGACAAAAAGATGTTCGGAATGCACATCCATTTCAAACGACACTTGTGAGAGCAACAGCAACCCATGAAGCAGTCATTGTAAGTTTGCTACTATAAAATTGCACTCCGTGCATACTCCATGGCTCACCAGTTTAGACTGGGGACATGACATGTTGTTTGCAGAATATCAATATCTGTTAAACAGTATCTACATATGGAGGACACCACGCTGAAGGTTTGTGATTCTGAGCACTCACTAGAACCAGCGAGCTTCACAGCTTACCACACATGGAGGGATGGATGAGATATGGATGTTGGAGATTTTACAGCACTTTGGTGAAGGTCATGTGGGATCGTATAGTGAAGTAGACACAATTTGTTGAAGAGGTTGACTGATGCCAAGGCATGACAATGATTCAGCAGCAAAATGGTCCGAACAAAACATTGGTTCTGTGAAGCTTTTGCATTTTTCATCTCTCCAATTGCATGGCACGATTTGTCAGCTGCGGTGGGGTTATGAGATAGCCGGTGGCACTTCCAGGAGAGTTAGCACGGCATTGGCTGCTACCACTTGCACAATGTGCCACTGGACCGTGGTATGGTTCGAGAGTAGGCCGCTTGTTCCAGGAACAAACGGGTGAAATATTTTCAACACTGGAAAGGTCAACATAACAAGCCTGTTCAGACTTGATCCCCACAATCTGTGATGATTTAGTGTGTTAGTGACGAGTTGATGGCAGCTGAGAATGCTGAGACCTCACTTGCGATTATGGTCTGATAATTGTGTCTAGAGATAAAGACAACTCCGAAAGCAAATTGGCATTACAGTTGGAGGGGATTTAGTAAGGATTTGTCCTGGAGATGACATGCGCTTGCGGCCATGGCAGCTGTGTAATAGACCAACTACCTTAGCTTTCCCAATGTTGATTTTTCTCAAAGGACTTTGTGCCATACGATGTGACTGGTGAACGACACGTGATCACAAGTGCTGATTCGGTACATTTTGGTGTTTTGTCCCACCCCTCATTGTCGGACCGCCTCCCCCCATTAATGAAAATATGTAGCCTGGATCCTATCTTGTGGGCAGTTCACCACAATCGATTCCGCCCTCCGATATCCTCCATATACCCGTCCATCAACGGTTTTCAGAAATGGACGCCCCTGTACGTGATATGACTCCCAAGCCCCCCCCCCTCCACACGCACACACTCAGCCAGAAGGACAGTCGGGGGCCGACCCAGCGCGCACTACACCACCCGCCGTCGTCTGACAACGTGACTCACGCAGACAGGCGCGTTCGCCGGGGTCGGGCGACAGCCGAGCTATTTCTGCATTTCAAAGAGCTCTCCTGACGGCTCGTCCCGCCTGGGGGGTGTCCGCCACAGTGGCCGACGAACGGAAACCGTGCCGACGCCGCCGGATGTGCTGACGTCGGCAGTCGCCCCAGCGAACGCTTCGTCTGGCCCAGTACGGCCAGACGAAGCGTGCCGCCGGGATGACGCTGCCGCCAGTACGGCAGAGACCTGTAGCGGCATACTGAAGACCGGCACACGTCATCGTGGTAGTGGTTATTGGCTTTACGACACATCGACTGCTGAGTCATGCAGCGTCGCCAGTCTCTCGCGCCGATTGGTCGCGGGCGAAGAGAAGCGACAGGTGAGACTCGAACCCACGATCTGTCAATTGTGAGACGAGTAGCTTACCCCTAGACCACTCATCGATTGGTCAATACATTGACGTCAATTTTACTCACTTGTGGAAGTCAGGAAGTCCTTGTGACGACATTAATCGTGAATGAACTCGTCCAAATGCTATTGGCTACGCTGTGGATCATTCCAAACGAGAGTGCTTCTCTCGTCGATGTGTCCGCGATGTCAACCGCATCTATAAACTTAAACTGCTGCGTTGTAAAATGAGCGTAGAGACGAATCTATAAACTTAAGCTGCTGTGTTGTAAAATGAGCTTAGAGACGAACCTCATCCCTACTTAAGTTTTTTCCTTCAGTATTCTCCCAACATTTGACTTGCATTGCAACTTTTCCATTACATCCATCAGCAATTATAAGATATCCTTCGTATTCCATCGAACATGCCAGCAGCGATGGACGCCAATTTTTCATGTTCTAAGTAGACAGTAAATATGTGTACCGGAAAAATATATCGTTGACACTCTAAGGAAGCTTAGCGAAACCGATGTGATATCTTCGTTAAGGGTGTTCTCTTTCACAGAATGCGATGAAGCCGGTCATCGTCCATTCGTGTCCTCAGGCTGGGTTCCTGCTTAACGACCGCAGTGCGGAGGGGTGTGTCAACAACCTATCCCCACTCACCGCACTGCGGGTGGTAGATTATCATTGCATCCTGCGAGACTTAAAAAGATACCCTCGGCTGTACAGTTGCAACATTCCTGGATGATCGGCGATGATGAGGCTTTAATTGACATTTAAATTAGTAAACGTTCAGTATATTTCCGACTTTCCGGCTATTGCCGAAGCGTACCCTGATGAACGCAATACACGAAACGTCGGAAATATTCCGAAAGTTATTCACTTAGATGCCAATTGAACTCTCATTGTTATCGATCATCCAAAGATACTTCCGCCAGCGTTGATTCTCTTTCCAGTCTGTCGATGGTGGATAATCTAAGGCATGAAAAGTGATATGAAATATCCATCAAGGGCACAATATTAAGCCTGCCAGATGTGTTTCAGGTTCCGGGATATGATGTGCACGTGATTATCAAGTCGCTCCCGCATCGCTCAGGAAGTTCAACAACTATTAGCCTAGCAATTTGCCAGGAATAGCTTATCGTCACCGGAGAGGGAAATTCGGCGAAGTGTACTAGAGCTTCAGCTGAGGTGGTCGCCGAAAGGCGCCTATCCTCGAAGCGGGAACGTCGGCGAAGCGTACTCGAGCTTCGGCTGAAGTGGCCGCAAAAGGCGCCTATCTCCGCCCGCTGAACACAGCACAAAATCGGTTCATACATGAGCTAAGCATACCATTTAGAAGATGGCGACGCTGCTTTTAGTTGTACTATTGCGCATGAAAACGTCTTCGTACACCATACAAGATGGTCTTGTTTCATGATGACCCCTCAGCCTACCAACACACGAGGTACACTGCCGAATATTGTAGAAGCACCATCATTCCACAGACAACTTAACTAAACCCACGGCTCGTGTGAGGAAAATAACATAACACCTCGCAGGTACAGTGACGCTTAGGAATGTTGAACTAGCTGTTAATGCAAGTTGATTCCCAAAAACTTCGGGTACGGCTATTTCACCGATGCTAACGTGATGCAATCACCAAAAGAACCAAGTAAGTTCAACAAATTATTGAACAAAGTAGGTGTAGCATTTCCCACAAAATTGCGTAAAATCCTGTGTTTGTTGCCGGATTGAAACCTTCCTGGTGGAAAGTTTTTGATGGATTGAATATCTCCGAAACTTGAAAGCACACACCATACCGTTTTTGGTGCTTAGTATTGGAGGGGATACTCTATTTTGAACATAATTCTCAGCAGCATCGTGGAATGGTTCTTACTGTAAGTAAGTTGACTGTTGGCCTTCAATAGCTGGTTATTTCTTAAGTACACCTTAGCTTTCGTGATAACCGAGATGAGGAGTTGAAATGCTACCAGGTGCTGACGTTCAGCTAAGGTTGGAACTGAGTTTTACTGCTAGGCGGTGATCTTTTTTGTCGGCGTTTCTAAAACGCATTCGGATTTCGACCTCTTCATTTTCGATTCGGCGTTTTTCATCTACATGTTTGCTACATTTTAACATATTCCAAAAAGCATATTTCTTTTCGAAGAGGACGAGCCCCATAGCACCTTGGTTGCGTCTCTACAAGAAGTAACCTCGCCGAAATCGTCATGTCGTGCCGAATTTCTTTCTCCTTTGCCTTGTGATAAAGAGGGTCGCGACTCGCGTAGCGCCAGGCGCCAGCGAATGCCTTGACCACGTTAGCGCCAGGAAGCCATGACGTGTGCAGACAATCGGCGCCAGGAAGCCATGACGTGTGCAGACAATCGGCGCCAGGAAGCCATGACGTGTGTAGACAATCGGCGCCAGGAAGCCATGACGTGTGCAGACAATCGGCGCCAGGAAGCCATGACGTGTGAAGACAATCGAACGATCGTCGATGCAGCAGTGGATAACGGCGCCGCCGAACGGGCAGGAATGGCTGTCGATTGAGATGAAGCTGCGCGTGTTCAACTAAACCTAGATAACCTAGATAACTGAACAGACAGAGCGCAAGATATGTTAAGCATAACGGTGTGCAACTTGAGGCTGGAGGTGAGGAATTCAAATATGCAATGTAAGGAAGTAAACTGAATATCATTGAAGAAGAAACAACTTAGAAGTGTTCCTCTCGAGGAACCTAAAATCAGAAAAACCGTGTACCTCAGCTAGAAACATGTCGATTGGAATGCTAGGAATCGTTCCTTGTAACGTTAGATATAACACCAAGGAATTTATCGGGAAAATAATGGTCATGGTTCCCACTTGGAATATTGTGCGAGTGCATTAAACCCTTCATTAATAAGGGATATGAATATGCTAGAACATGTTAAGCTCAAAGATACCAGGCTTCCAGCATGCTCCGCAACCTAGAATGTGGGGACTGGCTTACTGTAACAGAAATGTGTTTACTGAAGAAGATAATATTATAGGGCTGATGTGACTGAGATAATTAACACAGATAAAAGGAGGGATCTCAACAATATAAACAATTCTCTTCAACTTAGGGAATCAACCAGGAGTCATCATTTCATTTTAGAGATGCCAAGATATCAGACACCTAATGTCGACAGGTCTCCAGTCAAAGAGTGGTTGGTCAATGTGACAAGCTGCCTATTACAGTGGGCAGTACTTCATGTTCTGTATTTCAAAGTACAGTGAACCCGTTCCATGCATTTACATGTACGGTTTGTTTTGTAATTATAAGTCGTGCGCATTAGTTCGGGATGAAAATTGGGGGTGGACGGGGTGAAATTAATGCCAGTTGGTGTTCTCTCTGCAGTTCCGTGTAGGATGGGCCTCCCATCTCTTGAAGACTTGGAACCTCTGATGTGTTAAATCATGCTATAAATTGGGAATTATGCTAGTAGCAGGTGTATCTGGCGCTGGATTCAGTGCCGACATTAGGGCATGCGATGCTGAATATATTGGCCATATTGGCACAATGTGATCGATAGTTATTTTCCAAGAACTTATAAAAAATATTGATTACGGTTTTTCAGACATTTACTTCCTCTTCTTATAGCATCTTTACGTTAGGCACTTTACTCGAACTGCCCCCTATGACCACTGTTAAACGTCACACCTTGGTATGTCCTATGACATAAATAAATAATCACACAGTTTTCCCTCTTTATATTTCATCTTCATGATGTAACGCAACAAGATCACATCCAATCAGAAGTTTAACAACCGCATGCATTTTCCCTTCATTTGATTTTTTCCATGATACAAATCCAACAGATGTTCATCATCGTTTAAGCATCATATTTGTTTTCACGAATTGCACTGCATGAGCCGAGAAGTACCAAATCCCATATCACTATCAAAATGTATGCAAATATATCGCACAAATGTTAACCGATGGGAAGGTGTCATGTGATAAGATGTCCTGGTAGCTCAGATGCAGTGCCTGTATGTAACACATAGGTCTCGGGTTAGATTCCAGTTAGCGGAGCCTTTGCCGGGCTCCATATACCTTGAGCCGCTGGTGCCCCATGCTCTCGATGCAGCATCATCCCCATGTATTTATTTCGCTCCAAAATATCATCAAAGAAGCGCACGACCCACAGCCATATTTTGTATACATGGCAGGCCATTATTTTCGCCACTCCATTAGCATTTTTAGTAACAATCCTTTGGTAAAATAGCATTTTATATCTTGCGTGCAGTGCAAACCTGGCGGCACACGGTCACGGCCGGAAACATTCATAGCTGATGAGTATAGACAGGATAATGACGTTGATGATCACAACACTGCATATGTGATTCCACAAGAGCGGGAATATTTGAGTGGATGGTGACGTATTGTAGTGCATGATATCGTATGCCAAAAGACTATAAACTCCGGCGGTGGAGGACCCTGAGGAATTTTTGCATTCCATCCAAGTCGTGCGCATTAGTTGGGGATGAAAATTGGGGGTGGACGGGGTGAGATTAATGCCAGTTGGTGTTCTCTCTGCAGTTCCGTGTAGGATGGGCCCCCGTCTATTGAAGTCTTGGAACCTCTGATGTGTTAATTCATGCTATAAATTGGGAATTATGCTAGTAGCAGGTGTATTTGGCGCTGGATTCAGTGCCGACATTAGGGCATGCGATGCGGAATATATGGGCCATATTGGCACAATGTAATCGATAGTTATTTTCCAAGAACTTATAAAAAATATTGATTACGGAGTTTCAGACATTTACTTCCTCTTCTTAAAGCATCTTTACGTTAGGCACTTTACTCGAACTGCCCCCTATGACCACTGTTAAACGTCACACCTTGGTATGTCCTATGACATAAATAAATAATCACATAGTTTTCCCTCTTTATATTTCATCTTGATGATGCAACGCAACAAGATCACATCCAATCAGAAGTTTAACAACCGCATGCATTTTCGCTTCATTTGATTTTTTCCATGATACAAATCCAACAGATGTTCATCATCGTTTAAGCATCATATTTGTTTTCACGAATTGCACTGCATGAGCCGAGAAGTACCAAATCCCATATCACTATCAAAATGTATGCAAATATATCGCACAAATACATACCGATGGGAAGGTGTCATGTGCTAAGATGTCCTGGTAGCTCAGATGCAGTGCCTGTATGTAACACATAGGTCTCGGGTTAGATTCCAGTTAGTGGAGCCTTTGCCGGGCTCCATATACCTTGAGCCGCTGGTGCCCCATGCTCTCGATGCAGCATCATCCCCATGTATTTATTTCGCTCCAAAATATCATCAAAGAAGCGCACGACCCACAACCATATTTTGTATACATGGCAGGCCATTATTTTCGCCACTCCATTAGCATTTTTAGTAACAATCCTTTGGTAAAATAGCATTTTATATCTTGCGTGCAGTGCAAACCTGGCGGCACACGGTCACGGCCGGAAACATTCATAGCTGATGAGTATAGACAGGATAATGACGTTGATGATCACAACACTGCATATGTGATTCCACAAGAGCGGGAATATTTGAGTGGATGGTGACGTATTGTAGTGCATGATATCGTATGCCAAAAGACTATAAACTCCGGCGGTGGAGGACCCTGAGGGGATTTTTGCAAATTTGTAAAGCTTTGCGTGGACCTTGGATGCTTCAGATTAAATGGCAACAACCAGTTAGGACAGCTGGATGGTCTGGCTATGAACTAAACGCTTAGCAAGGTCTTCCCAGTCTATATATGGATACTTCTGAAGTGAGCCACTTTCGAGTTATTTATGCAACGACTCGACTTGGCTGCGATATGTTGATGACTTCATTGCATTCGCGCTGGAGACCATTGACCTGACGTTTGTCCTGATATACTTGAATGCTGCAGAGCAAGCGAGACAGTTCACGATGGTGGATGGGGGACAAAGCGGGCGACTTCCTTTCCGAGATGCAATGGTGTGATGCACTGAACAGGTACTGAAGCTATCGGTGTACAGGTAATCCATTGGCACGAACGGCCTAATTCATTGTTGCTTTGCATATAGCGCTAAAATGAAGTCAAATTTCCTTTAGGTTTTACCTATGGGCCCTTCAATTCTGCTCCTTCATTTCGAATCTCGACCCGCTCCTTCGCTGGGTGGTCCGGCGGTGGATAGCTATATGAAAAGAAGAATCTGGTATGTCCCAGCCGTTAGTCTGGACAATGGTGGAGAAAGTGAACCATATGTAATGTATGTGCGTGCTTTTCATCCCATTCTATCTCTAAACTGTCTCTTTTGGCCTCTATGGTCAATTTTTCAAAGGCCGCATCAGAATAAAGGAAGTCGACGCGTCCAACACCACACCGTTATCAATTCCATGAACCGGCAGAACTCGTTCAATCTCGGCGATGGGTTCTGAAGGCGGCCCTTCTGCCGGCACGAACACCTCGGCCGAATCGCTTTCAATAACCATCACGGCGGCGGAAATGAATCACCCTCGTCTGCGCCGTCAACTGTCGTCATCACAGCGGCTCGCAGCTCACCGAATCGAGCGCCGCAGATGAATGGCGAGCACGTCGGCGTGATTGGACGGCCGTGGTCAGCGGTGGCGGGCGCTCCAGCGTCCACCGCCGGCCGGCGCTTCCGTGCCGGCAGGTCGGCTGAGCTGTCGCCTCGCTCGGCTTTTGCGGCTATATATTCCTCACCCATGGCGACACTTCCGGACTGGTCTGAATAGACGAATCGTGCAGCTCGCAGAAGTGTGTATGGCTTGCTAGATCTGAGCTGCGGCGTCAGGCGGAAATTAAAGTTCGGGACAGTGCTGGCGTTATTGGAAAAGGTGTGACCGGAAGGTATATCAATGGGCTTCACTGCGGGGCTGAGCACCTCGGTTAGGACGAATTATCGGCTGTGTTGGTTATTTTGTAGCTGGCAATAAGATTTTGTCGAGATCGCCAGACAAAATAAATGCTAAGCAGTTCCACGGCGATATTTGCAGTTCAGCTGAGAAGTGGAAAGTACGTATTTAAGTTGATACAGTCAGCGAAGCAAATGTAACCATCGCTGGTGCCACTTGACATATTGGTCTTTTATGGTTTGCCAGAAAGACCTCGAGCAATTGGAAACCAAAGGATGGCATACATAGTCGCGATGGTGGAGCACAATAGAGCTTTCACAACGATTTTGTCATCGCCTATGTATATGTCGGTGCTCGTCGGTCTTGAAGGTGAGGCAGTCAGACAATAGGCAGTTTTACAGCAGTAATTTGCTTATTGGCAGTAGGTCGTTGAGAGTTGTTTTTATTGTAAATTACACGATGTTTGTTCGAACGAAAATATTCAAGATAATAACGACAAACATTCGTTATAAATAATATAATATTACGCAGTGATTACTTTAAATTATGAATCATATTTAACGCAATCACAAGAGCCAATTGTTGTTTCGTTATGAGCAGGAAACGGCGCTAGGCGAAATAGCTTCTGGCGTAATTTAAATTAAACCAATTTATGTTCCCAAACCTACTATACCCTCCTATGCAGCAATCCAACAAACCAATCTGCTTACCAGCGTCCTACTCGTGATTGTGGTGCGAATATTTGCTGTTTGGGCTGTGTAAACATGCCAGGAGTACCAGGCATGGGTGTATTCACTTGGTGACATCTTTTAGGCATGCCTTTGTTGTCATTTCATTCATTGTTGTCCAGGAAACAGCTTTTACCGCACCACTCACTAATTTAACCATAGGGCTAATGTTGTCATCTGGCAGAGCTGCCAGATGACATAGCGTATAGCTACAACGTATAGCTCTATACGTTGGGCTAGTAAAGGTTAATGCAGTCTCCACGCGAACCAGCAAACGGATCGTTATTTGCTGATATTTGCACTTTTATAGGTTTTTTTTTCAGCAGCCTACCAAAAGTTGTTTTATGACCGAATGTGTTGTGGGAACTACAATTACAGGTCGGTTCTAATTTATGCTGATGATTATGCCAAGTATGCTCGCTCGACTTTGCCACTGGGCCCACGTGACCTGGGAGCAAAAAGTCGCCGTAAAACCGCCTAATTCTTCAAGCATCCCAATCGCCACCATCATAATTTGTCGCATCATAATACAGGATTTCCGGCGATGTTTGTCGATGTTGTAGCACAGGAATGAGGAATGATCACGGACGGGTGTGTGCAGGACGCGGGCCGAACATTTGGCTGTGGACCGGCTGCTGATGATGCGGTTCGGGTCGGTGGCAACACATCGATCGGTTGCCGACATTCCAGCGTCGAAAGCGGGCCAGTGTATTTTGACCGTATCGGGCGCGGCGTCATTGGCAGCATTAGCATTCGAGTCACCCAACAAATACACTAGCCGGCCCACCAACTAGGCCTCGCGCAGCTGCTCTCCGAGCAGGCCAATGGTGCCATCGGCAGACTGGCTATTATGCGGTCCCGATATCCAACCATCAAGTAAGCCATACCCACACTATGGGCATATGGTCAACACCCTACCACTCAGCAAGCCCTACCCACGGGCTGGGTATGCCGGGTATATGGGTCCCAAAACCCAATAAAACACTTCTCACAGACTGGGACTTGGGACCTAATACCCTATTATTTTCCAAACACTATTCACAGACTGAGTATGAGGTCACAATGCCACGCTATTAAGCAAACTCTACCGACAGACTGGGTATGTGGTCGCAGCAGCCTATCCATCAGTAAGGGCTACCTACAGACTTGGAATGGGGATCCAACACCCTACACCTAAGTAAAGCCGTTTCATATTTGCTCCCGCATGGGCAGATACTAAAATTTGCAGTGTCTATTAATCAGATTAGAGGTTATCAATAGGCATAGTCAATGAAATGACAAACAACTGCTTCTTTCGAACATGAAGCAGCAACATGTGGTAGGGCCAAGCATGAGTGCAGACACCTTGTGGCATGACTTACCCTGATAAATTAGCTTCAGAACAATTGAAAATCTGATTTCGAATACTATATGTCAATGAAATGCTTGAGTTACTAAAGAATACTTCGTTGATCTGCTGTAGTAAGTAATAAACAATAACAAATAACAAATAGTAAATAGTAAATAGAATACTTTGCTGATCTGCTGTTTTCAACAAGTAGTAAGAAAGGTAGTGTGGCACTATTGAAGGATGCATCGTCAGATTGGTCAGTGCATCGGGACGAAGCTACTGCCTGGAATGTTCAAATGGACATAAAAGGTACGTGATAGCAAGTACCCATATTGCTACCATGCAGACTGCATGGTGGCAGACTCTATGGATTTAAATTAGGCAATGTGCCGATTGGAAAATGGTATACATGAAGTGAGAGCTTAATTGCGGTGAGCTGCGTACATACTGGTTCGGTAGCCCGCCTAATCTACCATGCAGTTACAGACGATTCGAACACCCTTTTCATTGCTTGATATTCTACAACGAAATTACATAAGGGCGTATGAAACTCCGGTATACATATGTCCCAAGGATATATGTACACCTCAGATAGACCAATTACCCAAAGATTACGCCAACAGCACCAGCTGTTGAGGCTCAACGTAGCAGAAGTTACTAGTATATTGAAACATGTCTTAAGCGCATGCAAACGGAAACCATAAAATCAGTGACACACCAGCGATTGCTGCTTCCATTCTTCCATGCCATACAGATGACAGCCATACTATTCTTCCATAATATGAGGAGAGTATTTGCTCATTTTGCCCTCAGGCGATCTTCCTGACTAGCAGCTTCTGTCGCCAACGTGGCAGCTAGGTTGCCAGGATTTACAACCTCTGCAGCCGACACCAAGGCCAGACAACGCATGAAACACAACCTCGGATACCGACCGCCAATCTGCGGTTGAGGTTTCAGCGCCTGGGGGCGGAGCCGGTGTGCTCATGTTGGCTTACGGATGCACATCTCCTACACCAACACACAGGGGCGTTGTTTTATGTGCTTTTGAGGGGGCGAGTGTCACCTCAGTGTTGGCTTTACCCCTCACAATAACATTTAGCATGGGATCCTATGAACTGTGCACCCAAAATCCATTTCGGCCTGCACATTGCCGTAATGTATTTTCCCAAAATTATTTTCACAAATCAACACCCATGAATGCACCCTATGAGTGGTCTTGCTCTTTCCGATGTGTATGAACGAGTCGGCGAAGGGAATTCAGTTGAGCTGCAGCAGCCAGCAACAGAGCCAAACCGGCCGAGCGGCATGAACCAGCTGATCATGCGGGTCATCAAGTCGGGCCTGTCTCTTAATACTCGAAATGCAAGGCGTCCGCCGTGACCCTCGGGCGCGCCCGCCAGTCATCTGATCGACGCAGTCCGACTCGAAGCTGCCGCCCGCTCCCCGGACACAAACTTGAGGTCATTTTGGCAACAGCAAATCAACATTTGGCCCACATATCTCAAATACGATGGGTCGAGCCAGTAGAGCTTCAGGAGCGCCCATGCGATCATTTCGTGCCGCCTCGCGCAGTCGAAGGTTAGATCACGGCGCACTGACGTCAGCATATTTTGCAATTTGCTGCAATTTGCATCGGGCCAATTTCAGGATACTACCGCAGTGTGGTTTGGGCGGACGCGACCAAAACCCGCGTGGTACCGGCCGATGGAATACAAGCACAGGCTCCTCAGCTGGCTTCAAAGGCACACGTTGAGTCGCCCTTCGTCACCGCCCCGGGATACCCTGCATCCCATAGCCCCGTGCGGTAGGAGCCACGGGACGTTCAGCATAGCATCCTCTTAAATAGTATATGATCATTGAAGAACAGGAGACGAAAGCTTGCACTGATTCAATTCGCGGCGGAAAAATCCGTGAATTTGCATGCAGTTAGGTTGAGACTATCGTTCGCTATCCGCATGTTGACGTGTAGATAAGTTGAGGCCATTGCTCGATAGCCTTACGCCAATGTTAGATATATTGAAGCCGTCGCTCGATAGCCACCTGTCGACGTTTGCACAAGTTGAGGCATCGCTTGATAGCCGCGTATTGGCGGATAGATAAGTTAATGTAGTCTCTCGATACTGCCTGTTGACGGGTAGATAAGTTGAGGCCATCCCCCACCTGTTGACGGGTAGATACGTTGAGGTCATCGCCAGATAGCCGCCTGTGTCGGCATGATCCGTCAAATGATGCTCAGGATAGATTGGGTGGGCGGGAACAGTTAAATATCCAGTACTCGTCCAAGACCCAGTCAATGCCTTGCTAATGTGTCCGCAGAAGAACGCCATCGCTGGGCCCAGTCTGTCCAGTTCGGTGCTTTGCTAGTCTGCATGTTTGAAGCTCTCAGCACTTCGACAGCCCGTTCAGTCTGCGAGGTGAAGATCTTCAGGCGCCCTGGCAACTCAAAGCTCCTGATGGCCAAGTGTTGTGACGATTGTATGCCAACGAAAGCAAGCGAGTGCTATGCCAACAACCATGCAGGCCGCAGCACTCTATGGCTTTAAATTAGGCAATGTGCCGATTTGATGGCGGGTATGCATAAAGTGAAAACTTAATTGCGGTGAGTTGCGTAAATGCTGGTTCGATTGACCGCCTAATCTACCGTGCAGTGGCAAATAATAAAATAATAACAATAATAAATTAACGATAAATATAAATAAATAAATAAATGCATAATAATATAATATATATATAATATATAATATATAAATATGTAATAAATAATAATATAAAGAAATATAAATAGATAAATAAATAAATAATTTATTTTAAAAAAAACTATTTGAACGTAAAACTACGTACTATGAAACGTTTGGGTGAATTACGGTGGAGCGGAGCGGGATGGACCACCCACGTGAATGAATCGATGCTTGCATAATATCGCCAAAATAATATGTTTAATGCATTCCATACTGCATGTTTGTTTTGCCAACCCAATAGCGGCATAATGACCGGCACGCGAATGCAAAACGATCTCAAATGAAATACGTAGATAAATCTTGCAGGTTTTGTCAAGGAGTGGCTCCGAAACTGAAGCCAAGCAAAAAAAAAAGAAGAAGAAAGAAAACAATCGGGTGTCAGTTCAGCCTAACAGGAGTAGGGGTATCGCCAGCAGTCTGGCAAGACCCTCCTGCAGTCTATCTAGTGAAGCAGAACCGAAGGTCGTGTGCATCTCCTAAAGGCATCTGTGGCTATAATTGCATATCACTATTCACATCAAAATTGGAAGTTGGAAAGTCCTCTAAGGTAGTGATTTTGGTACAAATCAAGTTGCGAACCTTAAATGGTCGCCTTTTCAACGTGGTGACTTTCCATGCACCTGAGAGGTGTTGGCCACGACACGGCCAACATCTAGGTCGGCACTACCGTAGTGACCCACCGTGCGACTGTCCCCATCTCCTCACTCCTGCAACACGCACTGCTACTCCCCCACCCCCTCCCGGCCGACGAATGGTGCGACTGCGCCCCCCCTGGGCGAGACAGCACGCCCGCCGAATACCGACCGGAAGGCGTTCGACACAGACGGACGCCTTACGGCTCGCGTCCAATGACGTCGCCGACTCGAGCCGCGGCTGGTGGTGGCGGGCCGACCCCCCCACCCCCCCCCCCCTCTTCGCGGGGGCGCTCGGTGAGTTCGGCGGATGCCATCGAGCCCGCCGGCAGATGTGCTTCTCGGACGAGCCGGGGCGTGATCGGGTCGTCACAGTGTTCCGCCCTGTGCGAGCCATCGGAAGCCTGCAGCCGGAAGCCTGATGGCTCGCACAGGGCGATCGCGCATCGCGTCGGGCTTCCGGGCCTTCGAATCCGGTGATGCTCGGCGGACCACCCCCGCGGCGGATCGCTTCCTTGCTGTCGCCTCGCAGCGGTCGTTTCGCACATTTCAACTGGTCATAATGTACTTCCGCTCGCCTTATAGCAGTAAAGGAGGACATTATTCGGAGACCTCGAGGCCCTTTCCCCGCCGTTATGCGTATAGCTTCACCTCGGACAACGCAAGCTTTGTTAGCGGGCGCTGTCGTTAAATAGAGCTCATAAATGCGTATTTTATGTGTTTATTTAGTACATACCAGCATATTCCATTCAATTGATGGGTGACTGGGGGACTGGCCGGAGTGGAGAGAGCGTTCACCTGTCATCACCTCTACTGAGATCACCTTTGCTGATAAAGCGAGTTGTCCCAGAGCCCAGATATTTGCATGACGTGCAGACTACTTTCCACTGTGTGCATCAAGAGACCACTATGCGCAAACGAGATGGGGAAAGTATATTGTGGCAAAATTGCATGGTAACCGCATGATCCTGCTGTGGTGCACGGCGGTCGTCGGGTGTGAGCAGACGGTGAATCTACCTTCCCACAACGCTTATAAATAATTAAAATCAAAGCCACCGGAACACAATCGCTTAAAATAACACACCGAAACATACACCAAAATTCGGTCTATCATTCTACATGTTATTTTCGTGCCGCGCACCACCTGCACAATAATACTGCCACTTAGCCTCAGGCCTCCACCGCAGGAAGGTCAGGTCAGATCAGAACTCGCTCGAACGGTCGGCCTGCCCCTGAGCTGCAGTCAAGCGGCAGGTCCCGCTGAGACTCGCCACCTGTATTCAGCTGGACCGGCTGGCGCCGCGTACCGACTTTTGTCCATCCTACTTGATTCTTTAATAGTTTCGAATTGGATCGAGGAAGTTGAAGGACCTTGGAGATCCGGGTGGGAAGACCGTCCTCGGAGAGGCCTCATTTGCCTGGCCTTGTTGCTGTTCCCACCCGTTGCATGAAAGCCGACTGGAACTCGGATGTCCAACTGACGGTTATGCTTCGCCGCAATCAATGTGCTGACTGGTTAGGGCCAGAGAGCGTAGCCGACCGAGCTCATGCTAAAGGATTATATCTTCTTCATCGGCTACTGCAGATTTGATAAGGCGCACATTCATGGAAGCTTATAGTTGTTCTTTCTCTGGTGAGGTCAGATGCGTAATAATGCGCCTTATACAGATCACACATCAAGGGTATTGTATGTCGCTACCAGCTTATTTCTGCCAACCAATGGTGTCGAATTTCTGATGGTGTGTGCCAACCCATAATGATCTCGGATATACATGGATCCTAACTCACTACCCCCGCATCGCTTCCATCCGAAGACACGGCAGGCTATTTCACCATTGGATTACCCACATATCATCAGCTTAATTAAGAGCATCATTCTGCAGCTGCAATGTAAATTGCTTCACTCATCAAGCGCCAACGGCCGGCCTTAATCACCGCCTCATCAGCCTCCCTCTAAAAAAACTCATGCGTTTTATGATAGGACTACAAAATGTGTTAGATTCGAAGCCTGTCGGATTGGTTTCGCCTACGCTTTGCCGCGATATCGTATTGGCCGTGATTCAAAGCGCCTACGGAAGTGCCAAATGTGGTCAATGACTCTGGAAATGGAACCCAAACTCGTGAAAAAGGGATCACGCAAATCGGAAGTCATGTGTGCGGTGATTGGGCGAAATTCCTCCAAATAGCCGGGGTACTCGAGAGCGGGGTGAGGAGAGCGACGCTGAGTCGTGAGCCGAACTGTTACCAGCCGCCTTACCGGTCAGCCGGATATTGTTGTTACAGTGTGGGAATCCAGGCGAATAATCGCGCTGCAGCCTCCCGAGTATCAGTGCTGCAGTGAAAAGAGCAAAGAGAACCAATCTATAGCAGCATGGCCACAATCTTGCAACTGGGGTGTAAGCATACAACTGAGCTCTAAATGAACGTACAGCTTTTGCAGCTACAATTTACAATTTGCAGGGCGGTGCAATATAGAGGGAAAACGATCACCTGCATGCGAACACTCGAAACTGTTCAAGGTTGAAAAGATCTATGGCTGCAACCTGTATGGGGATATTGGTCCTGAATCGAGAGTCCAATTTAGCACGGAAACCCCACCAGAAATCCGCCAATGCAATGCCAATGCTCAAAAGAATACCTCTCCTAAGTACCAGGTCGGTTCGAATTGAAATGCACAGATCTTCGGACCACTTGAGGTTCCAGCAAGCAGCAGGGATCAAGAACAGCGCACATGACGTGATGGATTCCGACTTATTCACGAAGCTGGTGCGTTTGCTTATTCATCTGTGACCGGCAATTCTAGTGGTATGCGTGGGTCTGCATGAGACAATTCGTCCACGTCACATCTGCTCGACACGTGGTGCTATCTGCCCCCACAGGAACACCTCCAACCCACGTCAAAGCTGGATATCTACGCTGCATTGTCACGCCACGTGCACCCCTCCCTCGGCGCTGTAAATGTGTCAACGTTACAGCCACTCGGCGGAGGTGGGGAGGGGGTGCAACCACCTATAATTGCGAACTATGCGCTCGACACCACAATACAGAGGCATGTGATAGCGGCGAGCTCAGCTGCGCCGGCTGGGGGGGGGGGGGGGGGAGGCGGGAACCACGCGGCCTCGGAAGTGGCCAGCCCTCGGTGGACGGCTGAACGCGACACACTCCGTCTTGTCCTTAAATCGCACCGCCTATTGTCGATAGCACATTTCAAGGACTGTCGAATAACGTTCGCCGTTTGTTTCTATGTGTTACAGGTCCTGAGATATGTGTCAATATCTGAGAGTACCACCCGATCTGGTCGAATTTGACCTATGACGGCCCAGTGACCGGAATATTGACCTGAACGAAAAAAATTACCGAAACACTTTCGATAGAGCCTGTGACCAGCTATTCAACGCCGTTTTCCGTTTGTCGCTAGCTAGCATAGTTCTAGAGATATTATGGGGCAGACATCTTCCCCCCCCCCCCGGACATGCGAAGTTGGCGCGGACCGCCGGACGTGCGAGTGTTAAATTGCCCATAACTGGTTTGATGTAAGGGTCAGATCCTAACACTCTCCTCTTTATTCTCGGTCTACATCCAGTCGTCATCGACAACTTTTCTGTCAAGATTGCACTCTATGCAGACGACATTGTATTATGGACATCACACGAAACACCAACCTGCACATTAGCTATAAAAACTGCAAGCGCACGCTACAAAACGCACAAACAAATTTACACAACAGACTTGCCTTACTAAATTTACACATCGCGCCACACAAATCAAAATGCATGTTTTTTATCTATAGACGACACACAGACTCACAACCACTGAACCACACACCCAGCAAAGTTATTATTTGTTACCAGAGCAAATTTTTAGGCATCACATTAGACCCATGACTAACCTTTCGACCACATATCTCAAACATCCAAAAACGCGCATCCAAAAGCATTAACATACTACGAGCATTATCCGGCACAAATTGGGGATTAGATCGAAATTCATTACGGACGTCATGAAAATCAATCACTAGGCCAACCATGGAAAATAGATATCCACTGTTCGAAAACGCCTCTAAATCAAAACTCAAATTTATTTACACACTACAAAACCATTGCCTCAAAATCGTCACCGGAGCATGCACACACCACTTCACCTTCACTCGCACTACACATATACAAAGTGTGTTGAACTTGATTGTGGCACAGTGAATAGCTATGTGGAAGCTATTTTTCAGACCAGACGAATGCAGCACTGTCTGACCCAGACATTGGAAGTGAGGTCTTGGCTTGTGGCCATCAGCTACAACCAACTAAACAGAGGTATCACCTGGGAGCTGCTCTGGGGAGAGGCGGGGCCAAACTCATTCTCTCATTTCCATCAACAATTGTCTGATTCCTCTACCCTGCTCTCACAGCAGTCCATGCATCGGAAGAACTAGAGTTAGATTCATCCTCATCACCGAGGCAGACTGCACTACATGGTCTGGAGCTGACCTCCTCGGGTGTGGAAACAACTCACACAGCCCCGTTACTACACTGTCACGTCAAAATATTTGCTAGAGTGCCAACAAGGTTGCAATCACTGTGGCATCAGCGGCCATTTGAAGAAAATCTGTCGGAAGAAAGCAGCCAGCATCTGAAGGCGATGTACTGCTAGGACACAGACAGCTGTCTCAACCAGCCAACACCAGTCTCATGTTGATGAGGCTCAGGACGTCGGAACACGCTGTCTTCCTTCACAACTTAGGGTTGACACAGGCAGAGACATTCTGGGCACACAGCCAAACACAGGAGAACTCGGCGTGGTTCAAGGACGTCCATATCTGGAATCGACTGCCGTTGCGTCTAGTAGCAACGTCGGCCGATCGTCGAGCTCGCAATGGAATAATTATTCTGCACATGGAATGGTCCAGTGACAGCACGTCACGTCACGTCCACGTCACGTCACGTCACGTCACGTCACGTCCACGTCACGTCCACGTCACGTCCACGTCACGTCCACGTCACGCCACGTTCAGTCGTACCCAGCCGTGTATAGTTGTCAGCACAACACGAACGCCTCCACCACCGTTCGCGCCCAAATCAGAGCCCAGCCGAACCGATGCAAATGTGACCACGATTTCGTATAGCTCTCGAATCATAGCCAGGATTGCATTGTGCCTACGCTGCGCCGAATCGCACGAGTGGGGCGTCGGTAGCTCAGTGGTAAGCTGAGCGTCTGACACGTCAGAGGTTTGATTCTCCGTGATGCCCGTCCTTCCTGCCGGAGTGAAAGGCAGGTGACGCCATATGGCCTTAGCTACATCATTGCATCCAGCTGTCAGCTGAACCCGTGCTCGCCAGCCCCTCCCCGCCAGAGGACCCATTTCATTAAGTGGTAACTGATTACCTTCGCGTAGAGGGTCGCCATTCCCTGGCGTACGCTGACCAGCACAATGGCTGGACGGGTATCGGGGGTACAAGCCGGGGCTGGCCGCATGCTTGAATCGGGAGATGTGACGGTTGTGCGTAGTCTATGGCGCTGCAAGAGAGTTTCCACGTTGTGGCGGACCACGTCGTCTCCCAATATTTCCCCCTGTTGTGGGCACGCTGTTGCGCCTGTCCTCCCCGTATTACGGTCGGAGTAACTGGCGTGACGAACTGGCGATGAGCTCGGATAACGGCATTATTCGTGATAACCTGCAAGCAAATGGTGACATCAACAATGACAAGGCCCCGCGAGCACTACTTGAGCGACGAAGCATGCCCATTCAGGACATTGGACTGTCCCCTGCCCAGCTGCTATATGGTCGAGAGCGCTGCGACCACCTCCCTTCCTTGGCGGAGGCTCACCAGATCCGAGCTGAATGGATGCTTGCGGCTGTTGGCCGTGAAATTGCGTCGGCTCGAAGATGCAACCGCAAATCTGGGGCGATATAGCCAGGCGGACACCATCCGGCCTTCCAGCACGGGTCAGAGTTGAATACACACCTAAAGTGGAATCGAACTGCCCGTGTTGGGAATGGGGTAGGAGACTGGCTTTTCGAAAATAATGTTTCATTTTGGGTCGATAATCCATGACAATGACGAAAATATGCTTCGTTCGAGAAAAAAACATCTACGAAAATGTTTACAATCTTGTCAAATAATTACCCTCAGGAAATGGAAAAAAAACAAATTCCCTACCACAGACCCGCTGATGTCACTACGTAGCTGGTGGCCTTGGGCCTCGCATCGTTTCTGCCTAAAACGCACGTGATTTGAAACAGCATGAGAAGGTTAGCTACCCTTCCAGCATATGGGGGCCCGCATTGCTTATTTATGCTAATATTTGGGCATCACCGTATGAAGCTAATTTTTTGCCTTGGTCGGCAATGAGCAAAAATTGGAGGAAAATTGCATAGAGATGATGCTTGGTACCCAGATGCACTCGTAGCTCGTGGCTTACCTATCACATACAAGCTTTATTAGCACCGCTGCAAAGGTCGGATTCAGAGGGAAATTGTCAAAGATAGCACGGAGATGAGGTAGCGACATCTTGACTTATTGTAGGCTGTCTGTTGTGTAGATCGAAACTTCGCAAAATTATTGTGGTCGCCAAACCAGACTTTGAGTCCAGGTTAAATTGTTGGCCTACTCCCTCCAACAATGTCAAATGGTAATCAAAAGGTCCCACGATGCATTTGAAAGTACATATTTGCACTTTTTGCAAGCGAATTATTCTGCCACCTCAAGCAAGTAGAACATAGATGAGGAAGTAGCATTTCTCTTCTACAGATGAATGCTCATAGGCAGTCATTATTTGCAATGCAACTAGTGCAGGTTGAAGTGCAATCTAAGCAATGACCAACTCCGCATTATGACAACCAAGGCGAGACTGATAGGAACGAGTGGAAAACTATATAATTATATCATCCATCACAATCTCGTATGATTGTGACTCCTCAAAATAATTACCACAACAAAATCGTGTGGCTGTGTGGAGTGGCAACGCTGCATATACCACACCCAACAAAGGTGGTATAGGTCCGAACATTGTGAGGCTGGATAGGGAAATGACAAATTAGCATCAGCATGGAACCAAACCACGGGATTCCACCCCACGCCCCACTGGGAGCTCCAACCACATGCAGCATACATCAAAGTGTCTGCATCTTCTCTTCTGGTGGAATTCACCAATTTCCTTCTGCTTACCTTGCAAGGCACACTCGGGAAAAGCTAGAGTGGATTTTGTATAGACGTATTGTGGCATTCCGGTACAAAACACCGTTTTCCTCTTCGCCCGTGCTGTGGTTTCAATTCTGATTGGCTTCGCTGAGGCCTGTTTACACGCGGCAGAATACCGGCTGACTGCCGGCTGAATCCTGTCGTAAGCAGAACCGGGCAGAACCCGGCACAACCGAGCACAATCGAACAGAACCCGACGTCGGCGATGTCCGCAACCTCTGACGGCGCAGCATAAATGGATGACGTCACGCAATGTATTAGCCACGGCGATTATGGTCTCACAAAGTCATAAAGTGTTCTGACCAATCAGGGTAGAGTTCAGTGAATCAGTTAATCAGAGCCACATTGGACATGCGTTTGAACGAGAGATGATATATGGAGGTACGGTAAAGGGGAGATGCTATCAAGAGATGCTGTAAATGTGGGATACTATGCGCCTGGATTAAAAGACCATACCTGCCTGCGTAGAAGGGTTTGCACCTACTGGGATAAATCTCACCCACCCACCACATTCTTGTGTAAACACATTGAATGAGGACTCCTCACAATATCAGCAGGCAGCCTATTCCATTGATCATCCACTCTTAGACTGAAAACCTGTTGGCGTTTGCTTAGTTGCCCTACACATTGACTTATCCAACCTGAAATGATGCCCACAATGTGATGCTCTAAATAGAAGAACATCATTTAAAAATGGCATTATCTAATCCATTAGCGAGTTTATACTTTTCAGTCATATCACCCCCGAATCTCAAATGCTTCAGTGAGTGCATATCTAATGTCATAAGACTTTCTCTATAGTATATGTTACCTAGTCCACTGGTCAGCCTAGTGGCTTTGCGCTCCTCTTATAGCATATCTATATGTGCCTCTTTGTACCTCTTTACTACTAAAGTACGGGCTCCATGCCAGTGCGGAATATTCAACACGTAGGCTAAGTACAGTTTTTTTTCATGACTTCCTCGCTCTTATACCTCATTATCCTAGTAATAATTCCCAGCATTCTGATTGCCAGTTTGTTGTTGTTTGTTTACTGGGTGGTTCACCACGCACTTTCTGCACATTCACGGCTAATGGCGCCGCCCACACTGTTTCGCCGGTGGGCCGCGGGATTGGGAAATGTCCTGAGCGGCGCTAGTGTCGAACTCGGGACCTTTGGTACCCATAGCCCGACACCTTAACCACTCGGCCATCCCCGCCCCTGATTGCCTGTTCTTAGCTGAGGTACATCATTTCTCTGCTTTGAGGTCATTTGAAAATAGCACACCTAAGTATTTTCTTCGTCACTAACACTGCAGTTCCTTTCCTCCTTGTGTATATCTGAATGCCTCTACTCCAAATCCCGGATACATAACTTCACACTTTCCATAGCTGAAAGATATTTCCGATTGACCATCCCACCTTTTTAGGTCCTCCAAGTCTAGTTTAATATTACTGGATTTATCACAACTGTTAACCACTCCTACATGGGCAACACGTTTGGAGAAAATTTAGAAAAGGTTTCGACAAAGATTTCCCAAATCATTTCTGACAACTCCATTATAATTACACATGATCACCAAGTCATTGTGTCGACTCCAAGAATACCAGATGATGTTTATTCAACCAAGATTGAAAAAAAAGTTCTCCAATTCACTGTAAGTTGGGTTCTCGAAGATTGTTCGACCATGCCGGGATAAATTGCGAAGTTCTCCACGCTGCATCCACACTCGGCGTACGCGTAGAACGGCCAAGGTCTCCAATCACGCTGCGGCATGCGTCATTATTCTATGGGCAAACTGGGCAGTGCGAGAGGTGAGATCGCAACGTGCCTCACTTATTGCATGCATAACACTGTCATAACATGAGCGGTATACATTCGGTGGGATGCATTGTGACGCACAATTAATAGTGCATGAAAGTCTTATAAAAGTGTTAAACAAGACATTCAAATGTGTGAGAATCAAAAGGCAGTCTTTGAACAGCTATACTATCATGGCTGACATGTACCGTCTATTAAAGGTGAGTGCACGTGCCCTATTTTCCGGCATAGTGCAAAGTAAAAATCACCATTGCTCGCATTTCTACCTCTAAACCTGGCCCCACGAATTATGTAAATAATATTCTTGAAGTTGTTTCCATTACTGCAGTGGTGAGCTCACGTGGTGATTTGCTGACATTAAAGGAACAATACTGGTATAAGAAGCATGTTCTACACCAGGGATGGAGTATCCGACACTGTTGGAGGGACCCAGGATCATCAACCTATTGGCCCCATTAACTTCTTGCTCTTGTAAAATGAGAGCCCTATGGGGTGGGTCCTAGCAACTAAATTGGCGGACTTCATTATTCCATCCATGCATTGCACCGCACCAATAATTTTCAAACTGATTAACTCATGTTGTTCATACATGATTTAAAACATTAGCCCTATAACGGTCAGGAGCGGACCCATGAATTTTCACGGGGAGGGGGCGGGGCTCGTCTGAAGTATCACTCGTCTGAAGATACATGACTAATGCAAAATTGCTTAATATTTGTCTCAATTTCCCTTCAACTTTCAGGGAAAATTCATTGAAGTTTAAAATATTCCTCTTCTTTCATTACGGGTTTATGTCCTGAGGTGAGCTATTTTTGGATAGCATCCGCCGTTAGGATAGATCGGCCATGGGTCACCAGTGCTACCGTTCGGCGCTTTATCTCATGTCTCGCTTCGTTGACGTTGGCACCTCCGGCTCTTGACGGTTGACCAGAGCCAGTCCCAAGGCCGAACTACTTCAGCGGCGGTTGCTATCGGCGAAAATAGTACACCACACAAAATAAACTTCAAAATAAATGATATCAAGCAGCATATAGTTAAACGTGGAAGTGGATGACATTTCACCAACATGTGAACAGCAAGCGGGACAAATATGGAGCATTTTTGCGAAAGTGATTCCATTGTGTTCTTTTCTTTTCCATTGCATGTTTTATTCACTGCCATTATTTTCTCTCTCACCACCCTTGCGCACCAGCAATGCTGTGCATGCACCTTGCGCGACGGGAGGTCCCACCAGCACATTGGTGCGTTTCGGAGAGATCTCGTCGCGATCCCAACTTCGCGAACTTAACTATGCGTCAGGCTACCCCGCACAATGCTCGCACAGGCATTGGTCCATAATAACCACAGCTTCTACTGCAGGCGGATGCATCGTCGCCGTGGACGAGGCGGAAGTCGCACAGTGCGCTGCATTGGGAGCGTGGTCTGGTACTGCTGTGGGCTGTGGTACACAGCGGTCCGGCGCAGATGGTGCGGCGTCCGTGTAAAGTGCCGCTGGCGTCCCTCCAGCTACTCGGTGTCCATTTGGTGGTTGGTTGTTGTTGTTCGCGTTCGGCGGTTTGGTGGTGTTGCGTGTGCTGTGTTGCCGGGTGTGTTGTTGTTTTTGTTTGTTGGGTGGTGGGCCTGTGCGGCGCGTCGTTCGGTGTAGTGGTTCGGGGGGTTGTTGTTGTTTGCGGTGTGTTTTGAGGTTTTTAGTAATATAATGTGGTTTGTGGCCGTGTCGGTGGGGTGTGGTGTTGTGTGTTTTGGGTGTTTGTGGTGTGTGGGTGTGGTGTTGTGGGTTTTGGGTGTGTGTTTGGTTTGTCCATCCAGAATGCTAGAATCATTAATCTTGTTCCACTCTTGAGAATGATATTCAACCACATTGATTATATTCCTTCATTGTGCATACTATCCTCTACCGTACGATATTTCATAACTTTCCTCACATGCAAAGGTATTCCACTCATATCCTTGCCTTCCTTTGATGAGCATGCATACTGTAACCTGTCAGCGCAAATTCTTGCAAGTTATCTCGAAAAAAAAACGCTTGCGGTAAGCCATGCCGCAGTCAGGCACACAACACTCAGCTTTTGAAGCAACATATGTGCGTGCAGTTCCACAAGTATGTCCCCAACACTTCAGTCAAGTATATGCCATGGGAGTCTGTCAAACCCTTGTTCATTTGTTGGAAGCTTTCCACAAAATGCATCTCGATGAAATGCAATAAGCCATCTCAAATGAAAGCCGCAAACTTACGTCGTTCAGTCTGTACGCACACCATAGACACCTAATCACGACTTCGCCAAGTGGAGGCAGGCGCCAGAGTTTTCAGCAGCTCCATGCGCACCCTTTAGTTACATGCATTTAACTTGAAATGCAATGGACCTGGAGATTTTTGCGGGATTATATCGACTGTGCTCATTCACAGAGGGGTCAGAATGCACAGTAATATAACATCAACGCAACATACATAAAATCATCAGAAAATCAACACAACACCAGAACATACATAAGTTCAGCTGCTCACATGGCGTCTGTGTATGGTTCGGATACATTACATTCTATCTGTTGAGCTCGGAAGGTCACCGGGGCCTTCAGTGGGCTGCCATGTTTATGACTCGCCGACACATTCATTCCCCAGTGGAACGTTGGCCACGGTTATTTCCGGAATTTCATAAAGTTCGCGCTGACCGACAGCCGAGGGGCAAGCCTTGCCATGAATACAGATGGTGCAAACGTGGGATCAACTCCCGGGTGCATTATCAGGAGCAAGCTGTATGGTATGTATGCATACATACACACACATATATATATATGCATATGCATACATATACATGCATATATTTACATGTATATACGTATATACATATATATATATATATATATATATATATATATATATATATATATATACATGTGTGTGTGTGTGTGTGGGTGGGTGGGTGGATTTCTGTGCATTTCTGCATGATGTGCACCAGTGGTGGCTAAAACAGCACTCTGATCACAGTCTGCAGACAGCATTTAATCATACAACTGAGGCACCGTAGGGAATGGTGAGAGAGAGAGAGAGAGAGAGAGAGAGAGAGAGAGAGAGAGAGAGAGAGAGAGAGAGAGAGAGAGAGAGAGAGAGAGAGAGAGAGAGAGAGAGAGAGAGAGAGAGAGAGAGAGAGAGAGAGAGAGAGAGAGAGAGAGAGAGAGAGAGAGAGATAGAGATAGAGATAGAGATAGAGATAGAGAGAGAGACAGAGGCAGAGAGACAGATATACAGAGAGAGACAGAGGACAGAGACAGAAAGACATAGAGAGACAGAAGACAGAGACGAAGAGACAGAGAGACATCAGAGAGCAAATGATGCGGAAGCGTCTGTCGTCCTCGGGGTGACATCACTACATTAGCATCATCACCGTTCCATAATGATGAGATTGTAGCCAATTATTGGATAATGATAGATAGTTGAAATTATCCTGGTAACCAGTAACTGGAATAGTTATATCATTATGATGAGAACACAATTTCGTAGCAGCAATGCCCCGACATTTCTGTATTATGTCTTCTTCCAGGGTAAAAACCAAACAAGTTATGCCATCAGAACGGAAACAATGCACGTCACAAGATGATGCTTTCAGTAGGAATGTAGCCATATTCATGTAGCTGCAACATAATATTTCTTATTATCATGGCATTATGAACGCCGGATGCAACTATTCGAGAACAACTGGCACATGCATATTTTTACGGCAGGCCTTATGTCTCAAACAATAGTTTCAGACGTTTGCCTTGAGTTCGAGACGATCGATTCCACATGACCGGCAAATGTGAGCTTCGTGTCTAGAGTGACTCCCAGGTCTCGTGCGTACCCTGGTCGGGTGCTCCAACGTAGTGCTATCTAAGGAGCACGGACTAGACATAGGCGATTTGCGCAGACTAAAGGACCGAACACCAACACCAGACAGAGATGGGCTCAACATCCAGTTACAATGCGAAACAGCCATCGAAACATTCAACACCCTGGTGGAGCTTAATAGTGGCAGCATAGAGTGCGCAGCTTGTCCACATGTGTATAGGAATGCCATCTGTAAAGAACATAGTTGTGTTCGGGGTTCCAGAAGGAAGTATACGTTGACCACGTATACTTCCTTCTGGAACCCCGAACAAAACTGGACAGTCAATTGCCGTGCACTACGACGCGCTGAGTCAGATTGGGAAGATCAGAACAATTCTACGACAAGGCACGGCGAACAACGTTACAAACATTTTGTCATTTGTAAGGCAAGAATTTGTTATCCCCATATATGTTCGATAGATGGCCAGAAAACAGAGGCTCTCGACCATCACACATGTTTGCATTCTTGTCACCCATCAGAGAAAAGCAAGATCCACTACCATCAACTAACTATACCATTCAATGTGCCCGGACTAACTAGATACAGATCTGGATTCTTATGGCACTGGTATGACAATTATGGACACTATGACAATACACCAATCAACCTCGAAGAATAGTGGCGCTATGATGCTTCGTTGAAACTATTCGCAAAGGATGGTGGCACCAACAAACCGATATCCCTGGATTATTCAATCTCGAAGACCATCCGTGGAATATCCAATACAATGTTAGTTGCTATGCAGAAATTTCGAAAAGATAATCTATGAGTACTCAACCAAGCTTCCTGGAGGACCAAAACATAACTTGACGCTAAGACATTGTCAATGTCTTGCTTAAAATGCCATCTGTCACTAGAAACTGACAATTTACGACAGTTATGGCTATTAACGCAATGAAAATATTCGTTCATATCACTCTGAGAGATTGGCCTGTGTCATCGTACATGGACATTTCCAAAACCATCGATCCTGATCCGTCACGATGTCTCTGTCGATACAGCTATTGCACATTACATTGAAAGAGATCTAGGAACTATGCACGGCCGCTAAAGCCATTACACAGATGTTCCAGACAGCTTGTTCTCCAGACACTCTTGAAATACGACTGCAGCGACACTGATACGCAATTGGAATGCAATATCATTGAGTTTCTGACTTCATGTATGGACAGTGGCTAGGCAAAATTCCCTTTCCTTCCGAGTCACTGAAGACTTGCATTGTTTTCCTCGCATGCTGAGCATGCCCTTTCGATGATGCTTGGGTACCGAGTGTCTACCCAGTAATTGTGTAGGCAGTATTCCCCGCTTTGTTTTCTCCCCTAAATTTGCTTCATATATTTTTATTTTGGGCAGCTCATTCCCTGTTAGCCGTTCTTGTTGGATACCATCTAATTGGATTGCAAAGTAACACTTTCCCAGTCATGTACTATGAACCATAGTGTACCCGTACCTTTGACCTAGAGATGTTGACATTCATCTTCGATGTTTTGCGGACACTGCTGCTACTGCCTCTTTATCATGTGAGTAATAGCTGTATCAAGACATAGGTACATCAGAAATAGTCTTCTTGGCTCTTCGATCTCTGCACAATTGAAGGTTGGACCACATTGGTGTGATTTTATCGTGTGATGAACAGACCAGCTTGTTTGTCACAAAGCGCAACAGTTCGCCAAGAACCAATACCATTTTCACTTGCCTAATCTCAGAGTTTGTTTAGCATAGTATATTGCACAGCCTTGCACATTTCACAAGTGTATTAGAATGGAGGATACCATTCTAGCACATATTCACTGTTAATTTATTGACTTAAATAACATACTCATGCAATAGAACTTCTTCTTCCATACGACAATGGTAAGATTGTCTTACATATATATATATATATACATATATATATATATATATATATATATATATATATATATATATATGTCTTATATATATGTAAATATGCATACATGTGCATATATATGCATATATATATATATATATATATATATATATATATATATATAAATACATAGCCAATGCACTTGTGATGTGTTAGCATTTAACTTCCAAAAGATTTACGAAGGCGGCGGGCCGGTGCCGTTGGCGTGTGTGATATTACACCCACCCGGTTACCGAACACTGGGCTAAGAATAGCGCTGGCATTGGTGGCGCCAGAGTCGTCCCTCGCCTAGCGCTGACGTCCCCGTCGTTGATATGGAAGCCGTATTTCTGGCGTCTTCGCTTTGCTGCACGACTGTTCTGGCCATTCTTTCCCCGCACCTGATCGCGTTCATTCTGTGTGACAAGTCGTCTTGCATCTTGTGTGACAAGTATTATTGTGGTGCATCGGCCGGCCGAGGTGCTCAGGCGTCGAGCAGCCCTTCCGCAGCTCTGTTTTACGTCCATTGGTCACATTGTGGTCAATAAAACGTCATTTTATGCCAGCCTTCTCTCTCGCTTGGCGTAAAGCTTCCCAGGGTTTTCTCGCCTATCGTTTTCTTTCCAAACCATGGAACACCTTCATGCTTTTCGGTGTGATCGAATGTCAGGAAGAATGTTAAGTCGTCCGTTGTTGTTTTCCTTGGTCTTCTACGTTCCACTGCTTCGCATGCTTATGCCGGACAGCGTGACTTGTTTTCGCTTGCTTATCGTCTAAGACTAAGTTTGAAGTATCTCCTTGGCAGGTGCTGACCAGGCGTTCAGTAAATTTCGGGTGCCCTAAGCCATTTTCCGATCATTTGTGTATAATATTTCGCAACCAAAAGAGTCTTGAGGATCATAGGTGGTATACCTTATCTTAGCAGCTGCCACACCAATGTTCGATTGAACACCATTGATTTATGACATGTTTAATCTAGCTTTAAGAGAATGGTGGTACCGGCATCCGTTCCAATGCGCGTACAGTCAACCTCACCTTCAGCAATGCTACTCTCCCACTCAATTATTGCTTAGGATGGTGCGACTTGATCCTCTCAACGAGCCCAGTGATTCAATGAGATCTTCTCCCGACCACTGGATTTTGCTGGAAAAAGCGAGACCACTTTTCAAGCAGTTTCTCCAAGTCAAATATAAAGCTTTGATTGTCCGGATAGGACTTACATTGTCGCACGTCCGCGTCATCCTCGTGGAAACGTGAACGAAAAAGAACTCATGGAAAGGAAGTTATTTAAGTCCCACTATGTGAGGTTAATGAAGAAAGATTCCACGTGGACGGGATTTTGTGACCAAAGAACTTCCTCTGCGCTATTGCTCGGGAAGTGTCAAGATAATGTTAGATATATACAAGGAACACAGGACATCTTCGTTTAAGGAGAGGTGGCATGCGTACTGAGATTCGCCGTGGTTATACAATTCTGCATTCAAGAGTAAATTCCCAATGTGTGGACACACAAAGCAGTCATGTGTATTGCATACAGAGGTTGACCTCTTAACTCCAACAATGTCTTCAAGTATTTTGCTCCTACTGAGCTTGTGACTAAGAGGTTCTTTTGCTCTATTTGTTTTTGCTCTTGAATGGTTCCTTGGCTATGTTGCTTGATATCATCTGAATTGACCGGAAATGTTTGGTACCGCCGCATCAATGATACTAAATGCTATTATCGTACCATTTTTTGTCAACAGAGGTTCGTACACATTCACGTTCAGTCACAACATTCACTTGCCATTTTGGTTTGCTATAACTCCGGAGATGGCAACATAACACCTTGGTTGCAATGCAACACCTGAGCCATCGGCAGTAACGAGACTGAAATTTATATTTAAATAAAACCGTTCGATGTATTGCCCAGGTTTCAGCTATGCCTTCATCAGGGAGGCAATAGGCGATAAAGGCAATGACCGAACCGTAGGCAAATATACCGTAAAGGTTTAATATCAATATCAATTTACGTCCGATTGCCATCGATCTCCCAACCGCAATAGAACACCTTAATAGCTTCGATGCCGCAATATGCCACCCAATTAGATTCTGAATATGCTCCAGAAAAGAGTCCGGGTATATGCGGCGATTCCTGCCGCTGCGCAGTCAATGCCTAGTCTGAGCGGCAGAGATCAGAATTTTGAAATTATCCATGGGCCATTTTTGCCTTGGCACTAGCAGTTCTCAGATATTCAAGTAACTAGGCAGAGTTTGCGCTTTAATTAACTTATTGCGAGCAACTGGCAATGCAAGAGATCAGTTCAAAATGCACTGCAATTCCTGGTTCACAACTGCTCGAATTCGAATATGTAATTATTGGAGAGGCTCGACAAGGCATTGCAGGCACACAAACTCCCGAGAACTCCTACAGGCACACAAACTACAGCAACCATACCTACGAAATCAGGAGTGGCTTCAGAAGGTATTACAGGCACACAAACTCTTGAGAACTATAGCAACTATTCCTATCAACTCAGGAGGGACCAGTGTCAAAATAACATCTAATTATAGCTTTCATTGTCGACAGAAAAGTCACATAAGAGCACAAGCCGTCGTATCCATTAGCATCTGAATGAACATGTATTCAACATGCACCGGCTGTGGGGTCGCCCCCGCCCCGCAGTGTCAAAGTGGGGTTAGCACTTAACCCGCTGTGCCCCGGTTCGTATGGGGCTCCAACACACACATTCCAATTTCGTCCTCGTCTGGACAATATCAAAGCCACGCAAACCCATTAACACGCGCCCTGGAGGGGGGGCGAAATCCGCCCACCCCTCCGATTTTTCGTAGATAACTCCAGATTTTACCGGCCGATATTCGCCATTGTTTGTGTACCTGCCAATAAATTTCCGGCGCGTTGTTTAAAGTAAGAAAAATGAAAATCGACCGAAAGTTTTTCGAGTTAGAGGTCGCTAAAGTCAAAACATTTTCTCAGTGCCAGATCACAAATATCGTCGCTGATGCGCTTCCCGTATATTAGCAAAAAGGAAGTGTTCCTGGCAAAACTAGCGACTTGTTTGATGTTCATTGGCATGCTACATTGTTCCAGAGTCATGTCAAGTCACCGAGGTCAAGTCAGGTCAAGTTCATAATAGGTTAACACACGCCCTAGAGGGGGTATGGCGAAATCCGCCAATCCTTCCGATTTTTCGTACATAACTCCATATTATACGGGAAGATATATGCCACATTTTTCGCGTACCTGCTTAGAAATGACTGGCGCATTGTTTAAAGTAAGAAAATTGGAAATCTGCCGATAAATTTTCAAGGTAGTGGCCGTTAAAGTAAAAACAATTCGCATCGCCAGACCACAAAAATCGGCGCTCATGCGCTTCCGGTATACTGGCAATAGGGAAGTGTTCTTGACAACACAAGCGACTTGTTTGATGCATATTGTTATGCTATATAGCTTAAAAGTCATGTTAGGTCGCCGAGGTCAAGTCAGGTCAAGTTCATGACAGGCTAATGGAGGCAAACTTGGTCAACTAGAATGTGTCATAAATGCAAATGACTGTCAAGCGATTGATGTCACTTTACATGTTACTCTTTGTACATCCAGAAATCTACTGTTTGTCATTGTGTGCCTAAGCATTTTCATACTTTATTCATGTATTTCACTCCTTTATTTGCGAAGCCGATTGTGCCGAGCCGCCCAACGGAACCGTCGGGATGGGAACCCGGTTCCGATAACTGGAGCAGGTAATGACCTAATAAAGTGCTCCTATATAGGGGAACTGAGGTCAAATGGCGGGTCTGACATCTGTATTGCATCATTAGTAATGTCCAAAACATCATTAATGCCAATTTTGGAGCATTTAAACACAACTACAGCGATCCATAACAATGACAAGCCAAGCCACGCAAATCCAGAAAAGTTTGCAATTTTGACCTCATTTGACCTTGAAGATATTGACCTAAGGTCATGAACTTTTCACGCAATAGAGTTCGCTATCGTGCCCATCCACCCTGTGAATTTAGTTGTTCTAACCTTCATAGGAGCTGAGATCTTAGGGGGGTGGCGGAATCCGCCCCCCCCCCTCCAGTGCGCGTTATTTTCAGAGGCCCTCCAGGGCGCGTGTTAAGTATCGGAGCGGCGCTAAGAGAAACTAACCTTCAGCAATGGAGACGTCAAAGCACGTATCCAAATGCACGTCAACATTAGACGCTTAATGCACGCTGGGAATTCATTGCGTTCGCAATGGACCGTGTTCAAAGGGATATTCTGAAAGTCGTCCACCGTTTGAACTAACATTTGAACTGGCGATGTTTCAGCTAGCGATGTTTCGCCCAGTGCCACAGCAGAGCTAGCGATGTTTCGCCCGGCGCTACTGTAAAACTAGCGATATTTCGGCCAGTGCTACAGTAAAGCTGGCGATGTTTTGGCCTGTGCAATTGACCTTTTTCCTCATTAGTCTAGAACACAGCTGGCGGAGGAGTTTTATCCGGAACTCTGAGGTGTTTTTGTAGTTTTCGCAATGTCAGCTTGCTCTAACTACGGCATGCTAAGAATGTAAGTCATGCAACTTTGCAGCGGGAACGGGATTGGTGTTTTCCTTCGTGAAAGCAATTGGTCCGAATGACATTTCTAAGTTTGGTGTGTGACAAATTGAACAGGTTGGCAGGCAGAAACGAACCTATATTTTACGTTGAAGTTCAATTTTTCAGGCTACCATTACGGGCTTATTGTGTCCAAAAGAGCTGAACCGAAGAGGATTGACAAGGATTTTGTTTATCGGGAAATAGAACAAACATCACACACAAAATCCCACTTGTGGACACAGTGGCTTCAATGGTTTTGCTTCAACTGCAGTAGGCCTTCAACGCAAGCCTTGCTGAAGTATCTGAAGCCATAGTTTCGCAGGGACGGCAGACAACTTGAGTCCTGCCCCCAAAAGAATTATCAGCTGCATGATAGTGTTTGAAGAGGCGCAGTCAGTGATGAGACTGGGATATGCAAAAGGCTAAAGATCCTAACAAATACAACACAGAACAGCCATTAATGTTTCGGAATATGGATTTGTACCATTGTGGACATCACTACTGAAAGCCAATAGACGCGCGCTGCCTGGATTTGAAGGGGACACGCATCACTGGATTGAAACGTAGCATTCATGAAGCACATCAAATCGGGACAACGAATAGTACATTGCGTGAGACGAAATGTACAACCCTCAATATACCAGGAGTTGCTGAGTTTACATCAAAAGTAACGTTAGGGATTATGCTATATTACTCAACGTTTCGGCCAGGGGCCATCGTCAGGAGTGACATTTTGACTCCTCACCTCCTGGCATATTGAGGGTCGAACATTTCGTCTCACGCAATGTCTACAACCCAGGAGCACTTCTTCTTCGCAACGAGCCATTCTTCGTTGTATTAAACAACAAATAGTATTGGTGCTGGACCACACATGAATACGTCACAATACAAGCGCGATATTTTCATCAATTCCCTTATTATTCCCGTACTATTCCATAATTTCGATCAATTGTGCAAGCAAGCATCAATTGTGCAAGCAAGCATCACTTGTGCCTCAGGAACCAAGTCCAGTGACGAACTGTTTCTCAGGAATTGAAATTGGCCTGCTAATTACTGTAATTCAGCGGTTACCGTTACTAATGAAGCACAAAATAAGTTGGAGCCACTTCGTGTTCCCCAATGTGGTATGAGGTGGTCCTTGAGCAACGTATATCGTGGTGCTATGCGCGTTGAATCGACGACTTCTGTCTTGATGCACATCAAGTTGGACAGTAGGTTTCGCAGCTGTGGTAGATGGGGTTACGCGTCGCCTCATGCTTCGTGAAAATGAACACTGCTCCTATGAATTGCATGTAAAAAAAATCTCAAAATCATCCCCTTCCCTTATCCGAAATGCGTGGCGACGCACGTCAGTTCCATTCAGTTGGCGTCGCGTCCAGGCTGCTCCGCACCCCACAATGTCTGCCAACGGATGTAAGTTAACATGTCTGTTGGCCGATATTTACTCGCCGCTGAAGCTCGCCAGCCCTGCTGGCGGCGGCCAGCCTGACCTACTGCCGGCTGCCAGGCTGCCCTGCTGCCGGCTGCCAGGCTGCCCTGCTGGTGGCTGCCAGCCTGACCTGCTGCCAGCTGCCAGCCTGACCTGCCACCGGACGGCTGCAGCTTGCTGGTGGCCGCCGGACCGACCTGTGCTGATGGGCGCGTAGATGTTGAGATAGAGGCAGTCCTCGCTCTGGTTGCGCAGGTGCGCGGCCAGCCGCACCAACTGGGCGTAGCGCGCGCGCGACATGCGCCCCAGGGCGGCCGCCTCGCCGTCGGCGACGATCGGCGCCTGCGGGCACACGGGCGGCAGCGCGACGGCGTCGCGTGTGCCCGACCAGCGCGCCGGCGACGACGGCGGCAGGAAGCGGTTCTCGCCGAGGGGCGGGCGCGCGTACGGCACGCCGAGGAACTGCTCGACGGCCGGCAGCCGGCCGTCGCGCAGCGACGCGATCCGACCGCGCAGCGCGCCGTGGTTGGTGTGCACGATGCGGGAGCGTCGCTGGCCGGCAGCCGCCGGCACCGCGGCCAGCACCAGCACCAGCAGCAGCACCAGCGCCAGCGCCAGCCGCCGCGCACACATGGTCACATTGCCGCCGGCATGGCGCTCTCACATGGCGCTTCGTGCCGGCCGGCAGCGCGCTGCCGTCGATGGCCACCCCGTCGCTGGCCACTCTTCTTGCGGAGGCAATCAGCGGGCCTACCGACTGGTGGTCGAGAGCGTCGGCAGCGGTCTCCGGTCAGCAGCACGCTGACCTACCAGGGTCTCGGGTCAGCCGCGCGCTGACCTGCCAGCGGCTCCAGGGCCGGCGGAGACGGCCACGCCGACGCACCGTCACAGCAAATACAGTGTGGCCGCAGCACGACCAGAGCACGGCCGCAGCACGACCAGAGCACGGCCGCAGCACGACCACAGCACGGTCACAGCACGGCCACAGCGCCGGGTCTCGGCGGGGCGCGCAGTCGGAGGCCGCGCCACTCAGACGGAGGCTCACGTGGCGAGGACTGGAGCGTTGCCGAGCCGCCGGCTGGCCGTGGCGCTAAAATTAGCCGCACACTTTGGCAGGCCCATGTGCACGCCGGCCGACACGGCGACCGCAGTCGGCGGGTCCGCCAGCCGCTGGCCACGGGCGCAGCCAGGTCACCTCACCCCCCGACCACGGGCGGATCCAGGTAATCCCCCCCCCCGACCACGGGCGCAGCCAGGTCATCTCCCCCCCGACCACGGGCGGATCCAGGTCATCTCCCCCCCCTCGACCACGGGCGGATCCAGGTCAACCCTTCCGGGCACGAGCTGGTCCAGGTTCCAGCCACCGGCGCACCAAGGTCTTCTTGGTAAGCCACAGGCGGATCCGGATCCCCTCCTACGAAAACGAGCGGTTCCAGGTCCTCTCCTGGGCCACCGGTGCACCCGGGTCCTCTCTCCTGATTTCAGGCGGATCGAGATCCTCTGCCCCGACTACGGGCGGATCCAAATCCCTTTCTCCAACTGTGGGCCGACCTAGACTCCGTTCCCCGACCACAGACGCACGCAGGTCCTGCCTCTCGACCACAGGCGGGAGACAACCGTCTCCCGATCACGGGCGGGCCGGTGTTCTCCTCCCTGACCACGGAGATGCACCCCTGTCCTGTCATGGGTCCGGTTGAGTCCAGGATCCACTTGCGGTGGCACACAGGACAGACTCGTATCGTACAGGACATAACATTCTGCCTTTTACTGGGGTGAATCGTGAAGTTTCGCCGTTCAATCCGGTGCAATCGTTCAAAAACAATGCGAATACAAACCACACCCTGGCGATGCCACCAACTCACTGACGCCTGACACAGGCAATGACGAGCCACTAACGCGTACCACAAGTGATACCGACCCACTGACGTCTGCTGCAGGTGATGCCGATCCACTCGACAGGTGATACCGACCCATTGAGGTTTGTGACAGGTGATACTGATGCACTGACGCCTGGCACAGGTGATACCGACCTACTGACGTCTGATATATTACATGCCCTCCCTAGGCTATTTCATGACCTTGACCTAAGCTCATAGTTTCGGTTGACCTGATCTTAAATTACACCGCCTATTGTCGATAGCACATTTCAAGGACTGTCGAATAATGTTCGCCGTTTGTTTCTGTGTTACAAGTCTTGAGATATGTGTCAATATCTGAGAGTCCCACCTGATCTGGTCGAATTTAACCTATGATGACCCAGCGACCTGAATGTTGACCTGAGCGAAAAATGGCCGAAACACTTCCGACAGAGCCCGTCACCAGCTATCTAACGTCGTTTTCCGTTTGTCGCTAGCTAGCATAGTTCTACAGATCTTAGTGGGGCAGACATCTTCCCCCCGGACATGCGAAGTTGGCGCACACCTCCGGACGTGCGAGTGTTAATGCAAGTGAAACATTTGCATACATCTGTCTGTACATAAATGTAATTCGGGCCGCTGTACGGGGAGCGGAGTTAGATCTTATCCCGAGGAAAAGTTCTGACGGATGTGAAACATGAACCGCAAGCGCGTTGCGTCTGATTTAGTGTGCTATAAACACCCACGGTGTGTTAATTGCACCGCGATGGACGCAGCTGTGTACGGTGAACGGCGCGGTGTCGCCACGTCATTGCATCCGATTACGGCCAGCAGAATTGCCCGCGTCAGAACACAGCCGACGACACACTCCTGAACTCCACCCGTCGCGCGGAATGTCAGGTGCTCCGTCTGCTAGCATTGGCTGTCGCCTCTGCTCTCTCTCCGCTGGCGCGCGCTGGCACCGCCTCTGGAGCAGTCTCTGCGTAAATATAGCGACAGAAGGACGCACCGCCAGCGACGTCGGATTCCTGGCATGCCAAATTATCGGCCGGCTTCTGCCGACGGCGTTCGCCTGGAGCGGCGACGGACGGTACGCCGCAAGGGGCGAGTCGGCACCTCGCCGACATCATGGCGTGATGTACGCCTAGGTAAACTGAGGGCGCCGCTGAGTGACGGAGGACCGCGCTGTGATGGAAGACCGGCTGGCTGGCTGGCTGACTGACCGCGCCTCACGTGCGCACGTGCGCCTGCCGGCTGGTGGCGCCCGGCGGCACAGCATGCCGGCTGGGGCAGCAGCACTGCGAGAATCACCGCCGAAGGGGTGGGGGAGGGGCGATGACACGAGGCACATCCAGGCTGGGGAAGTCTGACCCGACGGCGTCGTTCCAGTGAGTCGCGCGGAAGGAAGTGCCGCTGTGTTGGAGTCACGCACCACAAATACCACTGGCCGGGAGTCAGTCTGGCGGGCGCGCTGGTCAGAGGTGGCTATTTCTGCGCGTCGAACCGTAGCGACGCCAGTCTGCGCGATAACGGCGCCGTCTTTCGCCCTCAGTGTCACGCCACGGTGCTGCGTTCGTGCGTGCATTCTACGAATCTGTCGGTCGGCGGGGTGGTGATGGGGGACGGGTGTGTCGGCCACAGCATGTGCCGCCCAGGCGGTCACTGCGGATTGCGATCTATCCACAGCCCTCCGCGCTGCTTTGGCCGTGGCCAGACGACATCCATTGCAGACACCAGATCGGCTAACCGCTACCCAGAAGTGCTACAGAAAGTGACCTACCTGTAGATAACGCAATTAATAGCATACGACACACATTGCCGATTTTAAGGCTAGGCCGGTAAATAATTTACTTCTTCGTCAAAGAAACTGAAAAAGAAACTTCCGTGTTGATGAAAAACACAATGAATCACCTGGCAGTGCATATAGAACAAGAGAATCAAACATTCTGGAACATCAGACTGAAGTAAAATATTGTCCACCGCCCTTCTTTGATCGGATAGAAATGTAGATATACAATAATTAATCCACGCTGCATTGTGCACCCTTTGAATGACGAGAAGCTATACATGTCACTTGAAATTTTCTACTTGAAGCCATGACAAAATTGATCAAGTTGCTCCAGCACTATTCATTGGCTCAGATTCGTCACATACAATTTTGGTACAATAGCACACTATGCGCCGCATGTATGGCGACAGCACAGTGTGCCTGCTGTGTGACGTCGGCACACAGACCAACTCCGGATAGGAACCAGCAGGGCGCATGTCAGGCTGTCAGTTCCACCGCCAGCCAAGAAGCCGGCACGGCTGCCAATCCCTCCCCCACATCAGTGAGCAGACCCATACGGTGACAAACTGATGCCTGACATCAGCCAACACCGGCCCCGACAGATCCGCGATGTCAGCCAGCATCAGCTACAGCTCCTCACAAGCACAGCGCGACCATCAGCTGCAGCTCCTCACAAACACAGCGCGACCATCAGCTGCAGAGCCTCACGAACACACAGCCCGACCATCAGCTGCCGAGCCTCACGAACACACAGCCCGACCATCAGCTGCAGAGCCCCACGAACACACAGCCCGACCATCAGCTGCAGAGCCTCATGAACGCACAGCCCGACCATCAGCTACAGAGCCTCATGAACACACAGCCCGACCATCAGCTACAGAGCCTCACGAACACACAGCCCGACCATCAGCTGCAGTGCCTCATGAACGCACAGCCCGACCATCAGCTACAGAGCCTCATGAACACACAGCCCGACCATCAGCTACAGGGTCTGACGAACACACAGCCCGACCATCAGGTGCGGGATCTCAAGAAGACAGCCAGACCATCAGCCATTTTCATGGGCTTCAAGAAAAGAAGAGGGAGACAATGACATCAAATCACATCGAAAAGCTAAAGAAGAAACAAGTGTGAGAAAAAATCTGACAAAAAATTTCCGATGGGGAGAATTCAGGGGGAGGGATAAGAGTCAAAAAGATAAAAACCCGAACGAATATCAACTACACGAGAAAATGCATACAAAGGATAAGAAATTCACGCGAATATACCAAAAGAAAAACGACAAACAGGCAGAAAGCCAAGTTGTTAATCGGTCAAATAGAGAAGATATGAAAGACAAAAAGTCAAATGGTATATAATAAACAAATATGTGTATATACATACATATATATATATATATATATATATATATATATATATATATATATATATATATATATATATATATATATATATATATATATATATATATATATATATATATATATGTATATGTATATGCATATATATCTATGTATATATATGTATGCATGTATATATGAATGAATATAGATGTATGTTTATATATATATATATATATATATATATATATATGTATATGTATATATATGGATTTATTTATTTATACACATATATTTATAATTTATATATGTAGAATTTCCCGTCGATAACGCGCAGCCTAAGGAGGGCTCGAAGCTGAGAAACATAGATGCGTCGGTTTGATTTCTAAAACGTTCTCTATCTATATGACAGAAAAGCTGTTGTATTGATATGTTTTACTTTGACAAGGCTTACCATGCGCTTGGCATCATTCAACGTATTTTCTTTGGCCGCTCTACAGCCATAACATTGCACTGTTTCCCTGTGTTGCTACTGTGCATACCGAAGTCGACGCTTACTTGCATCCTGCATGGCAAAACATAGCAATTCCTCCTTACATCTGATGCTCAACTGAAAACTAATTTGGGCATACTGGTAGCATAACTCAAACAAAATGCTATTATGACAATAGGCAGTCCGCCTGGTCTTCAGAACACAATTTAATGAATAAATTAGTACTGGCAGCTTCGCCGAACTCATTTCGAGGCTACGCCGCAGGCTAGCATCCTTGAACGACACCTCAAGTAAACAAACATACCTCTGTCTAGCATGTACAGCTGGCGCTCATGCTGCCAGCCGTGACCGCCGCCGCTGGTACTGCGTGCACGCCATCAACACAGCAGGTGCACTTCTTGAACAGTGGGATACATTACGCATTGGCGAGTTCGATGTGATAAGAATGTCTGTGTGTCGCAGTTGGCATACATGGAGGACAGCGAATCAGATACTACATGTGTGCTCACGTGTGTGTGTGGAATGATGCGATGGTATAGCTTGATCGCATTGAATAAGCAATACCTTGATGATAGTTATGCACAGAGAAGAGATTGCAGTAAATCATGACATGTTCTGTACTCCTGGCCTGTCGCATGCGGGGATTCGACTCGAACATATCAGCAGCTTTACACTAAATAGTGAAAAACGGCTGGAATGTGCAGGCACTTTACTGCTGTCCATAATTTACGTAAAGCACGTACGATTATAGGACAAATGTTTGCAATGAAGATTGCACGTATGGCAGCTGTATTTATCCGTGGGCACGTAATCAAATGTACGGAGTTGTATTAGTACGTAGGCGCAAAAGCACTTTTGGAAAATTTGCTTATGGTAAATGCACGTATGGAAAATGTACGTAAGACGTGTACGTACATAAGGTCAAATGCAAGTCCATCCAGATGTGCCTGTGCATAGATGTAAGTGTGTACAGGTATACGTATGTACCAATGTATATGGGTACATATGTACGTGTGTACAGATACACGTAAACGCAAATGTACGTATGCTCACATGTACGTAAGCGCGATAGTACGTATGTTTAAATATACGTATGAGCAAATGTACATCAGCGCAAATGTAAGTCACCGAAAATGTAGCTAAGCGAATATTCATGTAGGGCACAAGTAAGTGCACGCAAATGTACGTGTGCGCAGATGTACGTCAGCACAAATGCTAGCAAACGCAACAGTTTAGTTAGTTATTTGGGTTTTAGGGCGCATCAACTGCAGTGGTTATACAGCGCCCATAAACGCAACAGTTTGTAAGCGCCAATGTACGTAAGCGCATTTGCAAATTTGCGAACGTTTAAGCTTGTGTACCGTTGCGCATGTGAAGGGCAAGGTCAAGTAAATTTATGTCTATCTGCTAAACTGCATTCACAGATACCTGTGGATGGAATCACAAACACGTGCTCACACACTACTCATCAACAGATATTCGCACTGTGTTGATATCAAACGTTAACTCATTACATGCTCTGCAAGCGTGTTTCAGTTTCTTATGGCATAAACAACACTGTTCACTATACTGCAAATGCTGAAGTGCATTTGGTCTGGTTTCATGGACCATTTAAATGCACTCCAGTTGGTTTTGATGATGCTTACAACACCCCATGTTGCTTGCCAATCTCTGTCGGCACCTCGCTTACATCGCTCCAAGCATGGACTTGCAATGGTCAAGATGGATCCATAAGCAATATTCCCATGGACGTAGGCTTCAAATGTTCCATTTGTGAAAATGAGATGTAAATACCTGCTGTGAAAATTATAGCCTGCCATGTTTGTTCTGCATTAACAAGCTAATGTTACTTTAGGGCAAATGTCAGGTTTTCAGCAGTGTCGCGGAGTGAAAGTATCTCGGTTTTCCTGATAAATTTGGGACAATGTGAGCATGATTGGAAATTTAACAGCAACTTATTTCCGCCCAGTATGTATGAGACATGAGTGGTCTATTGACACAGTGGATGTTTTTTTCTGATCCTATCATGATTATAAGCCACCTGCTGAGTAGCTCAGTGTGCGCATCTCCCATTGTGGCGCGACTGCTCGTGAAATGCATTAAATTACCTTGCTTACTTGGGGTTTCGCGTGCGGCCTATGCTCGGTTCCTGTCGGAAGTCTTAGACAGCTAAACGTGCATCTCCAATTTCACTTCTCTCTGTCGTCGTACACGGCCGACGGTCTGCATTGTTCGCGTTCCTTCCGATCTGTTTGCCGCCGCGGACCGCACGCTCTACGTTCTCACATTGGCGGTGCTCGTGGTGCATGCTGTCGCAGTGACGCCAAAGAGCGAGAGGCATTCCACAACTCTGTTCGTATCCCTGGAGACGCCCGTGCCGCTCCTCGTCTAACTGAGGTACCAGAAGCATGGACAACTTAGCTGAATAGGCGGCCGCCATATTGCATTAGTCTGGGATTTTGGCGAGAACTAAGATAGTGGATTTCGACCATTTCCGTATAAACTGGGAAGGAGATGCGGCAATAGTAATTTGACCGGTGACCGAAAATCATTGGTTCGTGAGATGCGAGTATGTCAGTGCTGTAAACGATTCACGTAGGCACCCATATATTAGTGCCCATGACCTTCGAACCATTTCTGACTACAGCATGTTCCTTAGCTTGCGCAAGGTAGATGCAGCAGATCACAAGAACTATTCAAACACAGCTGCAACGACTGCTTGTACCAACCTCCGTTGGTACCGTTGCGCAACAGCAAACCATATCTATGATGGCAACGGATTTCCCCTTTCCTCTCTTGCAGTGTAGGAGAGGGATTGGGGTTCAAATGACTCTCCCCTTAAATGACTATCCCCATTTATTTGCATCAGGCATCGTCTGAACCACCAACAATATTCCTTTGAAACTGAACAATTTTCCGACTTTCCGACCGAATTAATTACCGCACCCGGTATAAAAAAATTGGGCTTCAATGTCTTAATTTACCAGTGCCTACTCCTACATTTTTGCAAAAAACTGTTGGAGGTGCCTCCCCAATATTTGCTCCTGAAACGCCACTGACGTAGTTACGAAACTAAAGCTTCTGTATGAAGTTCAAAAAGAAATTATTAAAATGATCACACTTCGCCCTTCGAGGAGTAGAACATTTTACGGCAATGCGAATGCAAACAGTAAAACGCCGAAACGTAAGCGTTCTAGGATGATCCGTCAAGTTGTTCATCTGGGCTAACAATGTGCTTCAACAACGTGACAGTTGGATACTGCCGGTCGAGTGTTATGTCCTTGTGTACTTGTGTCCTTCACACGCGATCGAAGGCACAACCGGACTCGGGATCCAGGTCGGTTTCATCACCCTTCTAAATATGACTCTGACTCACCAACCCAGAGGTTGCGGACTGTGAGCTGCACATCGAGCGTGGGCGAAGACTCATGACAGTAATTGAAAAATGGGTTATTCGTGGATTTCATTTGTTTCTTTGTTTATTGTCCACAATCTCCAACAGCATATTGTGCCCTTTACAGGAGAAGTCAGTAGCTAAAAACGTACACAGAACAGGTGAATAGTTTTCAGTTCAAACAGGCAAACGGCTGTCAGAACTCGTCGATGTCCAATGGCTCCGCGTCTCAGATGTGAGCGTGTGACGCAGCACAGTATCTCACCACCTGTGTCTTAAATGCATTCAGCGGGTCTGTGAAGATGTCCGCACTCGGTGTCATCGCTAAAAATGCGTTCGCTACTGTCAATAATCTGTTAAACAAGCCACACCTAATGGTTTCTACAGGTGCATACGGTACATGGAATAAAACAGGTTGCCTATTTCTCTTGACTGGGACACTTCATCCAAAGCTTTGCAATAACACTGATGAGTCCGTCCTGCCACATACAACATTTCGTAAGAACGATTTCATTCATGGATGATATTGTTCTCCCCAGAATCACATCATGTTGTTTTAAGTCTGAGAGATGGAATGGTGTTGGTTGAAAGTGACTGGCGTATTCAATAACATATCGAAAAATTACTTGTATATTTATAATTTTTACGTGCCACCCTCGACGAATTGGATACACCAAAAATACCATTTCCACATCCAAAAGTGTATAATGCAACTCCAACCTTGCTCACGACGCCACGAATGGAGTTCTTCAGACTGTCTTTCGTTCATGTTCATGCCCACTGCCAACTTGTGACAACAAGTCTAGACCAAAAACATGGCACATCTCACTAATATCCATTTTTTCACCACGAATTTGTGTTCGACTTGTTTGGCAGCTGAGTGGAATCCTGGTCACCATACATGAGTTGTGGGTGGAATGTCATCTGACTCTTGACCGCGAGTTTCTAACAGGAGCATTTATTCAGATTATGAAAGAGTGTGTAGAAAACACGAAACATTTCGAGTTGCTCAGTTTTGGCCGTCGGTGTTCGGCCTTTCGATAGGTCAATCGTTAGTTTCCTGGTCGCTAATTATCACACAACTCGGGTCAAAGTGCTCGTAAACCCAAATCAACTTCTTCCATTGGTGGTAATTCGATCTAGGTCGATTGAGAGTCTAGCCGGGCTCGCCCTCGAGTCTGAACTCACGACCGTTTGAAACCCAGCTCGGACTCACCGACATAATGGATTTCCCGCTCAGCGCTACCAAGTCCAACAACATTGGATTTCGTGTCAGGTCTCCTTGACAGATGCCCAGGCTCGGACTTCTCGACTCCCACATCTGTATGACATTTTTTGGCCTATGTGACCTGCGTGCGATTCGCGCAACGACGAATAGTGAGAGTAGCTTCCGACCGTGCTAGATAATGTTTTTTGATGATTTGGATCACGTTCAGTCCCTTGCGCAGTCATAGCGGCCGTAGCCAAGCCATAGGCAAATAGCCAACAGTACAAACAACGTAACGTCCAATAATTAAAACAGCCGTAATGTCAAAATGGCCAACAGTCAGTGGCTTCCATAAAGCACGCAATGTACGCCCGCAATCATGTTTTCCTATGATGGACATGCCTGCAATAAAGCGCATCACGAACCAGCTGGGAAACGATCTCTGTGCGGCCCCATCGACCTCAATGCGGTCGTCACGGAGTATCCGGACAATCCTCGAGGTATGCCGTGCAGTGGCATATATGCACGGTACGGCACACGGGCATTGCGCGTCATTTGCGTGCGGTGGTGACGAGGATAGTGCTACCCGAAGAGGCAGCGTGGTGGTTGTGGTGGCGTGACATTATTGACACCCTGCTAGCGCCATGCAATTACTGACACTATTCTAGTAGCGAGATATTACTGACACTACTATAGTGCTGTGACATTACTGACACTATTCTGGTGGCATGATATTACTGATACTATTATAGTGCCGTGACATTACTGACTCTATTCTGGTGCGGTGACATTACCGACACTATTCTAGTATCGTGAAATTACCGACACTATTCTGGTGGTATGACATTACTGACACCCTGCTAGCGCCTCGAGTTATGACGTGCAGTGGCATCTATGCACGGCACGGGACACAGTTGATCAAGCAGCAAGTTATGGAGGTGCAGAGCGAGGCGAGAAAGTGACGCACAACACTCTTTCTGCTGATCAACACTCTTAAGTCCATTCTGTTGTTGCTGATGCTGACCACGCGCGGTTGCATGAGGGGGGGCGGTGACGACGGTGCTGGCTGTCAGGAAGCTGGGACCTTCTCGGCTGGACACATTATGAGTGCCACAGCTGAACTGTGAGAACAGGTCTTCATTTCAACCCCGGTACGATCACGTGATCTGAAGTAGCCGTGGTTATGGCGGAAATTCGCATGCTTTTTCCGCCATAGTTTTTTTTTTTGCTGTGAGGAAAAAAGAGGTTTGGTTTGACTAGGTTAGGTTAGACTAGGCTAAGTCAGGTCAGTTCGGGTCAGGTCAAGTCTGGTTGGGCTGGTCTAGGTTACGCTGCATTACGTTACTTTAGGTTACGATGCGTTAGGTTACGATACGCTGCATTTCGTTACCTTAGGTTACTGTGCGTTGGGCTATGACACATTGCCATGCATTATTGCAGGTTACGATGCATGATGTTACATTGTATTCGGATATACCCGCAAATTACATTATTCTTTATAATATCTTGCTTACTCAAAGCTCCCTTTTGGTACTATTTTGCTAACCAACTGAAAGTATGCATTTGTGGAGGAACTTCCTGGTGACATTTTCTCCTTCATATTAGTGAACACGATAGTTGAACACGTTTTTCTCAACATCCTGCCAACAACCTAAAATACACCTTTACCAAGGATATTTCTAGACCAACGAACTAAAATGTCCTTCCGTAATTGTATTATTATATCCTACACCACCCAAAGCCACTTTTTAGCATTGTGCTATTGCTACACATGCACAGCGTTATGCAGCCACAATTGCCGAAGCTGGAATCTGTTACCCGCCAACATGAAAATCTGCACCTCTGGCAGATGTGAATGACCACATAGCCTAACATTAATCAACATCGCATTTAAATATTTGCTCTTCTAACTTGGTGAACAACTTGTAACACAAGCGTACCATTATTTCTAGAATAATTACATGGAGTGATGGATGCGTTAACCTTTTGCCCAGCGGAGTGTGCAAGCCGAATAACTTTCTGCCGAAACCCAGCCTGCCGGAATCGAGTAACTTGCTATAATTGGTTCCACCCGTGGAGTGGTTGGGACTGGGCAGGGGTTGCCTTGCCAAAGGTCGTGGATTGAAGGGTTGGCGGCGCCTTTCATGGCAGTCCTAACTGGTGCGTGCTTTGTGTATATTTACACACACACACACACACACACACACACACACACACACACACACACACACACACACACACATACACACACATACACACGCACACACACACATACATGCACACACACACACACACACACACACACACACACACACACACACACACACACACACACACACACACACACACACACACACACACACACACACACACACACACACACACACACACACACACACACACACACACATATATATATATATATATATATATATATATATATATATATATATATATATATATATATATATATATATATATATATGTATATATATATATATATATATATATATATATATATATATATATATATATATATATATATATATATATATATATATATATATATTTATACGTATATATATATTTCTATATGTACAATTAAATGATATGGAACATTTTACTTTCCCCAGGTTCCGTGTCATTCTTTACTTTTGGCGAATGGTGTTTTTGTCGCTTGTTCCAAGTTTGTAATTATGTCGCGAAAGCTACACACACATTAACGCATCGAAGGCAGCTCGAAACGCACTTCAATTCTTAGCTGTAAATGTTCCAGTTCCCAGAAAGTTCTTCCGAGATCCAACTTACCTTCCTCAATCGTAAACTTTCAGAAAATTACCCAGAAGCTTTTTATGTGACAACTTGGCACGGGTTTGATTGCCTCGTCGCATAATTCCATGACACAAAAGCGTGTGAGGTTTCACACCAGCTTTCATCTTAATTTGTCCGCCGACAATTGTGAAGTGCAGATGATGATGGGCTGTTGAGTTGAAGTTGTGAAAACAGTTCACCATGTATTATTTCATCTGGGGTAGGAGAAACTAGATATTGGCAGTGGACTGTTGGAGAACATACCAGCAAACAATAATCATCAGGGGTATTGGTTCCCGGAAATATTTGTGTGTGCATAGCTTATGCTTAGCTGTGCTGTAACTACGAGCGTGACAGAATTCCATGCATGGACGAGGGGGATGAAACTACAGCTGGGGAGCTCAGCCCAACTGGTTCGGCATAACCATCCCTGCTGCATCTAAAACCAAGGCCGTATGGGGGCTGGAAGTCCTAAATAGGGGTCTCAGCCCCATCAGTGCAGTGCAGTGTAGTGCAGTGCAGTGCAGTGCAGTGCAGTGCATCTCTTCACTAGCTGACGAGAGCGCATTTGCGGTCAGATCACTTGGCTCCCATCACGGCATGGTGCCCGATTCGGCAACTGGAGCATGAGACAATCACAGTCCGCCTACATCGCAGTCCCTGGCTCGTCCAGCTCGTTCAGTTCCCCTAAAGGCGGTGTATGGGCCGGTGCAAGGCGCCTGTATGCTTGGCATTGACCAGTTTGCCATTGTATGCAGTGATGCTGAGCCTGAACAGTTGGGTAGGGGGTGGTTGGTGCTGTCAGATGGGCTGTGTATGTGCTTACTTATATATTTATTCCACAATACATGCCCTTCACGTGCAGTAGCTATTATGGCCACTGCACGTGGAGGGCTATCGTACTCCACCTTCCCCCATGCCTGTTCCAGTGAACGATCATAACATACCCTCTGGAATCGAGGTGTAATGGAGCTCCTGTCCGCCCTGTTATACAAATCGTGTAAACGACTTGGTCGTAAAGACAATAATTAAGAATAGTTCGAACCGGATTGAAACGATGTGTCCTGGAAAGATAGTTACCCCAGGAAAAGCGATCCCTGGAAAGATAGCGGTCGATTTTCTTTGCGCCGATGAGGACCACTATACCCTTGCAGAACCTTCAACCGCGCGTAAAAATTGCTACAAAGATGGAATCTAGGCGATATTTCCCACCGATTGAAGGGCCTCACCTGGAACCGTTATGATGTTTGCTTAGCATATATAGTAACGGAATAAGGTAAGTTGCGCAGTCACTTTCGGCTGCTGCGTCGTCGTGACCGTAGTTGGCGACGACCAGAACTGGGGGCCACTGCTGGCAGGCCGCGAAATGGGCGGAACTTCGTCTCATCTGGGCTACCGTGAGATAAGCTGATGCTAATCAGATTGAGATCGATAGTTCCGAACTGAAATATTGCGTGACTGTTTTGTGCGTTTATATAGTTGGGTGAAGCGGACATTGCCAGACAACGAAATAATTAGCCAATTGTTAATCCGATACGCGTAAAGCGCAGACTTTTGCTGTCCAAAAGATCCGTAGCGCCACTAAGCGATATATTTTTGAAACAGTTGATCGCTGAGTGTTGAGAAGCAGCTTCAACTGGCGTTAGCACATGGATTCCGTTTTTGTGCGATTAAATCCATCCTGGGATCTGTAGACCCTTATGCGCTGTGTGTGGTGTAGGGGTTCCATGACTTGTTTTGCGATGCTCTAGCGGTGTGTCGTGTCTTGTGTGCGTGCATCACTCAGGCGTTCATCGCAGCTGAGGCAAACTGACCGCCTGCTCTCACTAATGTGGAGCTGGCTTCATTGTCGTGTGCATGTCTGCCAATCTGTGTTGCGCACCGGGCCCTTTGTTGGGCATGATCCCTTATGCTTCACACATGTCGCATTAACCCCTGCCCGTCGGGCGAGATGTTTGCGGGAACACAGAATGGATCAGGAGGCATCTTATTGCTGGGCTACTTGACTGGCTTGTCCTATGCTAAGATTGTTGCTCTTCGACACAAGTTTCAGTATGTGCACCAAGTTGTTATCGATTTGCTGAAATATAATAGGTGCTGGGATTGTTTTTCTCGGTGAGCTGTGTTCTTCGGCCGACCAGTTCTTATCTGTCTCTGAAGTTTGCTGATAGTTGTGCGAGATAGCCGTTTCGTGTTCTAAGGTGTTTTGTCCTCGCCGCCTGAGAAGTCGAGAGCTGACGACGCTGGCTTTCGGCGATAGGCGCTTTGCTGCATCAAACGAAGGGACGGCAGGAGCGTTACCGTTGGCATGCGCTCGCAATAGACATCTGCCGTGTATTTTCTGAATCAAACACTGTGCTAAGAATATCCAGAAATGGCACTGTGCCAGTTTTTCGAGTGCTGAAAAGTAAACTTGCTTCAGGGACGGCCGCTGCCTTTGAATGGGAAATAGCTGACGTGACGCTGCAGCCCATAAATCTACACGCCCAGGCAGTCCTCTACGTACTGCACGACGAGCCTTTTCTCTTGAGCTTGATAAGATCAGACAATCAGGATTGCTTGTGTGCGCGCTCTGAAACCTTATGCAATTAGGCAGTGCGCGAATAATCTGTTCATATATGTGCTGTTCAGACCGAATATGTCTGTGACATTTTGTGTATCACGATTTGCATTACAATTGTTTCACTGACAAGGATGCTACGACACAGGCTAGTTACGTGTATGCTGAACATGATCATGATCGGCGTAAAAACTGCCGGATAGGTACTAATCCATCTGTCTAGGTAGCTCTCATATTATATTTTAGATAAGCATTAACGAGATCAAGTAGCTGGCTGATGACGTACTCTTATGAAAAGGTCGCTACGTCTACCTTATCGCCGCGTGGCGAAGCTGTTGTTCTCAGCGAACATTGGCGGTGCTATTTGGGCATAGTGTGCAAGTACAAGAGAGAACGTGGGGATTACTGCGTTTCCATGTTGTCCGACAACTTATCGCGCAGCTATTGAGTGATGATTCGCTTGGGATCTGCTTCCACGTCGGCGTGGCGTGGAGTGCTTTGATAGCGGCCAGTATGACGAGGTGATTTGCTCTATTTATTCATGGCTCTGTCCGTAGGGCTGGTTGCGGGCCGCTGCTGGCCGCAACCGACTGACGTCATATGACGTCACACCGGCAACAGCGATAGCATGTCGCCCACACTTGTTGCACATCGTGTTTATTTGCTATACATATATGCATCAGTGTAGGTGTAGGTACATGCAGTCAACAGTCGGACGAATCCACCCTGAGCTCAGCAATTAATCGGTGGGCACAAAAGAGGCTAAAAATGAACCCCTAGAGGATCTACTAATTATTCTGAAATCACGGCGTGGAACGATAGATGAGCATTATTCCGCGTACTTTGGAAGCTCAGAAATATAACTGTTAAATTTTGCTACAATTATGGGTGTCACGGTGGCCGAATGCTTCTGTAAGCAGCACATTGTGACCATCAAGTGCCGCTGCTATTGTATTATCATCGGTCTGGTTAGAATGCAGAACCGCAAGCCCCACGAGCACTATGTAGCTATCGCTTGAAGCGCTCGCGTTCCCCTACGTATGGTATTGCCTGACTGTTTGTGGTGAATACTTTTGACTTAGCTTGATGTGATTCAGCAAAGAAGAGTACAAACATGTATCAATGTTGGTGCCCGTATCGTCACCGAACTAAGGTACGGTGATGGAGTGGCTTAAATCCTCTCTGACCTACGATAACCGTGCATGGCCGGTATGATGCAAGGAAAAAAAGCCTAACATTTATGCACACCATTCTTAACGACAAAGCTTATTCGACATCAGCTTGCCAGTGGCCGCAATATCTCCTGGCGCAGTACAAGGTGGACTACTGATGGACGGCTCAATATTCCATACATGCGAACTGAATTCGCGCGAGGGTCATTTGTATGCCGAGCGGTAACTGTCCGCCACCTGAAGTGAGATAGCCACCTAATGCGTATTCTTTCAAGAAATCTGTGCTTTGCTTATATTTTGGTATCCGGTGACCAGTCGTAAGCCGCAACCTGCCTTAGTTCCTTTGAACATGTGCATTGTATGAATTCTGCCTTGTTTTTGCCCGTGATATTGGCGTTGAGAACTGAAAACTCATTTGCTTGTAGCTCCGGAATAAATTATGATGAGTTATTATTACAATGAATCATGACAATCTAAAGATTGCACGACTAGATATGGCACTGTGCATTGCTTTTATTTTAGTTTACTGATGTTAAAGCACGTTTATGCGTCCACCGACATTGAAGTCCATTAATTTCCATCGCCAGCACCACCAACCTGTCCACTCAAACTGGGCACCATTATCTTAGCTGCTGTCATCCCCACGGGCTACAGGTTTACAAGAATCATCACCTCAGGCTGGACACTCCCCATCTGCAGCAATTATTGGGAGTACGTCTACGGAAGCGAGACTCTGGGACGACGAGAAGGCACCCGCGCTCACAGAAAACAAAAACATCTGAAGAGCACGGCAATAGTTGTTGACCAATGGTGTGCTTCAAGCCGCTCAGTAACTGCATTTGGGAATGTCTTTCAAATAGATATCAGCCGAGCAACTCCACACACTGACATTGTGTTGAGCGGCACGTGACATTGTGTCAATGCCACCTTGTAGTTGACCACACGAAAGTGGAAAGATCGAAAGCATTGCGTGAGAATAAATATACGATCTTCAATATACCAGGAGGTGCTGAGTTTACATCAAAAGTAACGCTAAGGATTCTACTGGGATAAGGATAATACTCAACGTTTCGGCCAGGGGGCATCGTCAAGAGTGATATAAAAAATGTCGAGCTTAACAATTGAAAATAAAGCGCGCGGGGAAAAAGCGTGCAAAATACACGTGAATCAGTGGTGCAGACAATTCAAGAAACTCCAAAACAGAAACAAACTATGTCAAGATAGAATCCTCTGAGGAAGCCCGAGCCGATGGTTCATATACATATCGACACACACGCACACGTATATATAGACATATATCCAATATAACGCGTAATACTTAACACTCGCACGTCCGGCGGTCCGCGCCAACTTCGCATGTCCGGGGGGGGCAGATATCTGCCCCCCTAAGATCTCTGGGACTATGCTAGATAGCGACAAACAAAAAACGGTGTTGGATAGCTGGCGACGAGCTCTATCGAAAGTTTCGGTCATTTTTTTTCGCTCAGGTCAACATTCAGGTCACTGGGCCATCATAGGTAAAATTGGACCAGATCAGGTGGGATTCAGATATTGACATATCTCAGGACCTGTAACAGATAGAAACAAACGGCGAACGTTATTCGACAGTCCTTGAATTGCGCTACCAACAGTATGCGGTGTAATTTAAGGTCAGGTCAACCGAAACGCAGGTCAAGGTCATGAATTCGCCTAGGGAGTTCATGTAATGTATCAGTCGTCACGTCTTGGCGATGCGATACAAGCACAATGACGGTAATGTCAGCCTTCTAGCTCAATGCAGTGCGATAAAATGCGCAGAAATGTGTAGTGATCTCAGGTGACCTCAGAGACCTTGGTGAGGTCACTGAGCAAAAATGTCAGCGGTAACATTGAGCATAGCTTCCATCTACATGCCACAACCGTTGTGAGATCATTCCGAGCGCAAATATGTAACCAGGAAACATTTGTATATTTTACCATAGCCCTATAATGGGGAAGCCATGGCCGCGACCTGACCTAAGGTCAATGCTACGAAAAAACGATATACATATTATTGTCCCTGATGAGATCATGACATGCTATAAGTTTGAAGTCAATCGCCAACTGTTGTGGAAGTTATGCCACCTAGAACTACGAGTGTAGTTGGGTCACTTCGCCTGACCTGGTGACCTGACCTGAGATCACCCAGGATTAAGAATGTATGAGGATGTGTGGAAAAGACCAATGAACAGCTATGCGAGGGTTGGCCTTGCTAACCCGATTAATTTGGCGGCAAATGAAGAAACACCTGCGGGGTGGGGCAGATATCTGCCCCCCGCCCGGACGTGCTCGGGTTGAAATATAATTTATGTTGATGTAATTTTATATGATATACCAAGACGTCCTTTGCATGTTTAGTTGCGGCCGTAGATTACGTATGTGTAGAGATTCAAGGACCTTCAGATCAGCGTTGTCCCTGGCTGTTGCTAGAATTTCTACTTTGAAGTTTGTGTTAGTATCACTGTGTTCCATGTTAGAATATTTGTCGTTCATGTGTTCGCCTAAAGGTGTGTATGCTCTCCCAAGTGCTCATTGTACCTATCCCTGATAATACGTTTGGTTTCACCGACATAAAATATTCCAAGACAGCGGTTGCACGTTATTTTATAAACTACGTTTTTCCGCGTGCCTTTGAGCTCGCTGGTACAGGTATGACACGTTCTTCTACCAGCAGGGCATGACGTCATTTCCATGGCTGAGCGGACCAGGTAAGATTTCAGCGTAGGTCCGCTAGTCCAGGCTACCCTAACATGGTTTAGATGAGACGAACGCATGACTGCATTTACCTGCCGACATAGTTGGTCATCGACAAAAGGAAGTATCATGTAAACATAGCTGGGATTGCTACCCGCTCGATGCCGACGTTGCCCACTTATCCTACTCCTGTGGTGAGGGTGTACAGCACGGGCGGCGGAGTGTACCCGGTGTGCTGGGTGTCCGTTTTCCAAGAAAAGAGTTGCCATCTTCGCAAGGCTCCGCTCGCACGAAATAGTGTCGAAGGAGACTCGTGCTGCTCTCCTCATTTGGGATGTTAAAACGGCCTTTTTAGTGGCCATCGGATGGGCCGAATCATAGTGCAATATGATGAGGGCTGCCGTTGGTTTAAAGTACAGTTCGGTGGTGTAGCTCCCATCAGCCTGAACTACAAACAACGCATCAAGGAAAGAAATCGAAGTGCTATGACCAGTGTGTTCTATTGTGAACTTGATGCTGGAGTGTTGTTGGTTAATTTCTGCAAAGAAGTCGAGCACAGAGGCCAAGCTATGTGCCAAACACCAACAAACATCGTTTATATACCTCGTTTATATAGAAGATCGACTCAAGGCGGCGATCTTCTTAGCTTCGTATGATTTGAAGCCAGCTCTCTACATGAGGTATATAGACGATATTTTTGGTGTTTGAAAACGGACATCGGGTACACTCGGCCGCCCGTGCTGTACACCTTCACCACAGGAGTAGGATAAGTTGGCAACATCGGCATCGAGCGGGTAGCAATCCCAGCTATGCTTACATGAGACTTCCTTTTGTCGATGACCAACTATGCCGACAGGTAAATGCAACCATCCGTTCTTCTCATCTAAACCATGTTAGGGTAGCCTGGACTAGCGAACCTACGCTGAAATCTTACCTGGTCCGCTCGGCCATGGAAATGCCGTCATGCCCTGCTGGTAGAAGAACGTGTCATACCTGTATCAACGGACTCAATGGTAGATGCACGCGGAAAAACGTGGTTTACAAAATGACGTGCAACCGCTGTCTTGGAATATTTTATGTCGGTGAAACCAAAAGTAGTATCAGGGATAGGTACAATGAGCTCTTGGGAGATGCCAGACTTCGGAGGGCATACACACCTTTAGGCGAACACATGATCGACAAACATTCTAACATGGAACACAGCGACACTAACATAAACTTCAAAGTAGGAATTCTAGCAACAGCCAGGGACAACACTGATCTGAAGGTCCTCGAATATCTACACATACGTAATCTACGGCAGCAACTAAACACGCAAACGACGTCTTGGTATATCACATAAAATTACATAAACATAAATGATACTTTATGTATTACGCTTTATATTGGATATATGTCCATATATGTGCGTGTGTCTGTGTCGATACACATATGGCCATCGGCTCGGGCTTCCTCAGAGGATTCTATCTTGACATAGTTTGTTTCTGTTTTGAAGTTTCTTGAAGTGTCTGCACCACTGAGGATGCTTTTATGTGATTCACGTGTATTTTTGCACGTTTTTTTCCCGCGTGCTTTTTTCAGTCGTTAGCCTTGACACTTTTTATATCACTCCTGACGATGGCCCCTGGCCGAAACGTTGAGTAATACAGTAAAATCCTTAACGTTACTTTTTATGTAAACTCAGCACCTCCTGGTATATTGAAGGTCGTATATTTCTTCTTACGCAATGTCTAAAATCCAGGAGCATTTAAGAGCTCCTGGATGTATTAAACATAAAATCCAGGAACATTTAAGAACTTCGTTGTATTAAACAAAGATCCAAAGCAGCTGCAGGAAGACCAGAAGCGGAGGGAAATAGGTCTGGTGCATCTGAATCTCCACTACCGGTCTTGTGTTTTGACTAAGAAAGGACTTTCATTTGCTATCGCACAGAAGTAGTTATCGCGGCAGTTAAACAGCTGGTTCAGTAACAACATGCAGTTCACGCCTCCGAATGAACACAACGTTGTTGTTGCTGAACCGGGTGAGGGAGATCTTGCCCACTTTACCTCGCCTTCTAAGAAGGCAAACGACATTCGAGGGGTCTGCAATCGGTCGTAGCTGAGATTAGTGGCGTAATAACTGTCACGAGGCCCGATGGGCCAGCTGTCAACACAGGAATAACCGATGGTGTGATCCTCTCGCCTGAACTATGCAGTGGTGCAGGTCGTATGCGTCGGGGGAGGAGGACGGTGGGTAGCAGCGTCTCGCAGATTTAAATGAGCTTAACATTGAGCATGCTGAAGTTGCATGGACATAACTGACTGCAAGATGGTTCGAGTCACTTCACGAACTTCCGAGTCGCAAACGGTGGTCGAGTCGTTTTGCGCGCCCACGTGTATTCCAGACTGGCAGGGTCAGCTGACAACTGGTCCGATAAAGTCGGGGACGAGCTACCGGTGTGGCCGTGTCCGTGCATTGACGGCACGTTAAACTTTTGTTACGTTTTGCTTATTGTTGCCACATGATTCAACTTGCGCAATATTTGACGTGATGGAATGATTCGTATGGGCGTTCGCTGCGAAAATTCGAATAATTAAATTCCATCATTAGGTCTTTACTTCCCACATTTTCTGGTGGTTAACCCGCGCCGTCTCGGGGTCTTCAACCGCCCCCCCCCCCCTCAAGGTTTTCCACGGATAGTAAAAGAATGGCGCGTGTCAGCGCGCCGTTCTTTTCTATAGGTCCTTTCTTATGGATCTATGGAAAATAATTCCTATGGAACTTTTCTTTCAAATGAAGTGTTTACTCTTGTCGGTCTCCTCCATCCTGGCTGTCTACTTACCTTTTTGAGTGAATCCTCTTGCGCTTGTGGCCTCCTTTTATTTCTTAGGGGCTATTTCTTGCAAATTATATGCCTCCTCTCGCGACTTAGGGGTCTCGTCTCATTTACTGGAGCCTCTTTACCGGGTTTTGGATGTCTCCTCGTGTGTACTACCCACCACGATATTCAATGGTCATCCTCTCTCATTTTGTGGGCCCTCCTTTTGTATCCTGGATTTTGTGAGCCCTTCTCTCCTATTTCAGGGGCCTCCTAGTTCATCATGGGGTCTCATTTCCAATCTTGTGTCACCCTCTTCAGGATGAGATTCTTCCTGCCACGTCTCTGGATGATCCTTTTTTCTATCTTGGTGGAACCTTACCCGTTTTAAAGCCTGTTTTTGTGTCTTCGAAACCTCATTCCATATCCCCTGGCTTTCTCTTCTGTATTAGGTCCTCTAATTTCCCGGCCCTGCTTGTACATAGGGGCCTCCTTTGTAATCTTGGAGGCCTCCGTGACAATTTTTGGCACTCCATTTACTTCTGGGACCTCCTATCCTCTTCTAGGTGACTCCTTTCACGTTTTAGAGGCCTCCTCATTTGTGTTTGGAGCCTTATTATCCTCTTATCAGGGTGCTTTTACGTCCCAGTCCAAAATCGTCTCTCGGGTCTTCCTGTTCCGAAATATGAGCCTCATCTGGCTGGTCTCAGTGGCCTTCTCACGTTCATGTGGACACCTTCTGGCCAATCTTTGGATCCCCTCTTGAGTCCGGAGAAATATCTTCTATCCTTGGCCGTCTTTTGCTATTGCAGGGGACTCTTGTTCCATTTTGGGGGCCTCGTTTTCCAAATTAAGAATATATTGTCACCGATCAGAAACCTTCTTGTCTAATCTGGGTGGCTTCTTGCCCGTCTCGGTGGCATCCTTTTCATCCTGTGGACCTCCTCCCAATCTCTGTCCTTCGTCCCTCATAGGTACCTGATTATATTTCCTGAGGGTCCTTGTTGCCAGCCTTGTGGCCTCCTTGACAGCCTGATCCCGTCGGCCTCCTTGCTCACCATTTTTCCTGTGCATTTCCGGATAGGGCCCTCCTCAAATTTCAGACGGGCGGCACCCAGTCTGACGGCAAGGGGCGCCTGCCCCAGCTGCCACCAGTGGCGACGCCTATGCACCAGCCGATACTCATGAGCCATGCTCTAGGAAAGGGCGTAATTTTGCTTCTCAAAATACATGGAACAAGCATTGATCATCCCGAGTCAATATACAAAGTTTCATGTTCTTTGTCTCCAATTGTCTTTGCGGATGATGATTGATAACTGTGGTCATTGCCACGACAGCTGGCATGGTCTTGTATTGCGAGTTGTATTGTCGGTGCATATTTTTCGCAACGTCCATAACATAAAAAGGCAATATGCAACTACCAAACAGTATTTTTGTTCGGGTAAAAATCGAACAACGGTTTTCAGTTTTTCAGGAACAAGCACCGCCGTGTTATTTTTTACAGCCAACTACTTCAATTTGTAACTTTTATTTTGCATAGTTCCGCTTTGGAGACAAACTGAAGATTTGAGCATTGGCTGAGGACACTCCAGCAACTTTTACTACTTCTGGCTGTATGAGGCCCAGCGTTGAACTGGTTGCGACCTTTGCTGAAGTTGCGCAAATTAACAGATGAATTCAGAGCTGATTCCGACTGAAAACTCTGGCAAAAGGTTCAATGCGTGGCTTGACTACCACGAACTTTATGACTGGTCATCAAAATTCACGCTGCACGCGAGACGCCTACTCAGACCGACACCGTGGGCTCCCGCGGCTGCGACACTGGATGCTGTGTCTAAAAATTAATGTAAAGGAGTACAACACTACGGCCGCGCGCTCTGTCTGGGAAGAAGCGCTAGAACTGGCCCGACTCTGGGGCGGCGGGGCGTGCATGTTTCGCTACGATCATTGCGTGCAATGCACCACCTGGTTTTTGTGTAGATTGACTTTGCTTTGTCGTCAAGTGCACCTTGCAGCAGCTAGTGGTCTGTCTGAATGGTGTTAATAACCTGCTGGCCGATAGAAACGAAAGGTAACTGCGAATTTTTACGTTTAGTGCACGGTTTCTTGGTATTGTTGAATTCATGACAATGTCGTGTCGCTCTGCCTCTAGCTCTCCCAGCCGACCGATTGGTGGCGTTAGTTTCGCCTTCCGACGGCCGGCGATTAACCCTTCTGTCAGATCCTCACACCCCGTCTCGAGGTGGTCGATAGAGACCCCCATATAATCTCAAAACTAAACGTTGCACGAAAACGAAGCAGTTGTCGAAAAGCGCTCGACGAGTAGGGCCAGGCACCATCCGCCAAAATCCTTCTCCCACAAAAGTGACGTCACTAGGGACCCTAGAGTTTCACGAATTACATTATGTTTGTGGCTCTTGGGGTTCATTTTGAGGGAGGTTTGAAAAAAAATTGTTTGGAATCAGAGAAGGAAAGCGAAATTGGCCAGGGCCATAACATCTTGGCAACGCAAAAATCTTCCTTCTTATTTCAAAATTTTTAGTTTTCAAATTTCCTTTAATTTTCCTTTTCTAATTGGTAGAGCTGACCGAAAAACGTTGCTCCAAGTAAACTTGCACCACTTAAAAAATGCTTACTTCAGCCAGAATCTTCGATTTTAACTCTAGCAGGCAAATATGCAAAATTAATAAGTAATGAAAACGGAAAAAATGGAAAATTTCGCCGGTGCGTTTTGTTGCATCCCTAAAGATAAACAAACGCTGAAAGTTTCATTCAAATATCTTCATCCGTTAAAGCGTGACGACCGAATGCACGTTTTTGGAGGTGACCTCACTTGACCTTAACTTACTCATTGACCCTAGATGATGGGACTTTACAATTTTGACACCACATGCCAAATTCATCTGGAAAAGGGCATGCTAAAATTCGACGCGCTGCCACGCGCCGTTCTTTCACTGTCTGCGGAAAACCTTACGGAGGGTTCGACAACGACCCTCCTCGAGACGGCGTGGGCTATGTCCGCGCTTGATGTGTAACGTGATATTCGCGCCTTAGCTCCACTTTAACAGCTATTCCGTTCTATATGCACGTGCATGGACATCAAATGGTGTTTGCGATCAACAAGAGTAAATGTTACCCAATTATGCACAATTTTAGCAGTGTAGAACACAAACCCAGCTCCAAATAGTTCTGATCACTTTTCCAAATGTTTAGCATCCTGACTTCCCCATCACAACAAAATATATTTTGACATCCCACGATGCAGATCCGACCAGTAGAATTCGCTTGAGCAATTCATATCTGAAGTCGATCCAGTATATTCCGAGATCTTAGAGGGCAGGGGGGGTGAAATGCGTCCCCTTTACCGATTAGGTCTAACAGAACCCTACCGTTGTAAAGTTAACGTTTCAAATGCGAAAATCTGCCGGTAACTTTAGCATTGGAGGCCCATCAAAGTTCAGAACTGTTTTCGCGCGCGACAGGTTCGTCGGCGGCAGACGGGTGGTGCGCCGAATGGCAAATGAGTTCGATAATATAGTTGCACAAGACAAATCTCAAAGTAATAGCATTTGCATATCAGTGCAAGTGACAGTGCGATGCAAATCTGGAAACCGGCCAACTTTAATCAATGAAATTCGCGTAGCATTTTATGAAGATGAGTCGCATCACTTGGAACTGTATTCTTCGCGGATACATTAGTGAGCATCGAGGTACGCTTGTCGCAGATGCGTCTTTCAGAAAATAATGAGTTAAGTACTTTCTTGAAAGACATTAGTAATCCACCAGTTTTCTCAATTTTACTTGAGATTTATCGATGCCCGCCCTACCACTGCGTATGACGAGCACCGAGTAACAAATGTCCTAGAAAGTTATCAGGTCGCAAGAGCTGCCTACTTCGCTACCGTTGGCGATGATACACACACTTTCAGTCCTTGTGTTTTGAATAATGCAATTCCATGCAGAGCTATCAGTCCACCATGCGTGTTTGTTTACGGTCGGTACTACAAACAGCGCCGAACGCCTAATAAAGCCAACATTTGACGTATATGAATGACGTCAAAATAGTATTAGCACCGTGAGGCGTTTGGCCGCTGCGACACGAATCATGCGGGTCAGCATACGGGCTCAGTTTCTGGTAGGACCGTCCTCGAGAAATCTGGGAATTCGTGGCTGAATAATATGGTCGCACCCAATGTGTTTGTATATATATATTTTTTTTTTTTTTTTTTTTTTTTTTTTTTTTTGTGTGTGTGTGTGTGTGTGTGTGTGTGTGTGTGTCGTGTTTGACCAGTCTGTTACTGTGCGTGTGCCTCAGTGGGGGTTAGAGGTAGAACCAGGTTGGGCAAGGAGTATCGAGCTGAAGATAGTAGACGAGGCAGGAATACTAGTACAGCTGACTTAAGGAGAGTCGCCCGTAAGCGTACGCCCGACGTGGTTTCAACCCCAAAGGTCGGCAACTGCAGTGAACTGGCTCGGCAGACACAATCTGTGCTCGAGCACGTGTATGATTCAGCAAAGAGCATATGAGCATATGAGTCTCAACAAAATCTATTAACGTCCTGTCGCTATTTAGCTGCCTACCTGCAAGCACAGAGCAGTCTCAACACTAATTTGCCGAGTCTTCTTTTGCTTCAACGCAAATTTTGTGTAGTATTTGCATTTGGGGTTAGCTCTATCTCTTAGCAATATTATCAGACCTTAATCGCAGACCAAAGCGCAAAATGTCAATCCCGGATCACTGAGCTGCACCGGCTTCAATACGAGCACGCTCATACCACGATCGACAAACCATCGAGTTCACTAATGCTACTGGTTTTGCAGTCTAAATTATCGAAAATTAAACGCGTTGTGCCAACCAAATATTTAGGCCATGGTTACAACATAGTCAAAATTGGTAGGTGCCGTAATTGCGTTCATTCAATAACGATATGAAGGTAAGATCTGACATATAAAAACGCTTCCACGTTGAACATGCTGTCCTTATGGAAATTTCCGACCATGCACATTTCTTGAATCTAAGGCGACAGATGAATTTTCCACACCAGGTAAAATGCATCATTGCTTCGGAGCATAGCACAACATAACCTCGTTTTGGAACATGACGAGGGGTGGCAGCCACGAGCTGTTGAGATTGGGATAGGCCTTATCAGCACTAGTGATAACCAACCTGCTATTAATGCAAGCGTTGGCAAGCTTAAAAGTATTGTATTGTTTTTGTTTCAAGGTTTCACAAACTATGTGGTCCATGTGCGGTCGGCGTGTTGGACAAGTTATGGATAGATGCCCATCGTGTTCCGAGGACCTAATCATATTCATCTTTATCGTCTAGATTCCCCAATTCCGAACAGCACAAAAGACCAGAAGGAAGAGCTGGTTTGTAGTTCCGTAGGGGGCCGTCGATCGCATGGGCGTCGTCCTGGCGTGGAACAGCCAACTAGGCACACACGCTTGGGAAAACAAGTTTAAAAAGAAATTAAATTAACAAGGTGCCCCTGACCTGGTAAACATGCCGCAGGAGACAGATCAGGCCATCAGAAAATGCGGCCACAACTGGCCAAGCCGGGTGACTCCAGCAGCCCGTGCGGTTCCGCCGGTAAGGCTCTGGCCATGAGCGTCAGCATCCATCTGACGGCGCGACAGTACAAGGTGGTGCGCAGGACGGCAGACTAGGCGACCGGGTCAGAAACGTCCCCCCTCCCCCTCACTGTGCCCATGTCCATGCCTCCAAACATGGGCCTTCGCGGCGACTGCCGAGGTGCGGCTCCGTCCCAAAACAGAGATCACTCTGCTCTACTGTTCCACTCGCCTGGTGTCTCCCGACTCTCTTCGTCACGGCCTGGCGGCGATGCTCTCCCGGATGCCCGACTTCGAATGCGTTCTTCACGTGGCGTGCCGTCTGCCGGCGTTAAGACATGGAAGGTCAGAGCGGAGAACAGGGCGGCGGTGGCAGAGCGGAAACGGAAAGTCTAACGCCACTTCCGCGAGATGAGCTTGGTGTTCGATCAGCCGAGATCTGAGAGGCCGTGACGATAACCGACGGAAATCCCGCCAGGCGAGCCTCTCGGGCACGGGAAATCCGGGACAGACAACAGGTGTCTACTCGCCGTTCCTGGATGGGTTTTCAGTCATCCTGTTCGTTCTTTCCTGCTTCGAGCCGATAAGCCCGGAGCTGAGTTCGAACTGGGACAAAATTGCCTATCTCGACTCGATCCATTCCGGTGGCCATGAAGCCTTATCCTTATTCTGATATTTCCAGTCTTAAATTCTTAAATGGATACAGCCCGTGCCAAGTCCAGCCATAACATGTGATATATTTATGGCAAGTTCATGATGTCATGGGAAATTATATCTGGACGTGTAGACTACCACCTCTGGCTTTATAGCCTGACTCAGCGACCTTAGCAGATCATTCGCTAATAGTATTAGCTGGATAAATCCGAAATTCCATCTCATCATTTTCATAAACACATTTCTAGCATTTGAAGCACGCAAGCAACCAGAGGAGTACGTACATGTGATAGGTGGGCAGATTAGGTAGACCCTACTCAATACCTATCGTTTGCCAATAGCATCAGAGCAAATAGCCTACCAGGTGAAGCTGTCACACATTGCTTTACTAGTGAGGAAATTGCATCAAATTTAACATTATCTAACTATAATAATATATGCAACCACCATGCTGTAAGCAGTTCTTACATACATTGACTTTTCATCGGCAAGATATGCTAAGATATCGTCCAGGCGGTCATCACCATCCCCCTGAGAGCAGGACACCCGCATCATAATTGCCGAGGATGCTACTAGCTAATCAGCTACACTAGCTGATCTAGAGCTTAACTGACCCTAACCCAGCCTACACTGCTTACTTCTACCCTGCCACGGGCATGTTTCGTGTCTTTGTGCATCGTTTTACTGGCACTGATTGTTTGCAGTCAGATGAGCGGCGACGATTGCTTGGGCGATGCCTTCTGCCCATACATCGCCATCCTACCTATCTCCCTATTGCTTGACACACCTAAGTGACCTAGTGACTTGGACACATAACATATGCAATGCACACACTAGGTGAAGCTGTCGGAAAGAAAAAAATATTATAACTGTGATCTATCCTGAAGAGTAATTCTGTTTGCTCAATGCTGATGGCATGCAGGCAAAAAATCAAACACCTGGAAATGCCCATTCACACTGTCTGGTCCTGAATATTTATCATCCAAAGCATTATCCTTTCCAGGAAATGGGCATATATACTTAACTAACAATTGGCATTAAATTTAATAAATAATGACGCGAAAACCTTCGAAGTGCATTCAAATCTCGAGGTCCGCTTGCTGGTCATTCCCGTTCAGATATATGTGTGATGAATATTGGAGACCCATGCATATATATATATATATATATATATATATATATATATATATATATATATATATATATATATATATATATATATATATATATATATATATATATATATATATATATCTATATATATATAAATATATATATATATATATATAAATATATATATATATATATATATATATATATATATATATATATATATATATATATATATATATATATGTATATATATGTATATATATTCATAGATGGTACCAATTTGATTAGGTACTGGATCGTGAATCTGGACCACAATCCTAGCCAGGTTTTCGGCGGGTTTTTGTTCCCTCTCACAGGTCCTGCAGCGGGCTAAAGCCAGAAAACCGGACATAATTATTGGCATCAATTAGCAGCAGCACATAGGTGCAGTTCTGACAACAGTTGCAATCGCAACATAGATTTTGTTCTTAATGTTGTTGACATCAGAGGAGCTAATCGTGTAAACACCTGCAGCCATCGATCAGCTGATCGATGGCTGTAGAAACTCCACTCATCTCTGCGCGACCTGGATGGGATAAAATTGCTGCTGTAGACGATACCCTCATCATTTGTGTCGACCAGGGCGTATCTTGCTCTCAGAGTGCTGCGTTTCTCTTCAGGCGGTACCGGCTGGTGTGTACTGTGTACCTTTCATCTGTGCCGATTTGTGTGTGTCCCATATGCCTACCGTCGGCACCTGCTGGTGAGTACTGTATACTCGCTGTTGGTACCGGCTGGTGCTGTACTATATACTCGCTGTTGGTACCGGCTGGTGCTGTACTGTATACTCGCTGTTGGTACCGGCTGGTGCTGTACTGTATACTCGCTGTTGGTACCGGCTGGTGCTGTACTGTATACTCGCTGTTGGTACTTGCTGGTGTGTACTGTATACTCGCTGTTGGTATCGGCTGGTGTGTACTGCATGCCCGCGGTCGGTACCGGTTAGTGTATAATGCATACCCACCGTTGTCGATACCTATTAGAGTGTACAGTGGTGGCGCTGTCAGTCCAGGTTGGTGCGTTCTGAATACCCGCTATTGGTACCGGGGGGTGTGTACTGTATGCCCATGGTTGGCACTGGATCGTGTGCCATATATCCGCCATTGGCAGCTACCTCCTTGGTATCGGCGCCATCTGCCAAGTGCGACCTAAAAATGCTGGCGATTCTTGTTTCGGCACCAGTCGTGTTTACTGAGAAATGGAGAGCTACTTTTACCTGGCAGAGAAAATAGCTGTTATCGAGGAACGTGCCGAAAGCCAACACTAACAGATACCCACGCAATCCGGGCCGGGCCTGGCTTCCGGCTTTGGATGCGATTACTGTCGTCACGCTGTTGGTCTGACGCTGTTGCCACGACGTTAGTGCCCTGGCGTTACTGGCACCACAATGGTTCCCTGACATTATTGGCACCACATAAGTGACCTGACATTACTGCAGTGATAAATTATTCATGAAATAGGGTGGAAAATACCACCTTCTGAACACTCAATCGACATCTCTTTCCGAGGGGTAACGACATCCTGCTCCGTGATGCGTGCTTATGAAGTATTTGTGTCTCCTTTCTAACAGAATGTCGTTTCTAAGCATTATGTCCATGCTCTCGATAAGAAATGTTGGTACACGAATATTTCGCAACGCAATTTCAGGTAATAGTAGTACCTAAAATGTGATCTGGCATACACTACCAGTTTACAACATAGGCATTATTCTCCCTATCTCGAATATAGCTCTTCAAAACTATGTATCCCGAAACAAGTCATGAAGGTACAGTCGTAAGTACATTACATACAACAATTCCTCAAATTTGAGTCTGAAAGACATCAAAAACATATTAAATGATACTAATTCCATGGCAAATTTCGACATCCTACTATGCTCGTTTCAACATCTCACACCTAACGAAAAACCATTATTTTAACCTTGCATTACTGACACCTCACTCGAGTCAGGGCATTGGTGACATTATGCTAGTGCCCTGACATTGACACCCTACTAGCACCGTGACATATCTGACACTATTATGGTGGCGTGACGTTACTGACACTATTCTGGTGCCGTGACATATCTGACACTATTCCGGTGCCGTGACATTACAGACACCCTGTTAGCGCCATGAAATTACTGGCACTATTTTAGGACCGTGACATTACTGACACTATTTTGGTGGCGTGACTTAACTGACACTATTTTGGTGGCGTGACTTTACTGACACTATTCAGGTGGCGTGACATTATTGACACAATTGTGGTGGCGTGACATTATTGACACCCTGCTAGAGCCATGCAATTACTTACACTATTCTAGTACCGAGATATTACTGACACTACTATAGTGCTGTGACATTACTGACATCATTCTGGTGCGGTGACATTACCGACATTATTCTAGTCTCGTGAAATTACTGACACTATTATGATACTGTTACATTGATGACACTATTATGGTGCCGTGACATTATTGACACTATTGTGGTGGCGTGACATTACTGACACTGTTGTGGTGCCGTTACATTACTGACACTGTTGTGGTGCCGTTACATTACTGACACTGTTGTGGTGCCGTTACATTACTGACACTGTTGTGGTGCCGTTACATTACTGGCACTATTGTGGTGGCGTGACATTGCTGACACTATTGTGGTGCCGTTACATTACTGACACTGCTGTGGTGCCGTTACATTACTGACACTATTGTGGTGGTGTGACATTCCTGGAAGCACCGCGGATGATGCTGCCCCGTGAGGAATTGAACCGACGCTCAGCCGCCAAGCTGTTTGTCATGCAGAGTCGACGTGCCAGCTCCACAAACCCGACGGCGTCGGCATTTGTCGGCGGCGGTGTCGGCCTACAGCACCAGCCAGCGCCGACGACGTGCTTACACAATGGACGGCTGCTCGGAGCGAGGACTGGGGCCGGTCAGGAGACCTGCTGGGTATTCACGTTACCAGAACTGAGGCCGGTCAGGAGACATGCCGAGTGTCCTCGTAACCAGAACTGGGGCCGGTCAGAAGACCTGCTGGGTATTCACGTAGCCAGAACTGGGGCCGGTCAGGAGACATGCCGAGTGTCCACGTAACCCTGCAGAACTGTCAGGAGACCTGCCGAGTGTTCACGTAACAAGAACTGGGGCCGGTCAGGAGACATGCTGGGTGTCCTCGTAGCCAGAGCTGGGGTCGGTCAGAAGACCTGCCGAGTGTCCTGGTAACCAGAGCTGGGGTCGGTCAGGAGATCTGCCGAGTGTCCACGTAGCCAGAGCTGGGACCGGTCAGGAGACCTGCTAAACGTACTCGTAACCAGAACTGGGACCCCCCAGGGGACCTGTTGGGTGCCCACAAATGACATCAATGAATGCAATGCCATTGGTTTCACCGAAAGCAACTTTCGCTCACGCGGAATATTTTTTTACAAACAGCAATTCGTTTTATGTGATTGGAAGTGTACGACATATGTCAGTGCAGAGCTTTGCCAGATATTTGAAATTATTGGTTCAAGTTATGGATCAAATGTCTGTGATTCACAAGCAAGCATAGCGCAAGTTATCCGCAATGGAATCCCGCGCAGTTTGCAACAGAGTGGACAAATTTCTTCCGCACGAACAGCTCGGGACAAATCGGCTTTGCTTGTCTGCAAGGACTGGTTCGACGTGGGCGAATAAAGCATCTCGGACGCATTTGTCCCGACTTGGCGATGCATAGGATGAGATGAAACTAAAGGGTTCTGTTTCTGATCGTTTTTTTGTGGGCACTGCATTAAATATATATGGGGGTTTTTCACTTCGCTTTTGGGACTGGTCTCCACATTGCCGTATTATTAGTGCGCTCAAGCTGCCCATAGTCCCAGGTTTGATGAATACGTCCATAAAGTCCGCGGTGATGTCTGCTTCACCGATGAGAACATTTTCCAAGATGGTGAGGTCATGCGGCTACGCCTGTGGAAAGTGTAGGAGATCCGGACTTGCAATTGTTTTTGCCAAAGTCTGGTTCAACAATTCAGTTCGCTCAGAGTCCCATCATCATCACGAGCATCCTCAACAAGAGCTAGCAGTTGGCTTCTCACCCCTCTAATTCTCTTCTTAGATGACCAAATCCCTCTCATATTTGCGTTATATTCTCAATATATATCCTTTAAATTCTCTCGCTATGTAGAGTACCCACTTATTTCCTTAATCCAAATACGCTTCGCACTAAATTCACTCGCACTTTCTAAATGATCATGTATTTTCAAATGATGAAAGCGTATTCTTTCTTTTCAAGAGTTTGCCCAAGAGAGGTGCCCATACACGGAGGACAACGACGATAAAACTCCTTTCAGTATACCATGAATGACCGCTTCCAGCATGCTATAGATGACCGCTTCCAGTACGTCATGGATGACTGCTTCCAGTATGTAATAAATCCTGTAATAAAGCATCGTGCTATTAACCCGTCCCGTCTCGGGTGGGTCTTCAACGACCCCCCCAACCTCTGATTTTTCGCGGATACTGAACGAACGGCGCGCAGCAGCGCGCCAAAATTTGGTATACCTTTTCCCACATCAATTTGACATGCTGTTTCAAAATTTTGAAGTCAGATCATCTAGGGTCAATGAGCTAGTCAAGGTCAAGTGAGGTCACCTCCAAACAAGTTTAACCAGTCATCACGCGTTAACGGATACAGATAGTTTAATGAAACCTTCAGCGTTTTCTTATCATTAGGGATGCAACACAACGTACGAGTGGAATTTGCCATTTTTTCGTTTTTGACTACTTATTATTTTTGCATATTGGCCCATTATAGTTCAAATAGAAGAGTCTGGCTAAAGTAAGCATTTTTATGAGGGTACGTTTACTTCCAAGCACGTTTCTGGGTCTGCTCTATCCATTAGAAAAGGAAAATTAAAGAAAACTTTAAAAATCAAATTTTGAAATTTATAAAAATGGATAGTCGGAGGCCAAGAAAATGTATGGCCCTGATCGATTTCGCTGCCCTTTTCTGATTCCAAGTATTTTTATCAAATATCCCCAAAATGAGCTTCCCAGGGCCAAAAACATAATGTAAGTCGGCAAAAGTCGTGAAAATCTAGCCCCCCTAGTGACGTCACTTTTGGGTAGAAATTGTTGTGGGGTGGATCCAGACCCTATTCTTCGAGCGCTTTCCGATGACACCTCTTTCGTTTTCGTGCGACACTTAGTTTGGATTTTAGAGGGGGTTACTATCCACCCCCCTCGAGACGGGGTGCAAGGAACTGACCGGAGGGACGAAGCGGGTTAATGAAAAAATGATCCATATTTCATGATGCCAATTATAGGGCGCTACACGTTAGGTATGTTCATTTTGCCAAAAGCGTGAAAAGTTAGTCCTTCGAATTGTTTATCCCATCATTTAATGATGTGGGAACGCATTAGCAGGAACATTTTATCATTCTGATTTTTCCAGAGGTCGAGGTCTTAACACGCGCATGTCCAGGGGGGGGGGGGCAGATACCTGCCCCCTGCAGTTTTTTCCTAATTGGCCGCCATACTAATCGAGTTAGCAACGCCACATCTTGTATAGCTGCTCATTAGTCTTTTCAGCATGTCCTCATACATGTTTAACCCTGGGTCATCTTAGGTCAGGTCACCAGGTCAGGCGAAGTGACCCAACTACACTCGGAGTTCTAGGTGGCATAACTTCCACAATAAGTGAGCGATTAATTTCAAAACTTATAACACGTCATGATTTCATCAAGGACCATAATATGTATATCGTTTTTTCGTTGCATTGACCTTAGGTCAGGTCGCGGTCATGGCTTCCTCATTATAGGGCTATGGTAAAATATACAAATGTTCCTGGTTACATATTTGCTCTCGGAATGATCTCACAACGGTTGTGGCATGTAGTTGGAAGCTATGCTCAATGTTACTGCTGACATTTTTGTCCAGTGACCTCACCAGGGTCATCTGAGGCCACCTGAGATCACTACACATTTCTGCGCATTATATCGTACTGCATTAAGCTAGAAGGCTGAAATCACCGTCAGTGTGCTTGTATCGCCAAGACGTGTCGATTGATACATTACATGCTTTCACTAGGCTACGTCATGACGTTGACCTGAGGTCATAGTTTCGGTTGACCTGACCTTAAATCACAGCGTCTATTGTCGATAGCACATTTCAAGGACTGTCGAATGGCGTTCACCGTTTTCTTCTATCTGTTACAAGTCCTGAGATATGTGTCAATATTTGAGAGTCCCACCCGATCTGGTCGAATTTTACCTATGATGGCCAGTAACCTGAATATTGAGTTGAGCGAAAAAATGACCAAAACACTTTCGATAGAGCCTGTCACCAGCTATCCAACACCGTTTTCCGTTTGTCACTAGCTAGCATAGTTCTAGAGATCTTAGGGGGCGGACATCTCCCCCCGGACATGCGACGTTGGCGCGGACCGCCGGACGTGCGAGTGTTAACATTTCATATTTTATTATACAATTTGGTCTGTCTCAGTATCCCGAGAAATAATAAAGAGAACATATACTTAAATCGCGTTTCTATTAATTGTATCGACATGCCAAGTACTTTACAAGTACAATTAAGTGAGGTGGGACACATAGGCTGATATATATTTTTGTTCTAAAACCAATTGTATTGGGCTTCCTGGGAAGCACAGTTCGTTTATGATCACGCGCAGTCGTGCGCGAAACATGCGGTTTAACAGCTATTGATATTGCAAGTGTACCGACGAGTTCAAAGTGATCGCTAGTAAATATGCCGCGATGCATAATGGCCTCCAAACTAGAATGCCCGGAAAAAAGATGAAATTTTGACTGATTCTAGCCTGTTGAACCGCGTGCCATTTCAAGCCTGTTACGTTGTGCCCATGCAGCAAACAACGGGCGGACTGATGCTTACGCTCACCGACAGCTGTCTGGGGGTGGGGGGCAATCTATAGCAGTAACCGTGGCGACTGCACTGGTGCACGTTACCACCACCAGGGTTTCAGCTTCTGCACTGTGCAGCTGCTCGCGTTTGTCCCACTTGAGCGCACCACTCACGCGTTTGTCCCACTTGAACGCACGAGCAACAGGTCCAGCGCGCGCGTGCCGACCGCGACGACCTCAGCCGTGACCTGGTGGCGCCGGTCGCGACGATGTCGCCGCAGGCGAGTTGTCCAGTCGTGCTCCGTCCATGTCACGGCGTTAACTCTCGGCGGCTGCGGGGCGGCAGAGCGGAAATGACCCGGCCAGTTCCATATCCTTCTGATATTTCAGCTTGGGACCAGGAGGTGTCTGTCGCCGGCCGACGTGGAACTGGCTCTCGCCGACGTGCGCTCTCGCCGTGTCCGGCGCTCGGCCCAGAAGTTAAGTTATTTTTAGTTTATGTTATATATTAGAGCCTAGGATTAAACTTAAAATCATGCCATCCAACAAGGTGCTTAGCGAGGGTTCGCATTCGTGAGGCTTTGCCACGAATGCGAACTCACTGGCTTCTGTTTCATGTTGTCAGTGCTCACCGCTTAAAAATGCGAGGTGGATGAGTCGCTGCAACTCCCGCACTGAAGACACAGGCAAAATGCTGTGCACGGGCCAAGATGAACACACAAATAACGTCGTACTCGTGGCAGAGGTCGCGTGACCCAAACCGCACCGGATGTGGTCATACCGACCCTGGTAGAAGTGATGTCCTGCATGACGTTTCGTCACGCGTGAATGATGTAATTCGTTAAGGCGTAATTTGTGATTTTCGGATGTGCATCTTGCATTTCTGATCGAACAACAAACTCCAGAAAACCGCACGCGCCGTGCAATAAACGTACGGTGGACGTCTAAGCCGTGTGGAATGACATCGGCACCGGCCATCTCATCGGCATCAGTACCGCAGTGGTGCACACCCGACGGCTGACACTGCGACGCGCCGACGCCTCCCCAGATCCCACGCACACGGAGCGAGCGGCGCGACCGAAGATGAACGAGAGTCGTTAGTGGTTGCATCAGCTCCCCTGCTGGGCGGATCTGCTCCGTCGGGGGAGTAAGCCAGCAGCCCGCAGACACGCGCACAATGTGGCGACCCTGGCGGCCAATGAAGGCCAGGCTACCTGCGCACGTGAATAGCCTGCAACTGATGCTGACCTCGGCTGTGCGACTTTATCAGTTTATGGTACATCAGCACGGTTGCCAGTCTGCGCAGTTTTATTGGTTCATTGTCTGTCTATGATTGCTAAATACTGCAAAAATTCGCAAGAGATCCTATGACATTCATACTCCCCAAACTTCCCTATACATGAGAGACTCATCGGTACCTTGTCTCTCTTTCTCTCTCTCTCTTTCCCTCTCGTTCTCTCTCTCTCACTCTCTTTCTCTCTATCTGTCTCTGTCTCTCTTCTCTCTCTCTCTCTCTCACTCTCTGTGTCTCTGTCTATCTCTCTCTCTCTCTCTCTCTCTCTCTCTCTCTCTCTCTCTCTCTCTCTCTCTCTCTCTCTCTCTCTCTCTCTCTCTCTCTCTCTCTCTCTCTCTCTCTCTCTCTCTCTCTCTCCCTCTCTCTCTTTCCCTCAATCATATTTGCCGTCAGTGCTGGATGGACATCGTTGTCCCCTATGGTTTACAGGGTGTTATTTACCTAGATGTAGACATGAAAGAAACTTCATGTATATCGATGTCTATAAAAAAAGAGTCATGTCTATCATTATTTTCATCGAAAAAATCATGTCATGCGACATAAAGGAATGCTATGTTGTAGGTGCTTCTACCCGTTAGTGGTCATGTTTTCCGCTCGCATATTTGGGTCTGCATTTTATATCGCGAGCGAATACAGCTAGCATGCTCCTTTAGCCATTTTACCATGCATTCATATGGAATTAATTTTTTACACATGTGTGAACATAATATTAAGCTGATCCAAAACAAAATGATCTGTAGCGGATGCAGGGAATAATTTTCTGATGTTTCCCCACACAACGTTATCTCGACTGAACTCATGCATCAAACTCCACGGCAAGACAAAATCACAGCTTGCTCTATTCTGCTAAGTTCAATTCCTTGCTTGGAACCAAACGCCCCCACAATACCCAGTTGACCATTCCTCCCTTCTCCCGATTAAGCGTAGGCAACAAATGGGCTGGATATTTTTATTTCACATAGCGCTCCAAGTTAGATAGACCTGGGAGGTCGAAATGATGACCCGCTCCCTCATGTCTTGAGCTGTGTGTTTCTGACCGGCGACCGTTCTGCCGACCGACACGGCATCCATTTAACAGGTCGTCCTTCGATCAAAATAATCATTTTCTGTTGCTCCTGGGGCACTGTCGTCTTTGGGACATGCTCGTGCCTCTGGGCCGCTGGACACAAACCTGGCCGCGCCAAGCAGGTAAGAAAACCATCCATTTTCCAGATAGACGGAGTAATTACTTTGCCGCCATTTCAGATCGCATTTCTGAAGCTTCACTAACGGTTTGTGACAGAGTTCGAATAGCCAATTGACGCGGATATATATGGCGGTCGGTAGAGACTCGCCGTCTGCAGCTGGATATAACTTGGCGGGGTATTTCAATAGCTTCTTTGAGTGAAATTAAGTTGGCAAGGATGCTGGTCTACCGACAACCGCGTTCTCGCAGACAATTCATGACAATTTGGCGTGTGTGCAACACATCACCTTTCTGGCCCACAGGCTGCTAGAGAGTCAAACGTTAGCCTTATTAGGTCAAATTGGTTGTGATGGAAATGCACAAATCGTCATTTTCGAATGGCATGCTGATTTGCTATTCAAGACGCTGATGTTTTAGATGTTGCATTTACGTCACATCGGTACTTCTATATGACCTCACTTTCTGGATGACACATAGTAGTCGTCATATGACTTGGCTGTGTGAACGTAAAATTCGAAATTAGGCCAGGATTCCCACATGGACAAAGTGCCAGAGAAAAGGAGCAGTTTGTGCCGAAAATTTTACCTCTGCATTTATGATTTATCCTGGACATTGCTCAATAGTCATCTGAAGCTTTGACGTGTTGTTTATCTTATTAAGGATATTCCGAATAGGTCATTTGCGCAGGAGTATAAATGGATGCAGATTGCGTCAAATTTCGCATGCATTTCCTCCTTAGTGAGTGCCAAAGGAATGCCATGAACTGCTGCTTTCTCCTTGAAATATTAATGCAGGCATGCCATGGTGGTGCTTGTTTCTGAATAACTGTTATTGTTTTATTCACGGTGTTGAAGGCCAATGCCCCGTGGGCAATTAATGCCCACTCGCGCTCACATTTGTTTATTTGGTCTGAGTCAAGTTCAAGTGATAATACCGCCCATGAACGTATGCAGGGCTGTGGTAAGCATGTTATGAGACATCATCTGTAAATGCAATAATCGCATTCGTTTTCCTCCCCGAGTGTCCACCGAGATAAATGAGCGTCAATAATGGTCCGCTCGGCTCTCCCATATGAGACAATACACACACACACACACACACACACACACACACACACACACACACACACACACACACACACACACACACACACACACACACACACACACACACACACACACACACACACACACGCGCGCGCGCGCGCGCGCGAGCAGCACAAACAATGTGACAACTATTCAGAGTAAACCTGGACCACCATTACCAGCGAAAGTCAATTTTGCCGGCTATTTATAGTCGGCATGGAGATGGAGGTATCTTCAGATAACTTCGGCGGCTGGCGGCAGAGCGCATCAATGGAACGCTCTCCCCGAGTCCCTTCAGCGTACTGGAGGCTGTCAGGATTCCCCCGGTTACCAGATGCATTCAGATTGTTGGATATCAGCTGGCGGCCAACAGCTGTCGACTTGGTGGTTGCCGGATGCCATGTTGGGTATTAGCTGTCAACAGTTTCATGACAGCTGTTAATTATTAAATGTTTTTCGTCAGCTGTTGGTAGTCAGCTGTCAGCTATTATCGAATAGTATCAGGTTCAGCAATGCCAACACCATATTTTTGGCTCACGTGATATAGCATGGCTACAGTGATAAGCTGTATGTTGGCTCATGAACGTCAGCAGCTCGTGTGTCAGTTGTCCGCTGCTTGGTGTCAGCTGCCAGCCATTTTGCGTGAGCTGTTGAATGTCAGCCGTCAGCTGTTGGGTGTCAGCTGTCAGCTGTTGGGCGTTGGGTGTTGAATGTTGGTTGTTGGGATGCCAGCCGTCAGCTTTTACATGTCAGTTGTCAGCTGTTGGGTGTCAATTGTTGGATGTCGGCTGTTGAGTGTAGGCTGTTGGGTGTCAGCCGTTGGGTGTCAACTGTTGGGTGCCAGCTGTTGGGTGTCAGCTGTTGGGTGTCAGCTGTTGGTTGTCAGCTGTTGGGTGTCAGCTGTTGGGTGTCAGCTGTTGGGTGTCAGCTGTTGGGTGTCAGCTGTTGAATGCCGGTTGTTGGATGTGAACTGCTGGTTGCGAACTGTTGAGTGTCAGCTGTTGTATGTCAACGGTCAGCTGTTGGATATTCGCTGTTGAGTGTCAGCCATCACCCGCTAGGTGTCAGCCGTCAGCCGCAGGGTGCCAGCCATCACCCGCTGGGTGCCAGCCGTCACCCGCTGGGTGTCAGCCATCACCCGCTGGGTGTCAGCCGTCAGCCGCTGGGTGTCAGCCGTCAGCCGCTGGGTGTCAGCCGTCATCCGCTGGGTGTCAGCCGCCATCCGCTGCGTGTCAGCAGTCAGCCATCACCCGCTGGGTGTCAGCCGTCAGCCGCTGGGTGTCAGTCGCCACCCGCTGGGTGTCAGCAGTCAGCCATCACCCGCTGGGTGCCAGCCGTCACTCGCTGGGTGTCAGCCATCACCCGCTGGGTGTCAGCCGTCAGCCGGTGGGTGTCAGCCGTCAGCCACTGGGTGTCAGCCATCACCCGCTGGGTGTCAGCCGTCAGCCGCTGGGTGTCAGCCGTCACCCGCTGGGTGTCAGCCATCACCCGCTGGGTGTCAGCCGTCAGCCGCTGGGTGTCAGCCGTCAGCCGGTGGGTGTCAGCCGTCAGCCGCTGGGTGTCAGTCATCACCCGCTGGGTGTCAGCCATCACCCGCAGGATGTCAGCCGTCTGCCGCTGGGTGTCAGCCGTCAGCCGCTGGGTGTCAGCCATCACCCGCTGGGTGTCAGCCGTCAGCCGCTGGGTGTCAGCCGTCAGCCGCTGGGTGTCAGCTGCCACCTCTCAGCGGGAGCCGTCGGCCGTGGCGGTTATCGCCGCGATCTCGGCGACGCAGGCCGCTCCGTCGTCAGTCAATGCTATCGGCGGCCGACGGCGGCGCTGGCTGGCAATATGGCAGCTGGCCGGCGGCGACCGGCCGCATCTGCGACGCCCCATAATAGCCCGCCTGCGTGATACCGCGCCACACCTACCGCCGCCATCAGCTGACACGCACGTGCGCCCCTGCTCTCTCCCCCACACCAGCCCTGTCGCCACCACACACGCTTCCTGCCACCACCGCTCGGGACCCTGTGCAGTGTTTGTATGGTGGTGTTTCTAAATGTTAGGCGTGTTCCTAGCTGAGATTGAGATTATTGGACGAGTCAGCTGCTTCGGCTGCTCTGCGCCAGGCATTTTCCTACACGGTGTCTCGTATGTGAGAGAGTCTATCCTTGCCTGTGGGAAGATGTTCCCCAGTTCATTAATGTTCATTTATTTCCGTGAGGTGCTATTAGATCGTCCGCACCTTTAACACGCGCACTGGAGATGGATGGGGCGAAATCCGCCCATCCTTCCGATTTTTCTAATAAAACTCCAGACTTGACCGGTCGATATACGCCATATTTTGCATACCTGCTTAGAAATGTTCGACGCGTCGTATAGAAGAATAACAAAAAAAATTCGGCAGAACATTTTTTTTGCCGAGTTAGAGGCCGTCAAAGCCAAAACAATTCGAAGCGTTTGACCACAAAAATCGACACTGATGCGCTTCCCGTATAATGGTAAAACGGGAGTGCTCTTGGCAATGCAAGCGACTTGTTTGAGGCGCATTGCTATACAATATTGTTTCAGAATTATGCTACGTCACCGAGGTCAACTCAGGCCAAGTTCATGACAGGTCAATGGAACCAAACTTGTTCAAGTTGAAGATTGCTATAAACGCAAATGGCATGTCATACGATTCATGTTATTTTGCTTTTTACTCCTTTTTGTGTCATTATGGACCAAAGCGTTTCCATACTTCGTTCATGTACTTCACAGCCCTTTCTTTGTGAAGCCGATTTCGTTGGCTGCCCGCCGGATCGCCGGGGGCCTGGTTCCGGTACCTGGAACGGGCATCTGACCAGATAAGGTGCTGATATATAGGTAACCTGAGGTCAAATGCCGGATTTATCATCTGTCTTGCGTCATTGGTTATTTCCAACACGTAATTGACGACCATTTTGGAGCATTCAGCCATAATCGCAGCGATCAATAACTATGGCAAGCCAAGTCACGTAAAAGAAGCCAAATATGACATATGGCCTTACTTGACCTCATTTGACCATTTGACCTCATTTCCTCTTCAATCTGTTGAATTTATCACTGGATGTTTTCTCTACTGAATGTGTTGCGTTTAATTGGACTTGAACAACTAGCTATTTCCCAAAAGACAGTGGAATCTCCTGAAAGCTGTTAATGTCGTCTATGCCTACGGACTATTAAAGTATGTCTGACAGTCCAAACTTGCCGACACATGCCTGAATAATTATATGCTGTAATGCAGATTCCTTTACGAGAATACGGATACATTGACCTAAGTTCAGGAACTTTGCACACAATAAGAGTTCACCACCATGCCCATCTGCCCTGAACGTTTCGTTACTCTAGCTATCATAGGAGCTGAGATCTTAGGGGGCGGTAACCGTCCCCCCCCCCCGGTCATTCTTCAGTGCGCCTAATCTTCAGAGGACCTCGGGGCGCGTGTTGGCGCTTGCTTCGAATAGTCTAGCGGAAAATACTGACTTCCCCTCTCCACGTACGCTTCTGCTGTACCATATGCACTCTCACTGTGTATTTCCCCTTCAATCGGCTGAGTTCGCACTGGATGCTTTCACTACTGAATGTGTTGCGTTTAATTGGACTTGAACAACTAGCCATTTCCCAAAAGACCGTGGAATCTCCTGAAAGCCGTTAATGTCGTCTGTGCCTACGGACAATTGAAGTAATTCTGACAGTATAAACTTGCCGACACGCGCCTGAATAACTATATGCTGCAGTGCAGATTCCTTTACGAGAATACGGAGCAGCCATACCAGTTGCAATGCAATGCGCAATCACTTTCCGTATGTTGCTTCTAGCCCAATGCCTGATTTATTATCAGGGTGTGCTCTGCAGCCATCGGTTGGCGGCCTCGGCAAAAGTACTTCACTTTGTTGCTTTGACTACGTCTAATAAACACTTCTTCTGTATGTTAAACCACAAACGCATATAAGGGAGCTGAGAAGCTTGAGTAGATCGCATAGGACACTCCCATTTCAACAACCGCTGGCTCCATATGCATGCATCGTGTTCTAGTTTCTTGCAAAAAGTTTCGAAGTTTTTTCCTAAATCATTAGAATGTCATGTATTCCCACATCCTACTACCTATGCCAACACCATCCACGCTTCACTGACCGCACTAACCATATGTTCAATTGATCACACTTGTCTAACTTACGAAGAAAAAAAACTTGAGAGCATCCATCCAATATCCAACAAGCACAACGCAAGCTAATTAAGCTAGTATCTTATAGAACATCATATCCTATAATGGTCATACAATCCCCAGCAGTCGTCATTCATATTATCCTATCTATCTCACAATGCCCACAATGCTCATCTATCTCACAATGCTCAGTCGTACCGTGTATCACCCTTATATTTTCTGCGATATATGTTCTGCTCATCAAGCCAGCTCACTTCGGAGAACTCACTTGCTAGAACTTGCTAGTTGCAGCGCTAATTCGCGCCGCCGTAAACATCACGACGATCTCATACACGTCCCACAGGCAAGCTGGTATTTAATTTCCGCAATTATTTCCATCTCTTTTTTTCGGAATCGAAGGTATTCTTCTACATCATTGAGGGATGAGAATTCCATCGGTAGCTTATGTCACTGTTGCTAAAAATGTATATTTTGCTTCAAAACCTATGTGATTGCATCAGATTTTACGTCCTTTGCTAACATTGTAATTCACGATTGTTCCTTGATTACAAATTGACGAGCACAAATCACAAAGCACAAAGGCGCAAAATATGTTGGAAATATATGGTATTGTGCAAGTCTTGTGTCACAATAACCTGTTATTTGTTAAAAAAGAGGTGCTATTACAATTCTACTACTGAAACAGCCCTTCATATTTATGAACAACATAGAAACATTTGTGATATAAGAAACGGGGTGAAGCATGGATGAGCTTGACTTTTCGCATGATCCATAACAGGAAAGGACGCAGAGAAGACCTACACATAACCGACCCACAATAAACATGGATCATGAGTCCTCGATGAAGCATAGGTGTCAGCATGTAGTGCACTCGAATTGGAATAATGATTGGTAGGACTTCCTATAAAAGACTATGCAGCTCGGACTTACACCGCCGAAGCAATCTAGAATGACTTAATACACAGGTTGAATGCCAACCAGCTGACAGCAAAAGGAGGTGTTTTACTTTGAATTTGTTCTGGTATCAAAGGTGCAGTCCTCCTCATAATACGTGGAATTATACGGCCTCTATTGTGGAATCCAAGCCACCGCCATCAGCGAAAAGTATTGCGAAGGCGCGACCCAGGCCTCTGGTAACAGGCTACCTTTATTTAGCCCTTGGCAACACCGGAGGTGGGGCAGAATATGTCCCTGGATTTCTGTTTAAGAAGTCGAGCACGCGAAATGACATCAATTTGAAGGTCCCATTAACTATTCCGGCATCAAAATGACCGGCGCAAATAATACCAACAGTGACATCAAATGACAAATGACACCAACAGTAACATCAGATGAACAACTTGCATCCATTATAGGTCACTATGAATCGGGTGTAGGTGACGTTATTGTCTCCAACTCAACCTCTCCAGACTTTTAGCGGAATCAGGTTTGTACAGAAAGATAAACGCCAAACATGGAGGGACAAAGATATTAATAATTGGCAACGGAATCAGTTGAACTTGAATGTTGGAGAAGAAAAGGAACGCCGAATTTGTCTACATTATTTTGTATTGTTATGTATTTGTGACAGTTTATCTCAAATTTTCGGGACAAGCAAATCTCATCACAAATGATTGTGCTCTGGGAATACAATCTGCCACTAGAAAAGTTTCAACTTCACATTGGTATCACAATGTTTGGTAAATACACATCGAGATCCGGGATATCGGATTATTGGTGGTCTGTGAATTGGCTAAGAACCTTTGCTAGCAAATTCCAAATGGAAAAAAACGTGAAATTGTCCATAGTATTCAACTATTATTGGCCATATCGCATCCAAAATTCCTTGAATGATTTTGTAGTAAAACCACAAACGCCGAATGGATTATCCGAGTTCATTTGAGTTAAAGCATGAAGACACCCATCGATATTGTTTGGCCCATCGCATTTGTTTAGCTCCAGTTCATCATGCTTCAATTCTGTCACTTTCCACAATTATGGTCATCTTGAGTTTGATCACCATTCTTGAAAGAAGTACATCTGCTTGTAATACGAGCCTCCAATGCAGTACCTCTGCTTGCAATGCGTGATTGCAATGCAGTACGTTCGTTCGCATAGCACAACGCGAACGAAAGCACGCTTGCTAACGATAACTCACCCCATGCCATTAACTTAGTGGCTGCTTTGCACACAAAAAGCTGTTTACCAAGGATTAGGAAGCATGTGATTGCTTTTCACCCTGCTGAACCCATGTGGCATCTGATGAAATTATAGCTTGTTTCCCCACAAAATTTGTATTACAGCAATCTTTGCTCTCTCGCCTCCGTCGTCGAACCACTTAAACCTTTATTCGGCTAAATCTATGGACTGTAGACTGTTACCGTCCTATCTTCATAGCAGCAGACCTTCTCTCTCCACATCAGCATTCCCTCCTCTCACCACAACAGCGTTCCCTCCTCTCTCCATAACAGCGGAATCTCCTCCTACCGCAGTAGCGGGTCCTTCTATCACCACAACAGACCGCTTCTTTCTCCACAACAGCGCTCTCCCCACAACAGCGGACATTCCTCTCTCCACAACAGCGGACCCTGCACAGCCCACAGCCCACTCTCTCTCTCTCTCTCTCTCTCTCTCTCTCTCTCTCTCTCTCTCTCTCTCTCTCTCTCTCTCTCTCTCTCTCTCTCTCTCTCTCTCTCTCTCTCTCTCTCTCCCCTCAGCGGCCGGCCCCGTTTTCTCTCTACAGCGGCTGACGCCTGCTCTCTCCACAGCGGTCTGCGTCTGCTCTCTCTCTCTCTCTCTCTCTCTCTCTCTCTCTCTCTCTCTCTCTCTCTCTCTTTCTCTCTCTCTCTCCACAGCGGCCGGCGCCTGCTCCCCACAGCGGCCGGGCCTGACATCCGACCGAGCTCGGCCCGGAAGTGAGCCGCTGCCGCCGCCGCGTGACGCCTGCCGCGTGAACCGTGACGCCGCCTGGCCGCCGCCTGGCCGCCGCCGCCGCCGCCAACGCCTGTCGACTATCGTTGGCACCGACTGGATGACGGGCCCTCTGCCAGGCGGCGCCGGCATGTACGTGCCGTCAAGGACGCCACGCACGTCGCCGTCGTGTTCCACTACACCACGGCGCGGACATCCTGAAGGAAGCAGGATGCTCATGTGGCACGATGTCGTGGAAGTTAGTGGACAAGTCCCAAGTCGGGACATGGACGTCGTATGGTGATGTCAAGATTGTTCACAAGCGACGCCCACTCTAATTTAAATATCTAACCCCCTGAATGGATTTGCTTAGTTAGAGAAGACATGAATGTGTTGTGAAAATTGCACAGATGACACATCTTGTAGTCGCCATCGTGCATTTAAGCTTTCGATACAATTGCAGTCGTTTGTTGCAGGATTGTACCCCAGGGTGTCCCAAAAAAATTAACCGTGCAAGCTGCCCAACCAAAATGGGGTGCTCTTTTACACAAAGACTGAGCTGACCAAGTTCGGTCCACCTCCTTTAGGTTTTGGTCACCCCCAGCCCCTCAAAGGTCAGCTACCCCACCCCAATGGGGTGGAAAATCAATTTCATCGCACAGACCTGGTAGTGGGCTTATTTAAAAGCATTCATTGAGCAAAACAAACTTTAATCCAGACAAAATGTTCGAATCACAATGTTTATTGTTCTATGCTGCCATTTTAGATCCAAAGCAACCGGAAATAACGAGCGGATATCAGAGTAAGGCATTGCAGTGATCACCGTGACTTGGTCTGTGAAGATATGTATTTAGAAATGATAGAAGGGTTGTCTCGACTCGACTTCCTGCTATGGAAAGAGATGCAGGCGTACGCACTTCATGATCCTGCTGTGGCCGAGGAGACTCGGCAGAGTCTAACGAGACATCTTAGAAGACATCCCTCCTGGACGCGTCACATGATCTAGCACCATTCGTGGGACCAAGATCTTGGCTGATGTTCAGCTTGCTGGGCGACAGGCTTGGTTGAAAAACCATTGCAGCCAGTGGGCGGATGACGATGAGTATGTTCGAATGGAGAATAAAATGCAGCATTGTCAGTCGTGAATGACGCAGCCGAACGTGGCATTAATTAAGGACATTACCGAGTACGCAGACATGGCTAGAGACGGCAGAGTTAGAAGTCGTATGATCGCAGTGGCGAGTTCACACCGGGCTGCGGTCCCGTCAATGCAGAAAACTGAGCTGGCTGCACATCGTATATGCTGACGGCATGAGACTACGGCTGAGTAGACAGTGCAACGTGGCTGGCACAAATGAAGCGCAGATGAGAAACGGATTATTTTGCCATAGTATTGTACATTATCGCGTTAAATGTCCATCTACTCCACTGCCATTGTACACTCTCATTCTCACAGTTCGACCTGTATCTAACATAGTGATGTTCATTAGCATACTGATGTTGATGTGCCACTGTGAGTTGTCAATAGGTCAAATATATGTAAATAGGTCAAAATAATGGACTGAACTAAAAATAGTATGTTATTGTCTCGAGACAACCCTTCTTTCATTTCTAAATACATTTTTTCACAGACCAAGTCACGACGATCACTGCAATGCCTTACTATGATATCCGCTCGTTATTTCCGGTTGCGTTGGATCTGAAATGGCCGCATAGAACAATAAATATAGTAAATATAGTATATAACAATAATCATATGGGCCCCTAATATATGAACAAGTACCTTGGTAAGGTAGTTGTTCATAGGTAGTTGTAAGGTAGCTCTAGGTAACCGGATACCCACTGCCCAACCTAACCTGCAATGCAATTTTGGTGAAATTAATTTGGCTGAACATAACTTATGGGTGGAGCTCAAATTATTAGTTTCAAATTAAGTAGGCTAGCAATCCAATCTTAGCATGTTAGGTATTAGCCATGACAAATTCCTGGCTAGGGATTGGGGGTGAGGGGTAGTGGGTGGTGGTGCAGATTGGAGTCAATTTCTCACCCTTGGTGTAGATTCGTGCATATTTTCACTACGGGCTGATGTGCCCCAGTGAACCTTGTGCCATACTTTATCGTCTGGACAATAGATAGGTACTTACCTTGGTACCTAATGCGCCTAGGTACCTTACCAGTGTTTTCCTAAATGGTTCCCACTACGTCTTTTACAGAAAGGCAGTCAAACAATAGTTGTTTTTCAAATCAATTTTCTGCCTTCTTACCTTGCAGTCTGCTGGAAACTTGATAGATGGATCACGTTTACGGCAGCCGGGAACCGCACATACACCCATATTCTGGCTTGCTTCTCTTAATTTCTAGCGCACTAATGGTAAATATTCCAGCAAACTAGACGTGTCTGAAGTACATTCAACATAATTAAATACGCGCAAACAACATACCCTGCTTACAAAATGTACAATAGGCTTTTTAAATACAAAGATTCTTATATTTAAAAATCAACTGCCATGTTCAACTACTTTTGTAGATAGCTAACTGTGCCTTTTTTGCACTCAATTCAAAGATTTGTGTTCTATTATCACAATTATCACATTCTAATCCTTCAAATTCAATACCGTTATCGTTCAAATTGAATAGTGTTTCAAATCCGAAATATACCTGTTACTTTAGCGTTGGGGCTCATTGACATTTGGTTTGCGCCCCACCATTTATGAATGGCGGCGGGCGGTTGGGGACGGGCCGGGGGCCACCAGAATCGCCGCCAGCTTCAGGCTGTCTGGTGGAAAGTTCCAGAATGCAATGCGCAAAGTAACAATATGCGCAATATGTCACTGTAAATGGCAATGGAATTGACGTCTGAAGGGAAACCAGCTTTCATACATGTAAATCGGATCATATTTTATGGTGACAGAGTCTCATAAATTGTAACTATATTTATCGCGCACACACACGAACATCCGGGCGCGCTTGTCGCGTGCGCATGATTCAGAGTTCTTGAATGGTGTCAGGAACCTACCTGTTTTCTTTCTTTACTGGGGGTCCCCTGATGTCCGCATTAACATTGCGTCTGACGCCTAACGTCAAGCGAAGTCAAGTTGGGTCATTGACTTTGCATGGTGTTGGAAATGTTAGCGATATATGCAAGCACACCGGACGAGATGTCCATTACCATACTGCATCCAGCATTGGTCACTTGGGGGCAATGCATGTGAATAATGGCCTGTAATTCGCAATTTCAGCGCAAAACAGCTCGACGTAATCCCTCAAATGACGCCATAGCTCAGTAAGCTGACAAGCCATCTCCAATTTGATATACCTCCGTGACGGCGGTGCACCAAAGCGCGCCGTTTCCCCGTGGTCGCACGCAAAATCCTCAGAGGCAGTTGCATCAGCAACAATCTGCGCAGACGAGGCTTGGTAGGTTGGTAGGACGTTGGTACCGAGCAACAAACGTCACCAACATCTGAGACGAGGTCCAAGGAGAAAGACTTATGTTATTGATATATAATATTTGCTTGGCGCTGGCGATGTTAAACGACAGCAGCCTCGGCGGTTTGTTTTATGCCAGTCGTCTGATGAGACTGAGGAGCGGTTCAGGTCAGCTTGCAATGGCCGCCAGTCCTCGAGAGATGATATGTTTGTTTATTGGGTGGTTCACGACACACTTTATGCGCATTCACGGCTAATGGCGCCGCCCACACTGTTTCGCCGGTGGGCCGCAGGGTTGGGAAATGTCCTGAGTGGCGCTAGTGTCGAACCCGGGACCTTTGGTACCCATAGCCCGACACCTTAACCACTCGGCCATCCCCGCCCCAAGAGATGATATGTGCTGGTGAGTGTTGACGCCATGCATGCATAGCGCACGAAGAACTCAGTGTACAATATGAAACAGGAGAGAATCTAACAACGTCTCGCTAAAACTCCTCAAGTGACAGAGGTCCACTCCGGAGTTTTCCGTTCGCTTCCACTCTGATGGCGATCTGACAGACAGGATGCAAACCACCGGCGCATTTCGCCAGATGTGTGGCGGGCTTTTAACGGCTTGAGAGCAGAAGAATATTGTGATTCACACTTTGGAAGGCAGCCCAAATGGCTGTGTAAACAGCGTCTGTCCGGCGGGCGCCGGACGTCCAGCTGTGGACAGCACGCGGAAAAGATGTGAGGGCGCGGCTTTGCGGGAGCTACCAGCGAAAACATGTTGAAGGAATGATGCTGCGAAGGAGGCGTTCCTCAAACTTTTTGCTAGCACAACCTCCCCAATCGCTTTGCATAAAGAGAAAAATAAATTTAACTCATCAGTAGTTATTCGGGCCCGATTTTATTGTTCCTTTGAATGGGGACAGTGTTCGTCTGCCACCGCCAGATGGGGAAAGCGCCTTGGTCAAGGGACGGACAACATGGGCATGGGAACAGCGATCTCGGCATAATGTTCGCGAATGATTCGTATATCTATGTTGTCGGACACGCTTGCCTTCGCCGGTGGCATAGATGGAGATTGGCACCGGCACTGGGTATGGCGCACACTCTGTCATGCCAGACTAGCAGTCTGTTCAGTGGGGAGGTCATACGCGGGAGGAACAGGGTGCCTACAACAGGTGTGCCTGGTTACGTTCTCCGCCAATTGCAGTAATTTCTCCTGGCCCGGAATTTCTCATCATACTCCCATTTTCGTTGTCTAATGAAGACGATTTTCTTCATGAACCCACCTAATCGTCTTCTCTGCGAAGCTTAGTAGTCAGAAACTTACGCGCACATGCAATCCTTTGATGTTCAACAGTTGACAGATGACACTTCTTTTCATGATGGATGGAGAGCAAAATGGCGCTGACATGGAAGGGTTTAGTTAGGTCACAGTGCCATTGGCAACTAAGAACTCAAAATTATGGGGACGATACTTATTTTCTTTTTGACCACCAATTTCTGTGTTGACCCATTATAGGGGCAGAGGGCCAAGCAAAGCTCCAGAAACGTAGTTTTACTATTTGCCACTATTGTGATTTGGACGACTCAGGGTAATTATGCAATGACCAGTTGAAAGTAGAGTGGTTTTGATGACGAGTACATAGCATATCGGAATTAAATTGTCCCGACATGGTTACAGATGGATAGTTAAGGGAATATCTTTCTCTGTCGCCATGGGCAAAAACTTGTTCGTATAATGAATCGATGTAGTTGTGCGGTGAGCTAGTCAAGGTGATGCATTTCGCTATAAATAGAAAACAACTGCAGTTCATTGTTGTACTCGCGTGAGGCGTGTACCCATACAGCTGTTTCCACAGTGTACTGGGTGCATAGTATTTTTTAATAAACACGTGCTTTCTTCATGCATCATACACGTTGCAACCTACCCCGATAGGCGATCCAACCTGCCCCCGGTAATGGAGTAGATTGTCATCACTGAAAGGGCTGTTTTGAACCAGGCATTGGGACAAGACACAGTTGTTTTAGAGTAACGGCACGTACCTCGCTTGCTGGGAAAATGCATATTTTCCTTCCAGCATTGTCAAACCTCAGATATATTTCACAGATCGGTGACTAGGAACGCAAGCGAGAAAACTCATACGTTCAGCCTGTCTCCCCTGCAGTTTTTCAGCTGTGCTGGCGGTGGTTGGTATGGCAACCTTAGTTTTTCGTTTTGCCGCAAGATGTCAGGTGCACCACAACCAGCTTAGTGGCACGGGTGGTGTCAGTGCTTGAGGAGCTCTGGCGGCCATGTTAGGCGTGCTAGGCATTTCAACATCGATTGACATATCTAAGACATACATCGAAAATTAAAGGAGTGTTCAGGTCCGTCTGATCCCGACAGTCCAGTGCACGAGGATGTTGTACTCCGAGTGCTCCTACAAATCCGAATATTTCCATGTAGGGAGGCGAGGGTGACGGATACTCCGGAATAATGAATATCCAATTTACCTATGATGGTGTAGTTCTGAAACGCCATACTAAAGATAATTTATCCAGAAATAGTGTCTTATGGTAAATTGAACCAAATGCTTTTCTATTTCATTGGCGTTTCTGGTTCTGCGCAAATGGAGAAACTAATTCGTTTCCGATCAACCTGCACCCTTCAAGTGGATATAACACTTCAGCTTTCGGCCACATTCTTTTGTGCTATCCTGGATATTTTGTTATTTTTTTAAACCTTAATAAGAAGTTCAGCCGTACCCGGCGTCCTCGGGCCGACAATTGGGGTACTCTGGCCGACTCCACAGTGCCGTATAAAATTAACGGGGACCAGATATCGCGTGATGGTCATTTTGCGTCGGCGAACATCGAGATCTGCGACGACGCCATCTTTACCCTGGCGACAAATCGCTGATGACGTCCCCGAATTGGCACTTTCACAATCGCCTCCTGAAGACAGTTCCCATGGGACGCTTTTGACGAGTGTAAATTGCTATCTGAAGCCCACCTCGCTGCAAAAGAAAGAATCCTGGTGACGCTCATGAATTTGCTCCTCCACAACCGCCCCTTAGACACAAAATCCCGATAATGACAGTGGAATTGTCATATGAAGCATCAACCCACGAAAAATTATTGCTGGAGCCTCTGAAGTGGCATCTGAATCTCTACTCTGTCGAGAGAAGGCCCCGGTGACGCCCATGAATTTGTGCCGTCGCACTCACCTTAGAGGAAGATTCCTAGTGATGCCTATGACACGTCATCTCAACCACCTCTCCTCAAATAAAAATCCCTGGTGATGCCCCCAATTGGCACCTCCCCACCCGATCCATATAGATGATGTCCTGTTGACCCTGCTGAATTAACATTACATCTACACGCTCGAGTCGTATCGCTGGCGACGCCTCTAAAGTGGAATCTTCACCACCACTCGTCGGAGGAAAATCGTGGTGACTCATCTGGATTGGCATCAGAAACACCACCCTTCGTGGACAAATGCGGTGTGATGACTCTAAACTGGCCTCCCACACCTGAAGTGAAATCTCTGGTAACGCCTGTTGGTCCATTGGTGCACCCGACTGGATTCGGTTCGAGATACGGTCGTGTGACGTCAACACAGTCAGCTGACGGGTGGTAAGTTGGATACAGTGCTGTAGGGTCGTTAGATCAATTGGGGTGGGGGTAGGGGGTTCAACCCTGGGTCGGTCAGCCTAGGTTACACACAAATGCCTTTTTCCGGTGTTTGGGCCGCTCGATTTCGCTCTTTAAAAAAAATATTCATGCCATGAACATTACTTCTCTCTTTCCAGTTTCCCATGACCTTAGCCTGTCCGGAGACGGTACGAATAGTACGAACAGAACAACATGTAACCAGCGTAGCAAACTCCACATTGTGATCAGCAGTAAGCGACCAGTGTGATCGTCGATTTGAGAAAACTTAAAATAGGATTGATTGTACTATTTCAATTTATCAAAGAGGTGACTCACCACCAATACTCAAGAATACTTAGAAGTACCGCGGGAATATCGTCACCACTCATGCTTGTTTGGCAATCTTATGGCAACCGGACAAATGTACGCAAAGCAAATGTGCGTATGGCAGATGCACGTACGCAAATGTACGTATGCAATTGTACGTAAGAAAATGTACGTAAGTGTAGATGTACGCATGATAATTGTACGTAAGCGCAAATGTACGTATGACAAATGTATGTTTGCGCAAAAGTACGTATGCGGAAATGTACGTGAGCGCAAATTTACGTAAGTGGAAATATACGTAAGCGCAAATGTACGTAATCGGAAATGTACGTATGCACAAAAGTACGTATGCACAAAAGTATGTATGCGCAAATGTACGTGAGCACAAATGTACGTATGCGCAAATGTAAAACGTACGTATGCGCAAATGTACGTATGGCATATGCACCTAACGAAATGTGTTTAAGCGCAAAGGCACGTATGCCTAAATGTAAGTACATTGGCTCATACGTACATTCATTTGCTCTTGCATTCTTTTACGTCTACGTACTGTTGTGCTTAGTATATTTACGCTTCCGTACTTTTGCGCTTACGTACACTTGCGTATGCGTACATTTCCACATACGTACATTTACGCTTACGTACATGTACGCAATCATGCGTACGTTTACGCTTACGTACATTTGCGCATAAGTCCTTTGCGCTTGCGTACATTTGTACATACGCACTTTTGCGTATACGTACTTTTGTACATACGTACATTTGCGCTTACGTACATTTGCGCATACGTATATTTGCGCATGCTTACATTTGCCATACGTACATTCGAGCTTACGCGCAATTGGACATACGTACATTTGCGCTTACGTACAATTACCATGCGTACATCTGCGTTTACGTACATTTGCTCGTGCACATTTGCTTACGTACATCTGTCATACGTACATTTTTCCTTACGTACATTTGTCCTTAAGTACATTTGTCCAATGTCCTGTCCAAAATACATTTGTCCAATGTCCTGGAATCCAATCGTATACCCACCTAGGTTGGACACGAGTAATAAGACGTATTCGACATGCATACAACATTGTTTGAATTCTTATGAGTTTGACTTCCAAAGGTGACGTCGGGGAGTGGAGGGATGACTGCCAAGTATGGAGAGGGGGTCGAAGTGCAATTTGAGGTGATGGGGAGCCCTTTGAACTGAATAGATCCCACACCTCTGGTTGGATAGCTTGTTGCTATAAAAACAAGTTTGATAATCAATATCTGAAGATTGTCGTTTTCATATAGGTAGGATTATCAAAACCTCACAAGCTTCGATATTCAAACTAGGTAGTCGTGTTTTTAGTTAATAACACAGATTGTACTGCATAAAATTCAAAATGCAACACACGAAGAATGCTGTGGATAAGAATCCGTTTTCTATCGGCTACGAAACGTTTTGTGCTTCGTGTGTCTAGTGGGATGGCCAGGTACGAATGAACTCAAAATATTGTCGATGAAGCTCTACTTCAAGCTACCAAGTTTATACCGGGTTAACTTATAGTATGCTATTGCTCGTCGGCAATGACTGTATGCTGGTCAGATGGTAGATACGTGAGTGGTCATTTACCAGCGTGGTCACGTCTGGCCGCTGAAGCTCCTGGCTCGGAGCGCCTAATATCCAGCGGAAAACACCAATTAGTCCCGCAAGACTCGCCGCTGACGCTCTTCCTGGCGCACGGGTCTCGCGCTTCACGCACAGCACACGACAAACGTGAACATGCAGCCGGAGTGTGCCTGGCCAGCATGTAGCCCTCGCCTCTCGCAGCTCCCGCCGAATCGAGGGGGAGGGAGAAGACCGCCGACCTGCAGCTCGTCAGTGCGGCGCGCCGCAGGGCGATGTTAATTACCGGCGATCGGGAACGCGCCGGAAGTGCCCTGCCCGCCGCGACGTCACGCTCTCGGTCCGCCGGCGACGGCTGAGCCAGCTGATGGCGGCTGAGCCAGCCGATGGCGGCTGAGCCAGCCGATGGCGGCTGAGCCAGCTGATGGCGGCTGAGCCAGCTGACGGCGGCTGAGCCAGCTGATGGCGGCTGAGCCAGCTGATGGCGGCTGAGCCAACTGATAGCGGCTGAGCCAGCTGATGGGGGCTGAGCCAGCTGATGGCGGCTGAGCCAGCTGATGGTGGCCATGCGGACGGTTATTAGACACGCTGGCAGGCCGCTGGCGGCTGATCGGACACTGTGGGTTGTACTGTCACCGATAGGTGGCGGCAACGCGGGAGCTGGCGTGAACTTGCCGATCAGCTGAGCTGAAGGGGTACGGCACTGGACTGGGGCGGCGCCGACCCCGCCCAGTGTCGGGCGAGCAATGGCAGTCGGGCGTTGGCCCGGGTCGGACTCGGATAAGTTTTTGCTCACGTTGTCATAGAAGGCTGAGCGAAGATGCCAATACAGGAGTGGTATTGATAACGTGTTGGTGTGGCCGAGAGTGAACGGACGCTACAGCAATATAGGAAGGTCATCAAAAGCAAGGTATTAGGCACTCACGTGGATACACATGGTTTATTTTTCCACGAGGAGCTGACATGACTAATGCAATATAACATCAAACGATATTCGGTAACCAAAACTAGTTACTCATTTAAGATAACTGAATAAGAATGAAGTGCACTGGCTAGCATAACAGAAGAGCCATGGAGGCTAGGGGGTAGCCACTCTTGGAAGCAGGAAGGCCAGAGATACTCACAGGACAAAGGGAGAAGGTCCCTTGACAGATCACGATTACATCCCCTCAGTGGGTACCCTTTAAGCAGTTCGGCCGCACCATGGAGCTCACATGCAACATCTGATGTTGTTTGCATGAAATAAACTGTCCGCAAAAGGACACCACAAACATTTTTTTCAGTAGCACACGAGGACATGAAGGACATCTCTGAAGAAGTAAGTGCGTAGGGTTTAATTTAGCAAAGAACTGCTTTACGATGTGGCAAGTAAATTCTAACACATTTTCAGCTTAATACAGGACCCAGACGAATTGCTAAACATTTAGACGAAGTCCACTATGATATCTCATATACAAGGGGTTATCAGATGTTATAATAATACCGAACCTGTCACCGACCAAACGGTGAGCTGTCGGACTTGCTTTCTATAAATGATTGATAAAATGGAAGAAACCAAAGCGATTTTTCGATAGCTCATACGCCATTCTTCTCATGACAAGTCCTTGGAATCTAAAAGTGTTTCAATGCTCTCCTTTAATGCCCATGCCATTTTCTGATTGATAAAGACATCATCCTTCGAAAATTGTGGGCCCTGAGCGCAATTTGTATTCTTCGATAAAAGCACTACCTAAGCATGTAGCGTTCCAGATATTAGCGTTTGTAACGTCCCAGGCAGGATGAAACTTGCTGGCTGGGTGGTGAAGGTGTTGTGCGCGAGCTCAGATAAATCGCACGGAGTTTACTTGAGCCATGCACAAATATCGACTTTAACGGAGTGTCCATGTTACCCTGATGCTCGGAAGTCGTATACATTTGCAAATATCTAACTCTCGCGCACATTGTAACGGTACAACCATAATCCAGAAGTTGTTCCACCTGAACAGGCTGTCTGTAGGTGCAATACCTCTGGCCGAAGTCATGTTCGCATCGCGCCTGCAAGCAGTTACGAATTTGGCAAATACACGTAATGCTAGAACTGACAACATAAGCTGATCATTGGAACCCAAGAGCTCAAGAGTGGCATTAAAGCGCCAATTTTTTGCAATTTTACTGAACGTGGGACATGACCGCTTCGATGTCCACGAGTTGGCCTATCAGTACCTCATCAATAGTAATACAATGTTGATCTTTGGTCAGCCTTTGACGGTAATCTATTAAATGTACCTATTTAACACGTATACTAAACGTATGAATTGGGCAGAAGTAAACAAATGTCAGCCAAAAATATGTACTTATAATTCGACTCAACCTGTTCATGCTTTCATGCATCAAAGCCTCGACATAAGGGTTTTGCAATGTTTTGTATCGTGCAATGTTTGCTATTGCAACGTTTGCACCACTTTGCAGCGTTTGGTGTCTCCCTTCCCAGCTGTGTCAGGTGCTGCATGAGGCAGTGTTGCCGCACCTGACACAGCTGTGGTGGAGAGCTCATTTAGAGGCAATATTCGTTGCCATGCGAAAGCGTCCATGAAGTTTCTCCGGCTTCCGCGGTACGTGCAGGACGATCCCCGAGTTAAGCCCATGCGAACGAACAAAACTGATTGCGCGCCTCTCTATTCCACCGACAGCTACAGGACTAAGACAAGTATATCATTATAGTTATAGCTGGACACATACCGAATATACAGCCCAAATGTTCCTGATGAGCAGTTAAACCACATGAAGGCCATTTTCAGAAAGCTAAAATGCTTTAAACAGTTAAGTCACTTTCTCCATGAAGAGGCCAAGTACACCTTACCCAAAAGCGCGTGGATTTCCTTCCAGAGCAGACACTTGTACAGCGCGCCTTGGATTCGCGGGTCACTAATTGTGTTTCCTCCTCCAAAGGGCAAGGTGAACCAGAGTCTTCGTCTGGGGCTAAAGTTCACGACATCCACCGAGAGTCACGACCACCGCACGACATCCAGGGAAGTGTGGCCTCTAAAGTCTCGTGTGGGCAGAGTGTCATCACAGTGACACAGGTCGGAAGTTGAGCACATGGCAGTTGTGTGCCATCACAGGACCTCTAATGCAGCAGCTGTGTGCACATGCAGATCAGACAGCGTGCCTGCGATAATTGAACCACGTCACGGGCTTGTGCCGGGGAATGAGTGAGTAGTCGAAGAAGTTAGCTGAGGTAATTCCAGTACGTGCAATGAGAGCATAAATTATGTAGCCGGATGCATAACATTAGCGAGGCTATTGCGCAGTTGGTGGTCTGAAATGCAGTCAGGCGACTAGTGTAACTAGTGTTTCTGCTCGCACGGTCTGCCGCCAGGCGATTGCTGCGATTGACACGTGAAATTTCGCGCGATTTCGTTTATTCTTGTGATTGCGTTTGATGCATTCACAACATTTTATGCTAATTCATTATCGGCTGACCTCTTGATGAAGCAAATACCCCGAAAATACATAATGTTTATTTCAGATGTTTCGCATCAGTGCAAAGTTGGCAAATGTGCGGATGACATGTCATAATCTGCTGGATTGCAAGCAATCAGCAATGAATTGCACTGCATAAGCAGTCGACTCACTGACAATAATTTGCACTTGTGGATTTCCGTTTCCGAAGCAGAAGTATGCGACTACAACTACGAATACGCCATCTACGTTAGTATTTTACTTCAAGACGCACGCTACATCTGACTTTCGGTCCGAGCATTGTTAAACTTCAAATGCCATCCGTGGCGCAAGTAGTGCAGATACAAGGGGGAAGAGGAAGGAGGGAGACAGGAGATGGGATGAGATGTGGATAGATGTGGAGTTGAAGGCAAGCCTGCGGGCTACCTGCAGAGGGTGTGCATCGCTGGTCATCCATACCGCCATCCCGGCGCACCAAGGCGGCACGACGGGGCCGCGTCTTGTGCCGTACCGCCGCACCCGTGCCGGCTGTTGTTGACGGACGGAACGTCGTCCCGACTAGCAATAGCCGACGGCGGCCGGTGATGGCCATGCAGCCGGTGCCCGCGGAGAAACACGAGACCGGACGGGGAGTCGGGGTCAGCACGGGGTGGGGTGGTCGGCACGGGGGTAGGATGGTCGGTATGGGGTAGGGTTGTCGGCACGGGGTAGGATGATCAGCACGGGGTAGGATGGTCGGCATGGGGTGGGATGGTCAGCACGGGGTAGGATGGTCAGCACGGGGTGGGATGGTCGCCACTGGGTAGGATGGTCAGCACGGGGTGGGATGGTCAGCACGGGTTGGGATGGTCAGCACGGGGTGGGATGGTCGGCACGGGGTAGGATGGTCAGCACGGGGTGGGATGGTCGGCACGGGGTAGGATGGTCAGCGCGGGGTGGGATGGTCAGCACGGGGTAGGATGGTCAGCACGGGGTAGGGTGGTCGGCACGGGGTGGGATGGTCGGCACGGGGTAGGATGGTCAGTGCGGGGTGGGATGGTCAGCACGGGGTAGGATGGTCAGCACGGGGTGGGATGGTCGGCACGGGGTAGGATGGTCAGCATGGGGTAGGATGGTCAGCACGGGGTGGGATGGTCAGCACGGGGTAGGATGGTCAGCATGGGGTAGGATGGTCAGCACGGGGTGGGATGGTCAGCACGGGGTAGGATGGTCAGCATGGGGTAGGATGGTCAGCACGGGGTGGGATGGTCAGCACGGGGTAGGGTGGTCGGCACGGGGTAGGGTGGTCGGCACGGGGTGGGATGGTCAGCACGGGGTAGGATGGTCAGCACGGGGTGGGATGGTCAGCACGGGGTGGGATGGTCAGCACGGGGTGGGATGGTCGGCACGGGGTAGGATGGTCAGCACGGGGTGGGATGGTCAGCACGGGGTAGGATGGTCAGCATGGGGTAGGATGGTCAGCACGGGGTGGGATGGTCAGCACGGGGTAGGATGGTCAGCATGGGGTAGGATGGTCAGCACGGGGTAGGATGGTGAGCATGGGGTAGGGTGGTCAGCACGGAGTAGGATGGTCAGCACGGGGTAGGATGGTGGGCACGGGTAGGGTGGTCGGCACGGGGTAGGGTGGTCGGCACGGGGGTAGGGTGGTCGGCACGGGGTAGGGTGGTCGGCACGTGGTAGGGTGGTCGGCACGGGGTAGGGTGGTCGGCACGGGGTAGGGTGGTCAGCACTGGATAGGATGGTCAGCACGGGGTAGGATGGTCAGCACGGGGTAGGATGGTCGGCACGGGGTAGGATGGTCGGCACGGGGTGGGATGGTCGGCACGGGGTGGGATGGTCAGCATGGGTTGGGATGGTCAGCACGGGGTGGGATGGTCAGCACGGGGTAGGATGGTCAGCACGGGGTGGGATGGTCAGCACGGGGTGGGATGGTTAGCATGGGGTAGGATGGTCAGCACGGGTTGGGATGGTCAGCACGGGGTGGGATGGTCGGCACAGGGTAGGATGGTCAGCACGGGGTGGGATGGTCAGCACGGGGTAGGATGGTCAGCACGGGGTAGGGTGGTCGGCACGGGGTGGGATGGTCAGCACGGGGTGGGAGGTCAGCACGGGGTAGGATGGTCAGCACGGGGTAGGATGGTCAGCACGGGGTGGGATGGTCAGCACTCGGTAGGATGGTCAGCACGGGGTGGGATAGTCAGCACGAGGTAGGATGGTTAGCACGGGGTAGGATGGTCAACACGGGGTACGATGGTCAGCACGGGGTGGGATGGTCAGCTCGGGGTTGATGGTCAGCAGGGGTGGGTGGTCAGCACGGGGTAGGATGGTCAGGGGTGGTCAGCATGGGGTAGGGTGGTCAGCACGGGGGGTTGGTCAGCACGGGGTGGGATGGTCAGCACGGGGTAGGATGGTCAGACGGGGTGTGGTCGGGGTCGGGTAGGATGGTCGCCGGGGTAGGATGGTCGGGTGGGGCACGGGGGATGGTCGGCACGGGATAGGGTGTGGCGTCAGGACAGCGCGGGACCCAATGGGCCGGCTGGACAGGACGAGGTACGGCACCGAATCAGGAGGCGAGCTGTGGCATCTCCACGAGTTTGCAACAGCTGTCACTCGATCATGTATGCGTCTCCCGCCAAAGGAACGAGGAAGAAGGTGATGATAGGTCGGGCGTGAGTGACGTGAGAGTGGAGTCATGCTTGCCGATTGAAAGATGCATCGGATGCATTAATGCATATGTGCACACAAATTGACAAAAAACCGAAGGAATACAACATTGCATGCGTGTAAAAGGTAAACGAGAGGATATTATTAGATACATAAGATATTTTTGCCTTTCTTTGTGTTAATATTTCCCATTGAAATATCGGCATGTCAAATTCAACAACAAAAGAAAATGATAAAAAGTACTCTCGAAGCTTTTACTCTTTAAGGAAAAATTTAAGAAGAAAAGAAATCAACATATTTTTTCAAGAAATTTCTAGCTAGAGTAGAGCAGTAGAACGGACAGGGGTCCGACCGCACAGAATAGTCAGCGCACGGAAGGCGGTGTGACAACCAACAGAAACAACTCGCAAACGAGGTCGCAGCAACAGAGAACGTTACTCATATCTCGCATCCATCAATCCTTCATATGTATGTCAAAATGCATAAATAGATCGCAGGTGAAGGGATATGTCATCTTCTTGAAAAACAACAAAGAGCCTATATTAGATATGCATCATCAATATTCCTCACGCTGCTGAACTGCACTATGTTCACGTGCTGCGTTGTTATCGGAGTGGGAACAATTTGCAAGCTGATTGGTTGACTCCGATAGTGCTGCGGAAAGATAGTGGCACTGAGAAAGAGAACCGGGATCACGCGCCAAGAATTTCGCTGCCATCCGAGGTAATTGGAGTAAACAAATCAAAAGTCAACGCGATCGAAATTGCAAAAAGCATACCGTTCGAAACAGGGAAACTTATTCTACAACTCCGCGTGCTCATCCAAGCTTCCTCTATATCTCCAGTGAACTGGGACATTCCCGCCCAAACCGGGACAATCCCGCTAAACTGCACATTTCCCCGACCACGAGCGTAGTGGCAGCGGGCGACGCGAACGCCCGCGGGCATCCGGCAGATCGCGCCGCGCCGTCTGCGACCTGTTTGCGATGCCGGCTGGCCGTGATTTCACGCTGACCTGCAGATCGGACGTGGCCGGCGCTCATTGGTAGGCGGCCGGCCGGCCGCGGCGCCAGCCGCTCCCAGGTGCTGAGCCGGCGGACGTTCTCGCCGCGCAATCATCACCCGACGGATGGGCCATTCTCAGCTCGAAAAAGAACCACTTCGGCTGTGCCTTGGAAAACCGGCCGGCCCACCAGCGGTCCGGTGGGTGGGTGGGGGGGGGAGTCCTTTCAGCGGCACCGGCCGGATCGGCCCGGCCACTTGGTCTGGCGGCCGCCTAATGGAAACACGTGTTGCGCCCGTCGTACCGGATAGGCTGATGTTTGCCGCAGTGCTTGCAGCTGAATTAGACGAGATCCGGATGGCGTTTGGTCTCCGAAAACACGCCGCTTGGTCGCCGCAGCTGCCGCGTCCGACACCCGTTGCACAGCTGGAGCTGCGTGCTAACACACCGGCAGCTGCTCGTGGCGCGAGGCCAGCGATCAAACCCAGCATGCAGTACTATATAAACGCCCATCGAGATATCATTTATCTCTCGTCGGCTTTCGCAATGATGCGGGGGTCGAAGTGGCGTGCCCACTTTCACGTGAAAAACACAAACGATTTGGGAGGTAGCAACTGAGACGTGTCGTGCCGATTCGCCGGTATGCGGGGTGCGCACGTCGAGAGTGGGACGCGATCAAATGGTCGCTTCCGCTCATTTGTAATACATTACCAAACACATGGATTATAATCCGAATACACTGTAAGGCGGCATTTGTGAGAACGGAAGGAGATACAGACATTGTAATCAGCATTACAATTGCCCAGGCAATTGCATCGGTTCCGATTTTGTGGATTGTGTAAGCCACTTGCAAGCATGCCAGTTATGTCGTGAAGGATTGCAACATGGTCTTCACTCATGATTCACGTGTTTATGTGGAAGACAAAAAGCTCCAAACGCAAAAGGACATGAATAATTGAATCTTAGTACCTCTCGAATGTCCTTTTGCACGTGAAAATTGGCTTGCCAGTTCGACTCAGGCATCATTGCGAAAACCGAAGAGAGATAAACAATCTCTCGAGAGGCATTTACATATTACTTCATGTTGCATTTTATCGCTGGCAAAAGCGCCACGAGCAGCTGCCGGTTGTTAGCACGCTGCTTCAGCTGTGCCACAGGTGTCGGACGTGGCAGCTGTGGCGACCAAGCACCGTTCGCCATCCAGATTTCGTCTAATTCAGCTGCAAGTACTGCGGCAAACATCAGCCAGCCGTCGTATCTGGTGCGGCGGCCGCGAAGCATGTGTTAGCTTTATTTTACTTTCACGAACGTAGGCCGTCACACGTATAGTTTCAGTGTGGTGACCCACATGCTAGTAGTACGTCTTGGTTTAGCAGATATGCAACCACGGTGCTAAACCGCCAATCAACCGATTGAAGTGAAGAACGAAACGTACGCTGACATGTGGCCTGAAACGCATAAGCACTCGCATATGCAAATATTACGAAAATTCCCGTGACCGCCACTGCAGCGATTCTTGTACATCGATGTCTCGATGATTAATTACATGATGATGAATATCGATGATAATGATTACTGTGACTTTTGACAATTAATTGCATCAGTTAGCCAGCCAGTGATTGCCCTTTGACGGCTGAGGTTCCCTTTCAACTAATTTATACCATGTCTGCTTAAAAAAGAATAACCAAGAAAATAAGAATAAGACGAACGTCAATATCATTGTTAATCAGCGAATCAATTGTGGTAGGCACTTACGTCAATCGTCGACATCGACCATATAACTGTAACTTAAAACGTGGCAATTTAGGCGCAAGTCTGCATACGTCAGCACCACGCAGTCATTTGAAAACTTGATTGTTTGGTTCGATGAACTCAAATTGCCAGCCAGTATCGCCATTTGCGACGTAATCACCGGCAAGATCGGCCAACGCCCCACGCATGTTCGGCAGTGGGTGGAACACGTGCGTCATGCGATTGGAGCGCTCTGAGTCATTGATCGCCGTCGCTAAGCAATTGTTTGCATCGCACTAGGCAACTACTGAAGGTCGCGGCGGGGTCGCCGTCGTGGACGGAATACTGCCAGCAAAAAGTCATGTCGTGGTGCTCAGGTTATGATGCGTTTTCAACAAGATGCGAGAATGGACGAAGGTCGTAAAAATGTGCAGCGCAGAGACTCGCCATCGCGGCGTATTCGTTGTCTTTCCTCTCGGGTAAAGTGATAAGCTTCGCTACCGTAAACTGATCAGTTCGCCGTCTCTTGACAAACGGTATTTTATGGCCAGGCACGAAGATATCAGCTCGCGAGTAAAGCTGTATTTGGCAGCCGATGCAGTTTTTGTCAACAGTCAATATGCACTTGCTTTTTAAGACCTCCGGATCCACAGGGACAACGGCCTCGATAAGTTGCCTAGACTAGCAAGTGCCCAATACCTTCATGCCGACGAGACACAAGAAATTGACTGGAGTATAACCAGCATCGCCATATTATTTGACACTATGAAATACTGTCGTATCTGGCACTCAGCCACACCGACAAAAACATACACCCAAGACTCATACATATATATATATACATATATATATATATATATATATATATATATATATATATATATATATATGTGTGTGTGTGTGTGTGTGTGTGTGTGTGTGTGTGTGTGTGTGTGTGTGTGTGTGTGTGTGTGTGTGTGTGTGTGTGTGTGTGAGTGTGTGTGTGTGTGTGTGTGTTTGTTTGTTTGTGTGTGCATAATTGTGGTTTTAGGACGCATCGACCATGGTAGGTCATTTAGCGCCCAAAGACGCATATGTGATCGTCAGTTTCTCTCACAACGCACATTGCTGGTGTCATATAGTTTTCACATCATATGATTATGATCTCAACAGGTAAAGGCATTAACCCTCTCCGTCATTCCGGTCAGATCCTCACACCCCGTCTCGGGGGGGGGGGCAGTTAGTAACCCACTCTAAAATCCAAACTCAGCATTGCACGAAAACGAAAGAGGTGTCATCGGAAAGCGCTCAACGAGTAAGATCCGGATCCCCATAACAATTTTCCCCCAAAAGCGACGTCACCAGGGGGGCTAGATTTTCACTACTTTTCACGACTTACATTATGTTTTTGATTCTGGGGAGTTCATTTTGGGGATATATGAAAAAAGAAAATTTATTTACAAAATTTAACAAAACCTCAGGGCTTTTGAAGGCACTCCCCAAAACGGGTTAAGCTCACAATTGAAATGGGAGAGGACGGTAAGCTTCCTTTCCTTGGGGTTCTTGAATCACATACATGGATGAAGATCCCGGGGATCGGGGGGGGGGAGGATGGTCTGAACACCCTGGTTTGGTACCCTGCTAGTGCTAATTTGTCATTTTGCCTTTGCGATCTGAAAATATGCCTTAAATATAACGGCTTGGAACATCCCTCTGGCTTCGTGCGAGATCTACAGCTCTGTTCACATGACATCCACCTTTCAAGATTTTAGCGCACACAGAGAAGCGAAACATTCTGACCAGTTCCTGCTCGTTCCTAAATTCAATGTGCTCGAAGGATGAACTGAATCATATTAACGATAGCAAAGTTGTGAACGATTTCCAAAGCAGGGACACTCAACACATATGTGAAGGAAAAAAAGAGATTTGGACCGGTTTCATCGAACCAGAAATCCAACTTAGGAGCCGCGATGACCAACTGACTGGCACTGACTGACAGCTCGCTCTCGCTCGTGGACGCTCCACGGACGACCAACGCGCAAGGCCGAAAATGAATAGCAGCCATGCAGCACGCGGAAGGCCGGAGAGAAAGAATGACTATCCCGCACGTGGAACAGAAGAGAGGAATAATTAACTAGCGCCGTCTTTCCGGTCAAATCCTCCCACCCAGTCTTGGGGGGGCTCGTTGAAGACCCCCCTCCAAAATCCAAACTAAGCATCGTACGAAAACGAAAGAGGTGCCATCGGAAAGCGCTCGACGAGTAGGGTCCGGGTCCATCCTCGAAAAGAATGTACCATCAAAAGTGACGTCACCAGGGGGGCTAAATTTTCACTTTTCACGACTTACATTGTGTTTTTAATTCTGGAGAGTTCATTTTAGGGGATATATGAAAAAACAAAATTTATTTGGAATGAGAAAAGGGAGCGAAATCGACCAGGGCTATAATTTTTATTGGTACCCCCAAAATATCTTTGTTTTGAAATTTCGAAATTTTGAGTTTTCAAGTTTTCTTTAATTTTCCTTTTCCAATGGGTAGAGCAGACCTAGAAACGTTGTGGGAAGGCAACTTGCCCTCATACAAATGCTTACTTTAGCCAGAATCCTGTATTTGAACTGCAATTTGGCAAAAACGCAAAATTCATATGTAGTCAAAAACGAAAAAAGACAAATTCAACTCGTACGTTTTCTTGCATCCGTAAAGATAAGCGAACGCCGAAAGTTTCATTAACATATCTGTATCCATTAAAGCGTGACGACTGGTTGAACGTTTTTGGAGGTGACCTTACTTGACCTTCAATAGCTTGTTGACCCTAGATGACCTGACCTAAAGATTTTGAATCAGCATGTCAAATTGATGTAGGAAAAGGTATGCCAAATTTGGGCGTGCTGTCGTGCGCCGTTCGTCCGCTCTCTGTAAAAAACCGGAGGGGGTGGTTGAAGACCCCCCGAGACGGGACGGGTTAATATACCGCAATGGAAGGCAGGAGAGGAATAGTGACTCCCCAGATACCCTGTGGCTCTCTGGATCAAAACAACCGGTCTGGAGTACCCAAGATGCCTTCGTCTTCCCCCTCCCCTTCCCCATCCAGCCGATGTGCGCGCTTGAGGCCAAGGGCGTCTTCGATGCATGAGCGCGAACACCCCCAAGTGGCGGACCTGTTGCATGGCAGACAGACAGGCAGGCGGCGGTAGTGCAAATGTTGCAAAACCCGCACCTTGTAGCTGAAATGCAAAGCCCACTGGGAAGTCATGTGTGCATGGGTCCCAGCGTGCGCTTGGTATGGTTGTACGCGACTGGCGCTGGCCGTCAGTGGTGTTTAGTTTCCCACGGGGTGGCCCACCTCCTGCGACATGAGCGACATCAGACACGACACGGACCGAGCTCTCCATGTCGCCGGCCCCGTCTGCGGCTGGATCGCCGGTGCATGGGACACATTAGCTGCTGGATGAGGTCGTGCTACAGTTTTGTACACGTTTCGCTAATGCTAATTTTCCAAGTCGGAAAGTGCTCATCACCTTGTACGATGTAGCAGTGTTATATTTGTATTTTGTAATATTTTACTTTTCGAGATCCTTGCTTGATTTTTTAACTCCGATGTTACGTTTGGGCAACAGGTTGGATTCTGTTCCTGATCCCGGCGCTATTTGTGTGGCCATTAGCCCTCCAGCAGAATTATATACATTCATATCACCTAGGATTTCACCTTTGACAGCCATGGCCCACACACATCTTTCTTGCGAAATGCGGAATACCGAAAGACATTCATTTCGAAGGATTTTAAGCGCTTATGAAAATTGGAGGCAAGGTGAAATAGAAATGTTCGGTCTCCCGTATAAGGAAACGATTGCTTAAAGCAAGCTATACAATGCATATCAGATATGCATGTTATAAAATGTGGTCAAGAAGTTCTCAACGTGATGCTGCTATGGAACCCGCATCTCTGTCCCGAAAATGGTGTGCGAATTTAACCCCGCCAGTAATTTCAAACTTTACTCATTAATCATATAGTATAGCATGGGGCGACAGACTTCCCCATAAGCCTGACAATCGAAATATTGTAGGCAATCTACTGCGTTGTTACTACAAGGAGATGATGCTTGATTTTCATACGGTACTTATTGGGGGAAAAGGGCGGGGTGTGCGTGAAGCGTGCTCATTTTATTGGTAGTATATAGGAAACAGTGCAGCATGTTCCAGTAGACAACGCCTATCGGCGAGGGGTGAAGCTATTAGAAGGGCTTAGCAATGATGCAGGTTAGGGCGCATCGAATGTATCGGTCATGCAGTCCTCCGAAATGATGCGAGCTAATGTGTTCAAAACGCAATGGGGTGGCTCACTCGTGGCAGCGACCGCACGTCGCTGCCACATGTCAACAGAAAGCGGAGAAAGCTGCACGATTTCACCGCCAGTGGTTCTACCGGCTCCTCTGGTGAACAACTGAGGAACTGTTTTTGGGCTTTATGTTCCTTGGACGTAGATTAAATTTAGAGGTTATAAACCCTCCCTATGAAGCTAGTTTTGGAGGTTGTCATCGTTGGATACTATGAACTTTATGAGCTTGAATACATTCAAGAGCATGAAAACCAGTGATATGAACACCCTACATGCGGATCCGATAGCCATTACAGCGTTCCCGTGAAAAATGTGGCCAGGAAATGAGATTCCACTATGTCGCCTTCACGCGGCCTCACTAAATTATGAATATAAGCACTTGCGATGATATACCATCAAATGCACCAAATAGCCTCGAGCTGCCGCGTGCCTTCCCTGGGGTAGCCGGACAAATGTACGTAAGCGCAAATGCACGCATGGCAGATGTACGTACGCAAATGTATGTAAGCAAATGTACGTAAGCGCAGATGTACGTTTCGCAATTGTACGTGAACGCAGCTGTACGTATGGCTAATGTACGTAAGCGCAAATGTACGTATGACAAATGTATGTATTCGCAAAAGTACGTATGCGCAAATCAACTTAAGCGCAAATGTACGTGAAGGCAAATGTACGTGAGTGCAATTGTACCTAAGAGCATATGTACATATGGCATATGCACCTAACCAAGTGTGCTTAAACGCAAAGGCACGTAAGCCTAAATGTACGTACATTGTCTCATATGTACATTTCCTCTTATATTCCTTTACGTTTTGGTACTGCTGCGCTGACATACATTTGCGCTTACGTACTTTTGCCCTTACGTCCTTTTGTTCTTACGTACATTTGCGTTTACGTACCTTTGCGCTCACGTACATTTGCGCTTACGTACTTTTGCGCATACGTACATTTGCCATACGTACATTTGCGCTTGCGTACATTAGCCATACGTACATCTGCGCTTACGTTCAATTGCCATACGTACATTTGCGCGTAGGCACACTTGTCCTAGAATCCTTCCCTGGTGGTAGCAACAATACTTGTGGTGACATTTTCAAATTGGAAGGCGATTTCCAGCCCGCGCATGTCATTGGCAACAGGAGAAGCTGGCGTGTTTGAGGAAGCTGACTGTGCACCAGTTGAAGCTGTCGCGTCTGATGAGGCTTACTTGGCACCAGTTGAAGCTGTCGCGTATGATGAGGCTTACTTGGCACCAGTTGAAGCTGTCTCGTATGATGAGGCTTACTTGGCAACAGCTAAATCAGCTGGAGTGCCTGAGGAGGATTGCGTGGCAACAGCTGAAGCTGGCGTGTTTGACGAGGCTTACTTGGCAACAGCTAAATCAGCTGGAGTGCCTGAGGAGGATTGCGTGGCAACAGCTGAAACTGACGTGACTGAGGATTACGTAGCAACAGCTGAAGCTGGCATGTCTGATGACGCAACAGCTAGATCAGCTGGCGTGTCTGAGGAGGATTGCGTGGCAACAGCCGAAACTAGCGCGTCTGAGGAAGCCGAGTTGGCAACAGCTGAAACTTGTGTGTCAGAAGAGGCTGACTTGCCCAATTGCCACCATGCCATTCAGAATGCATGCCCCAGTAGACAAGTTGAACAAGTGGGAAATTGGGCGCCCTGACTCTGCTGCATTTCAAATGCATAGCTCACGGAGGAGAAGGTTCAACAAGAAAGCGACGAGCTGCCTTTAAATTAGCCATTTTAATTAGCCGTAAAAGAAATTGAGGAATTTGTTCTCAGCATATTTACTTGCATACATACACTGTTTACTCAGTGCATGTTTCCAGTCTTCGACCGTGCAACATACGCTCAAGATCCCCGAACATGACAATAAACTAGCGTAGCTGGATGAAATGGCCTGCCAAGCATTCCTGTGGCATGCACTTTTGCTTGTAGCATTGGACCAGAAATGTAACAGGTCACAACAAGTGTATTGTGCTTCGGAGACCGACTTCAATCAAAACGACCGAGGGGGAATTAGTGAGACCTACTTATGCTTGTGTATAATTGTGCGTATGTGTGTGTGTGTGTGTGTGTGTGTGTGTGTGTGTGTGTGTGTGTGTGTGTGTGTGTGTGTGTGTGTGTGTGTGTGTATGTACGTGAGTTTGTGGCATGTGGTATACTATGGTGCAACCACGGATTCGAAATTGGGGGAGAGGAGAAACTAAGGACGCGATAAGTTTGAACAGGATAGATGTCCCTGTACCCTCAAAAATCCTTGGATTTCAGCTACTTTTCAATTTCCTTTTCCGACACTTCAATTCAATGTTCAACGGACTTCAATTTTTCTGATTTACCTTTGTTAAAAATGATATTTTGGAGACTAAAAGTTTCGCCAAAATTAGTAAGTTTCACTACTTATCACTACTTATGAACCCTTATGTCGTATGTGCTGGGACCCGATTTCATGGTCACCATAGAGCAATGCTGCAAATATGATAAATGTTGCCCTCTTGTAGCCTTGCAGCGGAAGAATATAAAATATTGGACGGTGGTTTTATCTTAGCAAACATGTATATGCAATTACCTTCCTCATGCTTTCCTGTTTTACGGGCACATATTTCGATGCAATGACAACCAGTGGGGATAATGGGTGTGGCACTGAGGGCATGTGCCTCCACGTGAAAAGTGGCGTCCCTCATGCTGGGAAAATGCGTCCGTCTAAAAAGATTCCGGTGTACCCGCTCGAATGTATCAACATTCTGATACCGTACAGCAAGGCACGTCGAATGAAACCCACATAATACAAATTGAAGCGATAGCCACGAAACGCGAGGACTCTGAAACTAAAACTAACCATTCACCTTGAAGCTTGATTTGATATGTTCCGCGTTGAAATGTTGCTCGATGGTTGCCCATTGGCTTTCTCTTGATACTAAGCATGGGCAACTCTGGGAGAAAACGAAGAAATGCCGGGCGACCGAAGAAATGACATCTACCTTTGATTTTGAAAATTAATGTGATTTATGAACAGTATTAATAGAGTACCACACAGCACGTCGAATTACTCCACTTGATGAAAATTGAAAAGATAGCGACGAGGCGCGAGGACTTCGAACAACTTAAGCTCGCCTTCAGTCGTGTGGTTTGACATTGACATGTCCCGGTTTGAAATGTTAGTCGAGATGCACCACATGCTAAATCGGTTTGACCTTTGGCCTTAGCAATGAGTTATATTGAGCCCATAGCGACGAATCGTAAGGACTTCGAAAAATTCGAACCTTTGACGTCGAGGTTTAACCTTGACATATCGTTTTCAAGATGTTACTCGAGTATTCCGACGGGCTGTCCTTGATAGTGGATCTGCGTAGGCTTGGGATAAAACCAAAACAAATCTGAGGAAACCGAAGAAATCAGCTTGGATTTAGACTAGTCTAGATTATATCTGATACTGCACAACAATACAACATGAATGACACAACGCGAATTACCTACATTTAATGCCAATTGAAGCAGCAGCGACGAAACGCGAAGACATCGAAGAACTCCATCAAACCTTGACATATCCCGGTTTTAAATGTTACTCGAATGTTCACCACTGGTTATTGCTTGCTACCAAATTTGGATAGGTTTGAGAGAAAATGAGAACAAATGTTTCATCGAAGCATCAGCTTGACCTTTGTCCTTCACACATAATTCGATTGCATAGCTTTTCTGATGCTTCATAGCAAGCCATGTCGAATGGCGCTCACTTGATGGAAATTGAAGCGTTATCAACCGAACATCGCATTCGGTCGATATCGCTTTAACCCGCGCCGTCTTTCCGGTCAAATCCTCACACCCCGTCTCGGGGGGAGGGGGTGGTTAGTAATCCCCCTCTAAAATCCAAACTAAGCATCGCACGAAAACGAAAGAGGTGTCATCGAAAAGCGCTCAAAGAGTCGGGTCCGGATTCACCCTCCAAAACAATTTCTTCCCAGGAAATCGACCAGGGCTATAATTGTGTTCCCCCCTCCAATTTTTTTTGAAATTATAAAATTTTGAGTCTTCAAGTTTTCTTCAATTTTCCTTTTCCAATGGGTAGAGCAGACAGAGAAACGTTGTTGGAAGTCAACTTCCGTTAATAAAAAATGCTTACTTTAGCCAGAATCCTGTATTTGAACTGCAATTTGGCAAATACGTAAAATTTATATGCAGTCAAAAACGGACAAAATTGACAAATTCCACTAGTACGTTTTGTTGCATCCGTAAAGATAAGCAAACGCTGAAAGTTTCATTAAAATACCTGTACCCGTTAAAGCGTGACGACTGGTTTAACTTTTTTCGAGGTGACCTCACTTGACCTTGACTAGCTCGTTGACCCAAGACGACCTGACCTAAAATGTTTCAATCAGCATGTCAAATTGATGTGGAAAACGGTATGCCAAATTTGGGTGTGCTGCCGCGCGCCGTTCATCCGCTATCCGCGAAATACCTGAGGGGGGCGGTTGAAGACCTCCCGAGACGGGACGGGTTAATATCGCCATCTAAAAAATGAAGCCAACCTTTTGATCTAAAAGTTTGACCTTGACATGTACAGATTTGAAATGTTGCAGGATGGTTCACCGCAGTCTATTGCTTGATACCAGATGTAGGCAGGTCTGGGTGCAAACGAAAAATAATTGCGAGGGGACCGAAGAAACCGGTTTGCGTTGAATCCTGATGGTTAAGGTGGTAACGTGAGACCTATGTAGATGTTTCCGGCGTGCTCAGTGCGAGTAGAATCATTTGTAGTGATTGATTCAAATGATAATAAACCCGTCGCTGAATGCCGATGCCAATATAAATACTCGCCTGACGAACTCGTCGCTGAATACGAATACGAATACGACGTTAGCTTGACGTACGTGCTTAAGGCTGCCCATGACTTGCCTGAATGGTCTTGATTATACTCAAGGACACCCGTATTTGTTTGTTTGATAAGTAGTATTTGTTGATCAGAGTCGTATTTGTTTAAGATATATCAATATATGTGGGAATGCAATCTAAGACGCACACAACATTGCGATAATGCGAATTTATTGCCTAGCAGAGCACAATTTTCCACCCAAGCAAAATCGGAAGATGGTCATGCCTCATGTTATTTAAGAATGGCTTAGAAGCAGACATTTATGACGTTTGCCGATTAACCACTCGGAGATTGTGTGACGACAAATAGCCGGTGAAGCTCGCTGATTGGCCACATCGGCTTTTAGTGGTGATTATCTTGCATGTAATACTTGAACTTTATAAATGGTTAAGTAGAGTTTTGAGGGATGATACTCAGGTAGCTGAGGCTCGGGAGGGGACACGAAAAAAAATTGAGGATAAATCGCCACTTTTGGGGAAATGGCCCATCAGCTCCCCCCCCCCTCACACACACACACCCACCCCCATCCCACTCACCACCCACCCCTCTCCGGTGATTACACCCATGGTGGTATAAAATGTCGAGTGAGGCATGGGCGGCGGATTTATAATTGCGGTGTTGGGAAGGGGGTGGGCGAATACAACGCTGGCCAATGGTACGCCGATGTACTATTTGTGGCTTTTATGTGACTTTACATTTTGTTCACATTTAGTACGGTAGTATTTTAGTCGCATTTATGCGCCTTATTTCAAAATTTCTTGGTATTTGATATTGGGCGCAAGCAAACCATTGAAGATGGAAAATATCGAATCCTCATATCCAAGGAACATCGAATCGCAAAATATCCAAGGAGAAAGATTTAGAACAAGCAAAATATTGCTTCACAACATGTCGAATACCCAAAATATCCAACACGCAAAACATCGGATTCCAACACATCTAATGCTTAAAATATAGAACGCGCAATATATCGAGAAAAGGCGTTACGCCGTTCGCTCAGCCCGGTTGCACATGTCACGTCATCCCCTTGGTTACAGCCCCCTCATTATTTAACTGTGTGAAGTCAGCGTTCGCTTACTGCGCAATGAAGTTCGAATGGCAGTAGCATACCTGAAAGTTAAAAAACAAGTGGTAAAACACACTCGTATTTGTCAATGATACAATATGTGTATCACTTTCATACAACATGAGGGGAACTGGATGATGACTGATGTCCAAATTTATTTTTGTTTGCTTGTTGATGCTCTTTTCAGCATGCTGCGGATTTATACCCATGTAGACTTCTTTCATAGCTAAAGTCATCTAAATGAATCCTGGTGCTTTACTTCGCTAATCAACCTGCATATTTATCCCCTCGCACTCCAAACTTGTGCATTGTCCCCGCCGCCACCTCCGCTCAATTTTGAATAATTTACTTTGAGGCCGTAAATGCATACTTTGTACGGCAATTGGTAATGTCCAAAACATCATTAATGCCAATTTTGGAGCATTTAAACACAACCACAGCGATCCATAACAATGACAAGCCAAGCCACGCAAAGCCAGAATATTTTTATATTTGACCTCATTTGACCTTGAAAATATTGACCTAAGGTCATGAACTTTGCACACAATAGTGTTCACTATGGTGCCCATCCACCCTGTGAATTTCGTTGCTCTAGCCTTCATAGGAGCTGAGATCTTAGGAGGGGGCGGAATCCGCCCCCCCCCCCTCCAGTGCGCGTTATTTTCAGAGGCCCTCCAGGGCGCGTGTTAAATCAAGCTATGCATCACAACCGCGAAATACGCATCGCATCACTATCCACACATATATATTTGCCTTTTCTCTTCTCCCATGCACTTTGCATGGTCAATATATGACCTTAGTTTTCCAATTCACTTTGCCACTTCACGTCACCTCACAGTCACTTTGGATTTCCAGGCTATGAATAATTTGTTCGAAATAATTTGCCAAGGTCACCTTGCGTGACCTTGGCAGCTGTGGCTGACAATAACGCCTGATCATCGCTGACAGCTATAATGCATCTAAGTGGAACCGAATGAGTGGAGCATCCATTTTTGATTTAGTAAAACGCTAATTATCTGCAATAAAAACGGTTTCTTCGACGCTCTCCTCCGCCTCATTTTCATGTGGCGTTGGTAGAATCCCGATGGATTCAACATAACGCTGTTTGCTTGTGGTGTTTTGCATTGCTAATCTTCATCATCTGACCCAGTGGCGGTGTGTCCGTTTTGTCCGCCACGACGTTCAAACCGACAGACGTCTGCCCGCTATCTCACGCGCGCGAGCGAACACGGTTAGATATGCTAATTTTGTGGGACGATCGAGGGTAATGAGCCGGTGTTCGAGATCCCACTATGTGTATATTCTCCATGGTTCCTTATATGTGCTTTCATATGAATGACACCCAATATTCTTCTTCAGTTCGACTGGATTGGATTGTTGCTTTACGACGCACCCAGCAAGTGAGGGCATATGCCTGAGGCCATATGCCATGTCACCTGACTCTCACCCTGACAAGAAAAGTGGGAATCGCAGGGAATCGAACCGCACACCTATTGCGTGCCAGACGCTCGCCTTAACCACTGAGCTTAATGTCCAATACAATTATCAGATTCAACGTTCATATTGATCCGACGCACCCACTGGATTGTTTTATTTCCGTGCACGCTGGAATACGCTACGGTGTTATTCTTTTTATCAGAAAATTGTTTTTACGGTTGGGAAACCACTTTGCGATTGCGTTAATAAAGTGCATTACGCAAGTGGCATCCATTTACTTCCGAGTTCCAGACAAGTAGTGGTTCGAGTAAACTTCTGGCATACTATCTGATGCTTACGCCCGTGGTATCATACATATATGCGAAACAGTATCAGCACATGTACAATAAAAACAACACGATTATCCCAAAAATTAAAACAATATGCACTTTTTAAAAAAGGAGGGAAAGCATGCCTACAAGAAAAATGGAACAGAACATGAAAAAGGTCGTGCCATTCTAAAGGAGTAGAAGAATAAAAAGTAAATCATTTTTTTACTATAGTCGTCCTGCTGTATGTCATCCTATTTCTTCCCATTCCATCTTTCTCAATTTTTACATGTCAAGAGTGAGTCGTTTTTGCGCAGTGTACGAGCATCGGGTGTGCTATATAGCAAGTGGTATGTGGTGCATTGTGCTCGTTATTTTTATGTGATGCAGGAAATGGTGAGCCCGGTGTGTCCGATGCGCAAGCGTATAAGTATGCGTCCTTTATGTCCGATGCATTCTTTGACGGTGTTCCGGTGCTTTAATTTGGAGTGAATATCGTGGAGTTGTACTTGTGAGGTGTCCACTGCGAGTTGGATACGTGTGTTGATGAACTAGTGAATTGTGGGGTAGCAGTCAGATTTGAGCGTCGCAGTGTATGACGGGTTGTAGCATGAAGTGATTACATGTGCTTGTCTGACTGCGTGCTCATTGCCGTGTGTCTTTGTGTGTCTGATCCAAATAATCCAAGTATCCAAAGTGTCAAAAGAATCGCTGTTGATGCGGGGTTAACTTGTGGTATATGTAAATAAATGTGATGTTATAAGATAATTGTCAACAACGCGTAATGCAATGTGCAATGCTTTGAATCGCGGATTTTCTATCAGGAGCGATACTGTTAGTACATGTTTGTATTGTAGAGTGTCAGCATGCTACATAATTTGCACGTTACTGCGGTGTGTGCCGATGCTGTGTCCGGCAGGCGGCCATGCAGGACGACTTGTTGCGGTGCTGCGCGAGGATGCAGCACCTCCGTTGTACCCTTCTGCTGTAGCGCGTGTTTCTTGGAGCTGTTGGTGCAGATTGTACTGCGATTTGGACAGCGGATGTGAACTGCCGAAATCGTTTCCGAATTGTGTCGTGTGCGTAGGTGTGCTTCGGGTGGTCAGTGATGTGTGCTGTGTGTGGTGGTGATTTGTGTTTCCACCACGCGGTGTGGTCTGGGAGTGGTTGTCTACCGGGAAGTGTAATATGTGGATGATGCAGAAGAAAGCTAGGCGGAAATCCGTCGCAATAATGAATGCATGGAAGGATTTGGTTCACATTAACACCAACTACACAAAATGGGATGCATGCTAAGCTGCATGACTAAAACACAACATAATAGATGGGATGGAATATAAAGTAAGAGGGTATAAATGGAGCTGCATGTCAATCAAATTTCCGGCAAGCTACACAACTTCATACATATATGATGGATGGGATGGAATGTAAAATAAGAAGGTAGAAATTATATTATATGTGAATCGAAAGTCTAATGGACCACGCAACTTAAACATGCCGATTTCACAAGGGAACTTTCGCAGTGCAGGATGTTCTGATAGTGTGGATGATGAAAAGGGAATTCGGTAATGAAAATATTGTGTACATGGAGTACGAAAAACTGTTCTCTTGACCATGGCGGAACATATCAAACATTAACCAACAGTCAGTTGGTTGATGTTTGACATGAAAGCGAGGCAAAACGAGACAAATAGAACGATATTTGATAAATTTACATCCAATTTGAATCCGGAAAGAAGCCATTTCATGGCGTCTGCTTGGTTGAAAAGAGGAGGATCGGTGATCGATAAGCTTGATGATGTGGAGTTGTGCAATATTTGTGTCTATATACCACTGTCGTTCCAAAAAATGTCGAATGTTCCATCATATCATTGGCCTGATGCTTGCATAATGGTGAGGAATGTAAAGCATGAACAGTGAAGATTTTGCTAACTTATCGCCTTTCTCGTCTCCTGGGATGCCACAGTGGCTAGGAACCCACAATAATCGAATCTCCACGGCTACGCTTTTTATTTAAAGAAGTATTTCCAGTAATTCTCAGAAAGAGAATAGTGTGAATGGTAGAGGAATATGAAGAAACGAAAGACTACAATGGATTTGGAATCTGAACAAATGCACTTCGCATATGGAAGGAAAAGTGGCTATGGACATAACGCAAGGTAGTAGGGATGACTTGCAATTCTGGGATGAACATGGACGTTCACTCCGATGAGCTGTGCTGCTGATTTATCCAGACACCATTGCACTTCCTCGGTGTACCAGGTACCGGAACCGGAAGTGTACCGACGGCAACTGGCCGACGGCACCATTGACCTTGGTTCCTCGGTGCCGTCGGGGAAAACATAAGGGACCTAGCAATATTAGCATACGCAAAACGTCGGCGATGAAATGTGTGCTGTAGGTACCAGTGCAGCACAATGCTGTAGCTTGTGAGCGCCGGACAATTAAGCCACCTGCCGACCCATCTCCGGTGGGGAAACGTGAACTTCATAGGATTCGGAGTAGTAGGTGGGCGATGAAGTTGGAGTTGTTCAGAAAATGTTTTCCTCTGAGAAGCTGTACGGAGGCTAGCTCGTCGTTTTGACGTCTGAGTTAATTGCAATGAAAGTTGAGGAGAAGGCTGCGGTGATGAAATTGTAAGATGCATTGGATGAAACCGAACTATTGCGGCACACCAAAGGGTTTGCTCCACTCTATGGAGAACTAAAGGAGGAAGTCCGGAATCTGCTTGCAAACAGGTGGCTGGTGTGATGGGCAAATGGTGCAATATGGGGAAACTTATATTGCGTATCTAAAGTTCGTAGAGTGAATGGGTGTGCACCTGTATAAAATATTGACTCAAACTCAATGATTGGCAAAGCGATGGATTTATAGGAGCGTAAAAGGGTACCACAATCTGCTGCGAATGATGCAGAAGTGATGTAGCGGTATAGTGGATGTAGTTTATTTGGATATCAAACTTGTTCAAATAAGAGACAATGTACATATATATTGTGGTTCTTGTCGGCCTGATGTGCTGTTCTTCGCTGTGTTCTACAATCGTTGGTGATTAGGGAAGGCTGGCAATTCCCGCCCCCCCCACCTTCGTCGGTTGAGAAGGGTCAGAATCGCCGGTAACTGGGGGGGGGGGGCAATGACAGAGAATACCAACGGTGTGATAAGTAGAATCACCGGGATTTATCGCCGAAGGTTCACTGGACAAGCCGTGTAAGGGAGGGGTACGAGCAGTCGTCGTGAGGTGTGGGGGGGTCACGTTCATTAAGCCTATGTATGAATATCAACGCTGCGATCATGAGCATCATAGGGGCTTATCGTCAGTGTTTCACTGGGCGCGCCGGAATGGGGGGGGGGACTAGTGGTTATCGTGGGGCGAGGGGGCGGGGGTGAAGTGAGGATCACGTCCATTAAGTCCAGGTATACATCTGGGCTTACCAGAGGCATAGCCATCGTTAAAGTGGGATGCATCCCCAAGTCTCCAAGATAAGTAGTATGCCGAAGGCCGTCAGCTTGAAGGAAGCAAGCCACAACCGGCGCCTCGCTATGACAACGGGTCGTTGCGACTTCGTTGCCCGTCGGACTCCAAGTGCGGCCGGCGTAGGGGGGAGGGGCGTTCCCCACTCTCAACACCTTCTTGGAGTGTCCTTGTTGTCATGCATGGATATGTAAGGTGATGCTCGTCATAGACAGATTCATATATCCACCTTCTTGTCAGTTTGTCCCAGCCGGGTTTACCACTTCTCGGTGCGCATATTAAATAATGCACGACGCCAACGTGTTGGCCTTTGCCTCTCCAGGTACGAGGAAAGTGAACCATGACTTGGCTCAGACATATCCAGAGAGAATGGATGAATTTGCATCTTACGTGGGATCTGGTTGTATCACCAACACAGCTCATGTAGGGGCACTTGATAGTGTTAGAAACAGCATATTGCTGCTCAACCCATGTGTTAAGATCCTCGACTCTGCCTACTTCTGGACCCTAGATACGAGCCGAAATCAGTTGATTTAGCCATGCAACCTGACTAAAATGTCAATAAATTATTTGGTGGATATTCCAGTGCTGACTAGGTTGGAATTAAGCATTCATGTTGTAACCGAATCCCAAGCGAAATTTGGTGTCCCTCCCTACGCGAACACCGGAAAGAAATGTTTGCAAAAGCTGCCGGGTCGCTTTCGGCTACGCGTTCCAGGCTAGCTCGATAGGCTGAACACTTCCGGCTGCCAACCACGGCACAGGTCCGCACATACAGCGGCTCATGTGTGCCACTCGTCTAATGTCACAGTCAGCGGACCAGACACGGCGGTGCAGTCGTGACTCAGGAGCAACTGTGGACAACACTGCATCACGCTGCGACACTCTATCACGCTGCGATACTGTATCACGCTGCGATACTGTATCACGCTGCTATACTGTATCACACTGCGACACTGCATCATGCCGCGAAACTATATCACGATGCGACACTGTATCACGCTGCAACATTGTATCACGCCGCGAAACTGTATCACGCTGCGACACTGCATCACCCTGCGACACTGTATCATACTGTGCCGTGCCATTGCATCACGCTGCGACACTACATCACGCTGCGACACTACATCACGCTGCGACACTGCATCACGCTGCGACACTACATCACGCTGCGACACTACATCACGCTGCGACACTACATCACGCTGCGACACTACATCACGCTGCGACACTACATCACGCTGCGACACTACATCACGCTGCGACACTACATCACGCTGCGACACTGCATCACGCTGCGACACTGCATCACGCTGCGACACTGCATCACGCTGCGACACTACATCACGCTGCGACACTGCATCACGCTGCGACACGCTGCGACACTACATCCGCTGCGACACTACAACGCTGCGACACTACTCGCGCTCCGCTGCGACCGACGGACTGCATCACGCTGCGACACTGCATCACGCTGCGACACTGCATCACGCTGCGACACTGTATCATCCTGCTACACTGTATCACGCTGCTACACTGTATCACGCTGCGACACCGAATCACGCTGTCCGGCAGAGTGAGTCTTTTGGCGGCCAATTCCGGGCGGCCAGGGTGTTGGCTCGGTAAATGGGGCGCGCATGCCGAGTGCAATAACGTCCTCCGAGTGGCGCGCATTAGTCGGCGCGCACGGTACGCCGCTAATCTGGCCGGCGTCTGTCGCGTTATCAATCTGCCCAGGCGGCGGCGCCCACACCGCCCGCCCCGCCGAGTGGTCAGGCGGCCGGGCGCGGGTGAATTTGCCGACGAGCGGGCTGCATGAGTAATTCGATTAGCATGGCTGTCGGGGCGTGTCAGCGAAGGCCGCCGGCCGGTGGTGGTCGGCTACTCTGAGCGGCGCCTCTGCAGCCGACACACGCGGCGAAAACCAGCGGAGCAGGCGCCCGGGTGTGCTGCGGCGGACGAGTGTCCGAATGCCGAGTCTGCTGCACGTGCGCGGCGCTGTGGAGGTCGGTTTTCCACTTGGTATGTAATTCGCCTTGGTCACCTGAACGGAGGTCAGCAGTGGCTGGCTGGCGGCCCACGATTGCGCCGGAACACACGCCAGGAAACGCCAGCACCCCACAGTCCGAACAAGCCTAGTGCGAACTAAGATAACAACGGCGGCGCCGTTTCGTCGGACAGTGAAACCGGACATAGCCCCTCTCACCGAACAGTGGCCCACTCGCCCGACAGTAGCCCTCTCGTCGAACAGTGACCATTTTGTCCGACAGCGGTCCTTTCACTGGGCAGTGGCCCTCTCGCCGGACAGTAGCACTTTTGCCCGACAGCGGTCCTTTCGTCGGACAGTGGCCCCATCGCCTGCCAGCTTGGTCGGCTGTTGCGCTATCTTCTTGCGGACAGACAGCCATGCGTCGCCACTTTTTCTTGGGCCAATTTAACCACTGCAATGCCTCAGTGTCTACCGGTGAATTGCGATTGGGGAAGCAACGATTAATATACCCACCGGCAGGGGACAGCGATTAAGTAGCTTTGCGGGCCTGTATGTGGCTTTTGAAGTGATGGGTGGCATCAACTGTAAGGACTTGACTTGCTTTACGAACTCGGATTTTTCGTTGAGTTGGCTGAATGTACGCACCCAATTCGGACCAGGTAGTGGGTACCGAAATGTCGGGAGCATCCGTGCCTATCAATCTGCGCACTTAAGTGCGCCGAGCCAGCCTACACCAGGTATGACAGATCAGTTGGAAAGCTGCGTCCGACGGCGCACTCTGCTTGCACGCATGTTTGAGTGTGGATGGTCTTGCCTTGAGTCCGACCTCAGACCGGCCGTTGATCGGCCGGCTCCTGTCCAAGATACAGCACGGCTGGGAGGTCTTCGCTGTTCCGGAGGATTAACGCTGACCGACTGGTGCGCCGGGTGTCGGGTTCACGAGAACGATCTGCCTTCAGACAGGGCATGCGATTCAGTGGCATGTCTCGTGGGCGCGTGCCTTTAGACAGGGCACGTGGTTCAGCGGCACGTTTCAGGGGCATGACATCGCCTCGCGCCACAGGAGCGGTCAGTCTTGTCTGGACCGAGGCCGAGACTGCAGGATAGCAATGTGCACAGTGAGTACTGTAGCGGACAGCCTGGAGCCCGCTCCACAGACGAAGTGCACAGACACATTCGCCAAGTACGCGCTCGTGGCGCGCGCACATCGAGAGCAGTCCCGCCGTCTGCCGCCGACTGGTTCAGCTCCTGACGTTTGGTGCCGCACTTCTGTGTAAGTTGCGTCTGGCTCCCAGCGGATGCAGCTTACACAGATTAAGATGGCGGCGCTCGTAGAGTTTGTGGCAACAGACGAAAACAGCTCAAGTTCAATTGGGAGAAAGCTTCCGAGCAGCTTAGAGTTGTAGCTTGGCTGTAACTTGTGCTGATGTTTCGTGATGTTAGCCAACATGGGGAAATGGAAGGCGACCTTGCGCTGGGACACGTCATGACGTGCGAAGGAGAAGGTAACGACAAGGACGTCTTGCAAGAGTGATGAGTATGGTGACTTTGAGCGTGTCCATGGTGATTCTGATTGCGAGTGCTCATACTGGGATTACAATCACTCATCTGCACCCTGCCTTTAGTAATTGATGTTTTTTTAGCGCAAGAGGCATCTGCATCAGTGGGGGTTGTCGTTTTCCCTCCACGTCAGTCGCACTCTCGCCGCCAGTTCTCGTTTTCTATCCACGCCAGTTGCACCCTCGCCACTAGTTCCCCTTTTCCCTCCTGTCAGTCGCACACTCGCCACTAGTTCTCGTCTTCCCTCCATGTCAGTTCTCGTCTCCATCTCGCCAATAGTTATCGTCTTCCCTCCACGTCAGTTGCACTCTCGCCACTAGTTCTCGTCTTCCCTCCACGTCAGTCGCACTCTCGCCACTAGTTCTCGTCTTCCCTCCATGTCAGTTGCACCTTCACCACTAGTTCTCCTTTTCCCTCCATGTCAGTCGCACACTCGCCACTAGTTCTCGTCTTCCCTCCATGTCAGTTCTCGTCTCCATCTCGCCAATAGTTATCGTCTTCCCTCCACGTCAGTTGCACCTTCGCCACTTGTTCTCTCCATGTCAGTCGCACTCTCGCCACCAGTTCTCCGTTTCCCTCCACGTCAGTCGCACTCTCGCCACCAGTTCTCCTTTTCCCTCCATGTCAGTCGCACTCTCGCCACTAGTTCTCCTCTTCCCTCCATGTCAGTTGCACTCTCGCCACTAGTTCTCGTTTTCCCTCCACGTCAGACGCACACCCGCCACTGGTGTCTGCCGGTAGGTGCGCCGCGTACACGAGCTGTAGAGCAGCTCACCGTTGCCAACGGGCGGCGTGCTCTAGTTGTGTTGACGTACACGAGCCATGGAGCGGGCCCTGCAGACAAACGCGTGTACAACTGCTCCGCAAAGGTGCCGGAAGCTGACATTTTTGTCGAGCATGCGGTGTGCAGGGTTGCGACAGATTTTTCGCGCAGGGGAAACTGGATTCATGCTACTACATGTCTGACCATTTTTGTAGACCTATAAATTGCATCAGAAAATGTTTTTGCTTGCGTTTGCTTCACTTCCAAGAGTTTTTCAGCACCAATCGGTGTGCCTAGGTGAAGGTATTCGTCCTTCACCTTTTCGGTGGGTGAAGCTACACATAGTATATTCATGCACAAATGTGTTTGTTTCCTAAACGTGTATCCGGACATCGATGTTATAATAACTACGCATTGGTTTAAGCCCGTCTTCATGCTTCTCCAGGATCGTGACAACGCAGATGTTTAGAAAAGAAACAGCGAATACCCATGATTGCGTACAGAAAATAATACAAACTAGCCTGGAACTATTTGAGAAAGCGGTCAGCAAAAGAAAACTGCTACGTCATAACTATCGTCCCAACATCGTGTCATGATCTTGCAGCATCCCAACGACACCGTCCATTCGCATCATGGCGATGAAGGTGTCTTGCAAGTGTGCGATCCAGCGATTCGTTGCATAGCTGGGCACTGCATGGTAATGGTCACACTCTTGCAATCAAGAAACATGACAGCATTGTGTTATCTTTTTGTGAAGACGTGAGTACATTTCAGACATTTGACTTTCAGCATACGCTCGATACGCGCATAGAGGAGCAATGGAGATATCGAGGCTAGGTGACAGCAGTCCATGAGTTATGTTGTTCAGAAAGAAGTGAGAGTATCCAGCGGCCACCCAGTGCATTTGTTGCATTACAATGAGAAACGTTGCCCACGCTTCCGCAGATAATTTTCATTCTGGCAAATAATACATGCGATAAAAATACAATTTGCAACAGATATTAATTCATAGAAGAAGTAAGCGTTGAAAAACTTATAAATAATGGACATTATATTTAACACGCGCCCTGGAGGGCATCAGAAAATTACGCGCACTGGAGGAGGGGGGCGGATTCCTCCCCTAAGGTCTCGGCTTCTTTTAAGACTAGAGTAACACAACTCGCAGGGTGGATGGGCACGACAGTGAACACTATTGTATACAAATTTCATGACCTTAGATCAAAGTCTTCAAGGTCAAATGAGGTCAAAATAACATTTTTTTCCTGGTTCTGCGTGCCTTGGCTTGTCATTGTTATGGATCGCTGTGATTTTGTTTAACTGCTCCAAAATTGGCATTAATGATGTTTTGGACATTGCTAATGATGCAATACAGATGCCAGATCCGCCATTTGACCTCAGGCCACCCATATAGAAACACTCTATCATGTCATTACGTGCTCTAGTTACTGGAACTGGGCTATCCACCCGACTACTCCGTTGGGCGCCTCGGCACAATCGGAATCGGAAGCACAATACATGAATACAGCATGGAGACGCTTAGGCACACAATGACAAACAGTAGATTTCCGGATGTGTAGGGAATAACATGCAAAGTGACATCAATCGCATGACAGTCATTTGCATTTATGACAACATTCCAGTTGAAGCATAAGCAATATGCATCAAACGAGTCGCTAGTGTTGTCAAGAACACTTCCCTTTTGCCAATATACGGGAATTGCATCGGCGCCGATTTTTGTGGTCTGGCGCTGCGAATGTTTTTACTTTGACGACCCCTAACTCGAAAACGTTTCCGCCGATTTTCATTTTTTTACCTTAAGGAATGCGCCGGTCATTTCTAAGCAGGTACGCAAAAAATGTGGTAAATCGGCTGGTACAATATCGAGTTATGTACGAAAAATCGGAGGAATGGCCGGATTTCGCCCTCCACCCTCCAGGGCGTGTTTTAACCTGTCATAAACTTCACCTGACTTGACCTCGGTGACCTGACATGACTTCGAAACAATATAGCATAAAAATATACATCAAACAAGTCGCTAGTGTTGCCAAGAAAACTTCCTTTTTGCCAATATACTGGAAGCGCATCAGAGCCGACTTTTGTGGTCTGGCGCTGATAATTTTTTCTTTTTGCTTTAACTACCCCTAACTCGAAACATTTTCGTCCGATTTTCGTTTTTCTTATTCTAACAACGTTGTGGCCATTTCTAAGCAGGTACACAAAAAATGGCGTATATCGGTCGGTAAGATCTGGAGTTATCTACGAAAAACCGGAGAGGTGGGCGGATTTCTCCTCCCCATCCCTCCAGCGCGTGTGTTAATGTTATAACTTTAACGTTCATAAAAACAGTCTTTCAGGAATAGTTGAGCACTTCTTTCTTTAATGTCTGCGCGTGCGCATTGGAAACCAATTAGACACAATACTTTTGTTTTCAAAATAACGCCAGGAAAAATACAACTATTGCAGATTTACCCTTTCGGTTTAGTACAAACGAACACCCAGTGCATTCCGATTCCAATTTTCAATCCCCTAATCTTATCCCGGACATGATCTGGCACGCATATATATATATATATATATATATATATATATATATATATATATATATATATATATATATATATATATATATATATATATATATATATATATATATATATATATATATATATACGCAGCGGGTGTAAATGTCAGATAGTGAACTAGCGGTTTACGTCTCGAACTCGAATGCAGCTGGACACCACTTGCATAGCACACTTGATATATGTAATCGCAAATTAGTTTCCCAATCGAAAACGCAATATTCTGATAAAACACAAATAGTACCGTGACATATTACAGGATGCACGGAGGTGCAACCTTCCAGGAGGTGCATGAGATCGATATGCATTTTGATATTGATTGTGGCATTGAACAACCATATTGAATGCTATTCATATGAAAACACATAGCAGGAGTAGTAGAGTATGTCAGCATAGTGGCATCTCGAACACCGGCTCATTACCCCCGGTCGTCCCACAAAATTAGCATCTCTAACCGTGTTCGCTCGCGCGTGAGATAGCGGGCTGACGTCTGTCGGTTTGGACATCGCGGCGGACAAAACGGACTCACCGCCACTGGGTCAGATGATGGAATTCGGCAACGGAAAACATCACGAGCAAACAGCGTTATGTTGCATCCATCGGGATTCTACCAACGCCATATAAAAATGAGACTGAGGAAAGCGTCGAAGAAGCGTTTTTTATAACAGGGAATGAGCGCTTCACCAAATCAAAAATGCATGCTGCACTCGTTCGGTTCCACATAGATGCACTACAGCTGCCAGCGATGCTCAGATGACATTAGCAGCCGCAATTATCAAGATCACACAAGGTGATGTATTTAAATAAATGTTGCATAGCCTGGAAAACCAAAGTGACTTTGAATTAGTGACATGGCCTATACATGTAGTGTGACATGCAAATGCTGCGAGGTCACCGAATTAAGTCCGCACGTACCAAACAAAAAATTATCTTCAAAATTTAGTGTGAAAGTGATGAATATTCAAAATGATGAACAAAGCAACGCATCAGGATCTAATTAGATGATTCTTCACCTGCAACTACTGCTAGCTATGAAAGTCGTCCACATTTGTGGAACTTCGCTGTAAGTTGAAAACAGTATTATCAACAAGCGAACAAAATCAGATATATAATTCAATGTTTCCTTATCAAGTCTGTCCGAACTGGGGTCACTACAGTCAATGTCCTGGAATCAAATCGTGTACAAACCCCTTCATCTGATGACTCTGCATTCAGTTCGTCCGAATGCTCTTCATTCCGTCACACAATCACAACAAAATACATCAGAAGGTGTCGCCACTTGCGCATCACGGCTCGGCCTTTTTGTGCCGTAGAGGACCATGCGCAGAACATAGCGGAATTGAGCCGGTAGAGATCGGGAGCTTATTTTTTTGTTTGTTAGATAACAGTGTATGACATGACAACCGCGTACGACATGTTTCTTGCAATGTTCACACCAAAGGCGATGACCCCCAACCCCTTCCCCCAACTACTACCAGGCACCGTCCGGACCACCACCTCCAACCGACCTAAACCGACGTAAACAGCCGATATCACCCATCGGTGGCAGGCTGTTATAACTCACTCATCGTCATCTATTTTTTGGTGGACGTCCATGTCGGTGCGGAAGTGCCTCGCCAGTGTGTGGAACTATCCGTCTATCCCGCAGGTAGAGAGCACAGTCGCACCCAGATCTGACTCTGCTGCGCTGTCTTCGGCGTCGACGGCGACGCCGAACTTTCAGCTTCACGAGTGGCAGTCAGGTGTTGTCTTCCATCCCATCGTCGGTGTCAAATTAACCCAACTTCGCAACTTGTCTAAGTATCATCAGCAATGTTCACGCCCCTACTCCCCGAGGAATTCTCGCAAAAGGAGCTTTCAGTCTCCGGGCGAATATGAATATGATGACCATGTGATACGTAAACAAGTCCAGGCTCGCCTGCACAAAATTGGTCCTTTTTGCTCGATCGTGGCGTCGTCGTGAGGTCACCAAAGGGTCAGCGCATCTCCCGATCCGCTGGTAGTTCGTCGGAATCCGACTCAGCGTCAAACCCCCTCGCCGCTTCGTCGGGCGAGGTGGGTGGGGTGGGGGGGGGGGGGGGGGGGGGGTTCGTCGGCACACGACGCAGCGCGGTCCATAGCGACGAAAAATCGTGCCGTGTGAAGTGGGCTTTCCGCGTCCGAATATTGCACCGTCTACAGTCCGTGCCACACGGTCATGATGCAAACGCGTGCAATCCGCGAATTAATTTCACCACAGGCATTCCTCACTGATGCCTGTGGTGAACTTTTGGTCTGGAATTTAATGGCGTGACGAATCAGAGGAAATTACTTGATGAGTACTGTTCGCGCATTTTAGCCTGCGCCGTCTCCACGGTCAGATCCTCACACCCCGTCTCGGTGGTGGGGGGGGGGGCGGATAGTAACAGAATCCAAAATCCAAACTGAGTGTCGCACGAAAACGAAAGCGGTGTCATCGGAAAGCGCTCGACGAGTAGGGTTCGGATCCACCTCCCAAAACAATGACCCCCAAAAAGTGACGTCAATAGGGGGCTATATTTTCACGAATTTTCACGACTTACATTATGTTTTTGGCTCTGGGGAGTTCATTTTGTTGAATATTTGAAGAAAAAATATTTGGAATCAAAAAATGACAGCGAAATCGACCAGCGCCACAATTTTTTTGGCCTCCCCCAAAAAAAAAATATATAATTTTAAAATTTGGGGTTTGGAAGTTTTCTTTAATTTTCATTATATAATGGGTAGAGCAGACCGAGAAACGTTATTCGAAGTCAACTTGCCCTAACAAATGAATGCTTACTTTAGCCAGAATCTTCTATTTGAACTGCAATAGGCAAATATGCAAAATGTACATGTTGTCAAAAACGGAAAAAATGAAAAATCCCTCTCGTACGTTTTGTTGCATCCATAAAGATAAGCAAACGCTTGAAGTTGCATTAAAATATCTGCATCCGTTGAAGTGTGACGACTGGTTTAACTTTTTTTAAGTGGCCTCACTTGATCTTGACTAAGTTGTTGACTTTAGATGACCTGACTTCAAAATTTTTCAACCGCATGCCAAATTGATGTGGGCAAAGGTATGCCAAATTTTGGCGCGCTACCGTGCGCTGTTCGTTCATTCTGTTCTTCGTCACTCCTGACGATGGCCCCTGGCCGAAACTTTGAGTAATATAGCATAATCCCTAACATTACTTTTGATGTAAACTCAGCACCTCCTGGTATATTGAAGGTCGTATATTTCTTCTCACGTAATGTCTAATACCTAGGAGCACTTAAGAGCCACTCTTCGTTGTATTAAACGTAATAATTCCAATATAATGCAACCCATCAGCTTGAACAGACATTATTCTGTGATATCTTAGTTAATGCTGCTAGAGGGTGTATGAGATGCTTATTTGTGATTTTTTTCTGGAATGCATGATATGTGGAGTTGATGAGCCTGCAAATGAAAACTTGAAGAAGAAACTAGGATGCGAATTTACATAGTCCAAGTTCGTTTGCGGATCATTCTATTCAACATATCTGTGTGCAAATATTAATTGCACATCTATGTAATGCCTACAGGGAATATAAACACACCATCTGCCACATTTCTTCATTTGGAAACAACTAAGTATTTCTTAATCTACACAAATATTGCCAACAGCGAGAACTTGTCGCCTTGTGTTTTTAGGATTTTGCATTGCATGATTGTTGTCCGCTAACTCGGATGGTTACAGTTAGATTGTTATTGATGTTGCTAGATATTGATTATTGTTATTGTTGCTGTTATTGTCGAAAGACATCGTTGATAGGTATTGTTTGCAAAATTGTAGTCCTGCAAAAATGTTCGATTCATTCTCACACCTAGTTATTGTTGCAAGAGAGGCAAAAACTAATAATGTTAACTGTACTAAACTGTAGAAAAAATCGTTCAGTATTAAACCATGCATGAACATTATTCATTATGCATGCATTATACCAGCTGAATGCACACAGACAAAATAAAGTGAGTGAGTGGTAAGTGAAATGAGAATACAAATTTAGAAATGTTAAGTTCATAACACCAAATGCAGAGTTACATGAAGAAGCAAAATGTCACCGCTCCTCTCCAAGCCAAAATGGACTTATTACTGGATACTTAGAGCCAATGGTACATAGCGTCTATGAAACGCGCTTTTTACTTTCGTTATTGCATCATTAGGTCAGTGTCGCGTTTACGACCGCTCATACAGCGACTGACTCATTCGTGACTACAGCGTCTTCAGCAGGCAGAAGAGCCGTCGCTTTGTCGACGCGTCATTCCTTGTCGATGACAAGAATGCCATGCTCTGACTTCTCAGGAAACCAGCGGTATGTACCTGTCAGCTGGCGGGTGGTATCGATCAGCTGACGAGCAGCAACACTCAGATGTCGGGTGGTATCGATCAGCTGCCGACTGGTACAAGTTGTTGTTTGTTTATTCGTTGGTTCACGACACACTTTATGCACATTCACGGCTAATGGCGCCGCCCACACTGTTTCGCCGGTGGGCCGCGGGATTGGGAAATGTCCTGAGTGGCGCTAGAGTCGAACCCAGGACCTCTGGTACCCATAGCCCGACACCTTAACCACTCGGCCATCCCCGCCCCCGACTGGTACAAGTGATCTGGCGGGTGGTGCCGGCCAAACCATGGGTCAGAAATCGGTCAGATGCCGGTCAGTACCGACCGGCCTCTTGACGGCCTACAGCGGCGGTGCGCTCCAGTGCGGCGAGCCACGTGGGCTCGCCGTGCCACGTGCGGCGCTCCAGTGCGGCGGCCTTGCTTGGGCTCCGGTCCAGTGGCCACGGCCACCCTTCACCCTGGCCCGGCGTCCGCACAATATCGGCAGCCGCAGACGCGAGCAGCTCGTCCCGCGTCGCCGGCTGAGAAACGGCCCGCACCACATGCCACAGTTGCCACGGACCGCACTGGACCGGCCAAATGGAAGCCATCCACAATGATGGCCGCAAAGATAGCTATGGAGGGCCGGCCATAAGGCGCCGCCGGCTCGGATAGTGGGCATACCTCTCCGCGGCTCGGCGCCGGGCGTGGGACAGGCGGCGGAAAAGGCGCCGGCACCACGTGAGCTGCAGAAAAGGCGCCAGCATCGCGTGAGCTGCACAAAAGGAGCCGTCATCACGTGAGCTGAAGAAAAGGCGACAGCATCGCGTGAGCTGCAGAAAAGGCGACGTCATCACGTGGGCTGCATAAAAGGAGCCGTTATCACGTGAGTTGCAGAAAAGGAGCCGTTATCACGTGAGCTGCAGAAAATACGAAACTTGAAGACGAAACTAGCATGCCAATTCACATCGTCCAAGTTGGTTTGTCATGCATTTTATTCGACACATATGTATGCAGCTTGCACATCTGCGTACTACCTACAGGTTATGTAAATATATAGTTTCGTACATTTCTTGATTTTGGAAGAAATCAAACCTTCCTTGATCTGCTTACATATTGGTAAAAGAGAGTATTTGTCGCTTTGCAATGATAGGATTTTTATTTCATGATTGCTGCCGTGGAAAGAGGAGTTATGTGTGCTTTCAAATTGTAGTTCTGCACGAACGTTTGATACATTCTTACGCCTAGTTATTGTTGAAACATAGACAAACAACTGACCATAGTCACTTGGGAAAAAACGTTAAATATTAAATGATGCACGAGCATTATGCACTATTGAAACTGGATGCACACAGACACCAGAAGTTGAATAAGTAGAAAGTGTAATGACAAGAAAAATTGAACGGGTTAAGTTCATTACACAAAGAAGCAGCTACATGAAGAAGCACATGGTTGATCGTGTGACTTGATGTAGTGATATATGTAGTGGAGCAATGATTAAATTAAGTGTGATGGAAACATCTCTTCTGGCCTCATAACCGTAGCAGCAATATCAAGTTCAGTATCGAAGCGGCAATAGTGTTACTGATAACTGTGTCGACTGAGTTGGAACCAGTCGACGACGATTGAAGGCGCCGCACAGTACAACTCACGAGTTATCTGGATAAAAAACTGCAGAAAAGTTGCCAGTCCAAGATGCAGAAAAGATGCCGTCATCAAGTGAACTGCAGGAAAGGCACCGTCGACACGTGAGATACAGGAAAGATGCCCCCATCGCGTGAGCTGCAGAAAGGGCACATCGTCACGTGAACAGGGATCTACTCCGTACCAATATGTTCGGGACGACGCACCAAAATTGAGCTTGCAAAACGAACGCGACACCATGGCATGCACATGGCCGACATATAGTGTAATTTCTGGCGACACACTTGGCGGTTATAGGTGTTAAAATCGTGCTACTTGCCTGTTTTATGGCTGCTAATGTTCTCACATAATTACATTTAGTGTCTAAGATGTCCTCAAACCAAGCTGTTTGGCGGGGGAGCAGTCTGTGAGGGCAAATGAAGGTCACTAACCTCGAATTGCCTCTGTGGAACTGGATCGGTTAGACTGGCTTATCCGGTATCCTTGTGATATGCGATGTAATTCATTGACCGTTGGCAACTCGAAAGAAGCCACTTTTTTCGAGCCATTGCTCGGTCTGGCTCGTGATGGTTTTATCTGACGCCTCCCGTGACCAATCAGGGTTCAGTAGCTATAAACGAACCGGATCTATACTTCGGCGTCAGTTCGCCACTGTCGTAAATCAGCTCTGGTGGTGGGCTTGGCACCGGCCTGGCACCGGCTCGATTGAAGTTAACTAGGAAATGTCCCGATCTGCTGCCTCTGAGCCGCCCGGGAGTGTAGGTGCTTCACCGAAAGTGTGCACGTTTGGCTCCATTCGATTTGTATCGTGACGTAGACGGGCTTGTTGTCATTATGTGGCCAATGAGAACTAACGGCCAATTTTAACGGCGTACCAAGCAGTGGGGAATGGTAGCCACGTTGAACGCCAAGACAAGCAACATGCCGTCGATGAGCGAGGACGTAAGCCCGCCGACACTCCTTTCCACAAGCTGTGTGGTGCGAATGGTTCCGCCTCAGCGCTACGGACCTGTCCCCACAAGCTGTGTTTTGCAAGTCGCTCGCCTCGGCACTGTTCACCTACTTCACCCACAAGCTGTGTGGTGCGAGTGTTCGCAGCTTTCCGACGATGGATTTTCGGACAGTGGCGCAATCTTGACATTGTAATGCGTCTTGTGCGTGTCGTGTACGTGGACATATTGTCATACGCAGTGCAAACGGCAAGATTAACAGTACAGTGGAGTCCAATGACCCTGGCGCCTCGTACTGGTGGTCTCCCCCGGTGCTGAAATTAGAGTGCGGCGGCGTTATATGTGCTGGTAATCGGGGACATGCTATGTACTGGTGTGCTCATCTCACTGGCCAGGCAAACGGGTGTCAAATGTGGGTTTGGTGCGATTGCAGTGCCCTTCCTTCGCAACAGCATGGTTACCTTTTGCAGTTAACCTCGTGGAGGGGAGTCGTTCTTCTTCGGCGTTACAACCCTTAGTGAGCTACAAACAGGAAGTTTTTTTTTGTATAAAGTGCATTACTGGGAGCGATCTGTTGTTCTTGAGCAAAAAATTTCAGGATTAAAAAGTCAACTTTCGCAAAAACAAACTGAGAGCATCATCCAGCGGGAATCATCATGGTATATACTTTACCCGCCAAGCGCGGGGATATCACTGGTCAGAGACACTCGCGACACTCATCGGACGAAGCGTAAACTAAGATGCTAACATTCATCCATTTATATTTTTTTTTAAAACTGCGCAATCGAAGGCCTTGTTGAAAATCATGCAACAAAAAATAGTGTATGCCACTACCTTTTATGTCACGTATATTTCACTCTCATTCCTTTAATTTCTGGATCGTTATTTTGCTGCTGCAGATGAACACGTATTGTTTTAATCCGGTTGCCAAAAGCCAGTCCATATGGGTACTTCACCATAGCCTAGGTTCATTTTCAGACTACATTCATCAGGGTTCTCGATGTGCACCACTGAGTTGCCACGATATGTCAATATTTATACCATTGTGGACTCTTTCCACCTCACGGCACAAAGTATTTAGGAGAAGAAGTTCACGTATCCGAGCTGCACGTTTATTGGCTACACACCACGTTTCGGACGTTGAGAAACGAGCTTAGTGCACAACTCAGCTTTCAGCATTTCTAAAGTGTTACGTTTTCTGAAGACGATTACGATGACGATTAGCATACATCTAATGGCCGCTGGAGGTACGCCGCTTGCTTTGCCGACCCACCAATGCCATCGCATGCACCTTTGTCGTACGAGTTCGCCAATACAAAATCAGCCCACACTTGATACTCCAATCGTTCTGGTGGCAGCAAATATTTCCAAAGCTATAATTTGTATATTTTCCAGCGCAACCATCCCAAAAAGAAGTGAACTATCCCAGTTCTTAATGCATCTGTCGTATGGAAGGAATCAATTCTGACTGGGACTCTGCAGCTGTATCCGTATTTTATGTTCGAGAGTAAGACCAGGCAAAAGCTGTTGTATGGATCGCTGGTGCATAGCGTTGGCGGATGTAAAGTGCATTGGGAGCTATCCTAATGGAAACGTTTAGCCACATCCTGGATGACGAGTAAAATAGTGCGAAAGCACCGTCCACAATCTGCGCACTTTCAGATAAATGTTCACACAGCAGATTAAAGTACTGATATTGCGCCTTGGTATATACAGGACACATCAACTTCGATTCTGCACCACTAACCGTAGAAACATGCTCGTCGGCCGGAAAAAAACAACATCAGTCAACGTTTAACGATCATCAGATCGCACAGCGACGTTACGAGTGCCCCGCCGTCGCCCAGCACGCAAAAGTGAGGCATCAGTCTCGCAAATGTTGAAAACCAAATGGCAATGCTGTCATTTCTTTCCTAGATATTTGTGGGCAATTCGTGAGGATGGCTGAATAGTAGATACAAATGTGAAATGGCATTACATTGATAAAGGTGTTATACGGCCAAACTCGTGCCTTCTGCATGCCGAGCGGTGTTGGCATCCCCTTCCCGGGCACAACCTAATAATGGTTGCCTGATGCACAACCTGATAAAAAACAACGCAAAACGAAACCACTTTCCCGTTCAATGTCTGCCCAGGGACGCGCGCGGACGCGGCACCTTCCACAAAAATCCAGAAGCACGTCATAAAATGGCGACCGCAGAGAAACGTCACCTCGTGGCTCACGCGTCAACAGGCCCCACCGACGCGAGAAGACCAGACCGTGGCCAGATCCTACAGGACATAAACCGTGATATCGTTAAGAAAACAAACATGTTATCCACGTGTGACCTATGTGAACTTACACGACACGGCTATGGTCTTGTTGTTTCCTCGGAATAAAGTGATCCCGTACGATCCGATATCGAATACCTTCTATAGCGCACGGTTTAGCTTCAACCTAAATGCAGGCCGCTCATTCGCTTGCGTGCCTCTCGTGATCTCTCATGCAGTTAAGTCTCATTAAATCCGTGGTATATTAGAAAAGGGTTTCAAGATGAGACCGACATCAAGAATTTCTACAGCACACACATCCGCCATATCGAGGTCTCATCACTGACCCACATGTGACCTTTTTGACCTTTGGCGAATTTGGCAATATCACCACCGCGACCTATGCCCGAGTAGTTCTTAACTCGCACCCAAGTTGGCTATGCACCTAGTCATGCAAAACGCAATTATCTGCAGCTCATGTCAAGCCCTCATAATTCACCCGTGTGAACCATTTCGGATTTGGCTTTACAGGAGAAACGATGCGTAGTCAGATAGACAGATTGTTGTGGATCCATGACCTAAGCACGATCAATAATAACTTTCCCAGTTTTTTTTTCGGTCACACACTCACATCCCGTCCCCTTGGGAGGGGTCGATAGGGAACCCCTCTAATCTTCTAACTAAGCGTTGCACAAAAACGAAAGAGGTGTTATTGAAAAGCGCTCGACGAGTAGGGCCAGATACCTCTCCCAATTCTTTTCTAAAAAATGACGTAACTAGGGGCCTAGGTTTTCATGACTTGTTTTTTGTTGTTTTTTTTTTGCTTTGGGGAGTTCATTTTGGTGAGATTTGAAGAAAAAATTATCTGGAATCGGAAAAGGAAAGTGAAATCAACCAGTGCCGTACAATTTGTTGCCAACGAAAAATCTTCCTTTTTCCATTATACAATTTTGAGTCTTGAAGTATACTTTAATTTTCCTTTTCTAATGGGTAGAGCGGGCAGAAAAACGTTGTTCGAAGTCAACTTGCCCCAATAAATAATGCTTACTTTAGCCAGAATTTCATATTTTAACTGTAATGGGCAAACATGCCACACTTATTTTTCATTGCATTTGGCAGATCTTACGCTTTGAAATCAGAACCAAAGTTGGTAAGCTAATTACCACCACCAAACATATAGAAATGGTTGTTTACATAACTTTCCACGCGATTTCAAGAAGTTGCTAAACCATCTCGTAACGCCTTTCATCCCGACACGAAAAATCTCATAGTCCTAATCTGGGCCGTAGAAAACGCATTGCACAGGTATTTTAATCTAAAACTTGAGTGGTGCTGTGAACAGCTTGTGTCTACCTTTTAGTGATTGTCTCGGAATCGCCCTTCTCCCCCTCTTCTCCTCTCTTCCTCTCCCTCTATGTCACTCTCTCTCCCTCTCTCTCTTTTTATCATCTCTCTCTCAATCTCTTCCTCTCCCTCTATGTCACTCTCTCTCCCTCTCTTTTTATCATCTCTCTCTCAATGTCTTTCTCTATCTATCTCACTCTCTCTGTCTCGTTCTCTAGCTATCCCACTCTCTCTATCTCGCTGTGCATGTGGGTGTGAAAGAGAGTGCGCATGCATGTGATATAGAGAGAGAGGGAGATGGAGAGGGAGAGAGTGGGGAACGACAACGACGACATCGCAGGGGATGGAAGACACAAGGAAGATGGAGAGCCGCTCCCGAACGTACAGGATACAATGGCCCAATTTGTAGGCAACACTAACCCGACCGCCGGCGAACGGTGTGCAGTTCCGGTGTAATTTGACTCGGCAGAAAGCGACTGTAGCGGCACGAGATGCGCCAACTATGCAGCAGTATACAGCAACAAGACGTTTTATGGATGGCTATCTGGGTCATGTGCCTTCAACAGTGAATCAAACGTCTTGGTCCGCATTAGGCTAAAGCATGCTGAAAAGCGCTATGCAACAGCTGAAAGTCTTGGGCAACCGGATGGATGTAAGTCTGGTTCATTGAGAGGCGTGGTGCATTGGCTGGGGTGGTACAATGACAGTGGTGGTACATTGACAGGGGTGGTGTATTGAGAGGGGTGGTACATTGACCGGGATGGTGCATTGGTCGGGGTGGTATATTGACAGGGGTGGTACATCTATAGGGGTAGTACATTGACAGGGGTGGTACATATACAGGGGGTACACGGACGGGGGTGGTACATATACAGGGGCAGTACATTGACAGGGGTGATACATCTACAGGGGTAGTACATGGACATGGGTGGTACATTGACCGGGATGGTGCATTGGTCGGGGTGGTATATTGACAGGGGTGGTACATCTATAGGGGTAGTACATTGACAGGGGTGGTACATATACAGGGGGTACACGGACGGGGGTGGTACATATACAGGGGCAGTACATTGACAGGGGTGATACATCTACAGGGGTAGTACATGGACATGGGTGGTACATTGACTGGGATGGTACATTGAGAGGGGTGGTACATTGTCAGGGTGGTACATTTACAGAGGTGGTACATTTACACAGGTGGTGCATTGACAGGCGTGCTCCATTGACAGGGCTTCCACATTGACAGGGGTGGCAAATTGAGAGGGTGGTACACTGACGGCGTGGTACATTGACGGGCGTGGCCCATTGGCAGGGATGGTGCATTGACCGGGGTAGTAAATTGACCAGACTGGTACATTGACGGCGTGGTATGTTGACAGGGGTGCTCCATTGACAGGGGTCTTATATGGTGTTGTCCCGGCATTGGCTTGGTTCATACGTGGCGATTTTCCGCACGATGGTAGAGGGGAGGGGAGCGATCTACAGCACTCCTGTAGTTATTTTTTTCACAGCCTGGAAAATAAACTACACATCCGTTTGAAGCGTATGCCATTCCTCCGGCCATACCTTCTACAACTCCTGCTAAGCAAATTATAGGAGCGTGTTTTGGGCCACTATTTATGGTATCATCAAGCCCCTAGTATTCCGGTTCTTCTCCATGATTTTCGGCTCGGCACTTCAAATTAGACATCGCTTCCCCGCTCAGGAGATTAGAGTTGTAACATGTCCGTGTGTCCACGCATGAGTCAGAGTGACACATGACGTCAGCTTATGCCAAGGTAGAATTAAAGCTTGTCACCCATGAGTTCAGTGATAGTCGTCATATGTCTCCGAATTATGCCGGAAATTATAGTTGGGAAGGTAGTGTAGGTAGCTATATATGGTTACAATCCGTGAGAACGGAAAGTAAATGAGTTAGCTAATTTAACAATACGTTAATCATAGAAACATAACAAAATTTTACCGCATCTACAAGTTTCACAGCAATAAACCAGTGGAATGTGTTTCACGCATCAAAAATATTGCGAATATATCATAAGCATTTTACTAAGGTCGCCGCAGGTCAAATATAACTGGTGAATATATTCAATTTAATTGTTGTTATCTATGTCCAATACTATTGCATCATTCATACATGCATGACCTCACCATTGGGTGCTGAAGCGAACTGAGTCGAATGAATATCTGAGTGCATCCTTTTATGTGCATGATTTGACCAAGACACCGACAACGAGGCGTGACCCATGACCCTAAACAGCATACTTGTGCACGCATGGGATGCACGAGGTGCAGGTGCCGAGGTCAGCTGGTGGGAAGGTCAGACCTGATATGTCCTTGTTTCCAGTCTGGGGTCTGCCGCGCTACCCATGCTCACCAGAGCCGCAATTGCACATCCCACCCAATGGTGTCCGTCCAAGGCCCCAAGCAATATCCGGTTAATATATGTAAACACATTCCTTCACAAAAACAAGCTTGTTCAAGCCAGGGCCCGAATATATTTTATCGCGCTTCTTTTTAGCTAGGAGTATATGTGGTGCTTCCAGTTTGTTTCGCAGGTTCCCGTAAAGGGTATTATGCAGTGGACCTGGCCGAACAGTTAGGTTATCTAAGCTTAGGTCATGTATGCAATGCTCAATCCGACTTATTATATTATATCCTGTTCTCAAAAAGGAAGTCCAAGTAATATTAATCGCTCTCTTCATCGTACGAATTCCTTGCGAAGAGCGAATGGAAAATGTCACGTTCTCGTACCTTTAGAATAGCGGAAGTTGTGACATACTTCGCGAGGAAGCGAAAAGTGCTGGAATGTGGAGGCGGAAAATCAACAGTACAGCTACAGCCTGCTGTCGCCCGCTGTTAATCGACGGCAGGTTTTGTTACAGCAGGCTGTGTGGCAGCAGGCTGTGTGGCAGCAGGCTGTGTCACAGCAGGTTGTGTGGCAGCAGGCTGTGTGGCAGCGGGCTATGTAGCAGCAGCCTGTGTGACAGCAGACTGTGCGGCAGCAGGCTGCATGACAGCAGAGTATGTGGCAGCAGACTGTGTGACAGCACGTTGTGTGGCAGCAGGCTGTGTGGCAGCGGGCTATGTAGCAGCAGCCTGTGTGACAGCAGACTGTGTGGCAGCAGGCTGTGTGACAGCAGGCTGTGTGGCAGCAGGCTGTGTGGCAGCAAGCTGTGTGGCAGCAAGCTGTGTGGCAGCAGACTATAAGACATCAGACTGTGCTACAGCAAACTGGGTGGCTGCATTCTGTGTAACAGCAGATTGCGGTATGACATGCTTTGTTACAGTAGGTTGTGTTGCAGCAAGCTAAGCTTCACTTCGAACTATCCTCCAGTCTGATAATTCTTAATCGATTTCCTGTGTGCCTCTACTACACTGTGTATTGCTCAGATAATTCACTAACAGCATTTAGATACCGTGAAGCATGCGCTGACTTCCTAAAAACCCTTGTGATAAAAGTGTTATTCGTCGCACTTCCATCTGGTAATGGGATTGTGCTCTCTGCGTGCGTTTGACAGGCCATGTTCAAGCTTGGATATTGTTTCTGAATGCAGTTGGCTTCGCCAAATGACCCTCATCCCTCACCCCCACAAGGATATGTACCTCGTCGTTCCCTTTTCGCTACAACGCCTTTTGCACGGCTATGGAACTGGAGATACAAACCAGGCCTGCGCTCGGACCTCTGATCACCATCGTCGTTGACCGCAGTGCTGACCAGAATTACTCGCGACGTCATTCAGGGCAATTGTCGTGATGAGTTCGACCGCACAGCTACGCCGATATGTTGATATGCTGATACGCCGATGTGTTGATATGCTGATACGCCGATATGTTGATATGCTGATACGCCGATATGTTGATATGCTGATACGCCGATATGTTGATATGCTGATACGCCGATATGTTGATATGCTGATACGCCGATATGTTGATATGCTGATACGCCGATATGTTTGTGGTGCCCGAGTGTGGTACTGTGGCGCTGCCACACTGCCACACTCAGCTGCGCACCGCTCGCAACAAACGGAATCGCACGGACTTCTCCGTAATCGGACGATTAGTTTCTGAAGCCTTGCATCTCTAGCTAGAGGCTTCTTTGCTGACATTTTCATTGTATCGGAACTTTCGGAACGAAAAAAAAGTATCAAATTCACGCCTGTTTAGCATTGGGACGTTGTCGTGGGATGTTAACACGCGCCCAGGAGGGCCTCGGAAAATTACGCGCACTGGAGCGGAGGGGGGGGGGGACAGATTCTGCCCCCATAAGATCTCGGCTCCTACTGAGGCTAGAGCAACGAAATTCGCAGGGTGGATGGGCATGGTGTAAATTTTATGACCTTAGATCAATATCTTCAGGGCCAAATGAGGTCAAAATAACAAGATATTCTGGTTTTGCGTGGTTTGGCTTGTCATTGTTATGCATCGCTGTGATTGTGTTCAGATGCTCCAAAATTGGCATTAATGATGTTTTGGACATTACTAATGATGTAATACAGATGCCAGATCCCCCATTACACCACAGGTTACCTATCTAGGAGCACTTTATCAGTTCATTACCTGCTCCAGTTACCGGAACCGGGCTGCCCACCCGACTGCTCCGTTAGGCGGCCCAGCACAATCGGCTTCGCAAAGAAAGGAGTGAAATACATGAATGAAGTATGGGAATGCTTAGGCACACAATGGCAAACAGTAGTTTTCAGGATGCATAGGGAGTAACATGCAAAGTGGCATGAATCACATGACAGTCATTTGCATTCATGACAACATTCTAGTCGACCAAGTTTGGTTCCATTAGCCTGTCATGAACTTGACCTGACTTGACCTCGGCGACCTAATATGACTTTTAAATTATATAGCATAACAATATGCATCAAACAAGTCGTTAGTGTTGCCAAGAACGCTTCCCTTTTGCCAATATACGGGAAGCGCGCCAGCGCCGATTTTTGTGGTCTGGAGCTGCGAATTGATTTTACTGTAATGGCCCCTAAATTGACAAATTCTCGGACGATTTTCATTTTTATTACTTCAAACAATGCGCCGGTTTCTAAGCAGGTAGGTAAAAATGGCGTATATTGGCCGATACAATATGGATTTAAAATCGGAGGTATGGGCTGATTTCGCCATCCCACCTCCAGGGCGTGTGTTAACCTGTCATGAACTTGACCTGACTAGAACTCGGTGACCTGACATGACTTTGAAACAATATAGCATAACAATATACATCAAACAAGTCGCTAGTTTTGCCAAGAACACTTCATTTTTGCCAATATACGGGAGGCGCATCAGCGCCGATATTTGTGGTCTGGCGCAGAATTTTTTTTTACTTTAGCGACCCCTAACTCGAAAAATGTCGGTCGATTTCCATTTGTCTTCCTTGAAACAACGCGGCGTTCATTTGTAAGCAGGTGCACAAACAATGGCGTATATCGGCCGGTAAAATCTGGAGTTATCTACGAAAAACCGGAGGGGTGGGCGGATTTCGCCCCCCCCCTCCAGGGCGCGTTTTAAGACTCTCAAGTGCCGTTTCTTATAATACAAGATAACAAGGTCGCAGGAAATGAAACTTAGCCTTTGATCAGATCACGCCTCACTCGTGCTGTCTGGCCCTGAATAACACTATGGTAATACTAATTATGTGGGCTGGCTGAAAGCACCTGACAAATGCTTATCGTTCCTGTTCTTGCGCAATAATGCGGGGCTGCTTTATGTTGTAATGGGCTCTGCTCGACGACATACAACCGAGTTGATTGCGTACCTAGTTCCTACGATTACTTCTGCAACTCTAGCCTTAGTTCTACAATTGAGTTCGGCAAGTTGAGTAGTTCCAGAATGCTCGGAGCTAGGAATGCAGGAGAGAGAGAGAGAGGAGGGTGGCTGGGCAGGTGGTGGTGCTGGGATTGAGGAGGGTGGGCTAAACGGGTGGTGGGGTATTCGGCCAGAAGAGGGCGGGCTAGGCGGGTGGTGGGGTGATCGGGAAGTGGATTATGGGCTGGGTGGGTGGTGGGGTGCTCGGCCACAGGAGGGTGGGCTAGGTGGGTGGTGGGATGATCGGCCTGAGGAGGGCGGGTTAGACGAGTAGTGGGGTCCTCGGCCTTAGGAGAGTGGGATAGGTGGGTGGTGGGGTGCTCGGCCAGAGGGGGTGCCTAAGCGGGTAGTGGGGTGCTCGACCAGAGGAGGGGGGGTGCTCGGCCAGAGGGGGCGGACTAGACGAGTAGTGGGATGCTCGGCCAGAGAGGGATGGGCTATGCAGGTAGTGGGGTGCTCGGCCTGAGGAGACGGGATAGGCGGGCGGTGGGCTGCACAGCTAGAGGAGGGTGGTCTGGATGGATGGGAGCAGGCCCGCTGCCCGGGGAGTGGGCCGTCGGCCAGGACGATCGATGGCTCGCGGCCCTGTGCCGACCGGCGCGAGTTCCGCTCCTGGCGACCGCCGCATTGGACGTGTCGGGCAGCGCTGCTGGCTGGTCTCTCTGCGGCACGGGCCACGCCAGTCACCTCCGCCGGTCAAGGTCAAGGTCAAGATCAAGGTGACCATCTAAGGCTGACCTCACACAGGCGCAGGTTACGCCAGTCATCTCCGCCGGTCAAGGTCAGGGTCAACGTCTCCACCGCCGGCTGACCTCGCTCAGTTGCAGGTCACGCCAGTCACCTCCGTCGGTCAAGGTCAAGGTCAACGTAACCACCGCCAGTTGACCTCATCAAGTACAATTCAAGTTAGCCACCGGATCAAGGTCGCCATATAAGGCTGACCCCACTCAGGTGCAGGTTACACCAGTCATCTCCGCCGGTCAAGGTCAAGGTCAATATCAAGGTGACCATCTAAGGCTGACCTCACACAGGCGCAGGTTACTAGTCATCTCCGCCGGCCAAGGCCAAGTTCGCCGTCACCACCGCCGGTTGACCTCACTCAAGTGCAGGTTACGTCTGCCACCTGATCAAGGTCACCATCTCCGGCTGACCTCACTCAAGTGCAGGTCACGCAGTCATCTCTGCCGGTCAAGGTTGAGGTTAAGGACACCACCGTCGGCTGGCCTCGTCAAGTGCAGGTTAGGTCTAACACCTGACCAACAGCCGCCGGCTCATCTTATTCGTCACCAGGTCAGTCACTGTGAAGGTCAAAGTGACCGTTGACCTGACCTCGGTCAGGTCAGGCGCTAGGAGGGCGGCGAACGTACACATTGTAAATGAATTCAATAACGCACGTTTGAATTATCGATATTCTTCTCAGCCCTCCAAAAGGAAATTAAATAAAGTTACCTTCATACAATATGTTGTAATAATGGCTGCTTAGCTGAACATTGTATCGAATAACAATGTACCAGAATACAGGACAATTATTAGAAGTAAACTGAGAAGGGGAAAACGTGATTTATAGTTATCCTCATGTGACACCTCGTTAAGCTAACATCGGATAAAAATGAATTTTAGGTGGGCAATTTTTCTCCCCCTTGTGAATATATTCATACGCCGGTATGCAGCTGCATTTGTAGGTGCATTTCCGTTTTCATGACTCTGTTGACCGGCAACGATTGCTTATGCTTTTGGACTATGTTGATGTTTATATTTGTGCGTCTCGTTTACTTGCGTTTGTTCTTTCATACAATCTGAATCACACCCGAAACACTTAACTTTGCGTCATCAATGGCTTTGCTCGTCGATCAGGCTGGCGATCAGTCAGTCCGTCAGTCATTTTCAGTTACTGGTTTGTTTTCGGGGGTTAAATTGACTTCTTGCAAACTATTCCTTCCCTCCCCAAATGGTTGATTGTTCGGCCTGTACAATTTTACCGGCTGCATTTTGAATCACACACTACAACATCCTGCACCTGCACGGTCGTCCGCCACCGAAAATGCACGCGAATGATGCCGTAGTTCGTGCTACTTTAAATATTAACACCAGCTATGTAGTCCTGTGTTGAAATGCCTTCTGAACCTCTGTCATCTCACCCGCCCAAATTTGCCGCAACACACGGGCAGCAGACAACAGATTCAACGGCCTGTATTCATGTGCAGCACTTGTAACATACGTGAGATAAGGAGTACAGCTGAGTGGAAGTGGCTTAGCGAGACACAGTAGGTAAGACATGACATGTTTTGTGCATGCCACACCAAACTGTCATTTGTAGCCTTGTATGTGCACACACACACACACACACACGCACATACCGAATTATATATGTATACACATTCATATATAGATGCATGCATATATATGTATATAAAGGAATAATATATTTGACTTGTACAGCATATACAGGATATACATCATGGCATACAACCTGAAGCTAAGTTCATTATTGAGTTTGTACTCACAGTTTGTTAATTAACAAGCAGTGCGATGAAAATCACAAACTGTGCTAAATCGCATTTCACAATGGTCTTGATTTGTAATCACAAATAGTGAAATTTGAGACAATATTTTGTGATTGTTTTGTAAACGATGTGATATTACTTTTTATGTAATAAAACAACATGCATATTCTAAAATAGCATGACGCGTATTGAATGTTGTTCAAGTGATATATTATGTCGAAGTAGTAATATAATGAATACTTGAATTATCTGAGTCCAAAGCGGTGTAAATATGATATTTCTTCCAACACAATTTATCATTCAACTGCATAAACCATTCATAAGAAAATCAGTTGAGCTGTGAATGTAAACCATCGAACCAGAATTATATCAAAGCCACCAGAACTTTCAAATATTCACATTGACGGTGCAAGCATCAAGAGCAACGTCAAGAACTGGTTAGAAATGCTGCAATTTATGAAAATGACTAGCACGCAGGCACCCAGTACCAAATGCCTATTGCACTATACAAATTCCAAAGAACTATATAAAATAATATAAATCAAATATTATACTTTGTAATATGGAGAGTGCCAACACCAGCACCATAAGTAGAGTATATGGCGTGTTTAGTGTGGTGAGCGAGGACCTCTCACGTTAATACGTCTCGGATAATATGCCAACGGTACACTCCCCCAAGTCAAGTTGCATTCTCCATTGTTCGAGCACTACTGGGTAGCGGTGGATTGAGGGGGGAGAACTCGGAATATTTTATTTGGCACCCATTTACGTAAATGGTGTCCCTCCAGTGACGGATCGAGGGGAGAGGGGAATTTCCGGATATGGGAGGGGGCGGAAAGAGTCGGTGTCCCACCTCCCCCGCTCTGCGGCCTATGGCGGATAAAGATGGAATTATCTATATTACTGTATAGTCTGGAGGCCCAATAAATTTCCAGCTGCCCGCTACAACTGAACGTCGTCCAAAAGCAGGTAAAGTACATGCACATTTCTCTTAACTGACTCTGCCCTCCATCAAAATTCACATTATCTTGGACGTGTATAATACCAGCAGTGTATATCAACGATCTTTGTCAGTCGTCAACATTCGTGAAATGCAGACGATGCAAGCACATATATTTTCCATAGTTTTTGATTAGCAATGCAGTGCTTTTGATTTTAAGCAATATCATACGATGACCTTTCCTCGATGATTGGAAAAACAGTCGAAAGTTACATTGATCTCTTTGTATATTCGGGTACAACCCTTCGTCAAACCGCACAATTCTGTTTATGGTTTCACAAAGGGTCGTACCCAAGTATTTACGAAGATCAAAGTAAGTTTTGGCTGTCTTTTCTTCTATTAATCAAGGAAAGGTCATCGTATGATGTTGATGAAATGATTTGTTCCTCGCCAGAGCGCTGAATAATTCATAATTTTGATTTTGTAGTTTTGTTAGCGCGTAATGTTAGTGGAGCGCCATCTTTACAAAAAACATAAACATTCACACCGAATTCTGTAGGAATACGCATCATGTTTGAGATTTGCTTTAGATTCGTCGTGCTTCGAACCACTTCGGCGCATACTATGTTATAACGACTCGCCGAACCAATTTTCACGTCATGTAGAAATGGGTGAGTATTGTTTTTTTCCTTTTATGTTTCACACTATGCATTCACCGCCAAAAATCATTGCTGTCGCCAGTACAAATTTCGACGAATCGTACGTTACTACTTAGCATTATATTTGATACACGAATTGTTTCTATGATTTCCTTAGGTTGAACGACCTTCAGAAAAATGTAGAATTGACACATGTATATATTGAGAAAATGAAGATAGTAGGGGAGATTTGGAGCAACATTTGGCACTACGACAATTACGTCAAACCATGCCAAGCAATACAAAATCACGTCTTCCCCAATGCGCTTACGTGGCATATACATGCAATATCCTCTCCAAATCAGGACAAATATTTACACCATAGTGAGTTTGCTCAACCGGAAATTAGTTGGGAGAAGGCACTTACGTGTCTTATGTCGTTTTACAAGACAAGTAAAGACACATACGACACAAATATACGTTCAAATTGCCACCAACAATTGTGCAGTATTCATGTCAACATCTTCATTGCAACGTTGTCAGGACAACCCTGGGTCACCCAGCATGACGTGATGAATAACACTTATTTCTTCATTCACCACGCTGAGTATTTTTTTCGCTTTTATAGGTGGCTAATGCTAGAAGTTGATTCCATCCTCGAAGTTAGGTTTCAGAGACAAGAGAGATAAATGTGGGCTAAGAATATCTTCACACCAGGTCAATACAAGTTCAGCATGCAATGCCTGCGAAATGCAGTCTACACCAATTCAGAATGTCACCATGGGCAACATTTTGGTGTCTCTTGCCCTATTGCCCTCATATTTATGAGAGCAGGAGACTGGTGTGCCGCGGGAGTACCCTGGCGCAGGCGCGCCACCGGGCACCAAGACAAACTGCCGAAGGCAGTTGGTGAACCGACCGCAAGCGCTCCAGCTGGACAGCCCGTGAAGGCACGCATCGTACTTCAAACTTCACGCTTTGTTTGTTTGTTTCTTGGTTGGTTCACGACACACTTTATGCACATTCACGGCTAATGGCGCCGCCCACACTGTTTCGCCGGTGGGCCGCGGGATTGGGAAATGTTCTGAGTGGCGCTAGGGTCGAACCCGGGACCTTCGATACCCACAGCCCGACACCTTAACCGCTCGGCCATCCCCGCCCCTTCAATCTTCACGCACTATGCCACACTGCGGGGATTAGACCAGGTGCCGCGCTGCGTCACGCCGCTCACACTTCACGACCAGTCCGCTCGGACAGTCGCGTTCAACTCTCCGGTCAGAGGGCCAGCCCACAGCTGACACGGCCAGTGCCCGAGGCGCGGAGCTGGCGTGGTGTATGACGTCATAGCGTCAGCCGGGGTAGGTCGTGCGGTGTATGACGTCACAGGATCAGCCGGTGGTGGCTGAGACGGACTGAGGTCGCCCGCCGGCTGACATTCGATGCACATTGTATGGTGTCTGCGGGGAGTAATGTCGCAGCAAACGCCTACCATTGAACAAATATTGGGACTACTACAGGTAGCTATTTTGATAACCGTTTGTCTATATGAACATGACAAAAGCAGATCGGGCACTGAGTGGGAACGTTGGAACTTGAAATGTTGCACTACATTGTGTAATGCCCGTAAAAGTTGACCTAGAGCCGAAAATCCGTCACATGCCTCTTTCTTTCAATGAGGATTAAGCATACTTTGTGAGAAATGCTGAAAGGAAAACTGAAGAAAATTATAAATAAGGGTCAAATTTGACTCTAGTGAATACACCGAAAAGCAATGCGCAGCAACAACAAACAAGATTAGCATGTTTTCAAAAGCTTGATGGACGGAACTGGCCCGGCCACTCAGTTAAACATCTCTGCCATACGCATAAGAGTAGACGCGCTAATTGCATTCAGCACCATTACGGGTACCTACGAGACCCATTGGACACTGCACTTTTAGCTATGAACAAGCAGCTTTGACTACATCATTTGCAATAGGCGTGGCCGAAATATAGCATGCCCAACAAATATAGTTTTTGAACAACTACGGCAATTTGGTGGATTTGCTCCATTGCATGATAGTCGGCATCGGACGTGGTCACAGTAATGATGGTCATTGCGAGTGCAAACACATGGAAAATTGCCATTTGCGTACGGACACAATGCTATTTCATGTATCCAGTATCAGCTGCCTGTTTGTACTTTTTAGGATACTGGAAAACATTGGGCTATGTCGATTGGCTTACAAGTTTTGACCTTGAATATGGTTGCCAGCATATGTTTGGGTCGATGATGTCGTTTCTCGCTGGCATGTGTGCACAATGCCACCGTCCAGCATCGGCAAAGTCATTGTCAGCTGTCGTCGGCTTACAACAGTGACATCGTTGCCATCTGGCGTCTGTTTACAGCGACGGTATCGTCAAAATGCAATTTTGTTCCGTCATTTTCAGAAGCTTGGTTGCACATAACAGCAATACGCAATATTGACGACAAATCCCTCAAGCATTCTTCTCACATATATGCTGTAGTGTGCTGTGTACTTGCTGTATTCAGAGTTCAGAAACGTTGCAACGTTTCTTACTTTCTCCCTCTCCCTCTTTTTTATCTCTCTCTTTTTTATCTCTCTCTTTTTCTCTTTTTTACCTCTCTTTATCTCATTCTTTCTCTCTCCATCTCTCTCTCTCCCTCTCTCTCTCTCTCTCTCTCTCTCTCTCTCTCTCTCTCTCTCTCTCTCTCTCTCTCTATCTCTCTCTCTCACTATCTCCTATCTCTATCAGCTGATAGAGATAGGAGATAAAGATAAAATAGCACTTCATCTTTGCACAGGAAAAACCTTTTGATCTGGCGATCCGACTGCGCTGCACGTCGTCTTACAGAGTCATCTCGGCCGGCGGCCCTCGCCAGGGCGCTCTTACTCAGAGTCATCTCGGCCGGCGGCCCTCACCAGGGCGCTCTTACTCAGAGTCGTCTCGGCCGGCGGCCCTCACCAGGGCGCTCTTACTCAGAGTCATCTCGGCCGGCGGCCCTCACCAGGGCGCTCTTACTCAGAGTCGTCTCGGCCGGCGGCCCTCACCAGGGCGCTCTTACTCAGAGTCATCTCGGCCGGCGGCCCTCACCAGGGCGCTCTTACTCACCGTGGGCCGGCGTGGCAACGGAGCGGCCGCGCGAGTTACGACACCGCTCCCGCTGCTCTCCAGCAGCTGGCCGGGCCTAAACCTCATCAGCAATGCTAATGTGCGCACGCCGTGAACGGACTGGCAACAATGCCGGGCCGAAGCGGTGTCGACACAGCACGGCCGGTTTGCGGTCCGGATGCGGAGTGTTTACTGGCATTGCTGCGGTCCACCTGAGTGAACCCAAAATGGCGCTCAAGTAAGCCGCTCAGCGCTGCTTCGTTTGAATTCATCTCGCTGCGAGCTGAATACAATAAGCCGAAGGAGTCGGGGATGTGGGTGTCTGGTCGTCCTTCGCTGAGACGAGGATGCTCATGACTTAGCATGGCGTCTGGCTATGCTGGTTCGCTTTGTACATGTCCAGAGAGAGTGCGCAATTCCTTACCGCAGGTCTCTTAATTTCTGAATGTCTGGGTTTCTGGAGGAATTGATAGCAAACATTTATCTCACTTGACGTGCTGGTGTTCCATCATGCTTGATGATTGAGGTATAGCTTGAAGATATTGCTACCTAGAACGACCGCATATCCTCCGCGAAAACGAAAACGCGAAAACAGCTCCTCTGCTCCGAAGTCAAGTCCCGAGAGCTCTGCCTCTGTTCTTAGCGTCTGCTGTTTGCATGCACCCCGCTACGGCATCTTAATCGGAACAAATCAGACTTCCTCGGTCTTCATTACTTTGGCAAAGCAGAAGTCGAATCGATGCACACGCTCGCATTCGATTCACAACAGAGACTATCTTCAGGCAAAATACCCCACGAAGCGGCTGACTTCCCGGCTGGTAACGAATCCCCCCCCCCCCGAGAACAGCAACAGCTAACCCCTGCAACTAACCCCACATGCGATCGGCCACTCCACAGCAGGGCGGCCATGTTGGACAATGGGCAATACGCCTAGTTCCATTTTGACTCCATGCTGTTTAATTTTTTGGGGGCTGAGTGCTGTTGTCCTGGTGCTCCAGTGGATATACTGGTGCGTGATAAAAAGGTTTACCTAGCACAGGACCTTGTCGTTTCCTCGCAGCACAGATTCAGATTATTCAGGGAGTTCCTCTCTCCGGGCTCTCCAGTACAAGTCATTAACGTTCAGGGCCGGGATGCTTGGTTCCAAAGTCCCCATCCCTTGTCCTCGAAGTACTCAGCCCCTATACCTTTGAGGTCTACGTCCCGTGCTCTCAAGGTCTGTGACCCTGTCCTCGAGGTGTCCATGTTATGTTTCATCGAGGTCCGTGGTGTCCGTTCGTTCGCAATTCGCGAAAAACCTGGGGGGGGGAGGGGCAGTTGAAGACCCCCCGCCCCGAGACGGGACAGGTTAAGTATTGCTTTGTATTCACCATGTCCATCTTCATGACTTCCGATGCAAAAAGTGTCTTGATAGCTTATTTCAAATCACCTTCTGAGAATGAATGAGGTCTTGGAAGATGATATGAGTTGCCTATATGACCGAACTCAATGAATACCGGCCATTATAAAATCGTGAAATATAGCAAAAATTAACGGTTCTATCTTCCGTCGTTCTTTTAAATTATAAAGCCGGTCTTTTGACCGGACTTTTGTGCATTTTGACCGGTCCCCAACCGGGCTTGGTCACATCAGACCAGCCAGTCTCGGGCTTCGGTCCCAATATGTTTGGCACTTGCCACCTCTAGTGTTCATGTCATCTCGAACACAACCTAGAGCTGAAGTGTGGAGACGAACTTGCGTGTTTGATCGGGTGCATCTGGAATTGTGACACAGGCCATATACGCACACACACACGAACACACACACACACACACACACAAACACACACACACACACACACAGACACATATACATACACTCTCTCTCACACATACACACATGCACAGACAAGCACAAATAAACACAAACAAGCACACACAAACACACACACATACATACACAGACACACACACACATACACCAACATGCACCACATATAGCTCGCAATCACACAACATACATCATACATGATGAGATGAGTTATGCATACCGGATGACCTAAAAAATATTCATCACAAATAGTCGTTGCAACACGTTTTGACAACCGCCACATGCGTCGTGATGGTTGTATAGCAGCACCGCATGGCACATATATTTCCTCTTTCCATGATTATTTCTCACCCGAGATAGAGATAGGTGATGTAACTGCTGGGTGATTCGGACCACACGTTCGCAGTTGTATGCCAGGGCCGAACGCAGCACAGCTGGTTTATTGGAGGTAAAATGCCATGAATGAAGCACAAGTAGAAACATGACACAGACGTAGGTTCACAGAGCCATCCTAGCTGATCGGTCACATCAGAGATGTGGTCGTATTTGCGACGCTCTGACATAACCTTGTCGAACATGTTGAAAACTGCCGGCACCTTTGCAATCCACGTTATGCTGGTGCTACTGGACATCAGCATACAATACCTAATGTAGGACAACGCAAGACTATCAATAATCCTTGGTAGTACGTTGGGAGGCAGGGGATGCTTATGATGCATCAACGCTATCAGAATGTCAATGCATTGATCCGTAACATGATTAATGTTTTTCCCCACGCAAGTTGCCAGTCCGTAATTATGCGTAGATTGTTCACTCTTGGAAAACGGCAGCGATCGGTTCATGAACTTGATGGATGGTGGATGGCTGATCCTGGATGTGGGTCAGCTGGCGACGGTGATCGCACGACAGAGCTTCGTCCTTGCTCACATTGACCATCACGCCACGCTAGAAAGACCATGTGCACTATGTGTCCCCACTGTGCACCGTTTATTCGGAGGCTAGCTTCAGCTCAGGGGGCCTGCTACACAGGCCGGAGATCGTCGCCTGGGCGTCGTCAGCATGACGCGCTGTGGCGACGCCAAGCCAATTGTGACTGATGTGACGAAGCGTACGATGTTGCTGGCGATGGTGTAGAGTGGGGCCCCAAACACGATAATTGGAACGTGTCTATGTTGATAATTTAAGATTCAGAGGGCTATTCGCCTGCCCAGTGAAATTGACCAGTGCTATCATTTTTGTTTGCCCCCCCCTCCACCCAAAGTACAAATTTTATTTTTGGAAAATTTCAAAATTTTGAGTTTTCAAGTTTTCTTTCATTTTCCTTCTCCGATGGGTAGAGGAGGCCGAGAAACGTTGTTGGAAGTCAACTTTCCCAAATAAAAATGCTTACTTTAACCAGAATCCTCTATTTAAACTGCAAGTTGGCAAATACGTAAAATTTATATGTAGTCAAAAACGAAAAAAAGAGAAAAATTCAACTTATACATTTTGTTGCATCCCTGAAGATAAGCAAACGCTGAAAGTTTCATTAAAACATCTGTATCCGTTAAAGCGTGAACACTGGTTGAACTTTTTTGGAGGTGACCTCACTTGACCTTGAATAACTCGTTGAGACTAGATGACTTGACCTACAAATTTTGAAACTTCATGTCAAATTGATGTGGGAAAAGGTATGCCAAATTTGGGTGCGCTGCCATGAGCCGTTCGTCCGCTATCCGCGAAAAACCTGAGGGGGCGGTTGAAGACCCCCCGAGACGGGACGGATTAAGCCGTCCGGTGGAAATTCGGAGTTGCTTCATGTTGTAATGCAGACCTACGACTTAGAAACAGCGACCCAAATATGTGACGGTTAGAAGGGAAATGCCTGAGCGATCCGTGCCTTTCATAATTTAATTTGTTACTGATAAAGAGCAGTGGTAGTCGAGTGGCGTTCCATGAAGCAGCGCTCTTCTGGACTGAAGATGCCATGGAGACCGACGTAATGTAGTCAGCTGTCGGAACTGAAGTTTCCATGCACTTCTGCATATGACCGGAACGATTGTGATTGGCCTAGAATTTGATGCTTCGGAAGGATCGTTTCTTTCGTAGAGAGGAATGATCGCGGCACTTTTCCAACTGGCGGGCACTGTCTCTGCGACTATGCTAGGGTTAATGATGCGGAATAAAAGGAAACCAATGGCCTTGAACCAACGTTTTAGAATGCTGCTATATATTACCTTCTACTCCAGAGTCCTCGTTAGGCAGCGACAATAAAACGTTTCGAAGAAGGTCAGCGGTGGTCAGTGTGCTGGTGAAGATGGGCCAGCATTTACACGTGAGAGTCTGACATACAGACGCTGACGGTCAGACGATTAAACTCGGCCTTGGCAGCATTGAACGTTTGAGCGCCAATACATGTAAAATGGTTGTTCAGTTCAGGTCTGGATCAGATCGACAGGCTGGGCTAACAAACCGCGTGAATTGTTGTAATATGCGGTGTCTGTGGACTCTGGCGTGGTGACGATGCAGCTCAGTAATGTTGTCTTTTATAATGCCACGCTTGAGCAAAGTGCTCTGCTGGTCGTAAGTGTCTGTGGCGACGCTGTTTAGTGCTCCCTTGCGCCGACATATTAGGCTCAACGTGTCGTGGTTGAAAGATGGCGCGTACGGGTCGCGAGCCCTGAATCTGCGGACAGGGGCAGATGTGTCAAGCAGGTGGTTCACTATGTCTGAGAACGAAGTCCTCTCCTGTTCGCACGTCCTCTCTCTCTCTCTCTCTCTCTCTCTCTCTCTCTCTCTCTCTCTCTCTCTCTCTCTCTCTCTCTCTCTCTCTCTCTCTCTCTCTCTCTCTCCTCTCTCTCTCTCTCTCTCTCCTCTCTCTCTCTCTCTCTCTCTCTCTCTCTCTCTCTCTCTCTCTCTCTCTCTCTCTCTCTCTGGCTCTCTCTCTCTCTCTCCCTCTCTCTCTCTCTCTCGCTCTCCCTCTTTCTCTCTCTCTGCACCGACACTCGCCAATCAGTTTCTCTAACATCAGACGGAAGCGCCTCTTCGTACAGACCTCGCAAGCCGCGCCCTGTTTGGTAAGCAGGTTTTGGCTTGGCTCACGGTCTGGCAGTGATGATGATGACACGGCGGTGGTGTGAGGTGAAGTCACAAATCCACACAGTGCCAACAGGCACATCCTCGATGTCCATGTCCGCTGTCTCCGGGGTCTGCGTTCCGTATGCTCGAGATCCGCGACCCTGTCCCGGTGGTCCGCGTCCCATGTCCTCGAGCTCCGTTTCACCTGTCCGCGAGGTCCGTGTTCCTTGTCCGCGAGGTCCGAGTCTCCTGGCCTCGAGAATCCGCTCGCTCACCATTCCGTGATTCAGACTGTCACAGGGTTCCTCCGCCCGACACGAACCATTGAAATCGCGCTATGAATGGCCCGGCGCGCCATCACACGCAGGCGCTTGATACTGGCCCGCCGTACCCAGATGCGCTGCGGGCCTTCACTTCTTCACCCAGTCCTCGAAGCAAACAACCATGTTCTCGCGCTTTTCCAGATGTATGATCGGTTCCCTGAATTGTTGAAAATATACACTATAGGCAACGGAGATCAGCATAAAAAACATCATTCCTAGGGTGGTCATCAAATGCTACAACTAAGGATTTTGTACTGCGACGAAAAGACCCAAATTTGCGCTGTATCAAGAGCGCCCTTTTAGTCACCCTGAAATGTCTGATTTTTTTTGTCCGGGATTAAGGAGTATTATATATAATCATTTGAATTCCCTTTGGCCATGATGAATGTCTTCTTTGGTCTTGGTTTCAGACCACTTAACAATCAATTTCAATTTCAATCTTAACAACAGGCCAAACATGACAAGCAAGCGTCTCAAATGGCAACTTTGTCACGTGATTTGCTCTTGTGATGCGCTTCCTACGACACCTCGATGCATTCATATAATAATCAAATAAAGTCATTGGTGGGACTCTTTATCGGTCATTATGCAAGGGATGGCGGCTTGAAGTGGCTTAATGTTTTGACGAGTTGGTGGGTGCATGATCCATGAATGCCTGATGTCTTGAGTGGTGTGCATTAATGTCCATTGGCGATTTCAGTGTATATTTCGTTGTAGTTATCTCAATCACTGTTTTTGTTAAGGTATCAAAATTGCTCATGGCTATTGTCACCGCAACTGTAAACCCATCCATTCGCAAATTCCTCGGTGCCGTCCTGATTGATAGTCGCATCATCAAGGAGTTCATTCTAATTTCTTCAAGGCACTATTAATCTCGAACTAGCAAGCGATAAATAGGCAAAACGACCTTGCTTAAAACGAAGAGTCTACCGCATGCTCTGGACATACCAAAAATTAGAGCATATTAATGGTTCAAACCTGGTAGTTCTTGGGTAATTACAGGATCACATTAACTTGCAAGGCACTTCCTGGCGTCATGCACATGCGGGGCTTGTCTTTCGTGAGGGTGCACACAAAGAGTAAGACACTTAGTGTGTGTTGAACCATTAACATGCTCTAATTTCTGGTATGTCCAAAGCATGCGTTAGACTCTTCGTTTTAAGCAAGGTCGCTTTGCCTATTTATCGCTTGCTAGTTCGAGATTCATAGTGCCTTGAAGAAATTAGAATGAACTCCTTGATGACCCGACTATCAAACAGGACGGCACCGAGGAATTTGCGAATGGATGGGTTTAGTGTTGCGGTGACAATAGCCATAAGCAATTTTCATACCTTGAAAAAAAACGGTGATTGAGATAACTACAACGAAATATACACTGAAATCGCCAATGGACATTAATTGAGGCTTTTGAGAAAAAGAAGTATTCGAGTGAGTGTGAATAAGTTACGTCTGTGGAGTACGTAGTCGTAAGAGCAACATACCTGATAAATTGAACGAAGATTTCGCCTGAGTTTCCCTCTCCTTTTCCCTGCCGGCATCTGAGACAAGGGTCCGCCACCGGCGTCTCCCTACCAACATCTGAGACAAGCGCCCGCCGCCAGCGTCGCCCTACCGACATCTGAGACAAGGGTCTGCCACCAGCGTCTCCCTACCGGTAACTGAGACAAGCGCCCGCCGCCAGCATCGCCCTACTGGCATCTGAGACAAGGGTCCGCCACCAGCGTCTCCCTACCGGTAACTGAGACAAGCGCCCGCCGCCAGCGTCTCCCTACCGGCATCTGAGACAAAGGTCCGCCACCAGCGTCTCCCTACCTGTAACTGAGACAAGGGCCCGCCACCAGCGTCTCCATATCGCATCTGAGCGAGTCTCCCGACGGCTGTTTTCACCACCTCTGTCACAAGGCTCCCGAGGGCCGCTGTCACCACCTCTGGAGCAAGGACTGCCATCGTCTGCGGGGAAATGCCCCCAGCCGACCTGGCCACTGTCCCTGGGGAAAGACGACAGGCCTCCGCAGAATGTGCGGTAGGTCTCTCAGCCGCTGCCGCCGCTGGGCGCCAGCTCCCAGCCTTCACCGCCGTGGCCAATGGGAACACACTCCGCAAGATACCGGAAGCTGGCTTTTTTTGGGGGGGGGTTTAGGGGGCTGGCTTTTTTGGGGTCACGGTTGTGCGCACGTCCCGCTGCTGGGATCAGTCTGTTTCGCTCCACCACTTTCAGTCGATGTCCACAGTTCTAGTGTTTAACCTTTAACGACACACACCCACACACCACACGACCACACATGATATCCCATCATGATATCCCCGCCCGTTCATGAGATATCGTCAAAAAAAAATGGCGACATGGGCGGATTCTGGGATGGGCGGACGATGTCGACGAATCGCCCGGACCTCATCAGCCGTGCCGAGACTCGCGGTGGCCCAGTCGGCACTACTCGCCACTTTTGATCGCAACGTCGTTCGTTCGAGTTCCGCAGGGAGTGGGATTGCCGAGTCCACCCTCAACCATTCGGCTTGACAGGTTGCGTCGCTATATGACCTAGGAGTTGAATGCGTCGTAATAGAACCCGCGGTTCTTTCTCTTCCTTAGCAGTGCCCGTGTGACGAGCTATAATTACAGAACCCCACGCGATAGCGCACGTGCTTGGATGCAATTCCCGGCAAACACTTCCCATCGGTCTCACACGAAACCATGGAAAAGGAATACCAAAGCAAATTAGATGCTGCTACATTTGGCTTTCAGCACCGCTACCTTTACTGGACACCGGCGGTCACGTGTGCTTGGCCCTTGACACGCAGACAAGCCGTCTCCCTTAGTAGCACCTTATTCGCTAATGGATGAGCAAAGTCCCCTCAGATCCAAGAAGCTTCCCTGTGGGCTGGCGATAATTGAGAGGAATATCGATGGCCAGCTTCAGAACCAGAATACCATTCAAGCCAAATAGATATAAATGCCTGAGAAGGCGCTAAATGACCTAGTTGTCGGCGCGCCCTTAAACCCAAATAATTAATGCCTGAGAAAGACTTCAAGCAGCTTGATATGCCCTCGCGCCTAGCAGAGCCCACTGAGAGCTGAGGAATGCTCCCAAGGTTAACGATGGATGTGAGGACATTGATAACCCGCTCCAAAGCTAAAAAGCCCACGAAGCAACAAAGACTGTCAAGGTCTGCAAAGGGCCCATAGCAGCTGGAGATGGCCCCTGACGATTGAAAATGGTCGCCGAGCGCTAAAGAGGACTGGACTGGACCGGAATGCTTTAGGGACTTGGAATGGATACAAATGAGAAGAATAGGGTCTCTGGAGATCTAAAGAGAGACCCTAAGGGCTTGCGACATTAAACAGAGGGTCAGTTTCAGAGGAAAATGTCTGCAATAGCTCGACAGCGGAATGGGGGTGGAATAGCACAGAAGACTTGTGGACTTTAAACCTAATGAGAGTAAGAGTAGACTCGACTGAGATGCTATTGGGGCTTGAAAGGAACCCCGAGGATTGAACAGACCACCTAAAAGCTCAGAGGAGTTCTGAGAGCTGGCGATATTTGCTAGAAATTGTGAGGCATGTCCTGGAACTGCAGGAAGCATCTGAAAGCTGAACAGGTTTGTCGGCGACTGGGAGTGGACCATGGAAGTTGGACAGGCCCCTCCCGGATGAATAGAGCCCCTGAGAGTCAGATAGGACTGGACTAGGCTGCCACTGAGCTTTAGGAGCACCTGAGGGATCGAGCACACTAAGGGCTACCGGAATCCCTGAGAACTAGCGATGGCGCGAGGGATACTGAGGGCCATCCTCAGATTTAAGATGTCCTTCAGAGTTATGGAAGCTGTCAAAACTGGGAAGTTCTTCTGAAAGTTAAAGAGGTCATGAGGGTGAAGAAAGCCAGAATGACAGAGAGGTTTGCCTGTAGGTGGAAAACCACTTAGTAAGGTGGAACAAAATATGGGAGGTTCGTCTGAGTACCTTCGCGATGATGCCCATTCATCCCGTCCCATTTTCCTCCTTCCTCGTCAGTTTTCTGTCAGCTTCGTATGACAAAGCATGCATCAGAATCTGACTTTCTCTAGCTGCAAGCTAGGACGAAGCCCGAGAGAGTCTACTCCCGTGCATATGGAAACATACAGCAGTGCATCCTAGATGTTTGGCCTGGCCCGACCGTCCCACCAGCCTGGAATCGTAAAAACAACGTTTGTGTTGGTATGTCGCGTTCTAATTTCGCTCTCGGATCATGCTCTGTCAAGTTCAGTTATATTCTCCAGTATTCGTCATGAAATGCATTAAATGTGCTTTCCAAGAAGTGGTCCACTACAGCGGGATGTCCGCTTCCAGCCAATTTTCAGCGGCGCTTCGCGTGCTAATGCATCATTTCAAGTTATAATTTCCTCACAAAGAACCAGCTCTGCTCCCGTCAGCTTGGTATTTACCGACTTTCATCGCAATATGCTTCCTGGAGCGCTGCCATTTTTGCTGAAGGAAAGGGAGGCATTCCCGGTATTTAACTCGCAACGATGCCTGCACTTGCTATCCGTCCCTAGGGACAAACGGTTTATGCGTTTGCTTATTGCTTTGGATCCCAGGCTCAGTCCCTGGTAGAGGTGACATTCCCTACATCTGCCTTTAACCCCATTGTGGAAGGCATGAAGAGTCATTGGGGTGCTAAGAGTGGGTGGTACTCACTCGTTCCCTTCAGATCTCTCTAACTAATTCACTGATTAATTGTATGGATATAGGTATATATATGTAGATATGTATATATGTATATACATATATATATATACATATATAAATATTTATGTATAGCTGATTTCTTGTACTACAAAATAGTACAGGAAGTCAGCATCTCATAGGATATTGCAATCGTTTTACTCATCGTCTTTATATCGCTTTGAATCATCGTCTTGCACTGAGGTCCAATTAACGCCAATCAACTCCAACTTATTAGTCCGTTTCATTGTGAGCTAGACTGGAGCTAAAAGTGAAAAGGTAACCAGGGTAACCGAAAAGGTAACCAGGGTAAACGAAAAATATCAAAGTAACTGAAATTGGGTGAGCCACTTTTGGCCGACATAAGCCGATTAACGACTGAGCCGATTCAGTCCGAAAATTATTATCTTCTTTCACTAAGAATATTTCAAACAAATGAAACATGGTTTGTTTGCGCGCTGGCTTTGAAAGTTCATCAAGCTGTAACATCGCCTAACATGCATCCAGAATATATGCCTGGAAACACCTACGATCAGCACTACCCCCCCCCCCCCCCCACACACACACACAAAAATGCTGGCATGATACGTCCAAAAGAATCTTAGGAAAAGTTACGCAGTTTCAGGGCGAAAATTATTATCATCGCAGGCATAATGCGAGAAAAAAAAAACGTTCCCTAAAAAGTTCTGAAGGGGAGTTAAGAAGCGCTAAATAAGATGTCTGATAGTGCACTTCATTGAAAGTGACTCACTTCAACTCTCCGTGCACGCTTGCAGGTGCACGACGGTTCAAAGAGTCGGGCAATGCACCGAGTTGCACAGAGATTCGGCTGCCCGGCGTTTGTAGAAACTTTTATATTTTGCCTTCCTCACCTGCCATTTTGCCTCTTCACCCGCCCTTACTCGTCCAACGCCCCTACGGGCATTGTCTTGCAGCTACACAAGCACTTAGGTAAGCATGAATACGGTACATGTTGCCAAAAAAATTATCGTTAATTTTAAATATGAGCACGACTGTGTGCAAATAAATTGTGATATTATCGCGCTTTGTTCAAAGGTGTGCGGCAAACTCCAAATCTAAAACAGCCGGTCAGATTCTTCATATCAATATTATCACCCTGCAAACACATTTTGGGGGAAGTGCGATTGTTCATGTCCAGGAGTCGCTACTGAGTTGGACACAAATGCGCCTCTGTGAGAGCGACTTAACAACGCTAGCATTTGAGATATTTGCCGCCAATTCCAAATTGATGACAGTCAACAGATTTGTCATATCTGCATTACCTTGCAGAGCCATTTTGGTTAAGTGTGATTGCTTATGGCCAGGTCTGGATGCTGAGTTGGACACAAATAAGCTCCTCTCAAAACGCCTGAACAGCTCCAAAATTGGAGATGTTTGTTTTGGCCACCGTTTTGGAAACACAACAGGATCAAAGTGCTTCTCAAACTCGGAAAACTTACTCTGGCCTGGCCGTTGTTCGCTGTTTGTGAAAGCAAGAAGGCTCTCACTGCTCTTGTCTGATTTTAACTTCTCATTCGAGTCACTGGTATTGCCAGATATATCCGCCGGATCAAGTTGCGACTATCCATCCAGCCAAACCTCAGTTGTCTATCGGCCCGAAGTCAAGCCGAGTTGCAATAATGGATGACAACGAAATCGGTAACTCTTCTTGTTCCCTGCAACATGCTGGGTCTTGTTTTGGTCCTATGAGCTACGACCATGCGCATTCCGGTTTTCAGCTAATGGCCGGTACACACCGCATCCATTTTAGGTTTTATAGCCGTCAGATGCCCGTTAAAACGCCGGTGGCTATCCGCTTTCGACTGGTGTGGTGTGCAACGGTGACTTCGGAACCGCAACGTCCATCCGGCGCCCGTCTGACGTCCGTCCGACGTCCGTCCGACGTCCGTCCGACGTCCGGTCGACGTCCGTCCGGCGTCCGGTCGACGTCCGCCCGACGTTCGGTCGACGTCCGGTCGACGTCCGCCAGACGTCCGGTCGACGTCCGGTCGACGTCCGGTCGACGTCCGGTCGACGTCCGGTCGACGTCCGCCCGACGTCCGTTCGACTTGAGAATTGCTTCGAACTTCATTTCACCCCAGTGTCGATTGCCGATTCATTTTGGTTTCGGTTTTCCTTCCGCTGCACAAAGACGGCGCGAATTACTTCTATGGCCCGGCACGCTTCCCAGCTCAATCTCTCCCTCCCATTGCTCCATGTAGGTATTGGGCACTGAGTGTCGCGAAGATTTTCAGAAATTGCTGGCTCTGATAACTAGTGTGATCGATAGCAGATATAAGCACTTTTTTATTCGAAAATAATTCCAAAAACAATCTAGCATATAATCAGTTGTGCTGCAGTAGTCAAAGGCAACTGCCGTTCAGTTACCTGCCCTTCTCTTCTCGCCCCGAAAAACCAACTTCTAGTGGCGCAATTGACACGTCCGCGCCAGAAGCGCGCGACTCGCGCCCGTCGGGCGGGAGTCTAACGGAGTACCAGCGATATTCCACTGTGTTCCATTCCGTTCGAGACACCCGTCGGACGAACGTCGGTTCGGAAGCTGGCACCGTGTGAACCGGGCCGACGGCCGGCGGGGCAGAGTTCAGCTGTGCATGGTGAGCCAGATAAATGTCTGTAAAACATTCGGCCATTTGAAGACATTTACCCACACGGTCGTCGGTCGGTCCGAAGCCGACTAGCCGCTAGATGTCTCTGTGGTAATATCCACAGCGTGCATTGTGACATCGCCACACACATTGCAGCGGTTGTTGTGATGTCACGGACGCTGTGATGCATGTCACGCCCATCCAGTCGAGGCGGGCCAGTTATGGTCAAAGAGTCGAACAGTCAAAGCTCGTAAATCTGTCTGCATGACGAATGACGCACGATGACTCCAATAGTGAACCTGTCAGCGAACACTTTCGGAGGCACCAGACCTACCAGGCGTTGCGAATGTTTTGTTTCGCCAGCCTGTGTAGTTGATCGGACCAGACTAGGTTAGAAAGAGTGGTGGGTGGGACTCTCCCAATGCCTCTCCCCAATGCTAGTTATGAAATTAATGGTTTCACCATGCATACTTAAAAAACGTTTTGCAATGTATCCATTGCGACATATATTCTCTTTCAAGCAGACAACGGTGAGCTTACTTCCAATATCGTCAAATACCCATTGGAGACTTTAATACGAGATGCGATTACTTCAGCTTAACCCTTTCCAGTCAGATCCTCACACCGTCTCGGGGGGAGGGGGTTGATACACCCTCTCTAATCTTCAAACCAAGCGTGGCACGAGAACGAAAGAGATGTCTCGGAAAGCACTCGACGTGTATGGCCAGAAACAACCCCAAAGATTATATCACCCGCAAAGTGACGTTACTAGGGGGTCTGCTTTCACGACTGACATCATATTTTTGGCTCTGGGGGTTCATTTTGTGGGGAGATTTGACAAACAATAATGATTTGGAATCTTAAAAGGAACTCGAAATTGATCATGTCCCTGAACGTTTCGTCCACCCCAATATCGAAATTATCCTTTCTTGAAATTTCAAAATTTTGAGTTTTCAATTTCCATTCATTTTTCGCTTTCGAATGAATAGAGCGGACAGCAAAACGTTGTTTGAAGTGACCTTACTCTCATAAAAATTGCTTGCCTTACCCACAATTTTCGATTTCATTCCTCATGGGCGAATATGCAAAACTAATGACATGAAAAACGAAAATATAAAAACTTCCTCTCGTGCGTACTGCTCCATCCCTTAACCCGCGCACGTCCGGGGGGCAGATATCTGCCCCTTCCAGTTTTCCTCATTTGCCGGCAAACTAATCGGGTTAGCAAGCCCAAACCTCGCATAGCTGTTCATTGGTCTTTTCCGCATATCCTTATACATTTTTAATCCTGGGTTATCTCAGGTCAGGTCACCAGGTCAGGCGAAGTGACCCAACTACACTCGGAGTTCTAGGTGACCCAACCCAACTACCCAGTGACCCAATTACACTCGGAGAATAACTTCCACAATAATTGGGCGATTGATTTCAAACTTATAACATTTCATGATCTCATCAGGGACCACAATATGTATACCGTTTTTTTCGTAGCATTGACCTTAGGTCAGGTCGCGGCCATGGCTTCCTCATTATAGGGCCATGGTAAAATATACAAATGTTTCCTGGTTACATGATTGGGCTCGGAATGATCTCACAAAGGTTGTGGCATGTAGATGGAAGCCATGCTCAATGCTACCGCTGACATTTTTGCTCAGTGACCTCACCAAGGTCTCTGAGGTCACCTGAGATCACTACACATTTATGCGCATTATATCGCACTGCATTGAGCTAGAAGGCTGAAATTACCGGCATTGTGCTTGTATCGCAAAGACGTGTCGATTGATATATTACATGACCTCCCTAGGCGACTTCATGACCTTGACCTGACGTCATGACTTCATGGCCTTGACCTGAGTCTCTGTTGACCTGACCTTAAATTACACCGCCTATCGTTGGTAGCGCATTTCAAGGACTGTCCAATAGCGTTCGCTGTTTGTTTCTATCTATTACAGGTCCTGAGATATGTGTAAATATCTGAGTCCTACCTGATCTGGTCGAATTTGACCTATGATGACCCAGTGACCTGAATGTTGACCTGAACGAGATAAAAAAAATGACCGGAACACTTTCGATAGAGCCCGTCACCAGCTATTCAACGCTGATTTCCGTTTGTCGCTAGCTAGCATAGTTCTAGAGATCTTAGGGGGCAGACATCTGCCCCCCCCGAACATGCGAAGTTGGCGCGTACCACCGGACGTGTGAGTGTTAAGATAAGGTGACGTTCAAAGTTTCATTCAGATGTCTCTATATGTTGAAAGGTGACAACTGGTTGAACTGCTATCGAGGTTTCCTCACTGGACCTTGACTAACTCGTTGGCCCTTGATGACTTGACCCCAAAATGTTAACACGGTGTCAAATTGATGTGGGAAAAGGTATGCCAAATTTCGGCGGACTGCCGAGCGCCGTTCTTTCACCATCCGCGGAAAACCATATGGGAGAGGGCATCTATCAACATCCTCCCCACGAGACGGGTTAATAAACATACGATGCAGTTTCTCCCTTGGCGCATTACCGCTTGATCAGATCCGAATATTCCTATGGCAGCACAAGGCCCCGGAATGTAGGCAACATGTCATGCAATCAACAACGACTACAGCGTGTTTTGATCAGCATTATCTGTGCACTTCCGATGCCTAACAGTCAGCCCAAACTGCCGTGGGTGTCCAGAAGCCCACACAGAGATAGAAGACCGGACCTGGGCCAGACCTCCGCCTGGTCCTTCACGGTTGGGTTGATATCGGCTGAAGTTGGTCGGAGATTGGAGATATCATCGAAAGTCCACAATCGAGCGACGGTCTGCTAACCACATGGCACCAGGCGACTATGACATTCCGTGTTTTAGATCCCAAGGACCGGGTTTTCTTTGCTTCACGGCGGAAAATGCTACTTTTCCCAACACCGATGCTTCCCCAACTTAACGAATTGCCTATGCAATGCCCCGTTCGAATGATTGGACGACTTTCCTGCAAAGTCTCACGTGATTAATGTCAGAAGTGCCCAGTGGGCACTTCTGAAGGTGAAGGTGGGCACTGCCCACCTTCACCGATAGCACTACTGCCTACATTCCTTACCTGGCACCAACCGTCTCCCGATGTCAGCTACAATAGCTACCGACACTGTCATCGCAACAGTAACCACGGACTCTCTCCTCACTACAGTACTCACTGACACTCTCCTCGCTACAATGGCTACCGAAGCTCTCCTCGCTACAATAGCTCCGACACTATCATCGCTATACTAGCTGCCGACACTGCCCCGCTACATTAACCACCAGCAATGTCCTCGCTACAATAGCTACCGACACTGTCCTCGCTCCAGTAACCACCGACACCCTCCTCGCTACAATAGCTACCGACACTATCATCGCTACAATAGCTACCGACACTGTCATCGCTACACTAGCTGCTGTCGTTCAATCTCCAAGATCATTACAACTGCGGTACAAAATGTTTATCTATTTACGTAGAGCTGGAAGTGTTCATTAATCACACAAATTTTTAGTTAATTTTCAGAACAGGTACTACGGTTATTGTTCATCTGACTTACAGTCACGCCACCTATGGTGAAGGTGGCGTGACTGTAAGTGAGATAGCAGATTACACATAGCAGTAAAACATAGCAGCTACACACCATCAAGCTGTGTATCTACTATGTAAGCTACAAGCTGTGTAATGGTCAGTGCAGCAATTTAATGCTACTGCATAATGACATTGGATAGCGAATTTTCAGATACCTATTTCAAAGTGACATCTAGGGAGACGGTATTCTTGTTGGGATGAGAAATGATCATCGCTATCTAATCTCGTTCCAGCATGACACAGTGTATGTCTGTGTGCGAACACAACTGCCAAATTTACTTCACTATGCAAACACATTAAAGGTTTCTAAGAAGCTCTATAACCAAGCTTACGGCGGAAATTTGCTCGAACATCTCGCCGGCTCAACAGCAAGATAGAGGGAGAAGATAATGGCACGCATACATTAGTGGCGACAAACAATTTTAATTATTTGAATAATTTAAGTGGTTGTTCCTTTCAGCGACGGTGCTAAGATCGGAAGAACTAAGCACATAAACACCGGCATCTACCAGTCAGCTTACCTAGCTCTTGTCTCAACACCAATTACTTCTGTAAGACTTTTGCTGGGAACACATACGTCTTACTCCCGAAATGGTTGCACGGCAGAAGGAATATATTGTTGACAACAAATATTGTGACCAAGAGGACCGAACATCGATCAATTTGACAGATAGTGCAAATTATAACTGGACGAGCTAAACCAACACTTATGCCGATTCTCAGATGCGGTTTGTTGAGGGAGGGGAGAGAGTCGTCTAGTGACCACCTCCTCTATCACGAAAAGTGATCGACCGATTTCGCTGATTCACACAGATAGGTACCTAATAGATGGACACCGTGGAGGCAGCAGGATGCGATTTGCACCAACACGGACTCCTGAATGTAAAATAGGCCTTCCCGACCTAGTTTTTGGAATTGGATGACCGAGGAAAGACAGGATTCAGCCATAGACATGATCCATATGTTCTCTGCGAACAAGTAAATATATTTTGAAGAGACTGCACTATCAAGGTTATGTTAGGCTACATGATCACATTCTGCGGTCAAATTTTCGAGTTCGTTTTATAGTTATATGATGCATATTGTGGGCCAATTATCACAATATGGCGAACAATGATCTTAAAATACCTAAACCTATTGCATGGTCAACCACAACTAGTTTGAAAATATCAACATGCACACTCTTCGCCAAGAATAAAACAATTACACTCAGATCTATAATTGTTTTCTACTAGAGAGAGAGAGGGAGGAGCAACAAACATGTAAAGTCGATATTTGGAACTTTTTCATCAGACTTGTAGACAATGGCGTATCCAAAAGGGAGGACAACCCCATGGACTCTTCCCCATTACTTTCCCTCCAAGAGGCAGATGTTTCCGAAATGTTGCATTAAATGGCATTTTCACGGCATTAGATAAAAGCATTCCATTGCATAAATATTGTCTTAAGGAGACCAGACAACTCTTGGTCGTTCAAATCCGATGGGTTTTTGGAAATCGAAGAAGCATTTGTATTGCCCTCCCCCCCCTCCGAAACCAGGCTTTTCGATCCACCTCTGCTCATCGTACGAAATAAGCTTTTTTAAATACCCAATGCAATCGTATGCTCGAAGCCCCACCACTTCCCCGGAATAAAGATTCCCCGGAAGTTGATGCTACCCTTCACCCCCAAACGAAAGACGAAATATGTAGGTGGTTGCGAGGCCTGCTCAGTGACTACCGGTAGGTGCTGCCAGATGTTTCCAGATGCTGCCGAGTTCGCCTTGTCAAGGCAGGCAGCTGTTGTCGCACATTGAAATACCAGACTGATCCTTCCCCGATACCGCAAATATGCCCTTGAATCCCACCAGTTTCCTTGATGAACCTAACGTATTGAATGTGTTCTTTGCTTTATTTTGATATTTTGGTGCTTACGACGCACTTTATGCACGATCACAGCCAATGGCGTGACCCACACCGCTTCCCCGGCTGGCCGCGGGATTTGGAAGTTCCCGGATGGCGCGAGTGTTGAACCCGTGACCTTGGCATCCAGAGCTCAACACCTTAATCACCCGGCCACCTCCGCTCCACTGAATGTGTTCTACTAAGGGTGCTCTCCAGAAGAAAGTTTCCTAGAAACGACTATTGTCGCACCCACTTCACGACTCACATGAGTACATCACCTAAACGATGTGTGTCACTTTGCTTGGCTACGATGATAATGGTGATGGAGATAATCTAGTACTGGGATAGAAGCCCGATAAAGATCGTGCCATTGGATACAGACGTGACGTGTGCATGAATGGCGGACACAGCGAGTACCGAACAGCTGAATACTGTGCCATTGTCACGCCATGTCACTAAGTGTAATTAAACAGTCACATCTGGGTGCAATGCACTCCTATGCTGCGTTCGTTGGAGCTTGATCACACGTCTATGAGCACGCCGGCGAATCAGCCGCAATAACGGTAGAATATTCATCACATTGCTGCCAGGCTGTCGCTGTTAATTGCAATTCGAGTAAGCCGACGTCAGGATGCAAATACGCCGCAGGCTATTACCACATCCGGCCCAGCCGGCGCAATGAATCAGTGTAGCCCTGACCGAAACTGCCGTCTCATTAACTGACGGTGAATTTATGTCCGTGCACCAAGTGCGGTCGATTCAGAATATGCCGTGAATTGCTTTGCACCTCATCACGTTGTCATGCAAATGCAAACACGTGTGCGAGGCCAGCCTCCCGCCAACGGAATCCACATTCGTCAGGCAGATTAAAATCTCCCAGTGTCATCACTGGCAATTTGTCAAACGGATTAAGGTATTCCTGTGTCTTCACTGACAATACGTCAGACTGGTTGGGATCTCCCAGTATCATCACTGGCATAACGCTAGCCAGCTTAAGGCCTCCTAGAACCATCACTGGCATTGGGTCAGGCTGATTCGGATCTGTCAATATCACCATCGGCATTGCGTCGGGCAAATCAGGGTCTGCCAGTCCCACCACTTGCATTACGTCAGGCAGATTAAGGTGTCCAGTACCACCACTGGCATTACGTCAGGCAGATTAAGGTGTCCAGTACCACCACTGACATTACGTCAGGCAGATTAAGGTGTCCAGTACCACCACTGGCATTACGTCAGGCAGATTAAGGTGTCCAATACCACCACTGGCATTACGTCAGGCAGATTAAGGTGTCCAGTACCACCACTGGCATTACGTTAGGCAGATTAAGGTGTCCGGTACCACCACTTGCATTACGTTAGGCAGATTAAGGTGTTCAGTACCACCACTGGCATTACGTCGGGCAGATTAAGGTGTCCAATACCACTACTGACATTACGTCAGGCAGATCAAGGTGTCCAGTACCACCACTGACATTACGTTAGGAAGATTAAGGTGTCCGGTACCACCACTTGCATTACGTTAGGCAGATTAAGGTGTTCAGTACCACCACCGACATTACGTCAGGCAGATTAAGGTGTCCAGTACCACCACTGACATTACGTCAGGCAGATTAAGGTGTCCAGTACCACCACTGGCATTACGTCAGGCAGATTATGGTGTCCAGTACCACCACTGACATTACGTCAGGCAGATTAAGGTGTCCAGTACCACCACTGGCATTACGTCAGGCAGATTAAGGTGTCCAGTACCACCACTGGCATTACGTCAGGCAGATTAAGGTGTCCAATACCACCACTGACATTGCGTCAGGCAGATTAAGGTGTCCAATACCACCACTGACATTACGTCAGGCAGATTAAGGTGTCCAGTACCACCACTGGCATTACGTCAGGCAGATTAAGGTGTCCAGTACCACCACTGACATTACGTCAGGCGGATTAAGGTGTCCAGTACCACCACTGGCATTACGTCAGGCAGATTAAGGTGTCCAGTACCACCACTGGCATTACGTTAGGCAGATTAAGGTGTCCGGTACCACCACTGACATTACGTCAGGCAGATTAAGGTGTCCAATACCACCACTGGCATTACGTCAGGCAGATTAAGGTGTCCAGTACCACCACTGGCATTACGTCAGGCAGATTAAGGTGTCCAATACCACCACTGACATTACGTCAGGCAGATTAAGGTGTCCAGTACCACCACTGGCATTACGTCAGGCAGATTAAGGTGTCCAGTACCACCACTGGCATTACGTCAGGCAGATTGGGTGCAGATTAAGGTGTCCAATACCACCACTGACATTACGTCAGGCAGATTAAGGTGTCCAATACCACCACTGACATTACGTCAGGCAGATTAAGGTGTCCAGTACCACCACTGACATTACGTCAGGCAGATTAAGGTGTCCAGTACCACCACTGGCATTACGTCAGGCAGATTAAGGTGTCCAGTACCACCACTGGCATTACGTCAGGCAGATTAAGGTGTCCAGTACCACCACTGGCATTACGTCAGGCAGATTAAGGTGTCCAGTACCACCACTGGCATTACGTCAGGCAGATTAAGGTGTCCAGTACCACCACTGACATTACGTCAGGCAGATTAAGGTGTCCAGTACCACCACTGACATTACGTCAGGCAGATTAAGGTGTCCAGTACCACCACTGGCATTACGTCAGGCAGATTAAGGTGTCCAGTACCACCACTGGCATTACGTCAGGCAGATTAAGGTGTCCAGTACCACCACTGGCATTACGTCAGGCAGATTAAGGTGTCCAATACCACCACTGACATTACGTCAGGCAGATTAAGGTGTCCAGTACCACCACTGGCATTACGTCAGGCAGATTAAGGTGTCCAGTACCACCACTGGCATTACGTCAGGCAGATTAAGGTGTCAAGTACCACCACTGGCATTACGTCAGGCAGATTAAGGTGTCCAGTACCACCACTGACATTACGTCAGGCAGATTAAGGTGTCCAGTACCACCACTGACATTACGTCAGGCAGATTAAGGTGTACAATACCACCACTGGCATTACGTCGGGCTGTGAGCGCAGACAGCGGCAAATGTGATCTAATGTCACACCACCGTGAGGGAGGCGGTGCAACACGGCTACAGTTACCTTCGGGAGACCGCAAGCTCTGGTTGTTTGCTGTGAAAATCAATTCTGTTTTTAATTACTTTTTTCTTCAATGTGCTTTCCCAGAGGTGAAAAAAGCATCGGTTGAAGAATGACGTCTGGTATGACACAGTCGATAGTGAAAAGCAGAAACAGTACGATTTGTAAACTTTCTGAATGTCTTATTTTAAGGGTTTCTGCACCAGACTACGTAAGGAGGCTTGCAGTTACATTTTACAGAAATGCAGGTCAGGTCACGAGGAGTCCATTGCGGTTTTCTGCGGGAAAATCTGGCGGTTATATTGTGACATCTCAAGGGGCACCACACTTTCGCCGCTGATCGGAACCCTGCCATAGTGTGATTCACCGAGTACAGGGAGGCTTTTCGCATAACGCAAGCCAGAGAGGGAGCGGATTTCGCTCTCCCTTTGATCTCGTACGCTACTGAAGAAGAGAAAAAACAAATTAGAGAGACGTTCAGGGTAAACGTTCCGCAGAATACAATTGATCGCGCTAGGTCAATGTCCTCAGGGTGATGTGTGGACAAGTCATCAAATATTGATGACCTCTTGGCCGAAAGAGTGGAAGGTCGCTAATGGTGGTGTAGTTCAGTGCCATTAAAGCGAATCATCGGAGGACATGTTTCACGATCGTTACCCCGCGCAATGAACCTGACGACATCGTCGACAGCCTACACCCGGCTCAGCCTGGTCCGCGCCACCGAGAAACGGCGCGGGCGGCACCTTTGTGGAGGCCGGCCCGGGCGACGACCGGCCGGTCGATTGTGCACCACGCAGATCCCAATATTCACTAAAAAAACTAAGAAAGTGTCTTGGTATGCGACGTTGCCTTTCAATTTGCAACGACCAAGTTGCATTGTAGTACCCCACCTGTCTGTCAGATATGTTCCAAACACAGATCGGGTGAACGGATTCAGCACTCCGAGTCCCACCTACGGCACGTGTGTTCCTACACTGGCGTCTGGCGTTTCTTCACTGCGCTGCTCCTGTACACTGCCCACTGTGTGCCTGGCCAAATGGGGCGTGTGCGCGTCGAGTAATTTGTGTCCACTAAAATTATATTGGGGGGACTCTACATTGGTCCAGGGTGTCGTTTTATGAAGTCGATTTGCGAGGCTCGGGAACTGATTCGTGGAGGTAGCCATAATGTTCTGAAGAAGGCGGAATGTTCTGAAGAATGGGAAATTTTCTGAAGAAGGGGGAATGTTCTGAGGAAGGGGAATTTTCTGAAGAAGGGGGAATGTTCTGAAGAATGGGAAATTTTCTGAAGAAGGGGGAATGTTCTGAGGAAGGGGAATTTTCTCAAGAAAGGGGAATTTTCCGAAACATTTTCTGAACGGGCAAATATCGTATCAGGCTGGTGGCGATCCGAAGTCGAGGCGAGACGAGACAGAGGTGAGGTGGTGGCTGAACACGTACGTAGGTCCGCCGCGTCCCACTGCGCTGACTGCCAGATATAACATGACGGAGCGATGACGTCAAGGCGAGCAGCACCGCTCGAGCAGCGACGCCAGGCGGCTGCCGTCACCAGAGGTCACCAGGGGTCACACAATGTCACCAGATGTCACCAGATGTCACCAAAGGTTACTAAATGTCACCAGAGATCATCAGAGGTCACCAGAGCTCACCAGGGAACACCAGAGGTCACCAGAGGACACCAGATGTCACCAGATGTCACCAGATGTCACCAGATGTCACCAAAAGTCACTAAAGGTTACCAGATATCACCAGAAGTCACCAGAGGTCACCAGAGCTCACCAGAGATCACCAGAGGTCACCAGAGATCACCAGAGATCGTCACAGGTCACCAGATGTAACCAGATGTCACCAAAGGTCACTAAAGGTTACCAGATATCACCAGAAGTCACCAGAGGTCACCAGAGCTCATCAGAGATCGTCACAGGTCACCAGATGTCACCAGATGTCACCACAGGTCACTAAATGTCACCAGAGATCACCAGAGGTCACCAGAGCTCACCAGAGCTCACCAGAGATCACCAGAGATCGCCACAGATCACCAGAGCCCACCAGAGGTCGCCAGGTGTCGGCGGTGAAGTCGCGTCTTGCGTCAATACTGGCGCAGCGGCGACACGTGTCGACGGCCGGAGCTGAGTCCGGCGCGGCTCCCGCCATCCAGTCACGTGCTGCGCGCCCCCGGCCGGGGCCTGACCAGCGGCCGGCCTCCGTGCCAGCCGCACATTTCGGCTCAGACGCCGACGACTCGGCGGCGCCTGACTCGTCAGAGCGGAGCGTGACCTGCTCTGACGGCCGGCGTCAGTCAGAGCAGGTCACGCGCACGCGACTGGCGGGACGAAATCCAATTTTGTGAGATAGCCAGGCCACTCGAAGCGATCTGTCACACTGGGACTCAATGGACATCAACAAGTTGTGCGGTTCTGATATTTGCCGGCGAAAATAGTCAAAACGTAAGCTCGACATAGAGAAGAGCCCTTCAAAGTTTTGTTGAACAAATCGCTCAGCCTTGGAGTGTTTCCAGCAGTCGGAAATTAGCAAACGTCGCATCCATCTTGAAAGGCGAAAGCTTTCTAGCACGACAACACAACTATTAAAATAGCATTCTGTTAAGCCTCCAAGGGCACTTAAAACACTGTCCGCTAGCTACATGCATTCCAGTCTACCAGCTACGAGTAGATTTCGTCGAACAGCACGACGCATATTGGCGAAAGCATGGCAACCAACTGCAGCTTAAATATCTCGCGCACAATGCATCTATATCAGCAGGCCACTTTAACATGCCTCAGCGTCCGGTGGTGGTGCGCCACATCTTCCGAGCACAGTCCCTGGATGCCGTTCCGCGGTGGCGTTAGGCGGCCTGGGAGGACATGCTGCAGGTGGCGCCGCTCTGTTGGCGGATTTCTGAAGTAGCACCATCAGAATGAGCTTGCTATGGTGTAAATCAGTACGCTGTAATAATGCATTATTCTAGTTTCTACCGTAGTTACAAGTGTTTTCGAACGGTCCAATTTGAACATATTTCAAAGAGGTCTCCTATGGTGTATTATTTCATTTATTATCTAATCATTTAAACCTGCCAAGTTTTCCGCAAAGTAAAATTTAAGCAATTTGTCATTTAATAGTTTGAGTAATAAAAAGGCGTCATTCAGCTTCTGTGTAATTTGCTGATAACTTACAAGGTTTTTTGGATGTTGCTATGAAGCTTTCAGGCATTATTCGGGTTTTAGCACGACTCGATACTCGTCAAGCGCGAACATTTCCGGTCCAGAAGACCCGCGGAGCCGCGGAACAGCAGCACAGCAAAAAAGAAGGTTCCAACCTTGATCGATACCGAGCAACTTCGGTTACGCCAGGCCAAAATTGCGTAGGGGATTTTCACGGTTGTGGATGCATTCTTTCCATTTGTGTCCCATGAAAGTAATGCTAGACTTAAACAATATCGAGTCGACCTGTCGGCCTCAACTCCAATGGTGGCGTAAACCATGCCGGGCACATCGCTTAACGCGTCCAATATGAAAATATTCCGGTAATTTCTGCCTTGGCTGCCCGTCATCGTTCTGCGAATGGTTTCGCTTTCGGCCAGATGGTCAGTGACGGGCGGCAGGGCACACTAATGGCGGATGAGTATCAGAATATAGTTGCAGAAGGCAATTCGCAAAATAACAAAATGTGCAATATCAGCGTAAGTGGCAACAAAATGAACATCTTAAGGCACGCTTACATTAATGAATGCACTTCGCATCATAGTTTATGGAGATGATAGTTCACAAACTGTAATCATGTTCCTCACGAACACATTCGTGAGCATCCGAGCACGCGTGTCGCGAACGCACAGTTCGCAGTTCTCGAATGGCATCAAGATCGCACCTGTTTTCCTCCTTTAGCTGGAGATTCCCCGACGTCCGCATTACGGTCGCATCTGGCGGCTAACGGTACGCCGCAGCCGCCGAGTGCCGAGCCGCGGCGGACACATTCTCCACTCTTCTGTCGAGCCGCGCGGCCTTCGGTGTGGAGCCGAGTTTAGTGTGTTGTCTGTCGGCGTGTCGCTACCGCTGCCGACAGACCACTGTCTCTCGTGTTCGCTTACTGGCCCGGTCTGGCGGTCGATGAGCTCGCGTAGTCCTCGCGTGACTGCCGGACACAAGCATGGACGAGGAGGGCGGCAGATGCAAGTTTGCCATGCGGGGTAAAACATCACGGTAATAATGGTGCACCGATGAGTTGGTGGCCATTATATCCGTGTTCCTAAGCTATGGGATTATGGGTCATGAGCCAATGCTTATTGGCCCATAATGGACGTAGCCTATCCAAGCGTCGGCGGTTACAAAAGAACACAAATAATCTTACAAGTTACGGTTGCATTGCAATTTTCCTATTCTGAAAATGTCTAAGGTGGTCGAAATCCGAAGTGTTTTTAGTATTTCCCTTTCGATATCTCAGAAAATGATGTCTACCTCCACGGATCAGTTCCCGGGCCCGCCAATCGACTTAATAGAACAACACCCCGGACTAGTGTAGAAGAAGGGTCTTCTTTTTAAGTCTGAGAGCGGCCGTCTCCCTCGACCGTGGGGGACGAACTTAACAGGGAAATGGCTGGGCGCTGGGGCAGTTCACATGCTCTACAGTGACGGTGCCGTTTGATATAGCAATGGTGTGATATAGTCGAAATTCAACCAACAAGCTCGTCTTACCGCATACGGAAAAAGAAACATGCTGGGAAATGTGAAGTAGAGAACATGATCCTTCTGATCAGTGCTGCCCGTTTGATACCGTATATTATCATTATACAATTGCGGACTTGATATCTCCGAGGTCAAATAATGCGTCCTATGATCAAAACATATGATCAAAACATAATATCATTTGCCGTGCGTATATGTTAAGTGCGCGTTTTCAATGGTTCCACAAACATGCCTTGCACCACATATCGTCTGACATTTCAGTGTGTTACACTATAAGTAGCACCAGACTATGTAACTATAAAATACATTTAGGGCCTATTGTGTTGGGAACTCCCGGTACCTCTTGCGTAGTGCCTGGCTTCTAGAGTCAAGCGTACACGCAGGCGTCAGGGTGTAGACTGTATTTGTCTCGGCTGCGAACTGTGGTGTGCTACCAGATCTGTGGGGTATGGCAGCACAACTCAGGAAACATGAAAAGGAAAAAGGAATGAAGGGAAAGGGAACGACACGAAGGGAAAGGAAAGGAACAGAAGAGGTCCAAGCTGGATAGGGAATAAATTTAGGCTGTGAGTAAAATCTTAAATGCTAAAAGCAGCATGCAATATTTATTCAAGTTTTCCACCACAAAGATATTGTGTTTGGGATGATACAAAAAGCAATTGGGAATATTTACATGTAAATTTCTCCTAGGTGAAGAGCGTAATAATGCACATCAAGAGCGCATTCGTTTCGTTATATCTCCTTTTTGTGTGATACAATAGTTGTACATTTTCAGGATTATAAGAATATAATGCTCACCTGAAGCCTGGTCTTCCAAATATAATAACACTTTGTATGTCCAAATGTCTGATGTTCGCGATCTTGAATCACTTACTTCATGAATTAAGCATGCCGATCTCCAAGAAGAAATACTGTCATAATTAGCATTTGCGAATGCTGAATAGGCGCAGTACTCACGATTGAGAAATCTGCAAGTTCAGTGGTAATCACACCTTCAACGTGATGCGATCCTTCTCCCATGCTACGTAGGTAGGTAAGTAAGCTCTCACTGGTTGGCCGTGGTCGGAAAGCATGCAATTTTTTGTTTGTTAATGAAATACATGAAGGGCTGGGCGCGTTTTGTGTCTTCGCTTCATCGCTGTTGTAGGTTCATACGATACCCTTATGGAGGTGTAGATTTATATGTTTTTGAAGGGCAATAGCCCCTGCCTCCCCAATGCTGACTTTGCCCTCACAATAATTTCAACTTTTACCATGGAACTCAAGTAAGTGGTACTCACTTACAGTATAGTACAGTAGAACAAGTACCGTAATACAGTAGTACAAGTAGTAACAAGTAGGTATTCGCAAGACATGTGACACTTCCTCTATTCGAGCCGGTTAATGCTACATTGTTTGGCTATCATATTGATGTCACATGCAGGTTTTTTTACTCTGCTGCATATTGTCTGGCATGTAGTGAAGCGTGTTCATACAATGCTGGATTGAATTGAAGTTTCATACTAAAGGTAAAATGTAGTGTTGTTGGCATGAAAATTGCGACTACGGGGGATTGCTTTGCCTCTGCTCTTCCTATAGGCCAACACAACAATTGTAGTTAAACAGATAGAACTGACTCCCATCATTTTGACAGGTGGACCAACTAACTCCTCTAATCCGCCTCCCTTGCCAATCAGTGCATTTGTGTCGATTATTCACGAAGGGGCACTTCGAAAGGGAGCACTATCCATACATGAAAAGGACACTTCTGAACCTGAAAAATGTACTTGACAGCAATATATCAAAGTTGTTCAAAAACCGAAAGACAGTCTCGTCACATTGAAAGTATTATCTGTAGCACAAAGCACGACAAGTACAACGAATGGGCATCATAAAACACGCAGTGACATGACAAAGACCAGACACTGTTGGAGTTCTACTTCAATAAAATGTCAGGTTGCTTGAAGGTACATGCTGACAATATCACGAACAACTTATGCTATGCAAGGCAGCGAAACACAATACATCTTTAAAGGTCCAATATGAATACTTCTGCGATGCAATGGTATGTGATAGCCCATATACCAAGCCCCGTCAAAGCAGGCGACAGCTAGAGATGCATGTTTCATTGAAATCGGTCATATCAAGATATGTGCACGCAATACAGCATCAGGCACTCGTTTGTTGATAGCGAACTGAAACTGTCCGTATGACCTGGGAGCATTAAGCGGCGCATTGAAACTGTCCGTGTGACCTGGGCGGTTTAAATTTGGTGAGCCGACTATATTGCGGAACACTCACACTATAAATAGCAACTCGATACAAAAGGCGTCGTTTGAAAACCCTTGCACGGTCGAATCGAATCTGCTGTGATATATGGCGGCATATAACGGAGTTCGGAAGTAAAATGGGATCGCACTATGTCACCGACAATTAACGACTCTATGTCCCGACACGGTGGGATATTAAAAGCCAAATATCATGGACAACACCAGCCAGCATCCAGCCAGCGGTCGGCCAGCGCCGGTCCGGCTGGCGGCCGGTGCAGATGGCAGTGTTGGTGCACCCCCGGCTCCGGGATGCTCGCCAGATTCCCCGGAGCGGCCGGTGATGGCCGCAGGTGCTGGCGCGAATTAAGGCCGAGATCTGGAGCGTGATAGCGATTCAGCCACATGAGGGATGATATCGTGGAGGTGGCTGGCGGCGTCTGACAGCTACAGGCCCAATATGCGGCCAATATGCGACATGAAGGCGGCAGATGTCGCCCAAACTGGCGCAGTCCCTCACGGCTACCGTGTCATGTTGTGTCCGAATCAATACGCCGATTTCGTCTCGCATGGCTGGTGCCAACAGCAGGTGCAACCAGTCCGCGCCTGACACAAGCTATAGCCTGTCATTGGGGCGGGGATGGCCGAGTGGTTAAGGTATCGGGCTATGGGTACCAAAGGTCCCGGGTTCGACTCTAGCGCCACTCAGGACATTTCCCAATCCCGCGGCCCACCGGCGAAACAGTGTGGGCGGCGCCATTAGCCGCGAATGTGCATAAAGTGTGTCGTGAACCAACCAATAAACAAATATATCATATCATCACCTGCACAAAGTAGAAGGCCTAGCTAGTCTGGCTCTGACAAAACTGCGGATATTGTCCAGTCTCAGCTGTAGCTGGCCAGTCTGAGTTATCAGCTGCAGCTGTTGTTGGTTTGTCAAAGTTACAAGTTGCAGCTGTAGCTCGTCAGTTCAGCGACCAGTTGCGACTGCAGCTGGCCAGTCTAAGTTAGCAGCCGTAGCTGTAACTAGTCGGCTACAGTTACCAGCTGCATCTGTTGCTGGTAAGTTTCACCAACCAGCTGCGGCTGTTACCGACCAATCTGAACCCAGCCTGTGTCTGTGTCACCTACCGTGGTGCATGGACCAAGAGTCCTCTCCTGCCCCTCTCCTGTCTCAACTTATATTGCACTCGGACGAGACTCGAGGGTCACTTGTCCGCACGCACCTGAGATTGGTTCATCTGTTATTTACAGCGCGACGAAGGCCATTCACGCCCGCAGGTCGGACAGTGGGCAGTGGGCGTCGTCAAACTGTCGAGGTCAGGCATGACGTCGACACATGTCACTTGCGGAGGACGAGGTCAGGCACTGATGTTGACACGTGTCACTTGCGGAGGACGAGGACAGGCGCTGATGTTGACACGTGTCACTTGCGGAGGACGAGGACAGGCGCCGATGTTGACACGTGTCACTTGCGGAGGACGAGGACAGGCGCCGATGTTGACACGTGTCACTTGCGGAGGACGAGGACAGGCGCCGATGTTGACGCGTGTCGCCGGAGGAGGACGAGGTCAGGCACTGATGTTGACGCGTGTCGCCGGAGGAGGATGAGGTCAGGCGCCGATGTTGACGCGTGTCACTTGCGGAGGACGAGGACAGGCGCCGATGTTGACACGTGTCACTTACGGAGGACGAGGACAGGCGCCGATGTTGACACGTGTCACTTGCGGAGGACGAGGACAGGCGCCGATGTTGACGCGTGTCACTTGCGGAGGACGGGGACAGGCGCCGATGTTGACGCGTGTCACTTGCAGAGGACGGGGTCAGGCGCCGATGTTGACACGTGTCACTTGCGGAGGACGAGGACAGGCGCCGATGTTGACGCGTGTCACTTGCGGAGGACGGGGCAGGCACTGATGTTGACACGTGTCACTTGCGGAGGACGAGGTCAGGCACTGATGTTGACGCGTGTCACTTGCGGAGGACTGGGACAGGCGCCGATGTCGACGCGTGTCGCCGGAGGAGGACGAGGTCAGGCGCCGACGTCGACGCGTGTCGCCGGAGGGGACGTGCGGCACGTGCGAAGACCGGCGGGTTTTTAGGCCGCGCCGATATCAAGTGCGGCGTGCGGCCAGGGTCGGCTCGCTCGCTCGCCGGTAACGAGCAAGAAGCGGCGTGGCCGGCGGCCGGCGGCCGGCACGTGCGCTCCGCAGGCCTGACGGCAGCGTCTGGTGGCGATCCATACCCCGCCTCAGGCCGCCGACTGGCGCCATCGCTCGCGGCCGCGGCGTCAGCCCGCCGCGGACTCCACCACAGCTCTGCGTTGTGGAAACACCCTGGCATTTGTCGCTCATTCTGTTCAGCTTCCGTGCGTTTTATTATTTCCATGGGACGTAGGCAAAATATTCACCGCTACGCATTCATTGGTGTGAAGCGACACTTTTATTTGTTCTCGCATGGTATTCTGTTCGCTATTTTACGACGAAAGAAAGCACTGTTCTAGGTGCGAAATTTCCATAATTATTAGTATGCTACATGACGTCAAGGATGTAGTGCTGCCGGGAATACGAAGGGTATGACGTCAACTATGGCGGTAGTCGGAAATTTTGTTCATTTTGCTCAAAGTATGCCTGCCGGTTTGCCATTGGAGACTCAGGAGCTTGCAACCAGATAGCTGCTGGATAAAATTATTTCAGATGAACTCTCTAGATTACCCTGTCCTGGATGCGTACTTACTGCTTTCCTCTCATCTTTTTACTGTTGCATATACATCTCTAGAAAAAGTCCCACTTCCAGCGAACTTGCGTGACATCATTCGCCAGGTTTGCGGTTCGAAATGCGGGGACGAGTGGCCTAGTGGTAAGTTGCTCGTCTCACAATCGAAAGGTTGTGGGTTCGAGTCTCACCCGTCGCTACTCTTCGCCCGCGACCAATCGGCGTGAGAGATTGGCGACGCTACATGACTTAACGGTCGATGTGTCGTAAACCAATAACCAACCAACCAGTTCGGAATGCGTCAGTCTGTCCGCCGCCGAGCCTCTGCAGACTGCGCCTGCCGGGACACCCACTCTGCCCGCCTCTTGATCTCTGCAGACTACGTCACCACCCCCCCGAACCTCTGCAGACTGCATCAGCTCGGAGACCCACCTCGCCGAGTCTCCGCAGGCTGTGTCTGCCGGGACACTCACTCTGTCCGCTGTTGAACTTCTGCAGACTGCGCCTGCCCCGGGACGCCCACTCAGCCCTGTGGCGTGCTATCTTTATGACGTCACGTGTTGAGCATCGTGCGGTCTCAGCACAATGTGAGGTGCTTATGGCATCACGCCTGTAGTTTCAGCACGATGTGAGCAGCTGATGGTGTCGCGTCTAGAGATGCGTTGGCGCCCAGCAACATTGTGGGTTGTGGGTTGTTGACTCGTGTTTAACCTCGGGGCTGAAACTCGCTGTTTGAGTTCGGAATTGCACTTTACGTTTGAGTTTTCCCGTTAACGTTGGCCGCAGCCCAGAGGTCAACTTTGAACATGAGCGGAGTGAGTTCCCAAATCATAGCTGAACCCTTTGGGTTCAGCTATGATTTGGGCTGGTTGCTTTGGCTGAGGCTTAATCGTGGCTTTGCGTCCAAGCTCAGAAGATCTGTGCTGTTGCTTGAAGCTGGAGTTCCGGCCAAAAGTTGAGTGGTCCGAGCCAGAACGGAGTGAGTCTGAACTTAAGTTAGGACCACGGAGACAACTTTGAATGTTTGTAGAATCACATAAGTGGATTGTCATGTCTGGACAATCCATTGACGTGAGATTGAGCAGGTCTAAATCGGTTCCAATATTTTGTTTTCGTAATGCTTTGATCTCGCCCACGATGTGGAAGGGAATGCAATTTCCCGAAACAGGATATGAAACGCCTCTGCGGTTTAGCTTCTGACCAATGACACTGGCTAAGCTTGACAGGGACTCATGAATTTCAACCTAGCCATTTCAACAATCGTTGCATGCTGAAGAAGCAACTATGAATATTATCGAAGGTCACGAATGAACCTTTCACAGCACATCCGAAGGTATAAAGGAGAAGCTTTGCATGAAATTTAAATTATTTTCGTTTTAGTGCAGCGCATATTTCCAAGCGATTGGTACATCCAGCTAGTTTACTGACATCAAGTAATGTTGCACTCAGCCTGTTGATTGGCGTTCACCCAGCTCATACACGATACTAGTAGCGTGGATATGTATTATGTATCTTATGAAATGTATTGTATATCGTATCGTTGTTATGGTACAGAACGACTGTGATTAACCCGTCCCGTCTCGGGGTGGTCTTCAACTGCCCCACCCCCTCAGGTTTTTCGCGGATAGCGGACGAACGGCGCGCAACAGCGCGCCAAAATTTGGCATAGCTTTTCCTCATCAATTTGACATGATGACTCAAAATTGTTATGTCAGGTCATCTAGGGTCAACGAGTTAGTCAAGGTCAAGTGAGATCACCTCCAAAACTGTTCAACCAGTCATCACGCTTTAACGGATGCAGATATTTTAATGAAACTTTCAGCGTTTGCTTATCTTTACGGATGCAACAAAACGTACGCGTGGAATTTGCCATTTTTTCGCTTTTTACTACATATACATTTTGCGTATTTGCCAAATTGCAGTTCAAATACAGGATTCTGGCTAAAGTAAGCATTTTTTTATTAGGGAAAGTTGACTTCCAGCAACGTTTCTCTGTCTGCTCTACCCATTGAGAAAGGAAAATCAAAGAAAACATGAAAACTCAAAATTTTGGAATTCCCCCAAAATTAGTTTTTGGTGGCCAGAAAAAGATATAGCCCTGGTCGATTTCGCTATCCTTTTGTCATTCAACATTCAAAATACATTTTGTTTTTTCATATATCCCCAAAATGAACTCTCCAGAGTCAAAAACATAATGTAAGTCGTGAAAAGTCGTGAAAATCTAGCCCACCTGGTGACGTCATTTTGTGGGGGAAAATTGTTTTGGAGGGTGGACGCGAACCCTACACATCGAGCGCTTTCAGATGACTCCTCTTTCATTTTCGTGCGATGCTTAGTTTGGATTTTAGAGGGGGTCTTGACCCCCCCCTCGAGACGGGGTGTGAGGATTTGACCGGAAAGACAGCGCGGGTTAAGCAGTTGGCCGACAACGCGGTTTCCTGAGTAGTGGCGATATAGATAAGTATGTAACTCGGCACCGGATCGAGCCTCTATGAGTAGAATAGGGGGCATGGGAAGTGGAGAGGAATGGGAAGGGGAATGGGGGAGGGAGAGAAAGAAGGAAAGAAAGAAAGAGAGAGAGAGTGGGAGAGGAAATATGATGGAAATAGTGAAGGTGAAAAGAGAGAAAAGTAGTTCGGATAGTATTGTTGCATTTTTTTAACTTCACGCATGCATCAGCAGAGACCATTCATGCTCGAACAAGACCATTCGATGCAGCGACTATGAACGATGTGTCGCGTAACTTGACTCATGGGCTGATGCTTAGCACGCTTGTCACTGATGAATATGCTAATCGGATGGCATAGCTCATCAGATTGTATGACGTATTATTTCTTGCCACGGATGATGATGAACCTCATGAAGCCAAAAGCTTACCATGTGTGATAATGAACCTGAAGATAATTCACAAAATTGCGATATATTATTGAAGTTCAGCACTCAGGTATGCATGATTTAATACATATGTTGCAGAATACGTATGATGTATTGCTATTCTTGAATAAAATGTCCTAATTTTGTGAATTACCTTGCTCACCATACATCACCATACATTACAATCTTTTGGTGTTTTGAGACAAGTCGGTTGAGCATTCGATGTCAGAATAAACTGCGGTAAAAAGGAAAATGTGGAATCAGTCTGGCCCGGTCCGCTCACCAATGAAAGATATAGGCCCGAACCTAGCCGTCTCCAGGCTCGGCCGTAAGCCTACCAGGAGCAATTCGAACACTGGCGTCGATGATTCAATCTCCAGATTGGATTCCATCTGCCGCAGTGTTGGTTCGGAAGATTGCATGCGCACTGATGACACGGCTTGGCGACACCAGCTGCTTCCCGACCTCAACGGACTGCATAATGATATTGAAGGGCAATCTTCTCACAGACTGCACAATTGTGGGCCGCGTTAAAGGCTACATTTACACTCAAGTGCTGGTAGCCTGTCGGTCTTGGCAAATGAAAATGGGAAAAGTTGCACACCTTGTCAGCCGTTGTATTTCATATCGTATGCAAGCATACGAGTGTGGATATTTTGCCAGTATCGAGGCTGAATCCTAACGCTGAGGGCGTCGTAGTAACGTTCATCGGATGCATCAGACATCACCTAATTATAGTTTGAGCAGCTCGGCGACAATGGAGAATTGCCCGCCGGTAGTGTCTCCGTTGAGCCCGAGGCCCGAGACCACTGGCCACCTGCACACTTACGACTGGAAGCACATGTGCACAGCACATCACCAGCAACCTGTCCGTTGGAGTTTGGGGGCGCATCGACTGCGGTGGTCATGTGTTGTGTTCGGCTCTAATCGGTCATTTCAGTGCATCACAGTCCTACTGACTGACACACAGTAGCACCCAACACAACTGAATCAAACCCAGAACACGTCTCTTCTCATGCATCTGTTACGGTAACTTCTGGTCGGAAAATACTCCAACAACTCGCGGACAAGTATTCAGAAGGATTGGCGCGGAGTGTCGGGAAAGTCTGCCGCGAAGCATCCCAGATTCTCGCAGTGAAATATCGAGACGCCGTGTTGTTTGGACGTCGAGACGTCTGTTGCAATCTGTTCCGACACCGCCTCTTGGCGTCGCAACAACAAGCTCTTGAGCACCGAAGCGATCATGGATAGCGTATCCCAAGGCTGGCCTTGCGATCAAATGTTAAATTTTGGGGCGCCGTATTGACGCTTGGTTCCCTAGGGTGGAGGTGGTGCGGGTGGTGTTGGTGCAACAATTAGCAATCTCCGGTTCTGATGTATACGCAGTCACGGCGTGGTGATTAATAAATACCCGCACCTTTCCCGCAAATGCATCGCTTTCTATCCGGTGGAAATCCTGACAGGGTATGTGATGTCGCATGATGAGACTACAGCATATGTCGCAGCCAGTGTGTGTGATGTTACAGACATATGTCACAGACAGGGTATGTGATGTCGCATGATGAGACTACAGCATATGTCACAGCCAGTCCCAACCAGCGGCTTTAGTCGCGTGTCGGTGTGTGTCCGCCCGTGACGGTGTAGTGACGGAATGTGCCCCGCACCGTCGCGCTGCATTGGCACAGTGTGCCAGACCGTCACGGTGTGGTGACCGAGTGTGCCACCCCGTGACCGTGTAGTGACGGAGTGTTCCACTAAATCAGCCACATGCTGGTCCCACAGTCAGCCTCGGAGTCAGCGCAGGGGGCAGTTCCAGCGTCAGCTCCGGTGTCGGTCCAGTGTTCGGTTTCGGTGTCGGGCCCGGGATTAGTCCCGGGGTCGGTCCTCGGGGCTAGTCTCAGAGGGCAGTCACAAGATAAATTCGAGGGTCCCCGCGACAGCACCCACCGCAGAATATCATTGAGAGCTCTCGGTTTCCAGCGTCCGAGACCAGACACACCCTCTCCCCATCGGGCCGGAATGGATCAACTGTGCATCACCATTCTTCTGAAGCGGCCTGCGTCTTCTGTTCATAGGAGCTATAGAGGGTGTCGCCAGATCCGCTGTAATTCCCGCCGTGGGTCCCGCGTGTTGATCCTGCTGTATGTCCCGCCGCCTGTCCCGTCGTCTGTCCCGCCGTCGGTCCCGCCGTCTACCGTCTGTCCCGCAGTATGTCCCGCCGTATGTCCCGCCGTATGTCCCGCCATCTGTCCCGCCGTCTGTCACGCAATATGTCCCGCCGTCGGTCCCGCCGTTTGTCCCGCCGTCTGTCCCACAGTATGTCCCGTCGTCTGTCCCGCCGTCTGTCCCGCCATCTGTCCCGCCGTCTGCCCCGCCGTTTGTCCCGCCGTCTGTCCCGCCGTCTGTCCCGCCGTCTGTCTCGCCGTCTGTCCCGCCGTCTGTCACGCCGTCTGTCCCGCCGTATGTCCCGCCGTCTGTCCCGCCGTCTGTCTCGCCGTCTGTCCCGCCGTATGTCCCACCGTCTGTCCCGCCGTCTTTCCCGCCGTCTGTCCCGCCATCTGTCCCGCCGTCTGTCCCGCCGTCTACCGTATGTCCCGCCGACTATCCCGCCGTATGTCCCGCCGTCTGTCCCGCCGTCTGTCCCGACGTCGGTCCCGCCATCTGTCCCGCCGTCTGCCCCGCCGTTTGTCCCGCCGTCTGTCCCGCAGTATGTCCCGTCGTCTGTCCCGCCGTCTGTCCCGCCATCTGTCCCGCCGTCGGTCCCGCCGTCTGCCCCGCTGTCTACCGTATGTCCAGCCGTATGTCCCGCCGTTGCCAATGTGCCGACCGACCGCCGCCGCCACGGGGGGGCAGGCGGCCACATGGCCACACACGAGCAGCAGCTCAGTAGCATAAGCTCTGGTGACTGACGGTCATAGTCGTCCCGCGGACCTGTCAAGGCTCGGTCTAGCGGTGCCTGCAATCAAGCTGTCGTCAGTGCGGCCGAATTTGTCAGGTCAGCGTCGCCCGGGTGACAGGTGGCAACAGCTGGGTGACAGGTGGGCGGCAGGTGGGCGATACGTGGGCGACAGGTGAGCGACAGGTGGGCGACGAGTAGGATATAGGTGGGCGATAGGTGGGCGACAGGTTTGCGCAATACTGTCGTGGGTTCTGGGGGGGATCCCGTTGAGGTGGTGTGCGCCCTGGCGGGTTGTGCAATATGTGATGGGTGTTTGGCAGAGCCTGTTGTGGCATGCGGTATGTACTGTGACGGGTGGTGTGTACCGTGACGGGTGATGTGTACCGTGACGGGTGGTGTGTACCGTGACGGGTGATGTGTACCGTGACGGGTGATGTGTACCGTGACGCGTGGTGTGTACCGTGACGGGTGATGTGTACCGTGACGGGTGGTGTGTACCGTGACGGGTGGTGTGTACCGTGACGGGTGATGTGTACCGTGTCGGGTGGTGTGTACCGTGACGGGTGGTGTGTACCGTGACGGGTGGTGTGTACCGTGACGGGTGGTGTGTACCGTGACGGGTGATGTGTACCGTCCCGGGTGGTGTGTACCGTGACGGGTGGTGTGTACCGTGACGGGTGGTGTGTACCGCGACAGGTAGTGTGTACCGTGACGGGTGGTGGGTGGTGTGCAGAGTCTGCTCTGCTGTGGCATGTGGCGGGTGGTGTTGTGCGTGATAGGTGTCAGGTGGAGTCGGCTGCGACGAGAGGCGGGCGTAGTGTGTCGTGACGGATGGTGTGACGGTTGTCGGGTAGAAGTTGCCGCAATCTTTTCCACATCCACGGTGCGATGTTTATCGCCCTGCGGCTATATAGCCAGTCCTAATATCTGGTGAGGGCATCAGCTCCGCCACCGGAAGGGGAGAGATGCGAATGTGTACCACCTAACTGCCAGATGGGAAAACCAGGCCCAGCAATTTGCAACAGTGGCATTATATACGTTTTCATAATTCTGAGAGAGCAAAATATATTACGTGAAAGTTTATCCAAATGTTCCTGCGTGGTTCTTAATGTATATTTTAACGCGAATGTTCTTCCTTATACGCTTGTAACACGATTTGCTTCAATGCCCAGCACTAAGTATCTATAGTCTCTGATATGCTCGAGAATGCCCAAAGTGGGTGTGAAACACGCACGGCAAGTCCATAGTGCTACGACAGATTAAAACTGTGATTATATCCCTTAGCTTATTATTATATTCTGTTCTATTTATATATCAATATATTTATTTTTATTATTCTATTCTATTCTATATTATATCCCTTAACACTTTGATTCTGTTGGCTACCAGTGAGCAGTGAGCGTAGGACGTCAGAATGTCGAACACAACAGTTGGGCGTGGGATCTTGCCGCGACCGGCCTACGAACGATCGAGCGGCCAGCGAAGAACACTTGGCACTCCACATTGGTGTCAACATTCGAATCTGAGGCGGCCGTTATTTTCGAATGCAGTATTTATGTTGATGCATGGCCAACTTGGTGGGCTGCCCGCGAAAATATGTCCTCTTATACAGCATCATAGTCCTGAAGCATTTGCAACCACGCCGGAGACAGCCATTCTGGAGCTGTCTGAGAACAGACAAGCGTGGACCCGTCGTAAATTTTAAACATTACGCGGCATCAGGTGTCTGGCAACCTTCTACCATACGTTTCGACGATTATGAAAGTGGTCAAAAAGGCCCGAAATGCATTGAACTTTCAGCTCCCGTCTTGATCACAACAGTTATTTTGGGAGGGAATAAAACATGGTTATGCTTGCCACACACCTTTGCGGTCTAATAACTTCCCTGAAATGAAATCGCAGTAGTTTGCTGGAATCGTACAGACAGTACCATTATCTCTTAGGTAAAACGCTTATTTACGGAACTCGCTTTGAAATGTGTCTCAATATCGATTGTGAATGTCATTTATGTGGACATCATTAGTGATGAAAGTTAGAGGTGTCCAAACAGCCATCCCCAAGCTAAAGATGTGTGGCATACCTGCTGCCAGGCAACCTGGTGTCATGAGAAGCTTAGTGAGATTTTGTGTTCCATTGCATCTCATGATAAGCAACCCTACAAATTATCGTAGAAACTGTTCATAAATATATTTACCGGATGGGAAAATATATCCCAGCCGACAATGAGTTTCTCCTACAACATAGCTCGCATTTGGGACTCATTTTGATACCCTTGTGCGTGGGCGAGTAGTCAACTTTTAGGTCCCTGATTAGCTCCATCATTCCCCAGACACGCATCACTAACACCGGAAGAGGACTAAGTAGCGCCGACACAGGAACACCACCTGCAAGCAAGGTAAGTTCAGTTCAGCTATCATTACTACCTGATACCACCCGAAACCGAACCACATCCGCCCAATCATCCCGATGCTAAATCCGTTCAATCACCTTTAAACCCAGCATTGTGCGTCTGATCCACTCGCCGGCCCCTCATATGTGCTACACAAGCCGCACGCAAGCCGGAAGCCGTCGCACACACAAACCAGAATGCAGAAAATTCGCCAAACACACATCCACACCAATCTCAGATAACAGTAGCACCTCGATCTCCTCGTGGATTCACACCAGAGTGTCTGCAACACTGCATCGTCCATTGTCCTCTCAACCACACATAAACACAAATCCAGACTATCCCGGCCGTTTCCCGAGTGCACCCTGCTCTCACCGCTGCAACCGCTCGACATGCTCAAACGCGGAACAGCACTTCAAGCCGAGGGCGGCACCGATGTCGCCGTGTGCTCTCGGGAGCACATCGTCGGAGCGCCGAGCTCGCGACGACGACACCTGAAGAGCTTACTTACACGGGCAGCGACGGAGGGCGAGGGCGCAGCGGCCGACGTTTGCGACACCTGGTGGGCTGATTTACACCGGCGGCGACGACGGAACCCCGTTCTCCCGACTCAACGGGAGAACGATTTGGGTGTTATTCTAAACACGAAACTGGGGACATCAGAACAGACCAAGGAAGCCAGGAAGAAGGCACTGAGAATGCTTGGGGCAATCAATATGAATGTATCATACAGAAGTGAGGAAGTCATCAGGAAGCTTTACTGTGCATATGTCAGGCCACATTTGGAATACTGCATCCAAGCTTGGTATCCTAGCTATGAAAAAGATTGTTGGCTTTTAGAGAGAGTACAAAAGAGGGCTACAAAAATGGTTAATGGCATAAGCAACCTGGCATATCAGGAAAGATTGAAGAAATTTAATATGTTTTCACTTAGATATAGAAGGCTGAGAGGAGATCTCATTGAGGTCTTTAAATTTGTCCATGGTCTGGAGAGGGGATATCTTGGGGAAATGTCTTAATTTAACAGAAATGGTGCAATTAGAGGTCATAAATTAAAAATTAAAGTTAACCACAGCAGAACAAGGTTAAGACAGACTTATTCACCAATAGGGTAGTAGAACATTGGAACCAGCTGCCAGAAACCATTGTCAGTAGCAGCACATTGAACATCTTTAAAAACAGCATAGACAATCATTATAAGAATAGGGGGCTTGCTTTTCAGTATTACAGGCATGGCTGATTGACAGAAATGGTGGGCAACTGGTTGAGTGTACAGAGTGCAACCAAGAAGGGCCCTTGTGGCTCATAGTTGCGCTAATCTTTAATGTCTTTATGTCTTTATGTCTTTTCTGTCTTAAGTCTTTTCTTCTGTCTTAAATCCTATTCTTCTTCCTTCCCTCGCTCTTCTTTTCCTTGTGTGCTCTGCTCGTTGGATGCTGTGTCGACGCATCGTGATCAGGATGCTTTCTGCTCAGCCATCTGTGGAGGAGACGCGCCATGATTTGAACAGGAGGCCAATGTGCTATTCCCAGTGCACTTGTGGGTATTACTTTGTGTACCGAATAACGAAGCTTTTCAACAATAGCAGCACGTACACCAGCAAGAGTACCAACAGCCGAATTGTACCGATTTGTAGCCGAAATTGTGCACTAAAGGAACATTTTCTCGAACTCTGAGAACATTTCATGGATAAATGTTGGCTCGATTATACCATGCAAATGATACCTGATCAAATGTGATGAATGTTTCGAAATTTGAAATTTTAACCACCCCGCTCCGAAATAAGTATTTAGAAGTGTATAGATATTTAGCATCAAGGACAATGGCGAAGCGTTTTAACGATTCCAGCCGATTGCGAAGTATGATTTCATCCAATTCACGTGTTTCATTGCATCAGATAAACGATGTAGGCGAATTACAGCAATGTTTTATTTCCTGCTCCAAGTATGAGTATTGTGATAAAAGCGCAAGCCGGAGCTGCAATTCTTAGCCTGACCTCCATATTTTCCTTTGTAGCAATTGAGGCATACAGTTAGCATAGCGTTGTAATTGTATTCTATCCCGATGTTCATTAACATGCATTCGGTATCCATGAAGCTCCTTGAATCGCTACTGCTTATTTCAATTATGCTGGTTTTAGCTGATATACCACTCACAATCCTTTGGGCGTCTTAGAATAGTGCGCAGATTTGGCTCGACCAGACAATTGACCGCTCCCTCGAAGTGGTTGGCCGCATCCGCCTTGGTCTAATGGATCTGCCAATATTAGCTTGAGTCGTTTTGCGAACGTGGGCGGACGGATTGTTAGTTGGTGGGCAGACCTGGGGCCGGGCACACCCACATACGTCTTGAGACGTTACGGATACGGCTGACACGTGCTTCGACTGGCGCTGGGCTAAGATCGGGCATCGTGCACCATCAGGACACGTGTGGACCGACCGCACCCACGACCTATGACAACCCGTGCACATGAGCCCTTTATTGCGCGAATTTTTTGCTGAAACATGGGGCGCTTGCAATGAAATGAACCTGACACGCCACCGCAGCTCAGTGCATTTACTTCTGGTATGTTCTCCATATTTGGAAAAGCTACCCAACTGAGGAAATACCGTCCCTAATTCCCGCGTACGTACATTGAGAAGTAATATGTTGCAACCGACATTGAATGCAACCTCGCAGAATTCGACCCATCTGTCCAACAGGAGGACGCACTTCAAACGTAGATGCACTAGGCCAGTTTGCCAAACTAAACTTGGTGTCACGCTGTGTCGCGGTAATTTCTTATCAGTCATTTCGCTCAGCTTATGACACAAGCCACCGCTCAGCACGCCACCCTCCATCGGCCTGGCACCGGCAACGCAGTCCTTCGATCCCGGTGCACTCGTCACGTGACATGACGTATAGCCACGTGCCTGTTGGCTACATACCGGCTGCTGTATGTTGGCCACGAGAAGTGGAGCCGCACATCCCTCCAGTCGAGGTTGAGAGTACGCTAACGGAAACAGTGGGATGACAGCAGGTAAAAGCGCGCATATAGTAGCTCAGGTTTATTATTGGCCTCGACATGCTAAGAGACAAATACAGCTATCCAGTTTCAAAGGGTGACGTTTGAGCCAACAGCACAGAGATGTCCTGTCAGGCTTCATATCAGGCTTTTTAAGCGGCATCCGTCCGTACCTTTGTGCAGTTCCATCTCGCATGGCACCAACCGCAGCAAGGCTCCGCCCATGGGCGCCTTGCCCTGGCTTCAAAGCGGTCCTCTACATCAGCTGCCATGACATTGGAATCAGTGTTGCGAGTTGTAAGTACCTTGATCGCAGGGTTTGGATCCTGTACTGAATAGAGCTCAAAACCTCTTACCATTCGCATATTCCCACGTATAAGCATTTAATCTAGCACATAGCAATGCCTTTCATGTCTGCCGACATTAATTCACGCTCAGCTTTGATTACTAAAATGAGGTTAAACAAATATGCAAGAGAAACGATCAACAGTCACCTTTGAATTCCAATTCAGAATATAAAAGGGAAATAATTTAACCTATTAGCAATATGGTCTATGTCAATATTAACATTTGTTGCTGACAAAGCACTCAAAACCTTTATAGCTCACGTGTGATGATATCGCTTATTTTCAATTCGTACGACTGAGAATTAGCGACAATGACTGAGTGACACCCGTCCGAGTGTATCCGACCTGATCCTGCCTGTGTCTCCTCTCGCTTATGCATGCACCATGGCCACCTACGCTTCGCATGGTGTGTACGGCAGAAGTGTACAGCAAAGACGGCTGACGGCGAGCACGGCGGCCGGGGATATTTCGCCACCTCCAGGCGACCGGAACCTGGCCACTTCCGCCGACGGCCCGCTGATGGGTGGCGGGAGGCGGTCCCGGCCGCTGATGGGTGGCGGGAGGCGGTCCCGACCGCTGATGGGTGGCGGCAGGCGGTCCCGGCCGCTGATGGGTGGCGGAAGGCGGTCCCGCCGCTGATGGGTGACGGGAAGCGGTCCCGGCCTGCTGATGGGTGGCGGGAGGCGGTCCCGGCCGCTGATGGGTGGCGGGAGGCGGTCCCGGCCGCTGATGGGTGGCGGGAGGCGGTCCCGGCCGCTGATGGGTGGCGGGAGGCGGTCCCGGCCGCTGATGGGTGGCGGGAAGCGGTCCCGGCCGCTGACGGGTGGCAGGAGGCGGTCCCGGCCGCTGATGGGTGGCGGAAGCGGTCCCGGCCGCTGATGGGTGGCGGAAGCGGTCCCGGCCGCTGACGGGTGGCAGGAGGCGGTCCCGGCCGCTGATGGGTGGCGCGAAGCGGTCCCGGCCGCTGATGGGTGGCGGGAAGCGGTCCCGGCCGCTGACGGTGGCGGAGGCGGTCCCGGCCGCTGATGGTGGCGAAGCGGTCCCGGCCGCTGATGGTGGCGAGGCGGTCCCGGCCGCTGAGGTGGCAGGAGGCGGTCCCGGCCGCTGATGGGTGGCGGGAAGCGGTCCCGGCCGCTGACGGGTGGCAGGAGGCGGTCCCGGCCGCTGATGGGTGGCGGGAAGCGGTCCCGGCCGCTGATGGGTGGCGGGAGGCGGTCCCGGCCGCTGATGGGTGGCGGGAAGCGGTCCCGGCCGCTGATGGGTGGCGGGAGGCGGTCCCGGCCGCTGATGGGTGGCGGGAAGCGGTCCCGGCCGCAGCCAGCGACTGCCGTCCGCCGCAGTGGCGGCAGCCGGCGCCGCAGTGTTCGGTGTCGGCTGCACGGACGCCCGGCGCTGACAACTGAAGACGTGACTTCAGCCGGGATGGTGACAGACATGGTGGTCTGTGACGTCAGTTGGAACAGACCTGATGGTCTGTGACGTCAGTTGGAACAGACTTGATGGTCTGTGGCGTGAGCAGGGACTGAGACTCGGCAGTCTTCAGCGGCGTGGTTCGACAGGTTGATGTAACGGGGCGGTAGGGTACACGCTGGTGTAGCAGGGTGGTAGGATAAAGGCTGGTGTAACATGGCGGGCAGTGTGCAGCAGACACGCTGGTGTAGCAGGGCGGCAGTGTGCAGCAGACATGCTGGTGTAGCAGGGCGGCAGTGTACAGCAGACACGCTGGTGTAGCAGGGCGGCAGTGTAGAGCAGACGCTCTGGTGTAGCAGGGCAGCAGTGTACAGCAGGCATGCTGGTGTAGCAGGGCGGCAATGTACAGCAGACGCGCTGGTGTAGCAGGGCGGCAGTGTACAGCAGACACGCTGGTGTAGCAGGGCGGCAGTGTACAGCAGACGCGCTGGTGTAGCAGGGCACCAGTGTACAGCAGACACGCTGGTGTAGCAGGGCGACAGTGTGCAGCAGACATGCTGGTGTAGCAGGGCGGCAGTGCGCAGCAGACACGCTGGTGTAGCAGTGCGGCAGTGTACAACAGACACGCTGATGTAGCAGTGCGGCAGTGTACAGCAGACACGCTGGTGTAGCAGGGCGACAGTGTACAGCAGACACGCTGGTGTAGATGGGCGTCAGTGTACAGCAGACACGCTGGTGTAGCATGGCGGCAGTGTACAGCAGACACGCTGGTGTAGCAGGGCGGCAGTGTACAGCAGACGCGCTGGTGTAGCAGGGCGGCAGTGTACAGCAGACACGCTGGTGTAGCAGGGCGACAGTGTACAGCAGACACGCTGGTGTAGCAGGGCGGCAGTGTACAGCAGACGCGCTGGTGTAGCAGGGCGGCAGTGTACAGCAGACGCGCTGGTGTAGCAGGGCGGCAGTGTACAGCAGACACGCTGGTGTAGCAGGGCGACAGTGTACAGCAGACGCGCTGGTGTAGCAGGGCGGCAGTGTACAGCAGACACGCTGGTGTAACAGGGCGGCAGTGTACGGGCTGATGCAACGGCGTAGCTATTTGGGATGCCGTCTCCGTCCTGAATTATGTATGCATGGGTTTTGGCACACCTGCTAGCTGCCATTAGATTATTGGAGATATGCTTCGGCAATCATTTTGAAAATATCGCCTCCATGATAATCCGAGCGGGGGGACATTATGACTAAAAGGAAGGATAAAGTGTGACTGGCGTAGCCTAAACACCCATAAAGTGGTCATTGCATTGCAGCACATGTCTATGTCGCCTCGGTCCTTCGGTATGCAAAACGGCCAACGAAACTCACTGGTTCCTATTATATAACTTTTTATATTGATATCATTGACCCGTGTACAAAAAAATATATATATATATATATATATATATATATATATATATATATCAGCGTTTATCATTCATCCACATATTGAATCACGAAAATAAACCTCGTGTCGATTCTTTTAAAGTTAACAAGCTCCCGGTCGGCACTAGAACCACTTTCACCCAGCCACGGGTTGGAGGGAGGGAGGGCGTCTGATGATGATGATGATGATCTTTTTGTGGAGGGGGTGGGTGTCCGAATACCACCCTCTTCTAGACAAACTAGAATAGAACAACCAAAGGTCGGACGGAAATATCTCAGTTTCGTACACAGCACATCGTCTCAAGTCATTTTCAGGGCATCCCGAGGTTATCATATTTGGTTCCATAGCGTTTCATAAACCCGACTATAGGAGAGCGAGTCTTACTGGTGGCGTCGCGGCAACACTGCCGACGCCGCTGTCACTCACCACCACGTGTTTAGGTCGGGGTCGACATCATGACTTGGCCTCCCAGATGAGCTGCAGCACTCTGAATATGGCCAGCCTCGACGTCCCAGCTCCCTGGCAGCCAGCACCATCATCACCGCCTCCTCAGCCAGCGCCGCCATCATCGCCATCATCGCCATCACCGCCATCACCGCCATCACCGCCATCACCGCCATCACCGCCATCACCGCCATCACCGCCTCCTCAGCCATCACCGCCATCACCGCCATCACCGCCATCACCGCCATCACCGCCATCACCGCCATCACCGCCATCACCGCCTCCTCAGCCATCACCGCCATCACCGCCATCACCGCCATCACCGCCTCCTCAGCCATCACCGCCATCACCGCCATCATCGCCATCACCGCCATCACCGCCATCACCGCCATCACCGCCATCACCGCCATCACCGCCATCACCGCCATCACCGCCATCACCGCCATCATCGCCATCACCGCCATCACCGCCATCACCGCCATCATCGCCATCACCGCCATCACCGCCATCACCGCCATCACCGCCATCACCGCCATCACCGCCATCACCGCCATCACCGTCATCACCGCCACCACCGCCATCACCGCCATCACCCTCCGGCAACCCACGTGACAGCGAGTGTCAGAATGGTCTTCGAGTGACAGATATAGGCGTCGCTCTGCGCCACTTCTCTCGCCATGCCCATCTCCACACTCAGCTGCTACTTGGTCAACTGCATCGTCTTGAGCAGGCGCAAGGCTCCGCGGAGTTCCTGAAAGCGCGACTTGATGACAGCCCGCGTCGCTGCTGTGTGAACCTGAGAGGTTGCTTCCGATCACTGCGAGTCGCAGCAGGCCGAACGTGCAGCACCATGGTGCGGGTGGCCAGCACTAGCCAGCGGCAGTGGTCCTGACAGTGCTGACTGCTGGCATTCCATGCATCGGTTCCTCCAACCGCAATATCCCTTCGGGTAGGCCTTTCGGATGGCGTTTCCAACAAGATTGGATGGGGCAGCGTCAGGTGCACTCGAGCATATGGAGGCCATGCTCATACTCAAGCCATTTCGACTCTAAATGGCGCCATTCTCGCGCTGGGGGAGGGGGGCACATTCCCCCAGTGCCCCTACACAGCACCCACCCCTGGCACATAGTCTGTCGTCTAACTGGCGGTAGCGGTGGCGGCAACGGTGACGGTGACGGTGACGGTGACGGTGACGGTGACGGTGACGGTGACGGTGACGGTGACGGTGACGGTGACGGTGACGGTGACGGTGACGGTGACGGTGTCAGTGGCGGTAGCGGTGGCGGTGACGGTGTCGGTGGCGGTAGCAGTGGCGGTGACGGTGGCGGTGACGGTGACGGTGTCGGTGGCAGTAGCGGTGGCGGTGGCGGTAGCGGTAGCGGTGGCGGTAGCGGTGACGATGACGGTGACGGTGACGGTGACGGTGACGGTGACGGTGACGGTGACGGTGACGGTGTCGGTGACGGTGGCGGTAGCGGTGGCGGTGACGGTGACGGTGACGGTGACGGTGACGGTGATGGTGACGGTGACGGTGTCGGTGTCGGTGGCGGTGGCGGTAGCGGTGGCGGCAGCGGTGGCGGTAGCGGTGACGATGACGGTGACGGTGACGGTGACGGTGGCGGTGGCGGTGACGGTGACGGTGACGGTGACGGTGACGGTGACGGTGACGGTGACGGTGACGGTGACGGTGTCGGTGTCGGTGGCGGTGGCGGTAGCGGTGGCGGTAGCGGTAGCGGTGGCGGTAGCGGTAGCGGTGGCGGTAGCGGTGACGGTGGCGGTAGCGGTGGCGGTAGCGGTAGCGGTGGCGGTAGCGGTGGCGGTGGCGGTAGCGGTGGCGGCAGCGGTGGCGGTAGCGGAGGCGGCGCGCGGCCGCAGGCAGGCCCGCCAGCCGCCCTAATAAGCCGACATTGATGAAGAGGCGGCGCGGCGGGGGCGAGGCCGTTGGCGGCCGTGACGTCACAGTGCCGCCGGCAGCGCCGCCGGCAGCGCCGCCGGACAGCCACCGACCGGCGGCGCGCGCGTTGCCCGGAGCGGCGGCGGCTGCGGTGACGGCCGGGCCGTGCGGCTTTCGGCCGGCGGCACGCCCCGGGGCGTCGGTGAGACGGGTGACCGCGCCGGCACGCCTCCATCCCCCCCTCGACTCACCTGACCGGTAATTAGCGGGGCGGCGCGGGGGTGGGCGAGCCGCCGGCGGCGGAGGATCGTGTCGCTATCGACCACGTGCTGGGAGCTGGCGGCGTCACTCGACGCCGATGTGTGAGCCCCGCTCGCCGACGGGCTGCACGGAAAACAGTCGGACACGGCGCGCGCGCCGCCGAACGGACGCCAGCGGCTCTCCCCGCCCCACGCCACCAGATGGAGCCGCTCCCCGCCCTCCAGACAGATCCACTGCCGCCCACCGCACAGTCCCGCCCTCCCCCCGCCCCACACACACCAGACAAACCCGCTCTCCACCCCACTCCCACCAGAGTCCACACAACAACAAAGACAAACAGACACACCCGCCGCCCGTCTCACGTTCACCCAACAAGTCAGCCCCCTCGTCCACCAGGAAGCTTCACTTCCCGCCCCACGCACACTAAACAGACTCGCTCCCCTCCCCACGTCCAACAGACAGATCCATTCCGCGAGCCACGCCCACCATACGCCTCCGATGATGCATGGCTTGCATATTTTCATATAGCACGATATCAAGAGCAGCTGCTTGTGAAATACCACCGAGGATCTTCGGGTTCCTCACAGCCCAGATAAATAAGCCTATATGAATGTTTGTTTATTAGGTGGTTCACGACGCACTTCAAGCACATTCACGGCTAATGGTGCCGCCCATACTGTTTCGCCGGTGGGCCGCGGGATTGGGAAATGTCCTGAGTGGCGCTAGTGTTGAACCCGGGACCTTTGGTACCCAGAGCTCAACACCTATTCACTCGGCCATCCCAGCCCCCTATTTCAATGTAGAACGATATTATTAGCAGATGTGAAATATCACATAGGCTCTTCAGCTTCCTCACAGGCCCGACAACTAAGTCGATACTTAAGGATTATAGCACATCATCAGCAGATGTCACATGCCACGTAGGCTCTTCAGCTTCCTCACAGCTCCGATAATTATGCATACAGGGCTATAGACATCATCATCATCAGATGCTTGTTAAATACCACGCAGGCTCTTCAGCTTCCTCACAGCCCCGATAATTAATCCGATCGGAACATAGCACAATGCTATTCGCAGATGCTTGTGAAATACTAAAGACTTTTCAGCTTCCTCTCAACTCCGATAATAAAATTCATATGACTATGCTGCATTCTTCCCAGCGCTAAAGTGCCTGAACTACTTTGCTCACTTCGCAATTAAATAGCTGTGGCGTTTTTCGCAGAGTCGTCTGAGAAGTTCATTAAGAATATCACGAGTGAGCCCAAGCACGCTCATTTGCAGGAGCTTCTTTTCGAATAGATCTAATATATGACAAAATATCTGATGCATGATGAAATTCAGGAAGTCTTCTTGTGATGGGCATTTGGGTCTCGTCCTCTGAAGGCGCTCAGAACGTCAGAGCCGTTAGGGTGTGCCGAAATGTATATGTTTCGCGGTTTGTGTGCACCTGGTCTGTGGCATCTGCCCAGTGCCGGGGTTTACGCATGAAGTACCCGACAGTGGCCGCGATGTCGGGGAGTGTACGCTGACCAAGCACCCAGGCCGCCAGCTGCCGCTCCACACACCGCTGGTGCCTTCTGCCGGCTGGGGTCGCGTTTATCTCAGAATGCACAGTGCTATTGCACACTCACGGGGCACGGAGCCGCTGTCACATGTGCTATGGAGGCCCGGCAACGGCTAGACAGCACAAACCGGCTGCAACTGAAACGCAAGACATGCACATTGAAGCGCTACTTCGCCAGTTCTGACTTGTTTCCTGAGGGCGTTCTCTGACTTGAACGACCAGACTCACAATATACCTCGCGACATAGTTACCCGTATGTTGCTGATCACACGTCAGAAAATTGAGCAAATATTGTCCCCATGTAGCCGTGCAGAACATTCCCACCCGGTGTGTGACAGGAAGTAACACGAAACACCAATGCATAGAGGAGCATAGCTTTGTGAATTATTACACTTGCGGCTCTCACGTTGCGGAATGCACTGGATGCTGCGGCCTACAGTTTGAGGAAGTGATAAATACTAAAGTAAGACAGCTACGTGAACATGTGGCTTGGGCAGCCGACCTTATTGCTTGAAACAGTGGCAAAATGGAGCTGCATAACCAGTAGCAGCTGAGGCGCCCCTAAGCCAAGTGATAAGATGGAACACAAGTACGTTGTTATAAAACGATCGATATGTCTGCATGCATCGTATGGTGTCGCATCTTGTAATTTCAGATTGCGTCCAACACATTTCATCCAAATTACGTCTTATTGCAAGTTGCAAATTCGTATTTAGCACATGATCAGTTCTCGAATGCTGTGTCTCTTGAGCCCTCCTGGCGCTTCCAACGAACCGTGGGCTGCATAGCCGTGGTACATACACGAAGAACCGTGGACTACTCAGCCGTGGTACATACACAAAGAACCGTGGACTGCTCAGCCGTGGGCTACGACGAATCGCGCGCAATGAAAAATGAACAAAACAAATATTTCAGCACAACAGGCCAGCCATTTAGTAATGAAGTTTGTCAACTCATTTTGTTTCCAGATTGTTGACACTTAGGTCAGGTCTCAATTCTTAACAGCATACCCTTCAAAACAAGTACGTGCTAGATAACATGGAGCCAATAGGCAAGGGTAAAGAGGACTGCATTGCATGTAATGAACGGTGGTTTGCAGTCGGTCTAACGGAGCGTCGATTATCTCGCAACCATCAGTTCACTGAATACAGCTAGGCACAAATTACAAATGTCACTTCCATGGATCAAGCAGCAAAATGCGTCGTCCAAATTTGGTATAGGTGCTTGACACCGGCGTGAGTGGCAGCTTCTTTAAACATCGTCGTCCTTCCTATTTGATATGAACTGGGGTTCCATGTGCTTTAGTAGCGAAACATGACGCCATCACTCGTCACGGGCGTTTTTTCCATGCATCTTGTCAAGTTGGCCTATCACTTCGGTTGCCTCTGACCAGCAAACTGTCAGATGATTATTTCATTAATCCTGTCGGGTTGACCTATCAGACTGTCAACTGCAGATGATGCAGACAGTCAACTAGCAAACTGTCAGATATTTAGATCGCCAGGTGTCTCGAATATGGTGCTCTTTCCTTCGCCATCAAGATAAATGATGCATGTGCGATGAATGAACAAATTTGACCAGATGCTGGTAGTGTTGCAACTTGCACCCACTGGTAATAGCGGAGCCTTCTTATAAATAAAAATTGAACCTTCGAACGAAGGAAAATAACAATCCTGAAGGTCTCATGATGGACCGACTCGTGTCGCTTACATTGTAGACAAGTAAGCAGCTTTGCGCGCCTCTGCTTTCTACCGCCAGAAACGAAAACAAACAACTAGTGATGCCGCTGTCTCTCCAGTCCCCTGTGTGCATCGCTTGCGTACATCGCCTTTGTGCATCGCATGTGTGCCGACCCCATGTGTGCGTCTCATGTGTGTCGGTCCCCTGTGTGCATGGCATGTGTGCCAGTCCCCTGTATGCATCGTATGTGTGCATCGCATGTGTGCATCGGTTGTGTGCCGGTACCCTATGTGCATCCCCTGTGTGTATCTACTGTGTCCCTGTCCACTGCGTGCATCGTCTGTGTCTCCCCCATGTGTGCATCGTCTCTGTGCAGTCATTTGTCATGTTGCTTCGTTTGCAGCTCCCTGATCTCAATAAGCTACAATACCACCGTGGAAATGCCCTGTGCTATTATGGCCGTACTGCAAGCAAAACACATACGCAGGCGGATTACACCCCCACCTTTGCACATTGACGATCAAAAGAAAACTCATACGTGGATTACAAGGAGACAACTGCTCATTGTTGATGCATGAGCGTAATGATACACGTAACGCATGCATCAGCACCGTCACAGACCAACACCGCCACAGATTCTTAAAGCACCAGATTAGCACCACCTGCAGCTCAGCACCAGCCGCAGCTTAGCGCCGCCCAAGCTCACCCCCCCCCCCCTCCAGTTCAGCACCGTCCGTGGCTCCCACCTGCCAGAAACGCGCCGGTGCCCCGACCACTCGCCGCTTCTCGCCGGCCGATATCAGAGCTGTCCGGGCGCCGCATCGCCATCGACGCCGCGGCCGCGTCGGCACGCAAACATCGTCGGCGTCGACGCCGCGACTGTCGGCGGACGGTGGAGCCGTGCCGACGTGCCGTCCGGCGCGTCGCCGTCGACGATCTTGGGGCGGCCGGCCGTCGTCAGCCCGCCGCCGCCGCACCGACAGGACTTGATCACCTTTGCTGCGTGTTGTCAGATGCACTGTTTGTGACCGGACCGCCAGCCGGCTGGCGCCAGGTCTGTGCCGCTTGTCGGCGGCGGCTCCGGCGGCGGGATTTCCGCCGGCTTGACCCCGCTGACCCCGGACACGGTCGGCTTGGCATTTCGCCAAGTGAGGTTTCAGTGTAAGATCGGCTATCAGCAACTGTGCTGAAAGGCCGCCGCTCTAGAATCATGCATGGGCTTGATACTTGAGTAGACTGATGCCATGAAAATGCAAATGGTCGCCCACACAATAATCGAACAGCGCTGAAACGAATGGAGGAGGCCAATACGAATTGGTGCGGAATTGAATGGGAACTCATGTCGTTATACTATAGCATAGCTATCGGTGCCGGGGGAGAAGATCGAAAGAAAAGCTTCTTACAAAAAGGAACTTGAGCTGGTCACCGGCTGATTCGTTTGATTGTGTTATGTCGAATGGCAGACGGCAGCTAACAAAACTACCGGACGCAATTCGGGCAACACCACGGACTAAAACACCATCAGTAGATTCAAAGCCTGAAAAAAAAGTTGTGAACAGGCTTTTCTGGTCCAGAAAACATCGTCTAGGAAGCGGAAATCAGAAGCTCTCGATTCGCCGTCTGAAAAGAATGGCAGGACTGCTGAGTAGAGAGGCTACGTTAGGAAGCCCATTTTCTCCAACAATGGTCGGCTGCGTTCAGGACGGGACGAATTATGTTCAGCCACCACAGTAACGCGGTGCCCACCACTACACCATCTCAATGTCCCACCACTACACCATCTCAATGTCCCACCACTACACCATCTCAATGTCCCACCACTACACCATCTCAATGTCCCACCACTACACCATCTCACTGTCCCACCACTACATCATCTCAGAGTCCCACCACTACATCATCTCAATGTCCCACCACTACACCATCTCAATGTCCCACCACTACGGCATCTCAATGTCCCACCACTACGGCATCTCAATGTCCCACCACTACGGCATCTCAGAGTCACACCACTAGAGTATCGCAGTGTCCCACCACTACAATAGCTGTGTCCCACCAGCACAGTATCTCAATATCCCACAAATACGGTATCTTAGAGTCCCGCTACCACAGCAACTCAGTGTTCGGCCATCACGATATCTCGGTGTTTCGTCACCACAGTATCTCAGAGTTCCACCACTACAACATCTCAGTGTCCCACCACTACAGTACCTCAGTGTCCCACCACTACAGCATCCCAGTGTCCCACCACCACAGTATACTAGTGTCCCACCACCGCAGTATCTCATGATTCTACCGCCACAGTAGCTCGGTAACTCGCCAACACCGTAACTCAGTGTCCCGCCCAACCGTAACTCAGTGCTTCGCCTCACCGTAGCCCAGCTCCCCTCCCCACCGTAACCCAGCTCCCCTCCCCACCGTAACTCAGCGCCCCGGCACCATCGTAACTCAGCGCTCCAGAGTAACTCAGTGTCGCTTCAGAGTGACCGCGAAATGAAAGCCACTGAGGATGTGGTGCCAGGCGATGGAGGCCATTGGCTCTGTATTCATGACTACGGCGAGAAAATTCCTCTCTAAGGCGTCGAGGCCGGCCGCACGCCTGCATTCATGCGCGAAGAGGTGGCGGGCCGACGCCGTCTGGCCCGATGTTTGCAGCTTGGCTGAGCACCGGTCCGGCTAGACTGCGCCGATCGTCTCCCGTACCGGACCTTCCGTCTCCTGTCCCTCGTCTCTGCAGGGCCACCGTCTCCTGTCCCTCGTCTCAGCAGGGCCACAATCTCCTGTCGCTCGTCTCTGCGGGCCTCCGTCTCCTGTCCCTTGTCTCTGCGGGGCCTCCGTCTCCTGTCCCTTGTCTCTGCGGGGCCTCCGTATCCTGCCCCTTGTCTCTGCGGGGCCTAGGAGGGGCGAGCCGTGGTGAGCACAGCTGGCTTTTCTGCGCAATAAGGAGAACCTGTGTCCGTACAGCGTACAGCCGATACATTGGTGAAGGCTGCAGATCAGGGCTGTGTCTGTGTGGCAGCAGCCCAGAGCCGGGTGTGTGGCAGCAGCCCAGGGCCGGGTGTGTGGCAGTAGCCCAGGGCCGGGTGTGTCCCAACAGCCCAGTGCTGAGTGTGTGGTAGCAGCACATGGCCGGGTGTGTGGGAACAGCCCAGCGCTGAGTGTGTGATAGCAGTACATGGCCGGGTGTGTGGAAACAGCGCAGGGCCGGCTGTGTGGCAGCAGCATGGAGTCGGCTGGCAGTATATCTTGAGGCAGCCCCGGTGCGCGAGCGGGACTCAAAAGGCGCCGACCAGGTGGCACGGTGGATGCTTAAGTACCGAAGACCACTCGCCTCGACGTTCCTGCCCAGTACACAACACCACTGATGACGGCTGATGCTGGCTGATGACGACCGATGACGGCCGATTTTCGCTGATGATTTGGCACGGCTGATGAGCACTCTGTGGACTGACTGGTGGCAGCCGGCCGTGGCGGTGTTCGCTGGTGGTGGGAGACACGACTGATGAGCCAATCAGTCTGATGGGAGGTGCTGCTGGGGACGAGGCCGCTGTGGGAGGCCACAAATGTGGCTGGTGCTCGTCTGCGTCAAGCACGCAGGTGCTTGTGCATCTGTGTGTTTGAGGCAGACGAGCTCAGTTATTATTTGGTGTGCCCACATCCAGGATGCAATAGGTGACTTCTGATTTCCTCGCATGGATGATATGGAAGTTCCTTTCCGGAGAGACTGTTGAACAGGCGAGGTGATCTCTGGCGGAACCGAAGTGACAGTTTGGAAATCACCCCCAGCAAGCAGATTTAATGGACTAGGCTTAAACTCAGAAGTGCCCGGAAGTCGGTTGAACGCCAAGCAGCTTCAGCGGAGCAGCAGACAAGGCAATTATGTTGACCATTTTAATCCATATTACATTGCAAGGGAAAGAGCCACCGTTCCTTCAATACGGTTAACCACAGTCGCGTTTGCAAACACAGGGTGGCTTGCTTTCCGCTTCCTTCACCGCGGAATATGGAACAAATTGTGCGCAAATTAGAGCTTGATATTTTGTAAATTCCTCGTTCGGTGGTGGCCCTTCTCGCATGGAGGCTACTTTCTTTGCGGAGCTGCATTGGCATCTAAAGCTAAATACTCGATGCTTTTCTGCTCATTAGCAATGCTACTGAGCTTCTCTAATCGGCTTATTTTTGCCATGATCATTTGACTGCGTCATTGCACCTTGCAATAATCATGGCGGCCTCCACTGCCGCTGAGGTAGGCGCGGAGAGCAGAATAAATTTGCCATTTAGTTGGAGCACGCGTGTTTCCGAAGTCCACTGGGGAATTGGTGTACATCCACCACAGCAAGTGCGGGTAGTTGAGGCGGTGTCCACCGTAACTTGCGAAACGGCGTGGTGTTTTCCACGATCGCGCTCTTTGTGGTCAGAAGTAACCCAATAGAGGTGGTTTGTTACTGAGCACTATTTTGCCCTCCCAACAGTCTATGTGAAGTATAAAGCGGCCATTTCAAAGCAACTCGCTTTCCTTGTGGGATCAGAAGTTCTGGCAAAACGGCAGATGAAGTCTTGGACGAATTATGGGTTCTTTCACGATGAAGCTACGGGAATTGTACGTTGCGGACTCCTCATCTCGTTTTTTTTTAATATCCGAAAACACATCTAGCCGGTTGAGACTGAGGGAATATCTTCGAAGTAAAAGCTAACCGCAGTATTGATGATACATTCGGAAGCTTCCATACAGCTGACGTTGCGGGTGCAATGTCATACCTAATCGGGAAATATGCATCCCAGGGTCCTCAGAAATCATAAAAATGGTTCATGCAAAAGGATTGTCCAATTAAATTAAAAAAGAAAGCATGTGAGCTAAGAGTAGATCAAACCCAATGCGATTGAGATGCGCAATACAGCATAGAGCTTAATAATAAAATTTGGATTCATTTCGAATAACAGTGTTTACGGAAATCAGGTGTAGTTGTCACCTGATTTCCATCTTGTCTTATGTCTTAACACTCGCACGTCCGGAGGTCCGCGCCAACTTCACATGTCCGGGGGTGGGCAGATGTCTGCCCCCCTAAAATCTCTGGAACTATGCTAGCTAGCGACAAACGGAAATGGGCGTTGGATAGCTAGCGACGGGCTTTGTGTTTCGGTCATGTTTTCGCTCAGGTCAACATTCAGGTCACTGGGTCATCATAGGTCAAATTCGACCAGGTCAGGTGTGACTCAGATATTGACACATATCTCAGGACCTATAACAGATTGAAACAAACGACGAACGCTATTCGACAGTCCTTGAAATGCGCTACCGACAATAGGCGGTGTAATTTAAGGTCACTCAACCGAAACTGAGGTCAAGGTGATGAAGCTATGACCTCAGATCAAGGCCATGAAGTCATGACCTCAGATCAAAGTCATGAAGTCATGATCTCAGATCAAGGTTATGAAGTCGCCTAGGGAGGTCATGTAGTGTATCAATCACCGATAAATTCACATATTGACGACAAGCACAATGACGGTAATTTCAGCCTTCTAGCTCAATGCAGTGCAATATAATGCGCAGAAAAGTGTAGTGATCTCAGGTGACCTCAGAGACCTTGGTGAGGTCACTGAGCAAAACCATCAGCGGTAGCATTGAGCATAGCTTCCATCTACATGCCACAACCGTTGTGAGATCATTCCGAGCGCAAATATGTAACCAGGAAACATTTGTATATTTTACCACAGCCTATAATGGGGAAGCCATGGCCACGACCTGACCTAAGTTCAATGCTACGAAAAAAACGATATACATATTATGGTCACTAATGAGATCATGATATGTTACAAGTTTGAAATCAATCAATCAATTATTGTGGACGTTATACCACCTAGATATCCGAGTGTAGTTGGGTCACTTCGCCTGACCTGGTGACCTGACCTGAGATGACCCAAGATTAATAATGTATGAGAATATGTGGAAAAGATCAATGAACAGCTATGCGAGGTTTGGCCTTGCTAACCCGATTAGTTTGGCGGCAAGCGGGGACAAACCGGAGGGGGCAGATATCTGCCCCCCCCCCCCCCACGGACGTGCGTGGGTTAATATTTATGTTTGGCATATTGTCGGAACATTAATTGTGCAAATGGATATGTCACCCACACCAACGTTGCTTACGTGAGCAACTGTGTGCATGTATGCACTCGCTCATAGCCAGTTTGATGAATAAGCATGCATTTCAATTTGAATATGCTGCACGCTCGTCCATTTCCAGCGCAATTGCCTGGGTGAGCATAAGGACTGCATATAGTAATCACACCAGAGATTAACGATATCATATGGCACAAGGCGCACACACACAGTGTAACGAGGCTGAATGTTCGGATGGAGACAACCGTAGCCTACCAGCAGCACGTAAATGCGGTTACTGCTGTCTATCCCGAATGGCACTGTTTGTCCACTTAGTCGAACTACTGTTATTGCTGCTGCTTTGTGTGTTGTTTCATCCCACGCATTCCATGGGGACGCCATGGGAGGTGAATCCTTTACATTTACTTCCCACCAAGAAACTCAATTTATTTGTCCAGGGTACATGACATATCGCGTTTAGCAAAGCTGAGCCTATGACAAGATACAATTCATATAATACAATTATCACATATGTGATTCACCCCGTGTTTTTTTATGGTGGTGGGTGCGGGGGATGCCTCCCAGTCATCCCGAGTTTTGCTAATCTGCAGGAACTGAAAGACATCCCGACATGACATACCCGACAAAGGCATGCATGCTATGCACTTACAGCATACCAGCTTGTCTACTACTATGCTGCAACTCCAGCTTTTTGAAATGTCAATTCGGAGCAATGATTAAGGGATTCTTACCAATGTTACTCCATCATCCCATCCGCTATGAGCTGTGATTGTGCATTGTCATGCAGGTTTGGCCATACATGGGAGGGGGTGGGGTAGGTGAGAGAGAGGGAGAGTGGGCAGCCCCACGCCTGCCGCAAAACAGGGAGCAAGCGCATCTGTTCGCCCTCTGAAAGAAGGCCCAACATGTAGTTTGGAGAGGCCGGGCCAGGCGGTCCTGACAGAGAGCTCTTAACACTCGCATGTCCGGTAGTCCGCACCAACTTCGCATGTCGGGGGGGCCCTGCCTGCCCACGCATGTCTGCCCCCCTAAGATCTCTAGAACTTTGGTAACTAGCGACAAACGGAAAACGGCGTTGGATAGCTGGTGACGGGTTCCATCGAAAGTGTTTTGGTAATTTTTTTCGCTCAGGTCAACAGTAGGTCACTGGATCATCATAGGTCAAATTCGACCAGATCAGGTGGGACTCAGGTATTGACACATACCTCAGGACCTGCAACAGATAGAAACAAACGGCGAACGCTATTCGACAGTCCTTGAAATGCGCTACCGATAATATGCGGTGTAATTTAAGGTCGGGTCAACCGAAACTAAGGTCAAGGTCATGAAGTTATGACCTCAGATCAAGGCCTAAGTAGGTCATGTAACATATCAATCGACACGTCTTGACGATACAAGTGCAATGATGGTAATTTCAGCCTTCTATTTCAATGCAGTGTGATGTAATGCGCATAAATGTGTAGTGATCTCAGTTGACCTCAGAGACCTTGGTGAGGTCACTCAACAAAAAATGTTATGTCAGCGGTAACATTGAGCATAGCTTCCATCTACATGCCTCAACTGTTGTGAAATCATTCCGAGCGCAAATATGTAACCAGGAAACATTTGTATATTTTACCATAGCCCTATAATGGGGAAGCTATGGTAGCGACCTGACCAAAGGTCAATGCCACGAAAAAAACACGATATACATGTTATGGTCCCTGATGAGATCATGACATGTTATACGTTTGAAATCAATCGCCCAATTATTGTGGAAGTCATGCCACATAGAACTCCGAGTGTAGTTGGGTCACTTCGCCTGACCTGGTGACCTGACCTAAGGTGACCCAGGATTAAAAAATGTATGAGGATCTGCGAAAAAGACCAATGAACAGCTATGCAAGGTTTGGCCTTGCTAACCCGATTAGTTTGGCGGCAAATGAGGAAAAACCGGATGGGGCAGATATCTGTCCCCAGACGTTCGCGGGTTAAAGCTCATGAGAAGGCTTAACACCCGACAGGGAACACTGTGATGTTGTTCGGAGGTCCAGCCAAGAGCAGGGGCGGTGTCACCATACCGTGGGCGGGTCCCCGGTCTTGAATCATATTTTTTTCCGCCCCTTCCGTATTTCTGGAGGAAGCCAAGTATACAGGGAAATTCGTCACATTGTTCTGCAGTTCAGAGCAAGTGCAAGCACATTTATACGGACAGAATGCCCCCTGGCCAAGATCCCTATGCTGTCAGAATGCTTTAAGGCTCAGGAAGAACCTCCAACAGGCGGCAGAAAGTCCCTTGCCACGATGCCCATGCTTTGAGAATGCTCTAAGGATCAGGAAAATCCCATCCATCGTGCTGCAGAAGGCCTCTGACCACGATGCACATGCTGTCAGAATGTTCTAAAGTTCAGGAAAAAGTCCGAGTTCTGATGAAGGTCCTCAGCCTGGGAGTTCCAGGCCAGGATGTCCACAAGCTTTAACAGGAGACCCTAGAGGTCATGAAAAGCCCAACGATGTCCGACAGGGAATCTATGACATTGTCCGGTGACCCAGTCCAGAAGGCCGCTAGCATTGACAGGCCCCGAGAGCTCATGGAGAGCCAAATCACTCCTCAGGGTAATAACTTTGAAGAAGAAAGAATCGTCATGTAGCTTGAAATCCCCAGACCAGGAGGCCTATTGATAGTGACAGGAGATCCACAGAGGTAACTGAAACCCCTCAAAGCCCAGTAAGAGGTCATCTCGTCATGCCAGCAGGAGACCATCTCATCTTGTCTGAGGATCCAATATCAGGAGTTTTGACAGGATGCCCTAAATAGTGCCTAGATGTAGGGAGGAATCTGAACTCGTGGAGAGAACCCCAAAGCTTTGGGAGGGCCCATGGAGTACCGCTTGTTCCCTGGAAAGCATGGGCTACGCCGCCGCATTTGGCATGAAGGCATGTGCTGAAATGAATGGTATGGTTCATGCTTTATCGTGTTCCCTTCGCTAGATGATTTATAGTCCGCCCTCCTCTCGTGCCACGTACTTTCGGCGATGACGTAGGCAATTTGGTAGTGCGTTTCCCCAATGAAGAAGAACAATCCGCCTCCTGGATTGCTGCCAGGAGTCATTTAATGCAATATCTTCACACGTTTTCATTTCAGGAAAACCATTCCGGCGTTGCCAAAGCATTCTCATTAGCTAGATGATTGGCAAGTCAATGCGGATAAATGAACACGATTGCGCAGCTGTTATTCCGATTCCGATTTTAGGTGCGGCATATTGGAATTCAGCACATCGCTTCTATCTATCTCATCTATTCACCGCGTCGCAGCACGATACGATGCGCCGACCACGGTAACACGTACGTGATTAATTGCGGAATTAATGCCGCCAGGCAGCGTGGGCTGATAAGCACTAGCCGCCAGTTTCCACCGAACAGCTTCTCGGCAGCAATTAGGCGCTCCGCTCAGCATAGAACATTAATGTTCGGCAGTGTGTGTCCGCAAGTTGCCCGATGGAAAATACACATCGTGCATCAAGCGTGCGCGATGTACTCGGCTTGCTTACTTTGGCTCACCTTTCCCAGGTCTTGGCAGGAGGTGACAAGCTTACTCACTCCAGGTAGACTGCCGGTAGTAATCAGTCCCTTCACAGTCCAGTCACAGACACAGTCCCTACCTGTGCACCAGAGAATCACCCGCTCCATTGCAGAGTCTAATTATCCATCAGGTGGGCATTATCCCCATCGCGGGGCCAGCAGGTGCACCAGATAATTGAACTCCCATTCCAGATCATTAAACCCAAGTCGCGGTCATCCGTCCCATCAGAGCGGTCCCAGTCCCACCAGAGAGACATCAGTCCCACCAGAGATACATCAGTCTCTCTGGTTAATAGTCACATCACAGGAACACCATTCGTGCCGAGGTCACAAGTCCACCACGTGGTCACCTGCCCTGGTTCACGTAGCATAGGCACATTACAGGGCCATCAGTCCCACGGTGGTCACCAATCCCACCACAGGATTGCCAGTACTGACCCACGCGGCACAGTCGCATCACAGGACCACCAGCACACCTGGGGTCACCAGTCCCACCACAGGGTCGCCAGTCCTGACCCACGCGGCACAGTCGCATCACAGGACCACCAACACACCTGGGGTCACCAGTCCCACCACAGGATCGCCTGACCTGACCCACGCGGCACAGTCGCATCACAGGACCACCAACACACCTGGGGTCACCAGTCCCACCACAGGGTCGCCTGACCTGGCCCACGCAGCACAGTCGCATCACAGGACCACCAACACACCTGGGGTCACCAGTCCCACCACAGGGTCGCCAGTCCTGACCCACGCGGCACAGTCGCATCACAGGACCACCAGCACACCTGGGGTCACCAGTCCCACCACAGGGTCGCCAGTCCTGACCCACGCGGCACAGTCACATCACAGGACCACCAGCACACCTGGGGTCACCAGTCCCACCACAGGGTCGCCAGTCCTGACCCACGCGGCACAGCCAGCACAGGACCACCAACACACCCCGGGGCCCCCCCCCCCCCAAAACCCCTGACCCACGCGGCACAGTCGCATCACAGGACCACCAACACACCTGGGGTCACCAGTCCCACCACAGGGTCGCCTGACCTGGCCCACGTAGCTTAGCGGCTTTGCTCACATGCAGAAACTTCCCTGAAATATGAAACGTATGTAGGCATAAGAATGAGACCGGCTGCCAGCTATGACGCCAACTCCATGGTTACTACTTTCCTCACGTACATATTGGTAAGCGTATATTTCCGTTTTTCCATTTGTATTTCGGGCATTCGTGCACTCGCATACTTGTGCTTCAAACATCTGCGCACATGCACATTGGTGCTTCAGATATTTGCACTTAGCACATTCGCGCTGACATACATTCAGTTTACATATTTCTGCGCTTACGGATAGCTGTGCTCGCATCCAATTGCACTTAAGTACATCTGTGCGAACACACTTTTGCGCTCAAGTAGATTTTCGTTTCAGTACACTGACGTTTTCATGCACATACAGTTACGCTTCAGCACGTTTTTGTTTACGCACATATGCCCTCACGTACATATGTCCTTGCATATAGGTACGTCAACGTATGTTTACGCCAGCATACAATTGTTATTAGTCCGTTTTCCATGTGTACATTTGCTTTTGTGCACAGTTGCGCAATCGTCAACATGCTGACATAAGATTGCTTTTGTGCATCTCCCATAAATACGTTTTCCCCCATTTGCATTTGTCGTAAAATTGTTTGGCTGTCACATTAGGCTGGGATATTTGATCGGCATTGAGTCATTTAACCCAACTCGACTCAATCTATAAGGAAATAAAATATTCTGAACCATTGCCAACATTATATTATATTTTATTCGTATTGGTGTACTCAAATTGGGTCTTACAATACTTGAATGAATTTAAAATTATACATTACCGTTGTCTCACTTCACAAATCCCAGTCGCGGTTTTCCGTATTCCGGGAGTGTTAATCCCATCTACATCCGCGCTTTCCATGCCGGGTTAGTTGGTGGTCACCGCACTACCAGGCCAACACTCTGATCAGACGGGCAAAGCGGTAGATGTTTTGCCGATGTGCTGATACTAGTGCTTGGCAGTGACAAAATGTTGTGCATCACTTCCACAAACTTTCACCGTCGGACTTTCTCAGTGACGTCATATGACGTCGTCTTTGTGAATTTCGGACCTCGTGAAAGTTCGGACCGGGACGGCAGAAGCGTTCCCAGCCCTCAGTGGCGGAGCCAAGGCTATGCACCGTTTCCAGTGGCGAGTGCACCCGGCGTCCTGTGACGTGACGGCCCGAGTGGCCCACACTGGGGAATGTCCGGCCTCAGCCAACATCACCGGAGCCCTCGGTTCCGAGTGTGACGTCACGGGTGACGTCGCTGATGACGTCTGCACAGCAGCGACAGTGATCTGAGCCCGGCCTGTCTGTCGACGGGCGGGCTCGTCACCAGTGATTGGATTTGCTGCTCGGCGGCCACTTCTGGCGCGAACCCAACGCTCTGGAGGGCTGGCCCTGCAGCGGCGGCACAACATCCCAGCAGCTGCACCCGGCGGGCCACCAGCACCCCGTGAAGAAGCGCAGTCTCGGCGATACGCGTCCCGCCCGACATCTCGACGGCTCGGGTCGTCCCGCGCGACTGGAAGGATCGACGCGAAACACGGCAATGAGTGATGGATGAGTGGCAACAGTCGGCCGCACGTCAACTCCGATCGTGAAGATGGCCGACCGCCAGCAGCCGACGCGATGGCAAATCCCCGGGCTGCCCGAGTGGCGGCGCTTCCTGTTCCCCACGGGGCCACGCATTTGAACGATCGCTGCACGGTGCGGTCACGCTGTAAAGTTGGTGCGCGCCTGATTGGGAGCACGGTTTAGCGCGCGCAGTATAAAAGTAATCCAACTTGGCGGGAGGCGCCTGGCGAGGGCGGACAATTTACCGGCTAACTGGGAGGTACGGCAACCGCGCCAACGTCGTAAATATTCGCCTAACACCGCGTGTAGCACGCTCTTGAACCGGTGATAAGCCGCGGGCAGTCGGCCGGGCACAGTCGCCGAGGAATCCCCAACTCTGAATCCTCGCCTACGAGTCCGGTGGAAATTCCGGGATGACATCAGCGTTGGCTGGATCAGATGCAGGTTTTCAAGGAGAGGTGAAAAATGGCCGTGGCTGTCACCAGCGAAGGTACTAGCGGACTCATGTGTACGGGAATCGGCATCACCAATGTTTGCAGCTTATGGAAGACGAACGGGAAAGGTAAGCTTAGCTCATGCTCGGTTGAGAGTGCAGCAAAATTGATCTCGCCATCTTCAGTGGGTGGCTAAAAACGGCGCAAAAAACATTGGCGAGCAGCGCCGCAAAACTTAATCTAACTTTCAGCCGATCTTTTGTTGGTTGTTCCATCTTCACTTAACTAAATCACTCAGGGAGATGTGGTCAAAGCCAGCTGATCGATTCTCAGTGGTGCTGTATTTCTAGTGCCACCAAGATTTAGCCTCATTTCATAATCATGTGCTCAGCAGCGTAGGTGGAGCATTCTCGAGACTCCTTGGAGGGAGTGGGAGTCCAGCAGAAATAATTTCCCTCACAGTAATCTTTAAGGAGGATACAGAGATGGGGCCACGAACCCAGGAAGGTTCCAAGCCTCCCACCCCAACCCCCGTTCCCCGGTGCCTCCACCGACGCTCAGTAGTCAAGCCAGATCCATGTAGCCCGCCTGATTCACTGTATGTGAGACAGCTATTATAGATATGCAGATATACAGGGCAGGTGGTATACCTGCACATTGTTCATGTTGACGAAAACAGTAATCATTTCTGGATAGCTACAATTTATTTTAAATATACACAAACGCACAAACGCATGGGGATAGCAGAAGCATGTTTCGTTGAAGTGAATGCCAAGACAGGATATAATAACACAATGGAAACATCAACTGAAAAAATCGTTAAGTACTTCTGGACAAGTGGCAGGAGAAAACAAAGTGAGACATCTGAATACTTACAAGCATGGAAAGAAACATTTAAGCGGAGAGCAGTCAATTATTGCATTATTCCAAGTTGTAATGGATTCACTCCCACTCAAGAATAGAAAGATACAAGAAAGTGTATAGCATGACGAGAACTCTCTCAAACTGGAGCATTGTACTGCTGGCCCGAGTAGCTGTACAGTTCGCAGTGAAAACTAGCCACTCTCAGCTCCGGCTCTGCTGACAACTGCTCAACAGACCACACAGAAGACTGGCGCCGTCGCTCCACATTCCTGGCATACGCCACACCCTCACGAAGTTGGGTGTGGTCTCATGCATGCACGTCCAGGCTGGCCATTAGAAGTCTTCCAGGTTGCTCTGTGTTGGAGCTCCTCCAGGCCGGCCACTCTGAGATGCTGCATGCGGAGCCGAGGCGGCTGGAAAACGTAGTCCACCTCTTCTCACCCGGGACTGTACTCTGGCATCCACTGAAGCACCAACGCTTCCAAAGTCCTTTGATTTGTCCTGACGTTCAGTCTCGCCCTTAAGACAGGCGAGAGGAAACGAAATATCACCTTCGTGTCCAGAACGTTAACGAGTCCACCCCATTCTGAATGAATCCGGCAATCTACTATGTACAAGGGGCGTAAGGATGACGCCATATGTCCCCCTCCAATCTCCAGTCTGTTCACAGCCTTGATGTGCAGTAAATGTTCACTATGCACAGACATCAGGTCCTTACAACCTTTAGCACCCAGCTCAGGCAACTCGTCCACATGGGCAAAGATGATCTGCGTCGGTCTGGAAAATATCACATACCATCTTGTAATTTTCCTCCACCAGAGCGAGACCTTCAACTGAACTCTTTGCTTCATGAATGAGAAGAGACGCTAAATGCACGACCTTTAACGCCACGGGAAGGTCAGAGGCATCCGCAGCTGCTCGAAGTTGATCCCAGCAGTGGTTCCACCGCAAAACCTGCCCATCAAACTTTGGCAGTTCCAACTTTGGCATTCTGTCGGCCTGATTCCGGGTTGCACCCTCAGGCCCACCTGGGTCGCTGAATTCGCCGGACCTTGGTCTCGAGTGTCTGAACTGCTCGTAGTCGACATTCCATCAACACGTCTGGGATTTCAGAAGCATTACGAGTGTCTTGCTCAACAACTGCCTCATCAAAGAGCAATTCAACTTTCTCTTGAGCTGATTCAGCATTGCTCAGCTTTGAGTTGAACCCGGAAGGCGTACACTTTGTTCCGCAACGTTTGATCCTGATACAACGACTTGATCTAGTTTTACTCCAATCCTCTTGAGCCAGCCACGAGCAGCAACCATAACTGGTTTCAATTCTTCAAGACCGGACATTCTGTCACGGATTTCTGCACCATATGGTGAGAACTCTCAAACTGGAACTTTGCTGGCTCTAGTAGCTGTACAGTTCGCAGTGAAAACTAGCCACTCTCAGCTCTACCTCCACTGGCCACCGCCCAGCAGACCACACAAGAGACTGGTGCCGCCGTGCCCCATCCCCCAAAACCGGCATGCAGCAACCTCCAAAGCAGCTCCTATTACCGGTAATAGCGATATTTCTCCCATGAACCAACGAAATACAAACTATGACGATATACATTTAGAACCAACAGTCGCGCATCATCTCGAAATACTGTTCTTATGCTTAACACTCGCACGTCCGGTGGTCCGCGCCAACTTCGCATGTCCGGGGGGCAGAAGTATGCCCCCTAAGATCTTTAGAACTGTGCTAGCTAGGGACAAAGAGAAAACGGCGTTTGATAGCTGGTGACAGGCTCTATCGAAAGTGTTTCGGTCATCATTTTTTTTATCGCTCAGGTCAATATTCAGGTAACTGGGCCATCATAGGTCAAATTCGACCAGATCAGGTGGGACTCTCAGATATTGATACATATATCAGGACCTGCAACAGATAAAAGCAAACGGCGAACGCTATTCGACAGTCCTTGAAATGGGCTATCGACAATAGACGGTGTGATTTAATGTTAGGTCAACCGAAACTATGACCTCAGGTCAAGGTCATGAAGTAGCCTAGTGAGGGCATGTAATGTATCAATCGATACGTCTAGGCGATAGAAGCACAATGAAGGTAACTTGAGCCTTCTAGCTCAATGCGGTGCCATATCATGCACAGAAATGTTTAGTGATCTCAGGTGACCTCAGATGACATTGGTGAGGTCACTGAGCAAAAATGTTAGCGGTAACATTGAGCATAGCTTCCAACTACATGCCACAACCGTTTGGAGATCATTCCGAGAGCAAATATGCAACCAGGAGGCATTTGTATATGAGCCATGACAGAGACCTGACCCAAGTCAATGCTACGAAGAAAAAAAACGATATGCATATTATGGTCCTTGATGAGATCATGGCGTGTTATAAGTTTGAAATAAATCACTCAATTATTGTAGAAGTTATGCCATCTAGAACTCAGAGTGTAGTTGGGTCATTTCGCCTGACCTGGTGACCTGACCTAAGATGACCCAGGGTTAAAAATGTATGAGAACATGCGAAAACGACTAATGAGCAGCCATGCGAGGTTTGGCTTTGCTAACTCGATGAGTATGGCTCCACATTAGGAAAACCCATAGGAGGGGGGCAGATATCTGTCCCCGGACGTGCGCGGGTTAAGCTTAAATTGCAAATAACCCACCAATTTCATATCTGTATGTGCACTCATTGCATGCAGAGTAACAAACCAGCCATTACCGACATCTATCCAAAACACTTGAAACCCAGCGCCGGAAAGTGCCGCAAAGTGGCATGCTAATCACAACAATCTTTCAGCATGCTTCAACGTAGCATGATATTTGTGCAATGCAGAGAATGAGAAGATGAAGAATGCTACTGTTTTCTGTCCTGCTAATTAAAGCAAGAGCATGCATTTACATGCAACTATATATGTATCGAGAAAAAAATATAAAAAGCAAATTGCTTCACATTTGCATAACTTCCTCGGTGGTGGATGGGATGTGGGAAGGGTGGGGATGATGGAGGCTAAGGGGTTTACTCTTACGGGGAGGTTAGGCAAGGTTAGGTTATGTTCGGTTGCATTTTTCTCCAGTTTTAGCATTACTTCTTAGCAATGCGACATTTCTTCAGTCCAAACCCCTTATTGGTGGTATTTTGCTTTCCAACTGCAGAGAAAATAAGTGCTCGCATATCTTAATCAAATTCATATACATTGGATGGGAAAAGAAAAAATCAAGAACTCTTAAACAACTCAAAGCATGAACTTCCTCAAAATATATGTTAATATGCACCTTATACCCCATAATAAACAGGGAAATGTGTTCAGCTACCAGCCATGTCAATGCAAATTGCGGTATCTAGTAACCTCAGTGGTAACATATCTCACATTGTTTCAGTACAATTGCCATTACAATTGCAGTACAACAAGAATAGGAAAGCCTATTGTATGGAAAACTATCCAAATTATATGAGACTTAATTATCAGGGAGCTATTCATCACCTGACAACTGTACCTAAGGCCCAGGTGCCATACACTGGCTGTAGTACGTATATTCCGAGCTGTTTCTGACGGTGTCTGCAGTGTACTTTGTCTAACCCGCCCACTTGCCTCGAATTCAAAGGACATATTTTTTCTTCACACGAAGACATCCACCATTATGCTTCCCTTTGCTATGCCGCTTCATGTTTTGTAGTTCCACTTGGCAGCTGAGGAATTCCACAGTAACTCAACCGAAAATTTGCCAATTTGCCACCCGACCATTTTTAATTTTCTTGAAAAGTTGTATACCGTGGGTTTAAAGGGCGAACAATTCATTTATGGTGAAGAAAAAATTCCCCCCAAAATATTTCCCAAGATGCAGTCCTTGCAAACTTCCCCAAGGTCAGTGAGCAGACCTAAATTTGGCGACACATAACGCGAAGGCTATGAGAGGTATTTTATTGAACTTTATTTAGTTGAATTGAGATGAATCAAGGAACAAGTTGGCTATCTCAGATTTTCTATTTTCTATTTATGAGGTCACGTGACTCCGTGACATAATTTTTGCGTCGTGACCTTGACCTTTTGGATGCTGAAATTAAAAATTTCGTGTGGTGAGCATTTGAGCCCCATTCATGCCTTTTCATGTATATCAGTACAAAACGTGGAGTTCAGCCAGCAAAAAACACTTTTGTGGCTCGCAATGTTGATGCAGCACGCTGTTTGGGACCCCTGCCCGTCGATAACTTCGCATCTAGTTGGCATACGGTGTCGAAATGGTCCAGAGTGGCCCCTGATGACCAAAGCGGTCAGTTGGTTTCTGCTACACTGACATCAGGTCACACGGTTACATGACATTGGGCCTTCAAGGTCATCTGAGGTCACGAACACGTTTATGGCTATAACTTTGCCCCTAATAACTTTGCCATCGACACTGCTGTGTGTGATTCAGAAAATCGTGGCTGCATGATGGGTGAGTGCGAAGAGTGTCCCGACGAGGAAGGTGTGATTAACATGTTGAACATACTAGTCGAAGAGCGAGACAATGACGACGGTGACAGTGAGAAGGAGGTCCACTACAAGCGGTGGGACTGCACTGACCGCTGCACGCTCCAGGAAATCGTCGCAAGCCAGGGCGAGTGCACCGAGAGACTGAGCTCCGCCATAGTGAAGCTGACAAGTCATCTCTTCGAGGCGAAGGCTCAGTCAACGCACTTCAAGGATCTGAAGGAGGCCGTTAAAGATGGCGAAGTTATTGTCCAAGGAGACTTTGCCGAGAACTTCTTCTTCGTGATGCAGGATGCCGACCAAGGTTTTCACTGGGACACAGCGCAGAGCACCGTGCACCCGTTCGTGGTGTACTGGCGCCAAGACGGAGAGCAGCGACATCAGAGCTTCTGCGCGATATCTGACGCCACAAAGCATACAACTAGCACTGTGCACGCCTTCCTGCGCCCACTGGTACCAGCAATAAAGGAAGAGGTTCCCGAGCTCATGAAAATGCATTACTCCACGGACGGATGAGCTGCGCAATACAAAAACAAGTACAGCTTCGCGAATGTGTGCTATCATGACATCGACTTCCCGGGTGTGACATGTGAGTGGCACTTTTTCGCCACGTCCCACGGGAAGGGAGCGTGCGATGGTATAGGCGGCACCGTGAAACGCGCCACGTACCTCGAGAGACTGCGGCGCCCGGTAAAAGATCAAATCCTCACACCAGAGGACATGTACCGATTTCTCGCCGGGCAGCTTGTGACAAAGATCAAGTTTTTCTATGTCACAAAAGAGGAAGTGCAGAAGGCTGAGCAAGAACTGAATGGGCGCTTAACCAAAGCCGTGATGATCAAGGGAAAGCACCACGGGTTCTGCCCTGTGAGTCAGAAAATAATGCGGATCCACGTCCTCTCAGAAGAAAAGGCTGGCAAGCAGGTCAAGGTGTTGAAGTGATATGTTGGTGCGCTTGCGTCGTATTCAATCGATAGGAGTATGTCAACAGGCACCTGCCATTTTACGTATAATCATGCAATCAGTACAATAACACAAGGTCGTCAAACATATCAAAGTGTTGAACTGATATGTTGGTGCGCTGGTGTCATGTTGTTCTATCGCTAGGTATATGTATATGACAATAGGCACTTGTAATTGTACCGGTGACCTAACCTCAGGTCACGTGACCTAACTTGAACCATCGGGGTCATCCCATGTATCACTGTAAACGTCTCGATGTGACGAACACAATAACATTGAGTTCAGCTGTTTAGGTCATTTAGGGATACGGTTTTAGTCAGAAATAAATTCGTGACCGCAGATCCAATGACCTTGAACACCTAATGTCAATGTCACCTTATGACCTGATGGCAGTATAGCAGGCACCAACCGACAGGTTTCGTCGTCGGGAGCCACTCTAGACCATTTCGAAACCGTATGCCAAATAGATGCGAAGTTATCGACAAACAGTTGGCCCAACCAGCGTGTTGTGTCAGCATTACGATGCCCAAAAGGTTTACAGGTCGAACCCCACGTTTGTATTGCTTTATTTGAAATGGCCTGAATGGGGCTCAAATCGTCATCAGACGAAAGTTATAATTTCAGCAGTCAAAAGGTAAAGGTCACGCCGCAAATGATAGGTCACGAGGTAACGTGACCTAATAAATTAAAAATCGAAAATCCGAGATAATCGAAAATACCCAACTTGTTCCTTGATCCACCCCAATTGAACCAAAAAAAGTTCAATGAAACAGCCCTTTTAGCTTCGGAGTTATGTGTCGTCAAAGTTGGGCCTCCTCACTGGCCTTGGCAAATTTGCGAAGACTGTATCTTTGGAAACATTTTTGGGATAATTTTTTTTTCTCATCATAAATGAATTGTTCGCCCTTGAAAGCTCCGGTACACAACTTTTCAAGAAAAAAAAATGGTCGGAAGGCACCCACCGGTTGAGTTACCATGGAATACCTCAGCTGCAGCCAACATATCCTCAAACCACCTCTCGTCTTCATGAAGCAAAAATGCCATCCTTATGGTTCCACAAATCAGAACTTCCCTCCATCAGATCAAATATTTATACAATCACATACTTCAATCTCTCAGTCACAAACCATTCCGAGAGCCTCTTTCGAACCGCGTTAAAACGCATTCTATAGCAGTGCGCCAACAATAGAAGCTTCGTAACCAGAAGCGCCGCAACTGAGACTGCTGATGAGCTGTCTCGCCGTTTTGCCTGCAGTTCTCATAGGAAGTTAGCGCAAGCGAGCAAGTCACAACTCTATTGGCATACTCTGTTTTTTTTTATCTCGGCAGCAAACCTCAAAAGATCATTCCCATTAAATCGAAACCTGGTTAGCACATAGTGAATGTTCCAGCAATGGTTGCCTACAATTTACGAGACATCATTCTTTATGAAAAGAAAGAATGCAATTTGGCGCCAGATGCTGCCTAAATGCTCCTCGAGCTAGCAGCGACGTGCATCGGCGTGTAGCTGCCTTTTCTCATCTATGGTGTTTCAGGTAGCATTGGTCTCTGCTGGATTGCAGACATGGTTAAAGGTAGCATGAGCCCCAGCTGGACGACGGAAGATGGGGATAGAGATAGCAGCTTGTATAGTATGGTCAGCTTGCCATCTTAGTTTGGCATCAGATGTCAACCAAAATCATCCAATCTTACCGGGGAAGATGAAAGTTAGAAGATACATTTTATTCATCCACCTGTATCAAGCAGCAAATGTAATTTCGGACCTGAGGACTGGCCAGATAGTAATCAGGATGACATGAAAGCGAAACATTTTGATGATGTTCATGCGTTCTGTCGAAAAGGGAAGACATTCCTATAATCAAAGAGTGTGCAAATACTCAAAAGAATTTATCTTACTTGGAATCATTTACACCATAATGTATTTATTGGAACCCTCTGGAAAGTGGTTGTAGTCGGCCTCCCCTGGGATATCGTGGATCTCTGTTGGATGAAATGTACCTGAAGCTTCTGTTCAATATAACCAGGGGTGTAGCCGGTACAATGCCCAATCCTCGCCATTCGCCACTCAGCACTTGCGGCGTCGCATATGGTTTTCTCGTGGTTGCTAGGCAACGACGATATTTCACAAACAAACTTAAAACTAAGAAAATGCGTGAACATTTTCGTAACTTTGAATTCGTGTTCCAAAAAAGCCACGCATTTGATCATACGCCACTGTTTTTACCACCCCTATGATCTACGGCTCCCGTAAAACTACAAAATGTTGCCACGTGTTGAGAGATAGCGATTTTTGGATTTGACTCATTTGAATCAGCTACTGCGATATTCTGTTTTCTGGAAGATCAGATGGAAATAGCTTGATAGGCTTCACATTTTAAACGGAGCGACTCGCTTTTAACGAGTTCACATTTTTAACGAGCAACTTCACATTTTAAACGGAGCAACTCTATTGAACTGTGCCATAGACGTGGATTGGACATTCCCTGGAGGAGGTTCCAAAAATGTAATTTAAATCGCAATTGCTTCGCCACTAATTCGCATATAGATATAATGTGTAAAAAGCAAAATGCAACTGTCATTGATTAAGGTAACCTCATTGGGTGTCAACGAATTTGAAGAATTTGTACTGATCACGTATTCTGGATAAGTGGAGCCTATCTTGAGTTCACAGACCAGTTCCCACACCGAAGATTAGTTTTCGAGTAATTTCGTTTTTGACCTCTAGTCCCTTCCTAACCACATGCTGGTGGTTCCACTGGCCGAAGCTCTAGGACTGGTTTGATTTAAGTTGTGATAGTTGCGTTCGGTGTTGTGTGCGCCATGCCGTTTATATGAGCTACTAGCCAAGCTATTGCTCACGACTGATAATTACACTATTTAAGTAGCTTTATTAACAGCGAGCTGCCTGGTTAAGCTGATAACATCGTGAAAGCCGTGTTCATAAACAATGAAAGGTACTGACTATTGGGCTTCCATATGCCTTCAATGCAGTTAGTAAAATACGAACTTACCTAACAAAGCGTATTGTCTGAAGTGTGGTTTTACCTGAAGATATGCCAGAAAGAAGTTGTTGTTCAGGTTTTATTTCTCTTAGCTTTAACGAACGCTCACGGCATACTATTACGATAAAACATCTTGGAAGCCTAGCGCATTCAAAAATAATCTTTAAAGTCATAAAGTTTCCTCAAATGTTCTACTTTACCAACAATTCTTAACAACCAACTCAATGTTCGCACTTCCATCCGGATTGATCGCTTCCTAGTCCCCAGTAGTTTGGATCGTGATGGATTTGTATCCGGATCGTCATTTTTCAGTTCATCGGATATATTTGTCGAGCTTGCTGTTCTTGTCCATCGGGTCGCGCCGTGTCGATTGCCAATGGACTGTTTCCATTTAGACATCGTCCAGCAGTCTCATTTGAGTCTGTCCGGCGGCTGGCCTGGCGCCGCTCGGTATGGTTGGCGGTGCACGGGCTACTGTTGGCTGGGCGTCGCTTGGTGTGGTTGGCGGTGCGGGGCTGCTGTTGGCTGGGCGTCGCTCGGTGTGGTTGGCGGTGCGGGGCTGCTGTTGGCTGGGCGCCGCTCGGTGTGGTGGGCGGTGCGGGGCTGCTGTTGGCTGGGCGCCGCTCGGTATGGTTGGCGGTGCACGGGTTGCTGTTGGCTGGGCGCCGCTCGGTGTGGTGGGTGGTGCGGGGCTGGGCGCCGCTCGGTGTGGTTGGCGGTGCACGGGCTACTGTTGGCTGGGCGCCGCTCGGTGTGGTTGGCGGTGCGGGGCTGCTGTTGGCTGGGCGCCGCTCGGTGTGGTTGGCGGTGCGGGGCTGCTGTTGGCTGGGCGCCGCTCGCACTGCCACTCAGGTCCTGGATCAATGGCCAGCCGGCTGCCAAATTCAGCCTTGTGATGGATTATCACCCGAGCCGCACAGCCACCGCACAGCCGCCATACCACTGCAGCATAACCTTTAAGCAACTGTCATACACCCGCCATAAAACCGCCATACAACCTCCCTGCCACTGTCCTACAACAGCCATGCAACCGCCATGCAACCACCATAGAACCGCCATACAACCGACATACAACCGCCGCACAACCGCCATGCATCCGCCGAAGAACCGCCATACAACTGCCGCACAACCACCATAAACCTCTGCACAAGCGCCATACAACCGCCATGTAACCACCGCGACAACCCACAAGGCAACCGACGGTGCCCCCCCCCCCCCAACACCGACAACCCCTGTGACAACTGCAGCGACAACCGCCGCGACATCACAATGCGCACAACTTGATAGCCGAATGGGTGTCCTTGCCGATCACACACGTTGATTTGTTCGGCGATGACTACTGATTTGTCCGGCTATATCCGGGTGCCTTCGCGCCGGCCAGCGCCATCACGCACTCTGATTTGTTCGGCCATGACCGCTGATTTGTCCGCCTATAGCCGAGTGTCCTCGCGATGGCGTGTCTGTCATAAATCGGCATCCTCGCAACGCCATGTCCGGTTAAAAGCGGAAGCCATCGTTCCGATCTAGAGACGGCGTCTCCCTGTCGTTCTGCTCATGTTCATTGTGCGACGGGTCGGAGGTCCGGTCGGAGGTCCGGTCGGAGGTCCGGTCGAAGGTCCGGTCGGAGGTCCGGTCGGAGGCCCAGTCGGAGGTCCGGTCGGAGGTCCGGTCGGAGGCCCGGTCGGAGGCCCGGTCGGAGGCCCAGTCGGAGGCCCGGTCGGAGGTCCGGTCGGAGGTCCGGTCGGAGGTCCGGTCGGAGATCCAGTCGGAGGTCCGGTCGGAGGTCCGGTCGGAGGTCCGGTCTGAAGTTCGGTCGGAGGCCCCGTCCCGGTCCGGTCGGAGGTCCGGTCGGAGGCCCGGTCGGAGGCCCAGTCGGAGACCCGGTCCGGCCGGTTGTCTGCCCGCGGCACGAGACGGTCGTTCTGGCTGCACCGGTTGTCGTGTCCCGGCGAATGATCGAGGCTACGACGCGATCGCGTCGGAATTGAGAAAATTAAAAGCTCTGGACGGGCCGTTGCCGGCGCTTTATGCGCTCGGCGATGACTGCATGCCAGCCAGAGGCGGATCCGCGCGACTGCCAACGGCCGTGATGTTCGCCCCGCAATGATTGAAATCGCCGGCATTCATTTCCGTCCCCCGGTGCGTCGCAGTGATGGTGGCCGACATTGGCGCTCGGCTGCGCCGTGGGCGAGGAAGACACGGTGTATTGTATTGTGCGGTGGTGAAGAACGCACTGTCGAACCAGTAGGCGTACTGGTACCGGGAGAAATGGTTCCTCGTGACTCTGTGCTCTTCTCTGTTCTCTAAAGACATTTTGGCGGACGTTTGCTGTCCGGACGATCCGCGGCGCCGACAAGCGGGCATTTTTTATACAGGCATGCATGCAAATGTTAGTTGGAATTTTACTACCCAAGCAAACCGTCCAGTCTCTGGTTCCTCTCGCAGTCGGTCCTCAGAATTACCCCCCCCCTACCCCCCCCCACACACAAAAAAGCTTGGCGTTTCCAGTGTAGACATCTGACGGTAACTTTGACATTGGCGGCCCATCGAAGTTCAGAGGCTGATCTGGCGCCCGGAGGCACGCCGGCGGACATTAACACGCGCCCTGGATGGGGGGGGGGGGGAATCCGACCACCCAACCGGTTTTTCGCCGATAATTCCCTATTTTACCGGCCGATATATGCCATTCTTTGAGTACCTGCTTCGAAATGAACGACGCGTTGCTTAAAGTAGGAAAAACGAAAATCGACCGATAATTTTTCGAGTTAAGAGTCGGTAGAGTAAAAAATAATAATCAGCGCCAGACCACAAATATCGGCGCTGATGCACTTCCCGTATATTGGCAAAAGGGAAGTGTTCTTGACAACACCAGCGACTTGTTTGATGCATATTGTTATGCTATATAATCTAAAAGTCATGTTAGGTCGCCGAGGTCATCGTGACAGGGTAATGGAACAAAACTTGGTCAACTGGAATGGTTCCGGTAACTGGGGAGGTAATGACCTGATAAAGTGCCCCTATATAGGTTACCTGAGGTCAAATGGCGAATCTGGCATATGCATTGCATCATTAATAATGTCCAAAACATCATTAATGCCAATTTCTTAGCATTTAAACACAATCACAGCGATCCATAACAATGACAAGCCAAGCCACGCAAAACCAGACAATTTTGCTATTTTGACCTCATTTGACCTTGAAGATATTGACCTAAGGTCACGAAATTTGGACACCATAAAGGAAACTATCGTGCCCATCCTCCCTGCGAATTGTGTTCCTCTAGCCTTAATGAGAGCCGAGATCTTATGGGGGTGGAATCCGCCCCTCCCCTCCAGTGCGCGTAATCTTCAGAGGCCGTCCAGGGCGCGTGTTAAGCAGCAGAGAGAGACGGAATATAGTTGCACTTCGAAATCAAATCGCAAAAAAAATATTTGCAATACATTAGAGCAGCAAGGAAATGGACATCTGAAAAAAATATCACTTTAGTAAGTGAACGTCGCATTGCATTTTACGGATATAAATTCGCATAAATTGTAGCCTTATCATTCACGAACACCCTAGTGAGCATCTGAGCGCTCTTGTCGCAGACTCGTATTTACCCTTGAAGGCTATCAGGAACCCTGCAGTTTTCTTTCTTTGGCTGGAGGCCTGCGACGTCTGTATTGCCATTAAGTCTGACTGTTATCGACATCCGGTGTCATGCGTAATATATATATATATATATGTGTATGTGCATGTATATGTATATACATATATATATATATATATATATATATATATATATATATATATATATATGCACATATATATATATAAATACATATATATATATATATATATATATATATATATATATATATATATATATATATAATCGTTCCTTCCTTCTGTTTTACCAGCTGCATCAAATGTATCCAAAAATGTTTGTGACATTTGTTAGTGTCCTGCCATTTTGCCCGTATCTTCTACCGGCCGCATGGTCATGACCCAGTTTATTACAGATTTGCTTTACATCTATGACATATCCTTTACCTCTCAACCATAATTTAGCTCACGACAACGATCCACTGAAAAGTGTATCCTATTGCCATACATGAACAGAGGAGGCCATATCATTTCGTTGCATGGCGCTTTTCCAATACACCTCACCAAAATTGCCTCTACTCTTGGAAACTTGATACCGTGACAAGGAAGTGGGAGCTTCGGTTCAAGCGGTACACTTTCAAGCCAACTACACGCGTTCCATGGGTTGACGACCTCATAGCAATAGCCGAAGATCCCGCACATAGTCGTAGAACTGAATTGTGTCGTTGACAGTATCGGTGCAAAGGGGCTTGGCAGCGCAGTTGGACGCCGTGAGAGTATAGCTGAAACAACCGGATCATCTCCCAGGTCTTTGCTGGCTCGTTCGGCTCTAACACGAACGTCGTGTCTGCTTGAAACGTATATCCGATGGCCTGTCCTTGTGACGTGCGACACGTCGCACGGTGACGTCATGCGTCATACGTCATGCGTCATACGTCATACGTCAAGCGGCATGCTTCATACGCCATGCGTGTGACAAGAGATAAGAGGGAAATCTTCAGGCAAGAATGCGGTGTGCAAAGTCACGTGTAAGAAATTCGTGGGGACGAGTTCATGGGGGAGACCAAGTGCCGTATTCGAAATAGGCTCGACGAGCACACGGAAGGTACACGGCCGCGGGAGTGGACACATTCCTTTGTGACCGCATGACATCACTTGGATACCTAAAGACACTTTGCCGCTGATATCACAGGGAAACTAACAAAGATCCAAAGATCAAAGATGCAAAGATGTGCATGGCTAAGGAAAACACAGACACGAAAATATTTGAATTCCCACGTATTCACAACATCCCACCACCGCTAAGCCCAGAATCACTCATTACGATGTATATGGGTCATGTCGGGTTACCCAGTGGCCATGTTGTTCGACGTTTATTTCATAAGCTTCTTTCTTGTACGTTTGTGTGCCTCTGTTAATGAAAAACTAGTATCGAAACGTCAGGTCCTGTTTGTTTTAACGCAATATTTTCACAGATCATTACTACATGACTCTCATGGGAAGAAACATAGTTTTGCCCATTCACAACAGTATCTGGATGTCAGGCCAGTCGCTGTCTCCTCTACGGTCGTGTCCCTGGTCTCGCCTGCGTCCGCATCTCCGCCTCCGCCACTGCCCGTACCCCTCGTCTCAGCCGCAGAGACCGGCGGCGCGGCAGCATCGCAGCCGCACCGGCAGCCAGCTGACCGGCCGTCTGGCCAGCTGACCGACCATCTGGCCAGCTGACACAACGTCGGCCGCGGCCGATCCGGTAAACGGCGCCGTCGGGGGAACGCCGCGTCGCCTGATCCAATTACCCGGCCGGAGTCCGACCGACACGCTCGTAAAGCGGCCGGCGCTTGCCGGTGCGTGCCAATAAAGGGTGCGCGCACCTAATCGCGCGCGCGGGCCAGCCGTCCGGGAGACCGGCCCCACCGGCTACCGGCGCCACTGTCGGTGGCGACCGATACCGGCCATCCCGTTGATCAATGGCGACCTTGGCCGCCGTGATTAGCCCCGCCGTCAGCGGCGTGGGTTTCCATCGGCTGAAACTGTGAAGCCTCGGCCGCATGCGCTGCCGGCGGCGACTTCTGGCCGCCGTGGCTGCCGACGTCCGTGGTGACAGCCGCGGCGCCTAATGGCCGCAATGGCGACCGACGTAATCTCGACTATTACTCTGCGAGGCGCCGTCTGACGTGGCAATCTCGAGTATCAATTCTCGGACGTCCCAAGAGTGTGGGTAGGTATGTTTTTTGTGAACTGATGCTTCTGTCCTCAATCCCCAATCTGGTGGCGAGACACGCCGCGCGACGATCGGGCTGGATGCTCCTGCAGTGGGACTCGTCATTAAGAAGTGTCTCGTTTTCCTGAAGGAGCTGTCGGCGTGCGAAATTCAGACTGATTGCCAGCAGCTCGTGAAGCTGAAATCTGCAGCGGCACTGGCTGGAGAAGTGGTCAGTGAGACTGGCGCCTCGCGGCGGTTGCAGCACGCCGTCCCTGCTGTCCGCTCTCGGACGTTCGTCGTAGACTCCGCGGAAGGGTACGAGGTTGGAGAGGATGTCGACGTTTCGAGCACCTCCGTCTTGGTCGCTGCATCGCTGCATTACCAGCTGCATCAAATTGTCTTTCCATTTCCTTCCCACAAAACCGAGCCTTGTGTTCATGCAGGAGTTGATCTTCTTTGACTTGCTTGTTTTGTCCTTACTACCTCCATGCTTGCTCTTTTGTGTAATTACAAATCGATCATGATTAGGTAGGCTTCACTGGCGCCATGATGGTCGACGATCCATCCAGTCGCGGCCAGGAGGACCGCTGCCCTCCCAACAAAGATCTCTGAAACTGAGCGTCACCAAAAATCGGCTATTGCGAGAGTTGACCTTTTGGTGTGCATGACAATGGATTTGAAGGCGGCATAAAAACACGATGTATCGGCGCAAGGTGCGCATCGAGGTCACGGAGCTTATCGAATATAGTGTTCATCGTACTTACTGGGCGTCTTCGGTTGCCAGGCTCGTGCGCGGCGTATGTTAGCCTGGCATATGCTGCCCATAATTCAATTCATGGCTGCCTCGAAGTGTGCCAATGGCCCAATGCATCATAGGACACTGGGTGCGTCTGGGGAGAGTGATCAACCAGCATGTGCAACGAGTAGAGCCAGACATTTTGTTTGTAGACGATACATAGTCGTTCAGTTGGATTTTATCCCATTGGGTGGTATTTTCTGAGACCAGCTACCCGGCCTGAATCGTGATCTCACGTCAAGTTCTTCGGTTGTGGATCATGATCATGATCAAGTTTCAAGATCATGTTGTCTCTAAGCGTGTGTACCGTGCACGCATACTTTGGTTGCAAACGTCCTAGAAACGCCCTAGAAACATCGTGGAAAGACCGACGTATGGCCCGGTCACGGCATCTACCTTCTCGAGGCTTTCGTCGAAGTCAACCTTGGACACTTCGCTATACAGTTAGTATTGCGGTATAATTGAGAAGGTGCATAGCACACCTACAGGGCTTCGAAAAATCTCGGTTGGTGACGCTTTTTAGAGGTGGGGACTCGAGCTAGTGCAAAGAGCGACAAGGAAATGACGCCTCGTCGACCTGCCGGAAGGAATCCTTTTCCAGTTTTCCCACGAAAAAAATCGCATATCAAGCTGCATGTGAGTTCGGTGCCTTGCGTAGCTCGCTATAGCTTACACTGTTCGATTTCATGAGGCGTTTCCTGCATTGTCGGACCGCGAACTTCGCCTATATGACAGGTTGGCTGTTTCCCTGTGCATCCGGAACGGCAACCTCACCTATGTGACAGGTCGGCTGTTTCCCTATACAGACGGGCTACCAACCTCGCCTACAAGACAGGTCGGCTGTTTCCCTGGACAACCGGACTAAGATACCCGCTGATAACTCAAGAATGACTTGCGTAGACGACATAGACAGCTATTGGAAGCTCAAGGCAGACTGACATAGACCGCTATTGGAGGCTCAAGGCAGACTAACGACTGACATAGACCGCTATTGGCAGTGCATTGCGGCCAGCCAACTTTGTTTCACAGTACTTAAGCAGTTACAGCCAGCTGGCTGGCCTACGCTGAGTGCAATGTAAGGGAGTTTTGTCCTCTTGGCTGTGCTAGTCTGTGTTTGATCTTGCTCCGCGAGAACTTGTTCGCAAGTACAATAGCCGTTAATTGCCATTTGTAGCAAAGCTACCTGTGGGGACACCTTGAATACATAAATTTAACCCTTACCCTCCCCCGCTCATGCAACGGCAGGTATCGCAACCGGAAATCATCCCGGCGCCGACCGGTCTCGCTGCTTAGTCAGGCAGTGCGACACCCGGGCTGACGAGGCCAGCGGCGGTCTATTGTGTCCCCTCTCATCCGGACAAGGTCCATAGACTATCATTAAGCCGACTGTAAGTTTACCTGATACAATTTTGGAAAATGTTCGATAAAGCTCTGGGGGAGCAAAACTTCCCTACAACTTGGTGCAGTCCCCAGCGGTGCTGGCAAGCATTGCCATTGCATTTGCCGGGAATTGGTAGCTAATGCCCATTGACTAGGCAACAATGCGGCGACAGCTTGTCAGCTAACCGAAGCATGTCAGCTAAAGTCCCCTCTTAACACTACGGCACTATGACAGTCGACTGCCTAAACACCACGTCTGCACCGCCGAGCTGTCCAACAGCTCCTGCAACACGTGAGCTCACCTGCGTTGTCAAGGCTCGTCTGCCTGACCAGCGGCAGCAGCGCCCCCCCCCCCTAACCGTTAGGGATGGAGCCGTACCTAGCATGCGTCAGCTATGTGCTGGTGCCACCTATTGCGACACACACCGGAGGGAAGGACTCGGACGACTGCCGCACCTGCACGTGCAGCGGCTGCGTGGCACGTGGTGGAAATACTTGTGCCACGTGCCGCGGGCACAACACGCGCCGGCAGGATCGCCACCGGATCCGTCTAAGCATAGCACGCGCCACAACCGGTGGGGGGGGGGGGGTCGGCCTACATCCGGGCAATTGCCGACGTGACGTCACCACCGGCCGTCGCCAGCCGGCGGTTTCCGGTCGGGGCCGGAGGTGCGTCGCAGCAACTAACAAGCCATAGGTGTGCGGCAAGCCACAGCGACACACAGGCGTGGCCATGCTCATACGGTGGGACTCATGATCAATGGACGTCATAATTGGATTTAGTTTCACCGGCTCTATGTCGGACGTGTCGATTCGCCGCCGCGTCTGTGCGCCGCCAGCCGGTTGCGGTTCCAGGAAACTGGAGTCACGCGGCCACTGGAGGCTGCGCGCTTTGGCCAGGCAGTAACTCGGTGAAGGCAACCGCTAGACGTGTGATCTTGGTGACGGTTTGGTGTTGGCCTGTGGTCCGAAGGAAGTCTGCTGTTTGTGAAGTGTTCGGTGAAGTGAAGGTATGCATTAAACTATGTACTAGTTGTGATGCACATTATGTGCACATGTATGGATCAGTGAAAATGAAATGAAGTAATGGCAACTGTAGGAAAACGGATAAAACTTCTAGACAGATGCACTAGTCCGCTGATCATCTCCAGACAGATGCACCTGTCTGCTGGTCATCTCCAGACTGGAGCACATGTGCGCTGACCACCTTACAAATGGGGATGAATTTCAATTTCACCACCACGCAATACATACTCAAGCATACATACTCGCGCAAACATACTCGCGCAACACCCTCCATGCGTGTGATGACCGTGGTAAGGTCGGCAAATGCCGAAAGGAAATGTCGACGGTGCTGCCTCAGGGCGTCACTAGGTTCACGGAGCGGCAAGCGCACGCTGGCCAGCGGCTGCCGTCAGCGGCAGGCTGTCGGAGACGCTCGCGATGTCCCAGTAAAGCGCACACCCGCTCCTGGCGTTGGCGGGGCTGACTGTGGGCCGTCTCCGGCGGCTTCCAGTGGGATAGGAGCGAGTCCGGGATGGGCGAACACGGCGACCAATTCCTATTGCCGTGATTGCGGGTTTAGGGAATCGCTGATCCCGTAGTCAGTAATCAGTAATTCCGGTAATTTCGGTAATTCCGGAATATCCTAGGATTATAGCGGAATATTGGGCATTATGCAATAGAGAGTTTCTGGCGATAAGCATGCATTGTATATGTTACATAAGTGAAATGAACGCCAGGTTGCCAAGGTCCAATGGGTACCAGCTATCTTGATAATAAAACATGAACATTAAATGGATAGAATATACGACAATACAGTGCCATTGGGGCTCATAATCGGATTGCATTTGAATGTGTCCGCATGCATTTTGCTTCTTCATTTTCTACTCAATATTCTGCTTCATGCATTCATAGCAGAGTGATTGCTTCCATATATTGACCATATGACAGCTATTCGTTAGACAATCACCACTGGGTGCTCTTCCTTAGTAGTTAGTGCTACCTTCCACCCTAACACATCCCGCAACTGGCTTCTTCCCCGCCACTTCCGTCATGTAAACCACTCGGCGGCAATGGTTGCCACAGTAGTCATAGGCTATTACGAAGTGCATCCTAGCGATGCATGACACGCCATACAATATAGCATTATCATAGGCCGACTCTGCGAACAACCCGAGGAAAAGGTCGAAATAATTGTATTATTAACAGCGCGCAGTTTTCAGTGCCACAAGTGCTTACTTGCGAAGTTCGGAACTGTTCAGAACTTTTGGCTCGCAACGTGCCAATCAGTGGGTTAAGATTGAGGCGAGAGACACGAGCCACCATCTAAGGTGTACCGTTTGATGCTGCGAAGCAGTGAAGCTACCCGCGGTCCGGCTTGTGCGTGACTTCAGGATGTTCTCACACCTTCCCCCCACCCTGTGTGTGACCTGCGTCTGGTCTTCGTCTTCGCTCAACCTTTTGCGCGACCTGCATCTGATCTTCACCTTCGTCCCACCAAGTGTCTGACCTGCATCTGATCTTCGTCTTCGCCCCATCCTGTGCGCGACCTGCATCTGATCTTCACCTTCGCCCCACCCTGTGCCTGACCTGCATCTGATCTTCGCCTTCGCCCCACCCTGTGCCTGACCTGCATCTGATCTTCACCTTCACCCCACCCTGTGCGCGGCTTCAGTCTTCACTTTCGTCCCGTCTTGTGCGCTGCGTGGTGCGCCGCTTCAATTTGCTCCACCTTGTTGCGCGCCGCCGCTTTCGTTTCAGCATTTTGCTGGAAACAGATTTTGTCTCATTACTGGGAGCGAAAGGAACACGTCTCATCGGGCGCTGTCTGGATAATTAATCGCCTAATTAGTGTCAGGGTCATGTCGCTCAGCCGATGATCCATCATGGTAGCGTCGCAGACCATGGGATGCTGTTTCGACTTTTACGTTAAATTAATTTGCAGAGTTGGACACTGTTGCCCATACAATGCCTCAGCAAGAACACATTATTTATTGTTAGAGTGAAACTAGGAACATCCAGCCCAGAACTTCGTGATCCTGGGATGAACAAATCAGAACCATTGGATCAGGATTCACTTTAGCTATCTAATTCTGGAACCCGATTTGACATCCCTAATTCAATTGCTAGATTTCCTCAAACAAATGGATACACTCTAAGCTCAACAGTGATGATATAAGTAACATACAGACGTGAGTAATTCAGGCATTAACTTCTCTCTCTTTCTCTCTTTTTGGTGGGGGCGGGGGGGACAAACAAACCCACGACAAAGCGATCGCAGCAAGCATCACTCTGTGACGAAAAGCACATGTGACGACCTGTGTGCCCAGGTGAATTTCAAGGTCACTTGAAGTGTCCATGTCTCTTGAACCACGTGCCCATCACGGGCACCAGTTCGAGTATTCCGACTGTCACGTCACAAGCACGTCACCAAGCAACAACTTCGCAACGCCAAAAGTGGAGAGAGAGAGAGAGAGAGCGAGAGAGAGAGAGAGAAAGAGAGAGAGAGAGTACGAGCCGGAGCCGCCACTCCATCGCGCCACGCTCCCGGCCCGGCCAATGAGCGCGTGCTGACAGTCTCACAGGCGGTGCAGCGCACACCAGCCGCCGGCAGAAGATCACAGCTCAGCAGATCGCAGGCGGACCGTCGGCAACAGATCACTGGCGCCGGCGCCCCATCCCCGGCCGCCGGCCCGTCGACGTCTCCAATCGGCGCGTCGGCCGCGGCCGCGGCGGGCATCGTTCGCTCCCCTGGGCTTGTTCCCGGGCGCGATTGACAAGTGGCGGGAGACCGGCGAGGTGGCGGGAGACCGACGCCGTTGGCCCGTCTCGGATCGATGCCCGGCGGCCCGGATGGATGGGACGGCCGCGAGTGAGCCGGCCGTCCGCACTGAAACCGGCTGCAGGCGGAAGAGGCCGCAGCCTGCTGTAGACAGGCTGCGGTCTACCTGTACACGGACAGGCTGTAGACGGCTGTACGTCGTCTACAGACAGGCTGCAGCTGGCTGTAGACAACATGTGGTTCACCTGTATACGGACAGGCTGTAGACGGCTGCACGTCGTCTACAGACAGGCTGCAGCTGGCTGTAGACAACCTGTGGTTCACCTGTATACGGACAGGCTGTAGACGGCTGCAGACTGCCTGTAGATAGGCTGCGGGCCGCCTGTGCACGGACAGGGACGGGCTGCGGAGGGCCATAGCCATCTGTAGACAGGCTGTGGGTCGGCTGCAGACGGTCTGCAGCCGCTCTCAACAGACAAGCGAACATGAATTATAGACGTCCGACTGCAGATGAGTGGTGTTTTGTGCACTGTGGACTGGGGGAAGAGGAGGTCAAGGTATGCCTTAGAACATCGGAATCGGGAGGTCAACACGCACCTCGGAGATCACAGGTCCACATGATTACGGAATATTCACCTACTCACAGCAGCGAGTGCCATTGAAAGGTGTTGGATAATGTTTTGTGAAGCCCTCGTCATAACTTATCCAGCTTAGGTTCGCCCTGATTACACGGAACAAGTGGATTTGATCGGGGTAATATACAATGAAGTATGTGATGGAAAACCTAACATAGCCGGGCCATTATTGCTCCCAAGGGGCTCACGGATAGCTTCAGGAAAATTGTTTTGCTTTTTATTTGTCACCCCTTCGACTGTTACTACAGTAGTACAGCAAAACCTGCAATACTTTCAACGTGTCTGGGATGCGCTGCATTTGGAAAAATACGTCAAGACCTTCGAATTCCTTTCGCATTTCCTTAAACGGATAATGCGCTGCCCAAACCGACAATCCTATGTAAACACCCCGAACGAACCGGTCTAAGCGCCTCGACTGATCCCATCCAGCTTCGAAGTTGCTTTCGGGCGCTGATATAACTTGAATAGGTGGTCGGTTCCTTTCGGCGTATTGTATCACTGGTTGCCTGCGAAAGAGCGGTCGTAGCTCCAGCTGTCTGCACGGTAGTGTGTGTGTGGTGTGTATGGTGTGTATGGTGTGTGGTGTGTATGGTGTATGGTGTGTGGTGTGTGGTGTGTATGGTGTGTGGTGTGTATGGTGTGTGGTGTGTGGTGTGTGGCCGTCTCGGTGAGCGGCGGCGGCGCCAGGTGGCGTCGTTGGCGCCACTCAGCGGCGGCGGTGGCTAATTTTGAGCACGTGCCGCGGATCGCCAGCACTTATTACGCCGGCCTGACAGCGCCACAATGGGGATCTCACCGCCGGCTGCCGATCAATGGAGAGACAAGTGAGCGCCGGATTAGTCCCCCCGCCCGCCGAGGCGCCCGGTGCGTTATCTGGCTGGATAAAAAACGATGCGCTCTGCGCTGCCGTAGCGGACCGGGCGGCCGCTACCGACCGTAGCGGACGGCTGAGTGCGCTACCCGCTGTAGTCGGAAGAGTAGCAGGCGGGTAGATGCGGGTAGAGAGTGGTATGGTTAGTTAGTTATTGTAGTTTATGGGCGCAACGACTGCATATGTCATATGGCGCCCATAGAAAATGGTATAGGTGGCCAGAGTAGGGCAGAGGTGGGCAGACTATGGCAGAGGTGGGAAGACTAGGGTAGCGGTGGACAGAGCAGGGTAGAGGTGGATAAAGAAAGGTAGAGGTGGATAGAGGAAGGCATAGGTGGGTAGAGTATGGCGTAAGCAGGTAGATATGTGCAAAGGCGGGTAAAGGCGAGCAGAGGCGGATGAAGGAAACTAGACACGGCGCGGCGTGCTATGTGCTGCAATATTCCCAGTGAAGGCCTTATGTGCCGGCTTAGTGGAGGCGCTATGTGACGTAGCCGGTTGAAATGGACTCGCTACTGGACACACGCTCCGTCGCCCACCCAGACATCAGGGGCGTGGGGCTTTTGGGTTGATTATCTCCACCCAACATCGATTAGCGTAACGCTTAGTGTCAAAAGATTTGGGCACGGTCTCCCTGTCTCTTCATGTGAGAGAGGCTCTGTCGCACTGCGGAGCACGACTGTTTGGCGGTGCGGAGTTTGGTGACATTGCTGTTTGGTGGTGCGGATGTTTGGCGACACTGCTGTTTGGCGGTGCGGATGTTTGGCGACATTGCTGCTTGGCGGCATGGCTGATTGGCCATTTCTTTGTTTTCTGTTTGGTGACATTTCTGTTTGGCAACATAGATGTTTGGTGACATTTCTGTTCGGTGGTATGGATGTTTGGCGGCCTTGCTGTTTGACGGCGTGGCTATTTCACGGCGTTGTTGTTTGGCGGCGTGACTATTTGGCGATATGGCTGTTTGGAGGTATGGCTGTTTTTCGGAAGTAAGTTACGTAATGCGAGCTGGTCAAGGGATAACAACAGAAATTGGGCAGGCTTGCGCAACATGGGCGAAATGGGCGCAAAACTGGACCACCAGGTAATGTAGACGTCAACGTCCCCTCAACATCTGTGCTGAGTCTGAGCCGTAGCCTGCAATAACATTAGACAGGCTTAAGCCCCGGCTTTGGGAAGGCATTTGGTCGGAGTGTAAGTGTGCTGTGCTGGTGTGTTTGTATGTGTTCGTGTTTTGACATGTGTGTATATGTTGGTATTTATGTTGGTGTGTTTATGTTGGTGTGCTGGTATTTGTGTGGGTGTGCTGGTAATTGAGTTGGCGTGTTGGTATGTATGCTGGCGTGTTGATGTTGGTGTTGGTGTGTTGGTATGTATGTTGGTGTGTTGGCGTTTGTGTTGGCGAGCTGGCATGTGCGTTGATATGCCTGTTGATGTGCTTGTACATGTTGGTATCCTAGCATGTGTGTTGATATCCTGGTATGCGTGTTGATATGCTGATATGTGTGTTGGTGTGTTCGTGTGGGTGTTGGTATCTTGGTACGTTTGTTTGTGCGTGGGCTAGTGATTTTGTGTACGTTTTCATGCTTTGGGATGTGCATATGTGTTGGCATGTATGCTGGTGCATTGGTATGTATGCTGGTGTGTTGGTGTTTGTGTTGGTGTGTTGGTACGTGTGTTGGTGTGTTGATATACGAGTTGATGTGTTTGTGCTGGTGCTGGCGTGTTGGCGTGTGTGCTAGTGTGTTGGTTGTGTGTTGGCTGGGTGTTGGTTGTGTGTTGGTGTTCTTGCATGTGTGGTCTTGTGGACCACCAAACTGTGCAATATTCTTTGGGATCAATGCACGTGTCTCTGGGGTCGTTAGCAAGAAGAGTCCCACTAGGGGGTGGGGTGAAGACTCTGCCCCTTCTCAACTTAAAAAGGTACCAGCCGATTTCGTTGTTTTTGGCGGCAAAGACAGAGCTCAACAGGGTATGCTCAGATAATCCAAGTATGTTGATCTAAGTCTTACCTGGGACGTCACAGGTCATGCCAAGACCTACAAATTTGATTAATGAGGCGAGTTTTCTATTTTCCTGTTTTGTCCCAACAGAGACCGAAATAATTAATAAGCAAAGATATGATCGAAATCATGGTGGGGCTTGCGGTGCTTCTATCATTCATACCATACTGGATGCGCCTCTAGAAGTGTTTAAACTTTTTTTTTTTAAATATGAAGCCATGCAGCCCATGCCTTTTTCAATATTGGCTGCCAAGGTTCGTGAAAAGCGGTCTATTGCCTTCGACAGCACGGTCGGTAGAACCTAAGCATGCTTCGATATGTGACCAAAATGATGTTACAACTCGCCGCATGGCTTTGGTTTGCTTCACGAAGAAAGGTCATTTGACACCTAGACGCATAGTTCGCATAGTTCAGGAAAGAATAACTTGCCGAAGGGTATGGCTGGGAGTCTGAAACAGACCGGCTTTGAGAATATCCCGCAAGAGTTCACCTCGATTCTTTCGGGAAATACCCAGCCAAATATGCCAAGACGAATTGGGACTTAGCACGGACTTAATACACACACAAACACACACACACACACACACATATATATATGCATGCATATATACATGTATATATATATATATATATATATATATATATATATCATATATATATATATGCATGCATATATACATGTATATATAAATACATATACATACATATGTATATATATGTATATCATATCCTTATACAGGAATGAAATAGGCAAGTGTATGTATGTAACATGCAATAGGTAAGTTGTTTGGATGGTGCTTCCTAACTTACTGGTGTCCCATAGTTAGCTGCACTGGCTTTCTGCAATTCATACTGCGTTCTCGTATCAAGCAAGTTATGCATCACAGTCGACAGCAACCATTTGGGGTTTGCATTAGGCAAGACATTTTCCCATGGCCACTGGCATTATGTGGCAGAGAAGATTCATGCCGTGCATTTTCCGAAGCTCTTTATTGCATTAGTTAACACGCCGCCAAGAGAAATATGCTAACTCGCAGTGACAGATGCTGGGTGATGGTGTTGGTGGCTTCTAGAGTGGCGCTTCGTCATTTCGTAAATGACAAGTTAATGGCATACTGTGTAATTTCGGCAGTTTGGTATTCCGGCAGTTTGGACGTGTTTAGTTTCTGGTCATAGCCACCTCCACTACAGCAGCTAGGGAGGCATGCTTTAGGCAAGATGTGTCAGCATCTGCATATTCGTGGCGAGATTTTGGCGTGTAAATATGCATCTCATGAGTATATGGTAGTATTCAATACGGGCCGGGCAGTGGTGAGGGAATGAACTTCTCAGCGTGCTATCCTAAAGGTCACAGCTAGGTCCAAGGTCCATATTTAGTTTGCGGCGTGTGGCCAAGTGGTCCGATGACCTAGCACATCCTCAGCCGGAAGAGATGTCGTCAGATTGAACCCACGTGTCTCCGAGGCTATTTTACACCGACATACACCACCTGCTGCCCAGTTCCGGCGGCGGATCTGGGCGGCACCATGGGGCGTATGCCCCCTCCCCCGATGGCAGGTGGCACCGCTCCGGTCGAGAAAAGGCATTCTTTCGAGAAGGCTCGTGTGCACCCCACCCTCTCGAACTTTTCAGCCAGAGGCGATCCTTGGTTGATCACCGATCCCATGAATCTAGCACGCAAAGTCGTTCACCACCCTTCACTACCACCGCGCATTGAAAACGTAACGGCTGTGCTCTTCTGCGCGTGACTGACGCAGTTTAAGAACCGTTTAGCTATGCTGTGTTCTGCCGAGCGTGGTCACCACCCAACAGTTGGCGGCAGGTACGGGATTGAGTATTTTGGCGGGCGCGCCGACTACATAGTAATTTGGCACCCATACGTGTGGGTAGTTGTTACCAGCCGGGTATGGTATGATCTCAGCCTATCGTAGCCTAGATCAATTCGAGGGGATCCAGGCCAGGGAAGAGCGAAGAGCCTCCGATTACGCTGGTGCTCTTTATCCGACCAAGTTCTCCTCAGCGCGAGCAATGTCTTGGGAAACAATCCAGTAACTTCGTGCAGTCACAGCGAGCTTAATGCGTATTGGCGCTGCGATTGTTGCGCGCGGAATCAATGCAACTAAGCAATTCGGCGGCCAGCGGAGGCGGCGTGGCGGTGACGTCACTGCTGCTCGTGTTGTTGCAACTTCCGCCCAGCCTGTTCAGTGTTTGTTCCTCGTACTAAGGAAGCAGAGCTCTAATGTGAAGCATGCATAAGTTGGTGGATGCAAACTTCACATTATCGTGTAAAATGAAAACTGAATTGCGAAGATAACCTCTGAAATAGGCGACAAGATTCGACGAACAAGTACTTTTGTAATAAAATGCGTTGAAGGCAATCTTCCTGAACTGTCAGCCGGCAGAGTGCAGAATGTGTTTGTCAAAAGTTCACCGGGATGAAGTTGAGATGAAGTGAGAATTTGCGAGGTCTTATTCACGCATGATCAGGCCAGACATCGGATACGAACACAAATGCAGGCCAATCCGAAGCCGATGGTGCCATGCCTCACACAACTCAGTTCACCACAGCGCCGGCCAGCATTGGTTTCCCCTGCCCCGGCAAGTCAAGGCTCGGGTCACTTGACGCGCTCGCGTAGCCCCCGGCTGGGAGGGGCAGTTGGCAACTGGCCCGATAAGGCCGGGGATGTGCCGGCGGGGTGGCCTGGTCGACCCATCTACGGCACGTTAAGCTCTCGCTTAAAATGCTGCCTTCGAACTGGAGTTCACGGACCGGGTGATGGGGCCAGGGTTCGCTCAACAAACTCTGCCTCCTGTTCGATCCTGGTTCATAAAGCCACTTCAGCGATAAATCGGAATATTTTCATTTTATTCCTTTTGCGTTCGTGATACAGACCTTCGCGTTTCTCCAAAGTGCCTCTCACAGAGAGCAGTCGTCGCCATGTCCTGACGGCGTGCACCATTATTGCAGTGCCACTCAGCTTCACGTGTGCAGCACCATTTCCGTGTGCACTACGTGTGCACCACGTGTACAGCACCATTTCTGTTCACCACGTGTGCAACACCACTTCCGTGTGCACCATATGTGCAGCAACATTTCCGTGTGCACCACGTGTGCACCTCTATGTGCACTACGTATGCAGCACACTTCCGTGCGTAACGGATGTGCACCAGCTGTGCACCTCCACGCGTGCACCACCACTTCCGTGTGCACCACGTGTGCAACATCACCTCTATGAGCACTATGTGTGCAGCACCACTTCCCTGTGCACCACGTGGTCACTATGTGTGCACCTCCACGTGTACAGCACCACTTTCGTATCCACTACGTGTTCAGAGCCACTTAAGTCGTGCATCAGCAGTCTTAAGTGTTCATCTGTGAGGTAGGCAAAGTTCTGCTGCAACCGCCTGAGGAGTGGATATTAGCGCCGGGCGGTAGCCCTCGCCAGAGGCTTCAGACAGTAATGGACGTGCTGAGCCATTCATTGGGCAATAACCTGTTCGGACCGAGAACGGCTCTGAAGTGCGCCGCGGGCGGGTATCGGTTTGGATGATGTCAATTTCACACAACAAAAGTTATGTTCAGTGCATTCAACGCGGAACTGAGTTGTGTGCAACCTTGCGTTATAGGGTGGCCAAATCAGCATCTCAATCTGAGAACATTTCGCCAGGCCATGCAACTAAGCGGAGCTTCTGAAGAAAAGTATTGTTATATATGGGTTCAATTAGGCCTTCTGTCAGCCAAAAGGTATGTTCGGTTACGTGCAAGCTGTACAGGCTATTCTAAATTGAAAGCCCAGATATTAAACATAGAGTACTGTTGAAGGCCGATGAGCTGTGGTCACCAATAACATTAGCTTTATTATCACGACGTACTCACTACCATGCGCTTGAAGTAAGTTGCAACCAGTGTTTTGTTCATTCCGGTTCGGTTAGGAGTCCGGTTTCCTGCACCCTGCGAGTATAGGCCATGACACGCCCACGGGATGCACGATGGTACCTCCGCCACCACACCGAGCGCGTGACTAGCGCTTCATCGACGCTCAGGCTCTGTGCGTTTCCCTTCCTTCGCATTCATCTTCGCACTAGCTACCACATTTCCGTCCGTCTATTTGATCCCGGCTCTTTGTGAGTTCGGGATTCCGGAGATTGCGAATACTTGCCGTCATATTACCTCGCAGGAGTGCGCGATGCAATTCATCCTGCGAAATTGACGCAATCACGCCCTGAAAAACTAAAGAGATAGTGGTGGATACAAGATCTAAAAATAGTAGCAAGTTTATATCTCCGGTTTTCCTCTAGAATCTCATTGGACTTCTCGTTGATTTTATGTCCAGTCACCCATATGTGAAGACAGCGAGCGTTCAGCTTCCCCCGTCATAGCCCATCAGGCCACTGATATTGCTTCAAGCCATCGAATCTAGGATTGGTGTCTATTTTTACAAACAGCATGGTCGGACTTAAACGTCAGAAATGAGATGGCTCCGGGACATTGAATTTCCATTCGAGGATCATGATGACGATGAACCAAGCAAGTTGTGCATGATGCATATTGTACTCGATGCACGTCTTGAGAGTGATAGGGTCGGGCAATATGGACGAGGAAATCGCGAATCGTGTTGCAAATTTATCCTCCTTCCAATGTTCCGAAATTTCGGCCAGAAAGCCCACTGGCGACGTGCCATGGATGCCAGTAGGAAATGTCGGTGGCGTTGTCCAGCGGGAAGATTAGCAACGAGTGGGGGATTTAGCTATTTGGGCAAATACCTTAATTCGGCTTGATGTATGTCATGTGTATTTGCACTGGTACATATGAACATGCAATCTATCGCATCGGAAGGAGTCGTTCTTGGTATCGCTATGGGCCATATTTATGCGTAAAGCATCACTTTTCTTCAAACATACACGCTGCATGGCAGGTGAATTTGATGCAAGCACAAAGTTTGGCTGTGGGATTATACATGGCAAGATTGACCGTAGCATCACGACTGACAAATGTAGCGGTAGCCTTACAAATGTCAAGCATGGCGGTAGCATCCGAAATGTGGAGCTTGGCGGCAACATCACAAATGTCAAGAAAACACATCCTCATTATTGTTTGTAACTGTCACTGAACATGCCACAAAGAGCTGCCAAGTAATGCCTTTTTCGTATGTAATCCACAAGTATTTCCTTCGTAATGTTTGTATCGCTTAGCACCCATGTAATTGTGTAACTTTAAGTATGACACTGATTTTCGAACACTTTGCATCAAGTGCATTGTAGCTCAGTCCAAAATTGGTATCCACCGATCGCATGGTATCGCACTGGTTCCCGTATAACACATTCCCGAACATCTTAATATGCAACGTGACTTCTCAGAAACTATTAACCTAACTGAAACTGCGACTCCGATTACTTCCTTGGAGACACTCGGCAATACGAGAACGCATTGCGTTCGAAATAATGTACGAAAACGATAGCAAAAGTCTCAAAGTTTTAGCGCTCCATTGCAGCCCGGCCGAAGACGGCTGGCGAGAGAGGAAAACTTCAGGGGCAATCCTGCCTTCTCCTCCTCCGCGCGCGGCCATAGAGTTAAGCCGGCTGACAAATGGCGCGGCCCAGCAGAGGCGGGGCCGCTGATGGTGGCGGCACCATCTGAGCCGCCGGCCCCACCCGGTCTGGCAAGTTGTGTCAGCCACCATAGCTACCAGCTACCACAGCGGCCGCACTTGGCGCTCGGGGTTTGTGGCGGCGCGGTACCCTGCAGTGGGCCGTCGCTGTACTTTGTAGTAGCGTCGCAGTACAGATCGGTATTGGTATAGGTATTGGCGCCGCGGTCCCCTGTAGTAGCGACGCAGTAGTACCCTGTAATAGTGCTGCAGTACCCTGTAGTAGCGCCTCAGTTATATGTAGTGACGCCCCAGTCCCCTGTAGTGACGCCGTAGTACCCTGTAGTCGTGCCGTAGTAGCCTGTAGTGTCGCCGTAGTACCATGTAGTGTCGCCGTAGTACCCTGTAGTGACGCCGTAGTACCATGTAGTGTCGTCGTAGTACCCTGTAGTGTCGCCGTAGTACCCTGTAGTGTCGCCGTGGTACCCTGTAGTGACGCCGTAGTACCTTGTTTGTTGTTGTTGTTTATTGGTTGGTTCACGACACACTTTATGCACATTCACGGCTGATGGCGCCGCCCACACAGTTTCGCCGGTGGGCCGCGGGATTGGGAACCGTAATACCTTGTAGTGACTCCACAGTCCCCTGTAATGGTGCCGTAGTACCCTGTAATGTCACCGTGGTACCCTGTAGTGTCGCCGTAGTACCCTGTAGTGTCGCCGTAGTACCCTGTAGTGTCGCCGTGGTACCCTGTAGTGTCGCCGTAGTACCCTGTAGTGGTGCCGTAGTACCCTGTAGTGTCGCCGTAGTACCCTGTAGTGTTGGCGTAGTACCCTGTAGTGTCGCCGTAGTACCCTGTAGTGTCGCCGTAGTACCCTGTAGTGTTGGCGTAGTACCCTGTAGTGTCGCCGTAGTACCCTGTAGTGTCGCCGTAGTACCCTGTAGTGTCGCCGTGGTACCCTGTAGTGTCGCCGTAGTACCCTGTAGTGTCGCCGTAGTACCCTGTAGTGTCGCCGTGGTACCCTATAGTGTCGCCGTAGTACCCTGTAGTGTCGCCGTAGTACCCTGTAGTGGTGCCGTAGTACCCTGTAGTGTCGGCGTAGTACCCTGTAGTGTCGCCGTGGTACCCTATAGTGTCGCCGTAGTATCCTGCAGTGTCGCCGTAGTATCCTGTAGTGTCGCCGTAGTACCCTGTAGTATCGCCGTAGTACCCTATAGTGTCGCCGTAGTATCCTGTAGTGTCGCCGTAGTACCCTGTAGTGCCGCCGTAGTACCCTGTAGTGTCGCCGTAGTACCCTGTAGTGTCGGCGCTGGTCGACGTGTCGGACCAGCTGGGCACGCCTCTGCTATTGAGCTTCACCGGCGCTCTGGCAGGCCGCCAGTGGACACGCCGAAACATCGGCCACCGGTCTGCTATCTCGATAAAGCCGCGCGACAGGGTCGTACGCCAGAAGACCGCGTCCGGCAGGGCGGCTGCTAAACGGCCGCCTCTTGGCCGGCCGCGTGCTGAATTGAACGTGGCAGGAGGGCGAGCGATGCACCCAGCTGGGGCTGTCTGTGTTCACCGGCGTCATATATTTATATATATATATATATTATATATTATATATATATATATATATATATATATATATATATATATATATATATATATATATATATATATATATATATATATATATATATATATATATATATATATATATGTATATATATATGGTGAAGTTAAAGGGAGACACGGAAGACGGATGGAATGACGCAAAGTTCAAAGCTTATTCAAAGAGAGAAAGAAAGTGAGAGAGAGAGAGAGAGAGAGAGAGAGAGAGAGAGAGAGAGAGAGAGAGAGAGAGAGAGAGAGAGAGAGAGAGAGAGAGAGAGAGAGAGAGAGAGAGAGAGAGAGAGAGAGAGAGAGAGAGAGAGAGAGAGAGAGAGAGAGAGAGAGAGAGAGAGAGAGGGAGAGAGGACAGGGAGAAAGAGAGACAGGGAAACATATACACGGAGTGGGGAGACAAACATGAACAGCTTGCATAAACCTCACATATGCTGCCGCTGTAGAGCCTGAGGGAAAGCAGGGATAAAGCAGCTGGAATAATATTTTTTCTGAAGATTTACAGGCAATCTGAGGGAAACAACGGAAATCGAGATCGTTTTGAGCCATAATGTAGGCGCCTGAAAAAAACAGTCCTCCAAAAAAGATTCACGTCGTGAAAGCATCAGTCCACTCATAGGCTGACGTGTCGGTACGTTGGTACAGCACAAACTGATGGGATGGTACGTTGGTACAACACACACTGATGGGATGGTACGTTGGTACAGCACAAACTGACGGGATGGTACATTGGTACAACACAAACTGACGGGATGGTACATTGGTACAACACAAACTGACGGGATGGTACATTGGTACAACACAAACTGACGGGATGGTACATTGGTACAACACAAACTGACAGGATGGTACTTCGGTACAGCACAAACTGATGGGATGGTACGTTGGTACGGCACAAACTGACGGGATGGTACATTGGTACAACACAAACTGACAGGATGGTACTTCGGTACAGCACAAACTGATGGGATGGTACGTTGGTACGGCACAAACTGACGGGATGGTACGTTGGTACAACACAAACTGACGGGATGGTACGTTGGTACAACACAAACTGACGGGATGGTACGTTGGTACAGCACAAACTGACGGGATGGTACGTTGGTACAACACAAACTGACGGGATGGTACATTGGTACAACACAAACTGACGGGATGGTACGTTGGTACAACACAAACTGACGGGATGGTACGTTGGTACAGCACAAACTGACGGGATGGTACGTTGGTACAGCACAAACTGATGGGATGGTACGTTGGTACAGCACAAACTGACGGGATGGTACATTGGTACAACACAAACTGACGGGATGGTACGTTGGTACAACACAAACTGACGGGATGGTACGTTGGTACAACACAAACTGACGGGATGGTACATTGGTACAACACAAACTGACGGGACGGTACGTCGGTACAGCACAAACTGACGGGATGGTACGTTGGTACGGCACAAACTGACGGGATGGTACGTTGGTACGGCACAAACTGACGGGATGGTACGTTGGTACAGCACAAACTGATGGGATGGTACGTTGGTACGGCACAAACTGACGGGATGGTACGTTGGTACAACACACACTGATGGGATGGTACGTTGGTACAGCACAAACTGACGGGATGGTACGTTGGTACAACACAAACTGACGGGATGGTACGTTGGTACGGCACAAACTGACGGGATGGTACGTTGGTACGGCACAAACTGACGGGATGGTACGTTGGTACAACACAAACTGACGGGATGGTACATTGGTACAACACAAACTGACGGGATAGTACGTTGGTACAGCACAAACTGACGGGATGGTACGTTGGTACAACACAAACTGACGGGATAGTACGTTGCTGCAACACAAACTGACCGGACGTTACGCTGGTACAGCACAAACTGACGGGATGGTACAATGGTGCACACACACGGGTGTTGATTTCTGAAAATAATTGTTGTGGGGGGAGGGGGAGCAATGCATAAAGGCAATGGGCGGTCCCACGTGAAATTGGAGGGCACACACCATATGGCCTCATGATAAAAGTTGAAACTATTGAGGGGGCACAGCCAACATTGAGGGGCGTTTGTCCCCTCAAAAGTATATAAAATAACAGAGTGGCAAATGTGGAAAGACATATTTTGCATTACCATGTTGAGTTGATGACAATGCCTGAGGTACCGCTAGCTTTACTTCACCAGGCGATTTTTGTGTTCAAATACGAAATAGTCTAGCATGATGACCACTGGTAAATAATCAGCAGCCACGTAGTATCGGCCTAGTGCAGTCCGCGTACACATGCACCGTGCACACTTGCACCGTGCACACTTGCACCGTGTACATTTGCACCGTGCACACCTGCACCGTGTAACAGTTCGAGCGCCAGTCGACCCTCAGCAAGCCGACGCGCTCACCGACCGATCAGGCAGCTCGGAAACGCGTTGTCGATTTGTATATCTTGCACTAAAAATTGTCCACAATATCTTATTTTCCAACACGTTCCGACATGTAAACACAGGTTTGGATAAGAACACACGTACGCGTAAAAGCACCGGCTACCCATGAATTATACAGAATAGTAAATGCCACCGATTGACTTGCAAAACGTACAAATAGCAACACAGCTGACAATCATCATTAATTGCAGCAGGCGCTCCACCATCTGTGCAATTTCCATCGCCTTGTCACAATCAACATACGCACATTCCTCCAAGATGCATCTTCACCGCGAATAAGCTTCGAAACGTTTACGCATGTAGCGATATGCATGCTTGCACAATGTACATGACTGTGCACATTGCTAAATGCATTCAGTTTGACTGCAGTGAAATAAAGTCGAGGTGGTGTTAAATTCACCTGCATCTCTGTGGGAACTAAGGTAAGTTCCACTCGCATCAGCAAAATGCAGTGAATACAGTTCCATAGGTTACGGATCTGTATCTTAGTGTATGCACATGCATTGTTCAATATTGCAGATGCAATTATTCTGCTCGGCTCCGCCGCTCCCCGCGCATATTCCATTTCCCGCCACCAGTGCCGCAATACTTTTCCCTTCAAACCATTATTTTTCAATTTCAGACGCCTCTCAAGTAGGCAGGCGCGCTGCCGACGTTATGAACGCCGAACATGGTGAACTATGGGCATCTTGATACACCTCCGGGAACCCAGTAGTGCTATTATTAAACTGCAGTGCTGCTTCGGAATTCAGGAGCGGCTATGCGCAGGGCGCATTCACTATGTGTGAGACGTGTCCTCGTGTCTGCTTTTCCATAATGTATGCATATAACATACCAAACATGCGTACGCATATATATATATATATGTGTGTGTGTGTAGCAAGGTCCAGAATATCTGGAATGCCAACGATGCATCCGGTTGATAAAGCATATCTATGAACTCGTCGGAGAATGTGGCCCCATCAAAACGCGGCATTCCTAGCATACCCCGACAAACCGTCACCGGCCGGAAGGGCTCCGTACCTTGGCGGGTTGCTATGCCGACAGCACCGCCCCCTCTGTCTGCACGGAATCAGTGTCGACGCCCACTCGGTGCAAGTACATGGCACCTTGTGACCCCGTCACGCCCCCCGAGCAATAGCCGCTGCCTCGACTGACCAATCATGGTCCGGCATACACTATAGTGACTGCGCCGCGCGAGTTCACCAATCAGAACGCTGCTTGTTGCAACAACAACAAAAAACTTTAACCCGACTTTAGCTTTAACCCGACACTGGCGAGGATTACTTATGACCCGCAGGCACAATGGAGCGTCAATCGTGAGAACCCGTTCCACCCTTTATGTCCGTTTTTGTTTTGTCTTCATAGCACACTTCGCTTGGAAACGCTAGGGGGGATCACACCAACCTCCCCTCTTCTTGCATAGGTGGCAACGTTCTTGCAATGGCAACGGGTAAGCAAGATCTCGTCTATTTGCCTTCCAGATGTGCATTGCTTGTCCGTGCCATGTATTTAACCTCATCATTGAAAGTTCAATGACAAGAAGCCAACACGAAGGCAGCACACCATTCTGAAAGTTCAATAATGGGTCCATACAATCCGTTTTCTATATCTCACTGGCTTGCTTGAAACAAACGTTGACAAGGGGAATGGCAACTGCTCCCCGATCTCACCTCGCTCCTCGGAACAGAAAATGATTCAGTACTGCGTGGGTTAGCTCATCTTCCCAGCGAATACATTAAAGTCGCCAAATTTGCTTGTTGTATTTTACGCGGAATGTGTTTTCACGGCTCACACTCGAGCACCAGCCACGCCACGTTGGCATGCTATCCCGAGCCATTCTTGTGTGGTTTACCCGGTCCAAATATGCTGGCAACTTCCTTGGATGTGGAACCTCACCGCTGAATCGCTGACGTCTGCGCCAATCAGCCAGTGGTAAGTGGGGGCGGGTCCCAGTAAGTGGAGGGTGATACGTTGGTGTTGGCACAAATCCCTTCTGATGACGGCCTACATCACCACTAATAATGTGCGCACGAACGTTCTGATCTCGGTCGATTTGAGCTTTCCCAAATTGCACCTCGTGAAAGAGGAAAAACCTGCCATAGGAGACAGGAAGAGGGCTACGTTAACAAAAAGATGGTGATCCTGAGCAGATTTGAATTGTTTCTGTTCGTGTGTTCCATGCATGCAGGTTCGGTGCAGTTCATTGAACGAATACGAATTAACCGTCCTTTGTTGCCCTATGATATTGCATGCCATTGAGAGCCTGAGCTGCAGCTTCAAGGAACGTTTAATTTTCAGGTATGATTGCAAATAAGCGTACCTGTCCCTATTTCACGCAAAATACGTCACTAAACTAAGCGACATTGAGCATTGCTAGATACACCCGAAACAACTTACGGGCACTTACACTAGAATGTTGAATTTGTAATTGTAAATGAATTAACTGCAACGTTGCTTCTTAAAAGTTAACTTAAATGTGTATAATGTCACCTAAGTGCAGCCAACCTGTCTCCAGGGAAATTGAACGGCAGTTATCTCATTGACTGTACCTCTTTCCTGTCAGTTCCTAATTCTTTGTTTTCAGATTTTATTTTAGAAACATTGAACCCACGGTGGTGATTTGCTGTAAACTTGGGCGTTGGTAAAATTTGGTGGCCATCACCCGGTAAGAAGCATAAAGAGAACGACGATATGCTCGCAGAACACCTTTCAAAGGCAGTGCGAAATGGCGCCATGTTCTCGCATGGCAATTCCACTTCCTCCGAGTTATCTCTTGATCTGTCGTCTGTGCACTATATCGACCCCTTTGACTGTAGCAAGTCAGTTTGGTTATCACACAAGTTGATTTGACGTTAAGGACGTCAGATATATGCATGCATACGTACATCTTTGTTGATCCATTTAAACATCGAAGGTACGCTGGAAACGAAGCGTACCAGTGTAAGGTATCCAAGGAATATATTCCCATTGGATCTGCGAATGCTTTCATAAAAATATACAGGAATCAGAGGAGAAGATGGTCAAGGTTTTCAGCATAATAATGCTCAGATACAATCCACATAGTGGCAATTCTCCCGGTCCTATTATATCTCAAGTTTCGACTCCAGCGAAACCAACTGACCAAGTCTGACGATGAACAGTGCACTGCCTTCGAAACGCGAATACGTGTGCAACTTCGGTGAATTAATTTGCAAACTTGGAACGACCGACAAGGATGCCGTTCGCAAAAGATAGCGGGAGACTCGGAAGCCACCTTCGATATAATTTCATTACTTATATATATATATATATATATACATACATATGTATATATATATTAAAATATATATATATTATAATATATATATAATAATATATATATATATTTTATATATATATATATATATATATATATATATATATATATATATAAATATTTATATATATGTACATATATATTTATATATATATATATATATATATATATATATATATATATATATATATATATATATATATATATATATATATATATATATATATATATATATATATATATATATATATATATATATATATATATATATATATATATATATATATATATATATATATATATATATATATATATATATGAATGTACATTATGGGTGTGTATTGTGTGTGCACCTTGCAGGCTAATTCCTCTCCCAGACCCGAAGGGAGACGCCGTGTCGGATGTAGCCCCCACCCTGCGGCGTTTCTCTCCGCCACAGATAGATGCCCGTAATGGCCTCCGACGACACCAGTCCTTAATACGCCGCCATCCAACACCTCGCAGTGTTCTTGGCATTTAAATGAGCATCACGCTAGCGCGCGGGCTCACTTTACGCCGACAGAGTAATTCATTTGTTTTCCATTCCTGACGGTTTGGCCAAGGCTGGTGTGTTTGCCAACGCTTGAAATGAGGCAGTCGCTCGGTGCAGGTGCCACTTCTCACCAATGAGAAACCAATGCAGACCCACTGCTGGTGGAAGGTCGCAGAACTTCAGCAGGACATTTTTCCTTCGCTGGCACCAATTGTCTGCTTAGCGTTTTCGTCGGATGGGGAGAGACCGCACAGTAGTAAGTGTTTTGTTCGGCGGCTGACGCCGCGACAACCCACACGTGCGAAGCCTTCAGCGCAGCTGTTGTGGATTCCGCTCTGGTTGGAAGATGCTGACAAGTCGAATCGGCGGATCATCGTGCACCCCACGATGCAATTTTTGCCCAGCATGCGGTGTCGCGGTCCGTCGCGGGCGCCGGTCGTGTCGCCGCGACCCCGTCGGGTCCCGCCCGACGGTGGTGCGCTGGTGGGCGGGGTCCGCTCCTCCCACTGCACCCAGAGCCACGGCCGTCAGTCGAGAGGGCGGCGAGAACGAACTCAGTCGCCGGCGACAGCTGAAAACGCGGAGTGTATGCCACCCATAGTGGTGTGCCATCGACAAGTCCGCTGTCAGGCGGCTTGTCGAAGAGGTGAAGTAGTCATTCACCATCAAGATGGTTGATTCCTACTCCGAAGCAGGACA